>OY282523.1:24647395-25847395 GCA_958296335.1 Urtica urens | reverse complement strand
GAAAAGGCTGTGACTGGGGTTCCGGATATTAAAGTTATTGAGGGACAGATATGTGGTGAATGTCAAATCGGAAAACAGGTTAAAAGCTCCCATAAGCCTGTGAAAATATATACTACCACTCGTGTTCTGGAACTTTTACACATGGATCTGATGGGTCCTATGCAAACTGAAAGTCTGGGTGGAAAAAGATATGTTTTTGTCTGTGTTGACGATTTTTCTCGATTTACCTGGGTTTATTTCTTAAAAGATAAATCTGAAACATTTGATGTTTTTGAAGAATTGTGCAGACTCCTACAGAGACAGAAAGAAGATTCTACAGGGAAGATTGTCAGAATCAGGAGTGATCATGGTAGGGAATTTGAAAATTCTCGATTCTCTAATTTATGTAGTGAGGAAGGTATTGCACATGAGTTTTCTGCTCCCATCACTCCACAACAAAATGGCATTGTGGAAAGGAAAAATAGAACCCTTCAAGAAATGGCGAGAGTTATGCTTTTAGCAAAGAATATTCCTACACGGTTCTGGGCTGAAGCTTTAAACATTGCTTGTCACATTCATAACAGGGTGTCCATAAGACCTGGAACTACCACCACTCAATATGAAATCTGGAGGGGACGAAAACCCAATGTGAAATATTTTCACATTTTCGGGTCTACATGTTATATTTTGGCTGACAGAGAAACCAGAAGAAAATTTGATGCCAAAAGTGATGAGGGAATTTTTGTAGGCTATTCAAGAAACAGTGCTGCTTACCGTGTCTACAATCTGAGATCAAAAACAATAATGGAGTCTGTCAATGTTGTGGTCAAGGATACAACAGATATTTATATGCCTGATACTGAAGGAGATTTTGGCCATACAAAAGTCAATGTCAGACAGAATGTTACGCCATCAGACTCTGACATTGTTAGGCAAAATACTACTTCGACTGATTCTGATATTGTTAGGCAGGATGTTACGTCATCTGCCTCTGACATTGCTTGTCAAGAACCCTCTAACAGTAATACTACGCACGAAAGCACAGCTGCTGAGAGCAACAATCAAAACGATGCTTCTTACGAGCCTACTGAAACAGATTCGTCTATTGATATTAGCCATGAGTTAGTTCCTTCTACAAGAATTCAGAAGAATCATCCTATTGACAGCATTATTGGTGATGTGAATGATAGCATGCAGACAAGAAGAAAGGATCCTGTGAATTACAGAGAGATGATTGGAAATATATGTTTTGTCTCTAAGATTGAGCCAAGGAACATAAATGAAGCTGTTCACAACGAATTCTGGATGAATGCCATGCAAGAAGAACTTGTTCAATTTGAGAGAAATTCTGTCTGGGATTTAGTTCCTAAACCTGAGCAGGTTAATATCATTGGAACTAAATGGATATTCAAAAACAAATCAGATGAATATGGTAACATTACCAGAAATAAAGCCAGACTTGTTGCTCAAGGTTACACTCAGGTGGAAGGTGTTGATTTTGATGAAACCTTCGCACCTGTTGCCAGATTAGAAGCCATACGTCTCCTTCTTGGTATTTCGTGTCATTTTCGATTTAAATTATTTCAGATGGATGTCAAGAGTGCTTTCTTAAATGGCTATCTTAACGAGGAGGTTTATGTGGCTCAACCCAAGGGATTTACAGATCCACATAATCCAGATCATGTGTATAAACTCCGAAAAGCTCTCTATGGTCTAAAACAAGCTCCATGTGTTTGGTATGAAAGATTGACTGAATTTCTTATCCTAAAAGGCTATTTGCGAGGAGGCGTTGATAAAACTCTATTTGTTAAGAAGGAAGACGGTAAACTCATGATAGCACAAATATATGTTGATGACATTGTGTTTGGAGGAATGTCACATAAGATGGTACAACAATTTGTGATTCAGATGAAAAATGAGTTTGAAATGAGTATGGTTGGGGAACTCAGTTTATTTCTTGGATTTCAGATCAAGCAAATGACAGATGGAATTTTTATCTCTCAAAGTAAGTACGCCAATGCTATTGTAAAGAAATTTGGACTTGAGAAATCTTCTCACAAGCGTACTCCTGCTGCAACTCACATCAAACTTACAAAAGATGATACTGGAGCTCCTGTTGATCAGAGTCTTTATAGAAGCATGATTGGAAGTCTACTTTATCTTACTGCCAGTCGTCCTGATATAACATATTCTGTAGGTGTTTGCGCTCGCTATCAAGCTAATCCTAAGGCAAGCCATCTAAGCCAAGTAAAACGCATCATTCGCTATGTGTCAGGAACATCTAATTTGGGTCTTCACTACTCCTTCGATACTACTTCAACTCTGGTGGGATACTGTGATGCTGATTGGGCAGGAAGTGCCACTGATCGTAAAAGCACTTCTGGTGGATGCTTCTTCCTCGGAAACAACATCATTTCTTGGTTCAACAAGAAACAAAACTGCGTCTCTCTTTCAACGGCTGAAGCTGAATATATTGCTGCAGGAAGTGGTTGTACTCAACTGTTATGGATGAAGCAAATGCTTGCTGAGTATGGTGTGTCACAGGATGTCATGACATTATTCTGTGACAACCAGAGTGCTATCAATATTTCCAAGAATCCTGTTCAACATAGCAGAACTAAACATATCGATATAAGACATCATTTTATCAGGGAGCTTGTTGAAGATAAAAAGATTCGTCTTGAGTACATTCAAACGCAGAAACAGCTTGCAGATATATTCACAAAGGCTCTGGATGTGAATACTTTTGAGAATCTTCGTGCCTCCATCGGTTTATGCATTGTGGAACAATAGCAATTACTGATTTGTTGGGCTTTTCCTGTTATGGCCCAAAATATGCCTCAGTCTACACCGAAAATTAAAAACGACAATAGTGTGTGTCGTTTCCTTCATCCCCACTATGAGACGGTTCACGTTTTTCCAAGCTGTGAGTTATTCGTTTCCCATAGCACCTTGATCGACAGTTTCAACTGCCACATTTTGAATTTCTCTCTCAACTGTCTTTCCGTTTTCATCTTTATCACTATCATGGTTGGAACTCGGAGTGGTATACACACTTCCTTCCCTCGTAAACCGGCAAAGATGAAGAAGAAAAATGTTCCTCGTAAGGTTGTCACTCCGCTTGTTCAAGACAAAGTGTCAGTGGAGTTGGGATCGCCCTCTGCAGATCGTGCCGATGGTCAGGCCGGAGGTACATCTGTAAGAGGTCGTGATTCCACTACCTCTCAGTTTTCGAAGCGCCCCTTCACGATACAAGACCTCACGGGGTATTACTCAAGCAGTTCTGAGGATCGTCAAGCACCCGATACGGAGGATCATGATCAATCTCCTCCCCACTCTGTTTCAGGTACCTCTGCCTCTCGTAAAGAAAAAGATCAGACTTGCATGCCTATAAATATGAAACCTCCTCCTGAGGAATTAGCAAGGATTAATATTCTTTTGGGATTGAGTGAGGATAGTCGAAAAGCCCCAAATGTCGACCAGGTTTGTTCTGACACCTTCGTGTCAGATTCTGTGGAGAACTCTGATAATCACAGCCCTAACCGAGAAGATGCTCCTGACGATGATGACATCACTATTAGTGCCCTACGTCAGTTGAAGAAAAAGGCAAAACTGACTACCCCGGCTGACGATGTGCATTCCTCTCCAAATGAGCCTACTCCTGCTGATGCTCCTCAAGATCCTCCTGTGCATAAAGTGGTTCTTAACAGGAAGAAGTCTGTTGCCTTCAAGGCTAAGAAGAAGAAGATATCGAATCTTCATTCCTCGAAGACTCCTCCTCCTCAGGATGTTCCCTTTGAAGTTGATGAGCCTACTGAAGCTCCTCCTTCTCCCGTGAGAGTGAACCCGAAGTACAAAGACGGTCGGAAGCTTCCTACCAACATTCCATCTGCTCCTCTCGACAATGTCTATTTTCGGACTGAAGCTCAGGTAGCAAAATGGTAATTTGTTTATGCCAGAACAATTTATCCTGAGAGGGAACTGTCTGTGGATGCAACCAAATTCTCTGTCATTCTTGATCTCCTTCAAGAATCAGGCCTTCTTTCCACTGTAAGTAATCTGGGCCCTTACTATCCGAAAATGATAAAGGAGTTTGTCATAAGTCTCTCCCCTGACATGAACATCCCTAGTAGCCCTGAGTATGGTAAAGTGAATCTTCGTGGCCATATATTTGAGTTCACTCCTGCCCTGATTAACACCACTTTGTGTCGGTCTACATCAACACACTCGGATCCTCTGCCGAATCTTGACATTATTGTTAAGGTTATTACTGGCAATGAGACTGCAAAGTGGCCGATTAAGGGAGGGTTACCTGCATCGGAACTTACTGCTAAATATTCCATCCTTGCCCGTATTGCTGCCACTACATGGTTCCCTACATCGAATGGTTCTTTAGTGTCAACTGATGTAGGCAAGTTCATCTATCAGGTTGGTACTCATTGCAAGTTTGATTTCGGCGCAATTGTGTATGATCATTTTGTACGACATGCAAAGTCCTATGCAGCCAAGATGCCTATTGGTTTTCCTTGTCTCATTACGAAGATCCTTCTTTATCAACGAAGGGATTTACTTCGTTCTGATGATGTTCTTGGAAAACCGGCCGTTCCCCTCATGTTCCACTTCCGCCATTTTGAGGGAAAGCATCTCCTTGACATTGAGCCTCCTTCTGCTGAGCATGTCACGGATGAAACTGCTTCTGGGCCTGGTGTCTCTCTTGGACAAACTGCACAGAAAGAAGTCCTTGCCCTCTTATTACAGGAGTCTACTTTTCTTCACGACATGATTCAGACTGCCACTAAGCGCAAATTCACTGTTGATAATATGATCAAGGTCATGAAGAAATCTTCCACTGCCTCTTCTTCAACTGCTCAAGATCCGGCAAGTTCTTCTGATACAATATCTGCATAAGTACTCTGTTTTAAGTGTTCCCTGGGGGTTGTTTGTTTTTATTTTTATTTCTTCTTGCAACGATGCTGATGTTAAGACATTCGTGGTTTGCTTGCTTCTTCTTCCTCCTATGTCAAGACTCTTTTATTTTTTCCCTCTGTATTGGTCTATCCTTGCCTTTGACTTATTTTTAGGCAATCAGGGGGAGAAATTTGTACTGATTGATTTTATGGTAATTTGATATGGATTTCGTTGTTTATCATATTTCCATGCTTGCCTAAAAAATAGCCAAAGGGGGAGTTTGTTGTTACTTGAATTGGCTTATTTTTATTAGGCAAGTCTCATTCAGTCTCGTCAAGATTTGTTGCATATCTTCCGCATGATCTTCTGCTTTAACATTCGGCGATATTTCAGGATCTGATTTTATTCAGCGTATATTTCATTTATCATGGCGGATAAAGGTCCTTCTTATTTTATGCTCGCGTGGTTAATGAGTACGGATACTCGAGCATTGACCTTTCTTCTTTAGGCGATCATAAAAGCAGCGGTAGCCACCATTGATCTCCTTGAGGCTTTTCTCTGAATCTGTAGGGTTTCTAGACGTGAAAGTTGGCGGATTGGAAAGCTACGAGTTCAGAGAATTGCTGTGTAAAATCTCTTCACCCACTGTGAAAGATTTGTGTTGTTGGTGTTTTGTTGTACTGTGTGAGTTCGTATAATACTCTACAAGTTCATTGTGACAAAAGAACACGTGTGAGTGTGTCTTGTGGATCTGTGAGTTGGTCACTAATTCAGGGGGAGGACTGAATTAGATTCTTCACTTCTTAGTTTGTAATTTGGCTTTGAGATTGTTGTTGGTTCATATAAGTCCATCTGTACTAAAAACTATTATATAGTGAAATCATTTCCACCGGGTTGTCACACCCCCCAGATGTAGGAGAAGTTGCTCCGAACTGGGTTATCAATCGTGTGTGTTCTATTTACTTTACACTGTTCTTATTTCATCTATATCTTGCTCGTTGATTGTTACACACATTGTCATAACTTCTGTGTGTGACAATTGGTTGAGCGGCTAACAGAATTACAGCCTCCTCGAAGAGACGCAGCCGAGCTCGACGCTCCTTCTCTGCCTCGGCACGAGCCGCCTCCAGCTCATCAGCGAGTGTCCGCAAAGCGCCACGAACCTGGGAGGGCAGACTCTCCTTCGCGACAATAGGGGCGCCCACGGCCTCGCCAATCCGTGCGAGGAGCTCATCCTGGTGGCGAGAAAGCTCCGAGGCTTCCTGATGGCGCCTCCGTTCCTCCTCCAGAAGAGCCCTGCGAGCGGAGAGTCGCCACTCGAACTCCTCGATCTTCCGCCCCGATCGAGCCTTGAACTCCGCTAAGTCGACCTGGGTGGAGGTGCGGTACCGCTTTTCCTCGGCCAAGGCCGACTCGAGCCTCGCAATTTGCCCCCGAGATAGGCGCTCGCTGTGGCGGGAGAGCTCGAGCTGCTCCTGGAGCTCCGATGTCTGATGGGAGGCGCCCATGGACTCCTCCACCATCGAGGATCTGTCGGCCTCACGGAGGACGACATCATTCACCCGAGCAACCCCGTCGAGCAAAAAGGCCACCGCCTCGGAGTACCCATCAACCTCTGGGACAGAGTGACGAGTAGCGGAGGAGCCGGAGGTCCCCTTGGATAGGTCCCGGCACGTGCGCAGGGAGTACTCCCTCCACGTCTCGATGGGCGAGTCTCAGCTAGGCTCACCCGGGGTGACAAGGGGAGGCGGACGAGGTCTGGTCGGGGGATGGCGGCAAGGAGAAGGAGGAGGTGAAGAATGGAGAGGAGCGGAAGCAAAGGACATAAAAGCGGGGAGAGAAGATGAGAAGTGAGAAGGAAGAGAAGGCGAGGAGTGAGAAGAAACGGGAGGTGAGGAGTGAGAAGAAACGGGAGGTGAAGAGTGAGAAGAAACGGAAGCGGAGGATGAGAAGAGGACCTGAAGAGGAAGCGAAGAAGGAGAAGGAGCGGATGGACGAGGAGATCCTGAAAAAGCACCAGGAGGAGCGCATTGTTGCGAAGCAATACGAACCCCCACGGCACGCGGCGTTGTGCCGGATATACCTTCGCTCCTAGCCCTCTTTTCGTCACGGTCACTAGCATCACCTCCGACCGGTCGTTTCCCCGCTGCAATCTTGGCACGACGCGAGGCCCCTGGAAGAACCCTCGGCGAGCGAGGGGCACGGTTACGCCTCAGCGAGCGAGGGGCACGGTTACGCCTCAGCGAGAGGGGCCGCTCGGGTGAGCCCCCCTCGTCTTCAGGATCTTCCGCTTCAACTCGCGGTGCCGAGCTCGCCCCGGCCAGGATCGCGTCGGGAGAAGGGCCTCCAATCGCGAGCTCCGGTCTGCGAAACCCAGTCGGGAAGCACTCGGAGATGGGTGGGCCACTAATGAACTCCTCTCGGTATATTCCGAGTTCTGACAGCCGCCGAGGCTCTCAGAAAAATTGCCGCCAGTCGCGACGCGTGCTCGAAAGGAGGACCCGACGGACTCCCCGGAAAATGGCCTCGTTGGGGTCACCCGAGCTTGGTGAGTAAATTGGGGGAGACTGGTCAATCTCTACCCATCGCGTGGGCAGTGACTCGTGGTGGTAGCCGAATGAGCTATGGTCGACCCTGACAAAGAAATAGCAGCTCTGCCATCCCGGCGTCTCGACAGGAGCGTTGAGGACGATCAGGTCCCGATCGTAAGGGATGAGCGTGAAACGCCCTATGTCCCTGGAAATCCGAAATGGCCTGTACAGGCGCATCAGATCCTCCAGAGTCAGGAACACCCCCTTCTCGGCAGCGATTCCCATAGTGCACAAAATGAGACGAATGGCGCTGAGGTGTATCTGGCCGATGGGGATGCCGAACGCACGGAGGAAGGAGAGGAGAAGGTATGGGAGTGGGAAGCGGAGCCCCGCGTCGAGGAAGAAACCCTCGTAGACAGCGACCCATCCCTCGTCCAAAGGGTTTTCCGGCTGCTCACCAGGGTACGGAAGGCGGACCTGACAGACATCCCCGTCACAACACCCCTCATGGATGACGCGGAGCCGCTCCCGGGTCATGATGGAGTGACCAGGGCCACGTTGGAGGACGCGGCTAAGATTTGGCGAAGTCGGGATCAAAGCCATCGAGAAGGCAAGAGGGTAACGGCGGAGTGAAATTCGAATAGCAAAGATTAGGCAGGATGCCAATTTGGGAGTACTACAGAACAAAAAATAAATGCGACGTTGAAACCCCATTCCCCACTAAGCCCACAATTTATAGGGGGGGGGGGGGAAAGGGGAGATCTAACGGTGGAGATTCGAAACGACGCAGGCGAATCGACGGATGGAATGCGAAGGGACGCTGAGCGAAAAGACGGCCTGGGGAACTGGTGTACGGACAGAAGCGGGGAGAGGAGCAGTCCTACGCGGAGACAGGCACTCGAGTACCCTGCCCGCAGGGCGGTTCACGAGAACCAAGGCCACGCGCCTAAAAAGAAGCGAGGAGGACAGAAGCGCCAGCGAGTAGTCAATCAACGAAAGGCCCGGCCCAATAAGCGGGGGCCCATCATCAGCATCCGTTATATTATTTTACCAAGTGCCCACACTTGATAAAATGGGGGACTAACTGTTAAGGTGGGATTTTGTCAAATCCCTCTTAACCAAAACACATGTCGTTTCGGCCATCAAACAACGAAATGGTTGGAAGCGAGTGGGGCCCACATCTGGCGACAGCTATGCGAGGAGAGGAGATCCGCCTCCGCGAGGGAGGGTTGGCCCCGAGCGAGGGGGATGGATCTTTCGCGAGGAAGATCCTTCGCGAAGAAGGTCTTTCCTGCGAGGAGCCCCCCCACGATGAATCTCTCCTCGCTCCACCCGCGAAAGGGATATCGCCTCAAAAGGGGCATCATCGCTGTGTAAATGGTGGGAAAGCGGAAGCGTGCTCGAGAAGACTTGGTGTCAGAGAGTCAGTCGAAAGAGCGGCAATCACGGGAATTAGTAGGCAAAGATCAGGAAGAAATCAGGGGACCGGTCAGAGAGAGGCCGGGCCGAAAGAGGAAACCCTAATGGAGGGACGGACTCGGAAGAGAGGAGAGATATAAATATCGATGTAAAAACCACATAGAAGGGATCCCCCGATCCCCAATCGAAACCTTAAAGAGAGAGAGAGATTAATCATTACTGTTCATCATCGACTGTATTTCTTCGATAAGCTTCCAAGCTAATAAACGAGAAAGACCGAGCTCCATAAACATAAACTCAAGGATATTGACATATAACGAGACCCACATATAAATTAAACGAGAACCATTTAATCCTTGTGACTAAAAGAGCCTTGGTGAAAATCCGACCTCTACAGAAATAACAACTAAAAGGGTAAAATGGTAATTTTATAAATCTCAACTAGTTCATGATATTCATGAAGGGTAAACATAGATAACATTCAATGGATCCGCTCAATATAATTAAGTTGAATTTGAGTAGAAAATAAATTCATTTGAACAGAGAGGTTCTCAGTGTCAACTCTTTAGTGGAGTCAGTTGACATTAAGCTAATACTCAGAAAAAGTTTGTGAACTTTTGAATCCGAGTATAGAAGCTCAAACTTTGTTCATTTGGATCCATAACGTCACTATTACAGGTCATTAGTGTAGGATTGTTAAACTAGAAGCTAAGTCAAAATAAGTTCAAAATGTTGAACCAGACTTTTTCTCGGAAAATGTCTAAAGGGTATTTTTGTCCACATGGACATAAAATGATGTGAATGTCAAAATAAGATTTTGAATATTTTAAAATATAAATTATTTTCTAAAGCCGAAAAGTCGTTTAAGGCACTATGAAATTAATTTCGTTATTTGTGCAATTATAATTCTACATTGGGTATTTTAAGAATTGTATTAAAAGAAATAAGGAAGCATCTAGAAGCTCCCCCTAGGTAGAATTTCGGCCAACATGAATCAAGATGAGAGTTTTATTTTCCTTTAATTATAAAGATAATTACTCAAAAGGAAAAGGGAAATGTATTTCCTTGAGAAGGAAATAAATAAGCGAAGTGAGGAAACAAATTTGCCCTTACTTGTTGTGTACATGCCATATTAGAAGAGAACGGGGAAGGAAAAATTAAATATTGTGTCATGAATACATTATTCTTTCATGAATGAATAATTGACCTATATAGATTTTTCTTTCTCATATAAATAGAGCCTCACATAGAGATGTGAAAACAAAGTTTTTTGCTTGCTCTCTCTCATTGTGGCCGACCCCTCTCCTCTCTGTCTCTCTCACAAAATAGTTCTTTTATTTTGGCACCTAAGTCCTCATTAGCCTTAGGCTAAATTAGCTCTTTTGCTCATAGACTTGTTCTTGGGTTATTGTGTTTAATTGTGCCCACACACAAATCCTTCTAAACCTCTATTGACTCTTATAATAGAAACTTTAGGTTTCTCAAGTTCAAGACTAGACGTAAAGGAATCGAGCCAAGGAAGAAGATCCACATTTGCCAAGACGCTTCAAGTTTGAAGATCAAAGAAAGGTTAGTATTCAAGTAGATTAAATAATGTTTTTAATTTATAACATGTATATGCACTTTATCTAGGTTAGTAAAAATTGTATTACTAGTAAAAGAAATTTTTATATTCCGCCATTAATATGATTAATGATAAATTTTTCTTAACCCTAAACCTATTCCAACACATCTAATTATTTAAAAACATTATTTAAATATAATTTACTTGATACTACTTTTCTCGTCTCCTTCACACCTAGTCGTGAACTCGAGTAACCTAAGATTTCTGTTACAAGAGTCTATAAAGTGTTTGAAGGATTTGTCTGTGAGCACAATTAAACACAATAACTCAAGAACAATTCTATGAAATAAGGAAATAATTTAAGTCTATGTCTAATGAGGATTTAGGTGCAAAAGAAAGAGATATTTTAGAAAGAGAGAGAGAGAGAGAGAGAGAGAGAGAGAGAGAGAGAGAGAGAGAGAGAGGATAGGTTCAGCCACTATAGAGAAAACAAGAGAATAAACTTATTTTCATATCTCAATGTGAGTCTCTATTTATAGGAGAAGAAAATATAAGAAATGGTAATTACCCTTTTCTATTATGTATTCATGACACATTATTTGATTTCCTATCATATTTCTCTAGTATATGGACAGCCATGATATTGCATTAGTGAAGGAAATTTGTTTCATCACTTACATTTATTTCCTTCTCAAATAAATTCATTTCCTCTTTTCTTTTGGGCAATTACCAATATACATTAATACACCAAATAATAAGAGATATTTCTCTCTCTCTCTCTCTCTCTCCTCTATGATGCTTGGCCGAATTCTACACTAGGGGGGAGCTTCTAGATGATTCCTTACTTCTTTTAAGACAATTCTTAAAATATCCATTGTAGAATTAATATTGCACAAATAATGAAATTAAGTTCACAATGCCCCAAACGACTTTTCGGCTTTACAATATAATTTATATTTCCATCATATGAAAATATTCAAAATCTTATTTTGACATTCACATCATTTTATGTCCATGTGGACAAAAATACTCTTTTAGACATATTCCTATAAAACGTCTAGTTCAACACTTGAACTTATTTTGACTTAGCTTTTAGTTCAACAATCCTACTCTAATGACCTGTAATAGTGACCTTATGCATCCAAATAAACAAATCTTGAGCTACTATACTTGGAATCTCTTGGTTCAAATGAAATTATTTTTCGAGTATTAGCTTAATTTCAACTGATTCCACTAAAGAGTTGACACTGAGAATCTCTCGGTTTAAATGAATTTATTTTCTACTCAAATTCAACTTAATTATGTTGAGTGGATCCATTGAATGTTATCTATGATTACCCTTCATAAATATCATCAATTAGATGGAGATTATAAAATTACCATTTTACTCTTCTAGTTGTTATTTTATCAACTCATGTGTTACTTGTGATTAAGTTAGAAAGAATGTATTGACAATGAGCTAACAAGTCCCATTATTTCATCCAAACAAAGTCGTTACTTAATTTTGGATACTGCGAGGTTCTTATTCACACTCCTAGTAATAAAGCATGAGGTGATATAAATTTCATTTCATTAATCTTGTACATGAATTCCATATCTATGAGAACTTCACAAAGCTAGTTCATAACATTTTCATAACTCAATATCTCGCCAATTAGTTTAGTCTACATCACAGAGTGGACCTAGAATTTAACTTCTCAAATGAGAATATGTATGCTATGAAATGACATGTCTCATTTCAAGATTTAGGTAAGCGCGATGCAATTCACAATCCAAGTAATAAACCATTAGGTGATATACATTGTATTTCAGCAATCTTGTACATGAATTTCATATCTTTGAGAACTTCACAAATTATACTCATGTCAGCTTCACAACCCAATACATCACCAATAGAGAGCATCTAGTTCACAACGCTTGGAATTAGTGTTTAACTTTTTCAAGTGAATATATTGAAGTTATGAAATGACATGTCTCATTTCAGGATTAAGGTAAGCGCGATGAATTTCATACATAGTGACCTTGAGACAGAAGAGGTTAAATTGTTTATTCTTACATTGTCTCTAAAGGTACACTGGTCAATACAGTATCTTCGAAAGATACACTGGAAGAACTATAGAGCTCCTAACTCTCTAAACCTCGTAATCAGACATACTAGATTTTTCCAACAGTCATACTAGGATCCATAGTCCGTTAATCTTTAGATTGTGAATATTTCGTTTTAAACAAATCATTAAAAGTTTGTTCACGCAAATATACATGTGTGTCTTCATACGTTGATAGGTTTGATTAAGGACTATAAGACTATTGAATATCATAAATATTTGAACAAACGAAAAAATGTATGAATGTGTCGGAATTTATTTAACGATTAAACAATTAATTACATAACATATCTATCATACGGCGGAATTATATAATTAGATCTAATATATTAAAAACAATTATAATATATTTAAACAACCTAGGCATTAAAAATTTACTATATGTCAATAAACAATTTTATTCTAGACATACAAGTCAACAATTAAACGATTGAATCTAATAATGTATAAACACATTTATTTTACAAATCCAAATCGTTTGAATACTTACAATTGAGATTGTAAACAATCCCAACGTTACTAGCTATCTCCTGAAGGCCTCGTTGAGTCAACCGAGTGAATGAGGCTCGTCGGAATTTCTAGGGAACAAACCGACCGGACAGGCGAAGCAGGCACGCCGGACAGGACTCTCGACAGACAAGGAGGCACGTCGTATGAAGGGCTCGCCGAACTGGGAGAACTGTGCGCCTAAGGACCTTCACCAGACAGGAGCTGGGAGGCCCACCGGACTGGGATGTGCGCCTGGGAAAGTCGCCGGACAGGGGAAGCCTGTGCGCTTGGAGATCGCCAGACAGAGGCCTTGCGCGTAGGAGGAGTTGTCGGACAGGGAGGCAGACTCGCCGGACGGGTGTGTGCTTCTATGTGGATTCTGGCAGGGAAAGTCGAGGCTTCGAGTATAATTTAAAACAGAATTCTCACAGAATTTAAATCACCTAAACACCATTATTAAGAATCAACAATAATACACATAGAATATATTGAGATTGAGAGGGTGGGCTCTTCTATGAACTCTCGAAAATAAAAGGATCACTCAAGGAAGGAAGAAAACCATTTTCTTTCCCTGATCTCTCTGAGGGAATTCGGTCGAGACACAAAATAGGAGAGAGTGACTTTAGCCAAAAATTTAATTAGGGTTCACTAGTAATTAGGGTTCACTAGTAATTAGGGTTTCCTTAAGCCCTTATATAAGCGAGTCAAACGGGTTTAAGTTGGTCAAACTCATGACCCAATTACTTAATGAATTCCAACTCTCATCCTAATACTCGGCCAAACATTTTTATTTTATTCTCAAATTTTCTTGATTTATTTCGAAATTTAACTAATTTAGAACTCTCATTTATTAATGATATTTCATTAAATAATTTCATACTTTTAGAATAAGTACGAAACGAGAAATTATTTATTTTCTTCTTTTATTTATTTGAATCATTCAAATGTATTATATCAATATGATAATACTATTTAATTCATTAAATAAATGTAACAATAAATTACCAATTATTTATTAAGCTACTTAGAAAATAATTTCTCGATATAAATAACAATTTATATTCAATGAGTAAATCAATTATTCTTGTTCATTTAATCTCTTCTAAGTGTCTATCATTGAGACCTTATGGACCCATATGAACAAAATTTTAGAATAAAAATCGGACTCAAAAGTACACAAATCTTTTCCGTCTTTTAATTCTTAATATTAGTCTATTCCACTAAAGGACTAATACTGAGACTCTCTAAGTTCATATGCGTTTATTTTCCGTTTGATGTGACAAAACAATTCTTCACACGATCCACAAAGTACTTTACGATATTACCCTTCATGTGTATCACTCACTCGGAGGAATGTATAATTACCGTTTTACCCCTTGAGTTATTATTTCACTAACTCCTTTGTTATTAGTGAATGAGAAAAACATATAGTGAGATGTCTTTACATGTCACATGTTTTAATCAACGAATGTTCTTATTCGATGAATACCTGGCCAGGTTTATCCATTCACACTCTCATAATAAAACATAGTGTGATACTAATGCATTTGCATTGTTTTAACATGAATTCCATATATGTGAATCACATAACCCAATATGACAACGTTATGACACTAACCGTCGGGTCAGATGCAATTGTAACTTAGTCATTGCCCATTGACAAATCAAATGTCATAAGGTGTGATATCAATTATGTATTCACTTCAGGATTTAGGTAAGTATCAAAGTACCCCTCGTATGTGATCTTGAAGTTTCGAGTGATTAAACGGTTTTATCTCGAGCTTCTAAGAATCATTGGTCTTGTTCAATATCTTCTATAAGATATCAAGAATAAAATCACAGAGTCACAACTCTCTATATCACAAGATGAGATATCATGATTCATTCAAACAATCATTACTTAGATTCGATTGCTCTATCGATCTTAAGATTACGAACAAATGTTTTAAACTAGTCACAAGGGGATATCTTGTCAAGTCTATATTTAGCACCCCTTTCGTTGATGACAGTTTCAGAGCGTAAAATTCATACATAAACACAAACATAATAAAGAATGAATATTTATTTATATTAATGTCTGAGCAAAATTAAATTCAAATGTATTTAATGTCTAATATCTCTTTTGTGGGCATCAATCCCAACATAATGAACGTTTCAACTTTTATTAATTTAACCACCATATTACAATAAGGACTCATGAGATATTTATATAACATCGATATGCAAATAAATAATCTTCTTGTGAGCATCTCTGCTAACAAATGAAGCATAATCAAACAAATTAGAATCAATGACAAGAATTGTAGAGAAAGGAAAGGCAGGTACATGAAAATTGCATCTCTTAATATAAAAATTTCATAATTATCAAGGTCAAGCATGTTAAAACCTTTAGTTCCTATGGGATAACCCATAAATACACATTTACGTGAGCGTGGATCAAATTTAGTATGATTATGTCTAAATGTTGAGGCAAAAGCTAAGCAGCCAAAAACTCATAGTGTTTGGTAATCAAATTGTTTCTTATACACGACTTCATAAGGACTTTGTTCATTCAATAGAGGAGTAGGAATTCTGTTAATTAAATAAACAATAGTAAGAATGAAGTTAGACAAGAAAATGTACAAGGAGATTAGACTGAATTAAGAGGGACCGAGCAACGTTTAAAATATCTTGATGCTTTTTTTCAACGATAGCATTTTGTTGTGGGGTTTCCACACATGAGTATTGGTGTACGATTCCTTTAGTCTAAAAAAATTATACGAATTTTAGTTCCTTTGCACTTTAGGACCTGAAACATTTTGACTCTTTTGTCTAACTGATTTTCAATCATAATAATGAATTTAGGCACAATTCTCAATACGTCAGATTTGCATTTCAACAAATATACCCAAATAAACCTGATGTAATTGTCTATAATTGTTAGAAAGAATCTGTGTTCTGTATGAGAGAGTGTGAAACGGTCCCCACACATCACAGTGAATTAATTCTAAAGAAGCAGAAGATGAAGTAGTGTAAACAGGAAATGGTAATCTCTACTGTTTTGCAAGAGGGCAGACATTACACGGATCGAAAAGTTAATTACTCGACTGTAATTGTATAATGTTATTCATTGCAAGAATTTGATTGAAAGAGGGGTGCCCAAATCGGTTGTGCCAAGTAGTTTCTGAGATGGAGTTGACTACCTCATTGAGAAATGTCTTGGTGTTTCTCAAGAAATAAAGATCATTGATGCACTCACCCTTGCCGGTCATCTTCTTAGTGATTGGATCATGTTTAATAAATTCCGAGTCAGTGAAGGAGACTGTGAGTTTGTGTTGGAATAGGTCTAGGGTTAAATAAAAATTTAACATTAATCAAATTAATAGCGGAATTAAAAAATATCTTTTCAAGTAAAACAATTTTACTAACCTAGAAAAAAGCATATACAAGTTATATATTAAAATCATTATTTAATTTACTAGAACACTAACCTTTCTACGAATCTTGTTCTTGAAGCGTCTCGAGAAGGTAGGTCTTCTTCTTTTGCTCGCTCGTCACCTTCGCACCTAATCTTGAACCCGAGAAACCTAAGATTTCTATTACATGAGTCAAAAGAGGTTTAAGAAGGATTTGTGTGTGGGCACAATTAAACCATATGAACCAAGAACAATTCTTGGATCATAAGCTAATTCTCTAGATTGAATGTGAATCTAGGTGCAAAATAAGAAGAGTATTTTGTAAAGAGAGAGAGAGAGGGAGGTTCGGCCACAATCGGGAGAGAAAAAGAAAATTGCTTAAACTTCACATCTCTATGTGAGGCTTTATTTATAGGAGAAGGAAAAATCTATAAAGGTCAATTATTCATTCATGAATGAATAATATATTCATGACACAATATTTGATTTTCCCTTCCCCTTTCCCTCATTGTTTGGCCGGCCATGATGTTGCATTAGTGAGGAAATTTGTTTCCTCACTTAGCACATTTGTTTCCTTCTCAAGGAAATTCATTTCCCTTTTTCTTTTGGGTAATTATCCTTATACGAAAAAAGGAAATAAAACTCTCCTCTTTGATGTTATGTTGGCCGAATTCTTCATAGAGGGAGGGAGCATCTAGATGCTTCCTTATTTCTTTTAAGACAATTCTTAAAATACCCGTTGTAAAATTATAATTGCACAACTAACGAAATTAATTTCATAATGCCTCAAACGACTTTCCGGCTTTAGAAAGTAATTTATATTTTCATCAAATGAAAACATTCAAAATCTTATTTTTACATTCACATCATTTTATGTCCTAGTGGACAAAAATACCATTTAGACATTTTCCGAGAAAAAGTCTAGTTCAACATTTGAACTTATTTTGACTTAGCTTCTAGTTTAACAATCCTACTCTAATGACCTGTAATAGTGACCTTATGGATCCAAATGAACAAAGCTTGAGCTTCTATACTCGGACTCAAAAGTTCACAAACCTTTTCCGAGTATTAGCTTAATGTCGACTGACTCCACTAAAGAGTCGACACTGAGAATCTCTCGGTTCAAATGAATTTATATTCTACTCAAGTTCAACTTAATTATATTGAGTGGATCCATTGAATGTTATCTATGTTTACCCTTCATGAATATCATCAACTAGTTGGAATTTATAAAATTACCATTTTACCCTTCTAGTTGTTATTTCCTCAACTCCTAGTACTTGTGAATAAGCCAGAAACAATGTATTGACAAGGAGCTAACAAGTCACATTGTTTCATCCAAATAAAGCCGCTACTTAAATTTGGACACTGCGCAGTTCATTTATTCACAATCCAAATAATAAAGCATGAGGTGATATACATTGCATCTCAGCAATCTTATACATGAATTTCATTTCTATGAGAACTTCACAAAGTTGGTTCATGACATCTTCATAACTTAATATCTCACCAATAGGCCTTGTCTAGATCACACATGGGACCTAGAATTTGACTTTCTCAAATGAGAGTATTAATGCTATGAAATGACATGTCTCATTTCAAGATTTAAGTAAGCATGATCCAATTCATACGTAGTGACCTTGAGATAGAAGATGTTAAATGGTTTGTTCTTCTATTGTCTCTAAAGGTGCACTGGTCAATTCAGTATCTTCGAAAGATACACTGGAAGAACTACAGAGTTCCTAACTCTCTATGCCTCGTAACCAGACATCCTAGATTCTTCCAACAATCATACTGGGATCAATAGTCCGTTGATCTTTAGATTGCGAATATACCGTTTTAGTCAAACCATGAAGAGTTTGTTCACGCAAATCTACATTTGTCTCTTCATACATTGTTAGGTTTGATTAAGGACTATAAGACTATTGAATATCATAAATCTTCGATCAAACTAAAAGGAATGAATGAACGTTTCAACTTTTATTAATTCAATCAGCAAATTACAAAGATTTATATATTACATCAGTATGTAAATGAACAATCTTTCAATAAGGACTTTACAAAGATTTATATATTACATCAATATGTAAATAAACAATCTTCTTGTGGGCATCTCTGCCAACAGTTTGTTGTGTTTAGTCAAGGCGCTTACTGACAAGAAACAATTTAAAATCATGAATATACAAGACTTCATAAAGTGTAAGGTTCAAATTTACTTTGACATCTCCAAATTGATGAACTAGTATGGTGATCCGATTAGGCAGTGTAATAGTTGATCTTGGAGATAATGAAACGAACATAGATTCTTGATTACATAAGTGCTTTGAGGCACCCGAATCCAAGATCCAATTATTAATTCAATCAGCAAATTACAAAGATTTATATATTACATCAGTATGTAAATGAACAATCTTTCAATAAGGACTTTACTAAGATTTATATATTACATCAATATGTAAATAAACAATCTTTTTGTGGGCATCTCTGCCAACAAACTCCCACTTGACTCAAAGAAGATGAGAGTAGTCCTTCGTGCCTAATCCGTCTCGATGTTGGTCGAAGACCTTGTTGGATAGGGCCTTGGTGAAAGGATCTGCAAGGTTGTCCACCGTTGAGATCTTCTTCACCTCCACGTCTCCACGCTGCACGATCTCTCTAATCAAATGGTATTTCCTCTCAATATGCTTAGAGCGCTTATGGCTTCTAGGTTCCTTTGAGTTAGCAACAGCCCCACTATTATCACAATAAAGTGTCATGGGCTCGTTGACATTTAGAACAACTTCCAAATACTTAAGGAATTTTCTAAGCCATACAGCCTCTTTGGATGCTTCACAAGCAGCCACATATTCTGCTTCCATGGTAGAGTCAGCAATGCAAGATTGCTTGATACTCCTCCAAACAACAGATCCACAGTTCAAGATGAACACATATCCTGAAGTGAATTTCCTGGAATCCTTATCTGCCTGAAAGTCGGAATCAGTATACCCCGTCATAGTCAGGTCAGTACCTGAATATGTAAGCATCAGGTTCCTAGTATTCCTAAGATACTTGAGAACATGCTTAACAGCAATCCAGTGCTCGGGTCCAGGATTTGATTGGAAACGACTAACTACGCCAACTGCGAAACATATATCCAGTGTAGTGCACAACATAGCATACATGAGACTTCCTACGGGTGAGGCATAGGGAATCTTTCTCATGTCCTCAATCTCTTGTGCAGTCTTGGGAGACTGGTCCTTAGAGAGTGAGACTCCATGTCTAAAGGGGTTTTCACCCCTCTTGGAGTTTTGCATGGCAAAGCGATCCATCACCTTATCTATATAAGATGCTTGGGAGAGCGACAAGGTCCGGTCCTATCGATCTTGAAAGATCCGAATCCCCTTAATGTATGCAGCTTCCCCTAGATCCTTCATATCAAACTGTTTAGCTAACCAGATTTTAACCTCTGATAATTTACCTACATCATTCCCAATGAGTAGTATATCATCGACATATAATACCAGAAACACAACCTTACCCTCATGTATCAATTTATAGACACAAGGTTCATCTATTGACTGTTCAAAACCGAAGCTTTTAACAGTATCATCGAATCTGATATTCCATGATCTAGATGCTTGCTTTAATCCATAAATGGATTTAAGCAATTCACAAACTATGTCCTCTTGATCATTTTCCACGAAACCGTCTGGCTGAGCCATAAAAATGCGCTCGTCAAGATTGCCATTCAGAAAGGCAGTTTTGACATCCATCTGCCAGATCTCATAATCAAGAGCAGCAGCTATGGATAGAAGTATACGGATGAACTTAAGCATTGCGACTGGCGAGAAGGTTTCTTTATAATCGATACCTTCCTTTTGGGTATAACCCTTAGCCACTAGTCGCGCTTTGAACGTCTCAACATTTCCATCCGGACCCCTTTTCTTCTTATAGATCCACTTACACCCTACAGGTTTAACCCCTTCAGGTAGGTCTACAAGTTTCCAGACTTTGTTGACATACATCGAATGCATCTCAACTTTCATGGCATCAAGCCAAAGGTTTTATTCAGAACCAGCCATCGCTTGGCTGTAGGAAACAGGTTCATCCATATCTGCGACGGCTACGAGAGTGTCGCCATAGGACATTTACCTGTCAGGTTTTTCAGAAACCCTCCCACTACGTCGAAGTACCACTTGACGAGATTCTGAATTTAAAGGTTGCGTTTTAGTTGGGGTAAGAACAGTTCTTATAGATGAGGCATAAGCTTCCTCACCCAACTTTTCTTCAAGCACAATTTTGCTTCTAGGTTTCGCATTTTTCATATAGTCCTCCTCAAGGAAACGAGCATTACTGCTGACAAACGTTTTGTCATCCTCGGGACTATAGAATGTAAAACCTTTGGTTTCCTTTGGATATCCAACGAATACACATAATTCTGACCTACTAGCCAACTTGCTAGTCTTTTGCCTTAGCACATGTGCAGGGCAACCCCAAATTCTGATGTGGCTTAAACTAGCTTTACGCCCAGTCCATCGTTCATAAGGAGTACCAGGAACCGTCTTAGACGGAACTTGGTTCAGAATGTATGCGGCACTTTCGAGGGCATATCCCCAAAAAGAATTAGGGAGTGATGAGTAACTCATCATTGATCTAACCATATCCATCAAAGTTCGATTCCTTCTCTCTGACACTCCTTTTTGTTGAGGTGTGTCAGGTGCTGTAAGCTGAGAAGCGATACCTTCTTCTTTAAGAAATTCGTCCAACTCTTCAGACAAGTACTCACCACCTCGATCAGATCGAAGGGTTTTGATCTGTTTGCCAGTCTGCTTTTCCACTAAAGCCTGAAAGACCTTAAATACGTTAAAGGTTTCTGATTTGTGTTTGAGCAAAAAGACAAATCCATATCTTGAGTAATCATCGGTAAAGGTAACGAAGTATTCGTATCCTCCCCGTGCCTGAATTCTGAGCGGACCACATACATCAGAATGTATTAGTTCTAGCAGCTCAGTGGCTCTTCGACCTTTATCAGAGAAAGGTCGTTTGGTCATTTTTCCTTCTAAACAGGATTCACAAGTCGACAGTGAGCCTATTGTAGAGGCTTTGAGTGGACCCTCCCTCACAAGTCTCTTAATCCTATCTAGACTAATATGACCAAGTCTTAAGCGCCATAGATATGTTGATTTTATTAGATCAGAGGAGTCATTAAGTTTGATCCTCTTAGGTTCCCTAATTAGATCATTATCTATTTCAGTGTCTAAAAGCAAAGGTTGTGTAGGATAAAGATAGTATAAACCATTCTTTAAACATGCATCAGTGACAAATGAATTGGAAAAAGTAATACGAATTCCATTATCAATAAACTTTAAATAATAATTCTGCTCAACAATTTGAGCTACATATATTAAGTTTTTAGAAAAGGAAGGAACATAATACACATTATTCAAATTTAAAGTTCTGTCTTCGAAAGACAGCGTCACAGATCCCACAGCCTTAGCAGACACCAAGCTCTCATCACCCCACTTGAAACAGAAGTCACCATCCTCTAAGCTTTTGCTTTTCCTGAACCCATTCAAGGAACAACAAATATGATTAGTAGCAACGGAGTCAATAATCCACAATGATACATTATCAGCTACTAAACAAGTTTCGGTAATCAGTACAATACCTTTCCCTTTAGCCTTGAGGTAGGTAGGACAGTTTCTATGCTAGAGTCCCTCAGCGGTGTGAATCTCCATCATCAGCTTGGTAACAGTTTACCCTAGCTTATTTGATGGAGTTGTTCAGTTTGAAAGTATCGAAAGATTCAGGGAGAGTTTCTAAGATCATATCTTATTTGATTTCTCCATTAATCTCAGATCCAAAGATTTCCATGTCATTGAGATAACTTATGATCAATATGTGTTCTCTAACAGGAGTCTTAGCTTTCATACGATAGTTCACAAACCATCGAACCGCTTGTTATCTAGCATGGCGCCTTTGCCCTTCAAACATCTCATAGAGATTGAAGAGCATGGTTCAGGACGAATCAATATCACGATGATGTTGTTGCAACATATTGTTCATCGATGCTAAAACATAGCATCTCACAATCTCATCTGATCGGATTCAGGCTGCTAGGGCGCCATTGTCCTCTTGAGTCGAATCATTATTCTTTTCAGGAGGACATGGGGTGGTGAGTACTAATTGTGCTTGTCCTTCGAAAGGACGATGTCTAGGTTATGTTTCTTATTTACGTAGTTTTCGGTTCCAGTTAATTTGAGGAAACGATGATAGAGAAAGTGTTTAGAGACATGTTGCTGATAAGTTGAAACAATTTACGATTAGTCTTTTGTTTAGGATTTTAAGTTTAATTTTATTTAGACAAGGGAAAAAAAATCCAAAGGTGTTATGAACAAAATGACACTTTACTCCTTCGAGGGAAGGCCGCAAAGAGTCGCCTTTCATAAGTAAATGACACATCATTAATGCATAGTCATGATGTCAATACATCAGTGTTTGACTAGCCACCTTATAAAAATGTTTGATCACTCAAAACTTTTCGCAGGGCCTCGAGGGAGGATTACTAGAGTTTGAGTCTAAGTGTGTAACCAACAACTTAGTTCAACAAGATCTACTTTGAAAACAATCCGCCGAGGGGAGGCATTGTCTCATTGTTTCACTTTTGAACGTAGCTATAAAAGCAATGTTAGGAGCAATGCGTCTATGAGTACTCTCATTTAATAGAGGGCCACGAGGGTGACTCTTAGTCCGGCGACATATGCACTTCACATTAGTGTTGGGGATCGCGGGTTGCAAACAATAAGTACAACCCTCCCACTTAGTTTTTAGGAAAAAATAAGGGGACACTGGATTGCAAACGAGTGCAATCCTCCCACTTAATTTTTCGAAAAATGGCACGTCTGCTCTTGTACATATAGGAAACATATTTCCATTAGCAAAGAGAGAGAGAGTGGATCACTGGAGAAAAAGAACCCTAAAATTGATATTTGTGAGGGGAGAGCAGTGTTAATGCACTAAGGCACAAGGAACATACTCGGATCTTTTTGTCTATTAAATTTATTTTTCCTAAGGAAAGTGTGTGCGATTAATAAATCGTCACTTTTGCACTTGAAAGTTTTTGAGATTAAAAATCTCGTAAAACTAATATGTATATCTATATATATATATATATATATATATATATATATATATATATATATATATCTTGATGACATCTTTCTTCATGGCGTCTTCATGGTGGTGGAGCGCGAGAACGTCGGAAATCCACGATAGCATTAAGAAGACGGGAGAAAGCTAGGAGTCGCTAAATCCGGATTAAAAATCTAGATTCGCGGACTGCCGTACACCTCGGACTTAAAAGGTCATAAATGACACATCCGGTATCCGATTGAGCTGAAACCAATTGTATTGGATAGCTAACATCCGTACCTTTAATTTGGTTCAAGAACCACTAAGTGTCAAGGTCGGAGCAAAGAGTTATGACCGTTTTACTGAGCCATAACAATTTGTCCAGAATTTGAAAAAATTAAAAGTACGTCGGATCTAGGTGTAAAGAGAAAGAGGTTTATTGAAAACATTTTAATTGTATGTTTTGATTTCAATTGTGTGTTATATTTATATATTAATAATTAAACACAATATAAAATAAACAACATAATATAAAACATTCAATATCTAATTTAAACTAGAAGTGCAATAAACTAATTTAAACTATGTACACAAATTTTCAAATTTGTCAAAAAATTGATTTTGAATATGCTAAACATAAAATAATTAAAAACTGTTTTTAATGTATTTATATAGCATGTATATCAAGTGGAAATCAACAAAAAATTAATTTTAGAGGTCGTACCTAAAAATTAAAATTTTGTAAAATCTAGTCTTTTGAAAAAACCATTATCCAAGCAAATTTAGAAAACAATTTTCTCATAATGATTTTAGTTCCTTTGCATTTTAGGACCTGAAGCATTTTGACTCTTTTGTCTAACTGATTTTCAATCATAATAATGAATTTAGGCACAATTCTCAATACGTCAGATTTGCATTTCAACAAATATACCCAAATAAACCTGATGCAATTGTCTATAATTGTTAGAAAGAATCTGTGTTCTGTATGAGAGAGTGTGAAACGGTCCCCACACATCACAGTGAATTAATTCTAAAGAAGCAGAAGATGAAGTAGTGTAAACAGGAAATGGTAATCTCTACTGTTTTGCAAGAGGGCAGACATTACACGGATTGAAAAGTTAATTACTCGACTGTAATTGTATAATGTTATTCATTGCAAGAATTTGATTGAAAGAGGGGTGCCCAAATCGGTTGTGCCAAGTAGTTTCTGAGATGGAGTTGACTACCTCATTGAGAAATGTCTTGGTGTTTCTCAAGAAATAAAGATCATTGATGCACTCACCCTTGCCGGTCATCTTCTTAGTGATTGGATCATGTTTAATAAATTCCGAGTCAGTGAAGGAGACTGTGAGTTTGTGTTGGAATAGGTCTAGGGTTAAAGAAAAATTTAACATTAATCAAATTAATGGCAGAATTTAAAAATTTCTTTTCAAGTAAAACAATTTTACTAACCTAGAAAAAAGCATATACAAGTTATATATTAAAATCATTATTTAATTTACTAGAACACTAACCTTTCTACGAAGCTTGTTCTTGAAGCGTCTCGAGAAGGTAGGTCTTCTTCTTTTGCTCGCTCGTCACCTTCGCACCTAATCTTGAACCCGAGAAACCTAAGATTTCTATTACATGAGTCAAAAGAGGTTTAAGAAGGATTTGTGTGTGGGCACAATTAAACCATATGAACCAAGAATAATTCTTGGATCATAAGCTAATTCTCTAGATTGAATGTGAATCTAGGTGCAAAATAAGAAGAGTATTTTGTAGAGAGAGAGAGAGAGGGAGGTTCGGCCACAATAGGGAGAGAAGAAGAAAATTGCTTAACCTTCACATCTCTATGTGAGGCTTTATTTATAGGAGAAGGAAAGATCTATAAAGGTCAATTATTCATTCATGAATGAATAATGTATTCATGACACAATATTTGATTTTCCCTTCCCCTTTCCCTCATTGTCTGGCCGGCCATGATGTTGCATTAGTGAGGAAATTTGTTTCCTCACTTAGCACATTTGTTTCCTTCTCAAGGAAATTCATTTCCCTTTTTCTTTTGGGTAATTATCCTTATACGAAAAAAGGAAATAAAACTCTCCTCTTTGATGCTATGTTGGCCGAATTCTTCATAGGGTGAGGGAGCATCTAGATGCTTCCTTATTTCTTTAAGACAATTCTTAAAATACCCGTTGTAGAATTATAATTGCACAAATAACGAAATTAATTTCATAATGCCTCAAACAACTTTCCGGCTTTAGAAAGTAATTTATATTTTCATCAAATGAAAACATTCAAAATCTTATTTTGACATTCACATCATTTTATGTCCTAGTGGACAAAAATACCCTTTAGACATTTTCCGAGAAAAAGTCTAGTTCAACATTTGAACTTATTTTGACTTAGCTTCTAGTTTAACAATCCTACTCTAATGACCTGTAATAGTGACCTTATGGATCCAAATGAACAAAGCTTGAGCTTCTATACTCGGACTCAAAAGTTCACAAACCTTTTCCGAGTATTAGCTTAATGTCGACTGACTCCACTAAAGAGTCGACACTGAGAATCTCTCGGTTCAAATGAATTTATTTTCTACTCAAGTTCAACTTAATTATATTGAGTGGATCCATTGAATGTTATCTATGTTTACCCTTCATGAATATCATCAACTAGTTGGGATTTATAAAATTACCATTTTACCCTTCTAGTTGTTATTTCCTCATCTCCTTTAGTACTTGTGAATAAGCCAGAAACAATGTATTGACGAGGAGCTAACAAGTCACATTGTTTCATCCAAATAAAGCCGCTACTTAAATTTGGACACTGCGCAGTTCATTTATTCACAATCCAAATAATAAAGCATGAGGTGATATACATTGCATCTCAGCAATCTTATACATGAATTCCATTTCTATGAGAACTTCACAAAGTTGGATCATGTCATCTTCATAACTTAATATCTCACCAATAGGCCTTGTCTATATCACACATGGGACCTAGAATTTGACTTTCTCAAATGAGAGTATTAATGCTATGAAATGACATGTCTCATTTCAAGATTTAGGTAAGCATGATGCGATTCATACGTAGTGACCTTGAGATAGAAGATGTTAAATGGTTTGTTCTTCTATTGTCTCTAAAGGTGCACTGATCAATTCAGTATCTTCGAAAGATACACTGGAAGAACTACAGAGTTCCTAACTCTCTATGCCTCGTAACCAGACATCCTAGATTCTTCCAACAATCATACTGGGATCAATAGTCCGTTGATCTTTAGATTGCGAATATACCGTTTTAGTCAAACCATGAAGAGTTTGTTCACGCAAATCTACATTTGTCTCTTCATACATTGTTAGGTTTGATTAAGGACTATAAGACTATTGAATATCATAAATCTTCGATCAAACTAAAAGGAATGAATGAACGTTTCAACTTTTATTAATTCAATCAGCAAATTACAAAGATTTATATATTACATCAGTATGTAAATGAACAATCTTTCAATAAGGACTTTACAAAGATTTATATATTACATCAATATGTAAATAAACAATCTTCTTGTGGGCATCTCTGCCAACAGTTTGTTGTGTTTAGTCAAGGCGCTTACTGACAAGAAACAATTTAAAATCATGAATATACAAGACTTCATAAAGTGTAAGGTTCAAATTTACTTTGACATCTCCAAATTGATGAACTAGTATGGTGATCCGATTAGGCAGTGTAATAGTTGATCTTGGAGATAATGAAACGAACATAGATTCTTGATTACATAAGTGCTTTGAGGCACCCGAATCCAAGATCCAATTATTATCAAGAATAAATTCTGAATTAGATAGTTCTACCATATGACAATAACCTGTGACGATGGTTGAAAAAGACACAATGTTGGCATCTGAACTTGAGCTTGAAGTCTTGGTCGGAGTGGTGATTTTTATTGACAGCATGTTGATGATTTGGTAGCATTGATCATTGGTCAGGGCGTTGATAGAAGAGCTCTTATTCTCTATTTTTGTCTCAAGTGTTGAAGCTTTGGTTTTCGGTGTGTAATCGGGTGGGTAGCCATGAAGCTTGAAACATTTGTTTAATGACATGTCCAACTTTATTGCAGTGTGTGCAGAATGGTATGTATTTCTTGGTCGTTCTTTTTCCCTGAGCATCATTGTTGAACGACATTGCCATTAGGGTTCCCTGATCGGAGCTGCTTAAATCTTGACCAATTGCTCGGTGATCCTCTTCTTGGGCTACCAGTCGAAAACATCCTCCACATCTGGAATTGGTTCCATAAGCAGAACTTGACTCCTGGTTGTTGCAAAAGAGTCATTGAGACCCATTAGAAAATCATCATATTAATTCTTTCATTGAATTTCACAAGATCTTGAGCCGCTCCTCCACATTTGCATCCAGCACACGTGCAAATAAGTTTAAACCCCTAAAAATCATCTCACAGCGCCTTGATTCGTGTGTAATGAATCGTCACAAATCTTGATTCTTGTTGAACATCTACCATGTCTTTCAATGTTGAAAACACACGAGGTCCGTTCTTCAATTTTATCACCTTTGAAGGTCGCTCCAGACCGCAGTTGCAGAGTCTCCAAAACGAATACATTTGGAAATGTCTTTCGACACGAAGTTGATCATCCACACAACAACTATGTTGTTATATCTTTGCCAAGTACTTGATTTTGGGTTTCCATGAAGAGGTTTTGGGAGAAAGCCATCGATAAATCCCAACTTGTTCTTGACCGAAAGTGAGATCTTGATTTTGAATGGTGAATAGCCAGAACCAAAACATGTCAAAATCTGGAATGAAGTCTAACATCTTGACACATAGCTTAACATCGATTAAGAGTCTAGGGATATAGGATAAGACATGATAGTTTGATATGTGCAAATCCAGACGAGAACTCTGGATTTGATTTGATAATCAAGACGGTGATGCTTTCTTAATTCGTCATTGATTCCCGCGTCGAACTTTCTTTAAATTGAAGAAACTATGATGTTGTCGATCACAAAAAAAGCCTTTGAATTCGTGCGAGCAACTTGAGATCTCCAAAAATAAATATTCTCTAAATCGAGTTTGAGTGTTGTCAGAAGAAAATAAGTAGCAATCATAAATTGATTTCCAAATACGACATTGATGTTAATCTCGTGATCTAAAATCAAGAGAAGAATTAAGAATATTGAAAATTGATTACAATTCGTAGCTACAACAGTGACACGTGTGTAAGCGTGTTTAGAGCGGGTGTAATCAAATTATGCTTTACAATCACCCATTTCATGTTCGTAAGCATGTGATAAATCAGGGAAAAAAATGCAACGATATAAGATTTTCCAAATTGGAAATTAAAAACTACAAGCGATTTTATAAACAAAGATTTTAGAGTTTACTGAGCGAAAAAAAAAATTACTACTAAAATTTTAAGATTTATGTCGCCAATTTCGTGAATTTCATTATTATTTATAATTTTAAAAAGAGTATTTTGGGAACGTGATTCATAAGATAAATAGGCTTAGAGAATTTCATATTGTAGATCAATTTTGCTTGAAATATCAAATTTATACTCGATATGTCAACTTTATTTCAAAATAGACTTTTGACCCATTTTCGGACGAAAAACACTTTTAAAATGGAGTGAATACCTGAGTCATCGCAATCCATCAGAACCCAATAATGGAGTGCGCCGAAAACAAAAATTCAAAATTTACTGTTTTTTTCATATGAATTTTTTTTTTCATCGAATTTCATTGTACGTTATCAGAATTCGACGGAGTTTGCCTGAAAAAATTCAATTTTTTTTATTGAATTATTTTTTAGAATCATCGTAAACCATTGCAAAAATAAAAATAATTAATTTATTTTCATCGTAAATCATCACAAATCATATTTTCCATCTGAATCTTTCACAAATCGTCGAAAAAAGTAAAAAAAATAATAATTAAATTAAGTATATTTTTGTTCAAAAATTAAATAAAATTCCAATTTGACATAGAAATAAGATTGTTTTTATTTTCCGAGCCTAAATTGAGTCCATATTAATAAATCTCTCTTTTTAGTCCTCAATTTTTTTTCCTACAGTCTTAGCCAATGGCTTCCTCCAAAGCGAACCCCCATGGAGAAGAACAGGTTTCTCATCTACTTATTTCTTTCTGTCTCTCTCCATTTCTCAACTTCTTCTAGTTCTCGATCATCGAATTTCACGGATTAGCTAACCGGAGTTGTATTGAGGTATGAATTGCTTGTGACCAACGTCTGATAGGTTTTGGTGGAGAAAACCAAGTTCACGAGTACGCTCACATTCAACAGGCCTCGTCAATTAAATGCATTGTCTTACGAAATGGTTGAATATCTATCTATATATGTCTATCTATATATATAATTCCCTCTACAAGTCAATTATGTGCTTTCTTTCTGTTCTCTTCATTATCTGCGTTTGCATAGATTTGTAGAATGTTGGAGCTTTTGAGTGCTTACGAGGATGATTCAAGCGTCAAATTGTTGATTGTCAAGGCAGTCCCTTTTTCCTTTTACATGTGATTTTGAGTATGCTATATAAATTACATTGTTTTGAGAGAATCGCTTTCTTAGGGAAAAGGGAGAGCATTTTGTGCTGGCGGTGACGTCGCTGCTGTTGTTCGTGATATTAATGAAGGCGAGATATAATAAATTTTATATTGCAAACTATGATTTTTATTTCGATTCACTTCTTCTAGTTTTCATTCATATTGCGAACGGGATTGATTAAAACTGCTCTGATCTTGCTTTGTTTTAATTTGCATACCTTTTAGGTAACTGGAAATTGGGTGCAGAGTTTTTCCGGAAAGAGTTCACCTTGAATTATTTGATAGCAACATACAGAAAACCGCAAGTGAGGAACTTAAACTCTATTGGATAATTCCTTCTTTTCCTTTTCTGAGATGCATATATATATACTTACTTGCAACATGTTGAAATAATCTAAAAGGTGTCGATTCTTAATGGAATTGTCATGGGTGGTGGAGCTGGTGCTTCAATCCATGGTAGATTCCGAGTTGCCACGGAAAATTCGGTATGATATGTTTTCAGCACAAGTCTTTGGTATTTTATTTACCTATTATTATTTTACTTGCAAAAAAGAAAGGGAAGAAGTTAAATCTAAAGTTTACCTCACTTGAATTTGTTTTGTGAAATGAAATCTGGATACAGTACCACAATGGAAAGCCAAATTCAACTTTGTAAACAAAATCTCTTCAAATAACCTCAAAACGAAGTATGACTCGCAATCGCAAACTTGAAATCTATATCTTGTTTTTAGGTATTTGCTATGCCAGAAACAGCGTTGGGACTCTTTCCAGATGTGGGTGCATCTTTTTACTTGTCACGACTTCCGGGATTTTTTGGTAGAGTAATTATTTATTCCTTGCTTTTAAATTCTGAAAATATTAACAATTGATTTTCTTCCTATTTATTCAGTGTGTTAATTTTTTTATATTTCACTTAAAACCAACCATGGCGGAGAAGTAGGGTACTACACAAGTACAACCACACCATTCGGATATGTCAACCTTTTGTTTCGTGGAAATAGTGATCATTGTAGTTTGCAGGCCCGGTTCTAGAACTTTCAAAGCCCAAAGCAAAAATTATTTTTCTAGGCTTTTTTAAAACATTTATTTAGACTACTTGATAATATTTCATAATTTTGGCCTAAAAATACATGAAATTTAGGCATTTTTCTACATAATTTAGGATTTTGTTTAGTGGGGCCTAAAGCACTCGCTTGACCTCCCTAGGGTTCCAGCCGAGCCTGGTAGTTTGGGAGTAAATATTCTTTTGAATGTTTGGCAGGAGAATATGTTGGTCTTACTGGTTCACGACTCGATGGTGCTGAGATGCTCATCTCTGGTCTTGCTACTCACTTTGTCCCCTCGGAAGTATGTACTTATCTCCGTTTTATGTCTACTTTTAGCACTCAAACGAAGCTGTTCTCATTCGAAATAACATTTTCTGATTTCAAGGTTTATGCATGCTCTCTTTAGTTCTTCGTAGGGCCTGCAGTGAACAATGCGATTAAAATTGATGACATCAGCGTTTGGCTCAAAACTTGAAGTAAATAATATTGGTTGCGTAAAAATCTGATTAAATATTGAACAAAATAAGAAAATACATGTATGAAATGAGTAATCCTGGTATTGCAAACGGTTAAGTTTTAGAGTTTGTATGCTTACTGGGATGCTAAATGCTAATATAAGTTAGAATGGATTTCAGTTAGTTTGGTGGTAAATGCATTAATTATTAAATGTATCTTTGATCATTGACTTAGTTAAATGTATTATAAATTATTTATATTCTCTTCTGGTGATACTTTGTTTACGAGTATTCTTTTTCATGATTTAAAAATATAGCTTGAAACTTCGATTGTGTTTCTAAATAGCCTTTTTATGTCATTTGTTGTTTGACAGAGGCTATGTTTATTAGAAGAAGACCTATTGAATGTGGATTCAAGTGACGAAGACCAGATTTCAGCAATTATTGACAAGCATTCTCAGCAACCTCACTTAAAAGAAAATAGTGCCTATTTTCGGTTAGTCTTTGCTTAATTATACGTTTTAAAAAAGAAAAGGCTTCTTTTGGAACCATTCAATTTTCCAAACCCGACTGAGCTAAGTCTCAAACGGACTGGTATTTGGTAGCTTGCCGTTTGCGATTGGTGGATATATTTTTTTAATCTTTGTTTGTGATATTTTCTTGGGACAGACTTAATGTTATAGATAATTGCTTCTCTCGAAGAACGGTAGAAGAAATTTTAGCTGCCCTTGTAAGCCCTTCTAAAATTTTACACTAAGTTTAACATTTTATTCACATACTGCTAGGATTGTGGAACTAAACATCAAGTGTTGCTTTCTTCTGTTTTGTACCAAAGGAACTGGAGATCTTTCATAAGCCAGATCCATGGATCACTGCAACAATTGATACACTGAAAAAAGCATCTCCGATGAGCTTGAAAATTTCTTTGAGATCGGTACAACTACGGAATTTACTCCATTTGACTTTTTTCTTTCTTGAATTTTGTAGTGCATACTCGCTAGGGCGATATAGGAGAGTTTATTTTTTTACGCAATTGAAAATTAATTTAGAAATAAAGCGTGTTTGGAATTGTTGGTTCTTGTAGCCCTTGTTTAAATTTCGCGTCTTTACTTTCAGATTAGAGAAGGCAGGCTTCAGGGAGTAGGTCACTGTCTTGTCCGCGAGTATCGAATGGTTTGTCATGTCTTGCGAGGACAAGTTAGCAGAGATTTCGCAGAGGTTCTCATTTTTCTTCTGTTAGTTATTTCAAGTATTCATTATAATTACTCCTTTCAATGAAGGGCAATGACTCATTTTTATTTCCCTAAATATATAATTTAGGGTTGCAGAGCTTTATTGTTGGACAAAGATAAGAACCCCAAGGTTATTGACCTCTTAAGTCTTTAATTTTAGCAAATAGACATATATGCTAATCCTAATTCTTACCTCTTTTTTTTTTTGTGATCTGGGTTTACAGTGGAACCCTTCAAAACTTGAGCTTATTAGTGATTACATGGTTGACCAATACTTTTCAAAGGTCAACGACAAAGATTGGGAAGACTTGAAGCTTCCTGAGAGATCCAATCTGCCCGTATATGCGATTTCCAAGCTCTAGGAAAGCTCGTATGCAGGTTTGGTGAAGCAATGAAACCAACACAAAAGATACCACCAAAAGGTAAGATATAGCTATCCTCAGAAATAAACCGCTGGTGAAGGTCAACACTAGTCAAGTTACAATAAAAATCATTATGATATGTTGAATTGATGTACTCAAATTAAGTTGCGATTGCTGAATAGTTGGATGGTTAGAAATCCAAGTTATGCCTTTTTTATTTTTTGTTTGACCAGTGGATGAAAGAAAATATGAGATTAAGTGAAACACTATAGAACTTGATAACATAACTGCATTATTAACCTGCATTTCCGGATTAACCATCAGGATAGCCATTAACATCATTCTTAAGTTACACTTAAAAGCATTAGAGTCTACCTTAGGTATTTATTGGTAATTTGGTATTAATTCTTTAATGCATTGTGTATATTATCTTTCAATCCAATCCGACAAAGGTAAGGTATTGTATTCTTGTTATGGGTCACATGTCAAAGATATGGTTTTAGAGGTAAGTGTTTAATGATGCTAGTTCCCGAATAAAGATGATTTAGGAATGTCAATTCGGTAAATGAGTCACCAATGCAATTCTAGAGTATTATAAAAAGATAAAACAAGAACTTGAGGTATTTAAAGGGGGAGATATGCGAAGATCCTCGTACAAGATTTGTACGGAAGGTATCAGAGATCTTTGAGAGGTTACGAGATGTATCGAACGATTTTAGTTAGATGCTTGTTCGAGGAAGAGGGAAGAGATAATATTTAGATGAACTGCTGGGGTAGCCATGAATAGATACGAAGATAGAGAGAATTCATGGTTATCTATCATTGCTTGATACCAAAGATCTCATCCCATGATTTGGTCTACCAAGTTCAGGGGGTTCTGATGGTGTGTACTTCCGTTCTATGTTTACTGATCCAGAGATGCTTCACTTGCTGGAACGATACAATACGACGAAGAAGGATATGCGGCTTCTTTTGTTATTCATTGCAGAAAAGAGGTATGGTATAATTTTTCGCCTTCTCCGTTCACACAAAGGGACGAAAATGCACATGTGTCCTAAGCGCAATACGGTGAATTACCTACGCTCTCCAGACTATTCATTAAGGGCACCAAAATGTCCTAAGCATAATACGGTGAATAACCTATGGCATCGGACTGGTCACCAAGGACGCCAAAACGTCCTAATTGTAATATGGTGAAGAACATATTCCTAGAGGGTTGGTCATCGCAGACACCAAAATGTCTTAATGGCGAGCTGGCTAAAAACCTACACGGACCAACCATGTCACCAAGGTTCAAACCCCTCGTCACCACCACGCTAGACTCACCGTGGTCCGCATGCCTCAACCATCAAAGCCTTGCGTGATGCCTTCTTAATAAGGATTCTCGAGCTTCGGCATCATGCACGAGACCGCTCTCTTACACTGTATTCTTACAAATAGTAGCCCTCGAAACACACTTTGTACGTAGGTCTTTCACAACCCGAGCACGCCAAAATTATCTAGGATCCTCACTTTGACACGCTTAATTAGTTCTAACATGTCTTCATTACACAAATTCTAATATTTTAGTTAAGAGTATCCGCGGAAGGAAAATATTCTAGGTTCCTCTAGTTCCCATTTGTTTACTCTCACCATTGACCATCATTTAGTTCTCGACAACGAAAAGCACCCTATGTGTAGCCACCGAGTCTGACCTTGGGCTGACTAGCTGACGGCTCTCCATGTTGACCAATTTCCACTTGTTAATAACAACCGGTGATTGTGAACCGCTCACATGAAATCTCACCCTTTAACACGACAAAGAATTCTAGTTATTAGGTTATCTGATACCAGGAACAACACCTAGAAGTTAAAGTCAAGTACGGAAAAGAAGCCAATTTAGTACCACACGTCCCACAAGAGTGGGAGTGCAAGGCGCTGGAGATCCCATAGCTAGGCTCACGTCGAGTGAAGACTTTGGGCATCCCACATTCAATATTATTGAGGTTCATGTAGTTCTAAAGTCTAGCCCGATGGTCGTGCACACGAGGATAAGTCGTTTTAAACGATCACGCGACGAGCATTAGACCATATGCGACGTGTTAGGTGAAAGGATTTTTGATGAAAGAGAAGCATAAAAACTTTTTACTGAAATATATTGATTGAATTACAGCCTTAGTTGATAATTATAATTATACCGAGAGCTTGACTCACACCTTAGGAAGAAAAACAAAAAAATAACTAATGTATAACTAACTTAAACATACTCCTAATTGTATGTTAAACGAAACTAATTTAACCTCTAATACTCTCCCTCGAGATGGATAATAAAGATCTTTGAGAAACGTTTAACAATAAATGATCTAGGTGAGCAGCTGAGAGTGGTTTTTTAAAAAGATCAGCGAGCTTATGCGTGCAGATATGCAAGAGCTTGACCGCTCCGGAGTTGAAGTGAGCACGTACATAATGCAAGTGAATATCAATATGATTCCTTTCATGGAAAGTATGATTAGAAGCAATCTTTACCGCAAGTTGATTGTCACAGAAAACGACAATCGACATGGCAGAGAACATTTAGAAATCAGTAAGCTAGCCAAATCAACTCTGGACTTGTGGTGGCGAGTTCATGATACTCAGCTTATTTAGAGCTACGTGAGACTGTTGTTTACTTCTTAGCTTTGCAAGAGATGAGTGAATTTCTAGAAAAGATGCAGAAGCAGGTAACGTGCCTAAAATCAACGCATGTTTTCGAGTAAGCATTTGAGAATGCTTCAGCTGATTTGAAGATGTGGACGAATAGAAAAGTTTGCGGCCAAGATAACCCTTGATGTAGGGCAAAAGGTGATGAGCCAAAGATAGGTGCTTATCTCGAGGGTTTGAGACATATTGGTTGAGCTTGTGAACACTAAACCTTATGTCGGGACGTGAGTTGTCAAGTACAACACTCATTAATATTGGATATGACTTGATTGTATTAATAGTAACAAATTAGGTCTTGCCAATATTATATCAATCAACATATAAGAGAAACAATTTCGATTCCAGATCTTTTTTAGGATAAAGATTAATCTAATTTATGCTAAACAAGACCGTGCTTTTAACATTTGAGTGAATTTCGTGTTCCACTGTTAAGATGCATGTTTCAATCATAAATTCATTTGTGAAGTTTGCATACTGCTTTAAGTATCTCCTTCTAAAAGTTAAAACCGAGCAGGATATTCATATACTTTTTCAGTTAATTCCTTGTTAAAGAAACGTGTTGTTTACATCCCATTTGTTCAAGATACCAGTGATTTGATGATGCTAGAGCTAATTTTGCAACATGAGAGAAAGTGTATGTAATCAACACCTTCCGTTTGTTGTAAGCCTTTCGCTACAAGTTTAGGTTTCTTACGAGACATGTCACCACTGCCATGGAAAAAAATTAAGAGAACAAAAGATTAGATTAAAATATATCTTAGATAAAGTGTACATAAAAACTATAACTATGCACGATATCAATCGGATTACACATTATTTGAAATTGTCAAAAAGCGAGTTTTTTTGGAATACTTTGAAAACATTAGTGAAATATGGAAAGTGTCCGGAGAAGAAGAAAGCAACTAAAAGTGACACGCATTTTATGCTATGTATGTAAATTTTTAATAAATTAATCGATCATGATTGCTTAATGTCTTATACGAGTATTAACCAGTTCAAGTGACATATTATGGCAATGTGGAACATTGTTTTGCCAAAATTTGGTGTAAATACTAACTATTAAACTTACAATATTATACCCCACTAATAAATATATATGTATGTCCAGAAATGTGTATGTAAATTATGTCAGAATTCTATCACCCCAAGTGATCAGACTCGAAGCACAACATATAACGTAAATATATAAAGAACTCCTTTCACGTAGAGATCACAAGGCTGAGTTAAGAATGTCTGTACAGATAGTATCGTCATGATACTGCTAATTTCCAAAAACCCAAGACACAAAACCGGGCACAAAATTGAACCTCTCCTTTACCTATGTAGTTGGTGCTAAACACTCTTTTTCCGTACTGAACTCCAGTTTGGGCAGCAAGAAAAATACGTCTACCCTGATTCCGGAGTTTGAGAGAGTTCATTGAGAGGCGAAGATTTCTTTAACTGAACCAAGATCATCGTCATGTTATCGCATCCCGCTCCGGTCAGAGTCGTCGGTGCCAAGCAGCGATCCATAACCTTTTCACATACGCTCGACAACTTGTTTTCCTGACAACACCAGCATTATTGTTTCGATGTTTCATCATATTGTTCCAGCATTTTTATGGCTAATAATAAATAAATACTAAAAAGAAAATTGGTTTAATTACTGATTTTAGCTGTTCATGTATGAAATCAACTAGTTGCTGGCTTGACATGCAATCCCTGCATGTACATGAATGCAATACCATTAGTACAGTCCTCTGGTGTTAGTTCAACGTGAGAAAAAAGACACGAAACACACCAGATACCATCACATGCAAGCACGAAGAACTCATCATCGTCACAGAGCTCAAGCTGATTCATCAGTATTATCGAATACAATAGTATAAAACTCAATCAGCAGAGGAACGAATATGATTATGTAATCACTGTGATCATAATAAACTATGGACATGGACGCGTACCGTGCATACGTCTGGACTGGCAGTGATAACTTGCTTTTCAGCAGGCAAGGACTTATTCTGCTTGAATTCCATATCCCCTGAAGAAAATCAATCAGAACATTTTGAGGCAAAAAAACGATATAAAAATAAGAACCAAAGCAGCCATTTGTACCTATAGCTCTAGCAAGGTTTAAACTGCCATTAACTCGCCCTGCATGGATGAAGCCACCAGCTTTCAAAATCCTTTCCTTTTCAATCTCGAGATCAGGTTTGTGATCCCTTGATAAGTTGTATGCCTGACACAGAAAGAAAGGAAAATGAAGTCAAATAAAGGACTATGTTCTACAGAACAAAAAAGGACAACCATATAAGTTCCCGTAAAATCACACTGATTAATCCGCATAAAATTAACCTCACAAGAGAAAAAAAATCTGCACAAAATTTGATTAAATAATAAGAGAAGCTAAAAAATGGATCCTATATAAGAGTATATATATATTCATACACACCTGCCCTTTTCTGGAGATAACACACCGAGAATCACCAGCGTTCGCCACAAAAAGTTGATTGTTCCTGATTATAGCAACGCAAGCTGTGCATCCAGACGTTGGACCATTAAAATCTGAATGAGGGCCCTGCTAAGAATGAGTGTTGAGCAATAGAAAGACCTCTTTAAACATGAAAAAAATATGATATATCTGATAACCGAACAGACACAAAATGTGCATTCATATGTTAATTTGCCTTAAACAAAACTAGTTTGTGGCTCAGAAGATAGTGGCATAGTGCCAAGAAAGAACTGTCATCTTGAGAAAGCTGTCAGTAGAAGCAAAATATGAATGAATAAAGAAAGTGAGGAGTAGCCGGTAACGTTTAAGCCTTATACAGGCCTGATTTGATAACCCTAATGGTTTTTTTCTTATGTTAAATTTTAAGCTCAAGGACGAAGTCAAATCTTTTTATTGATCGAGGCTTCTGTCTTTTAGACTAGTTATTTTATTTTTGTAGGTTTAATTACCTTATATATATTTTTAGCCATTATATGACTTCAGGCTTGCTATCTATTTTAAGTTTTAACCCATAGACTTCAGTTATATATTTTGGGAAATTTGCTCAGCCATAGACTTTAATTACCTTATATTAAGCCCCTCACCTGAATACTCTTTTACATACATTAAAATTTATTAAGAAAACTAAATCTTGTATCAGAATCTCCATTCACTGACAGACTAAATTAGTACCAACATGATGCATCCAATTCATGATACTTCCTTAACTCTCTAGATTAACACATCGAAAATAAAGAAAGAAAAATACTATTGCTGATGAGACTATAATTTTAGATTTTAATAGGATAGAAGTATCAATAACGCAGCTATAGACAGGAAGAATATGTGGCTTTTAAGCTCACCTCTTCAAAGGCCCATTCGTTAGCTTGATCATTACTATCACCGCCCCGGGGAGACCAGATCAACCCTTCGATCATGCCGGTAAATCTGTTGAATTTGTCTCCTAAAATAGCTAGTTCTCTCCAACCCCTTTGTCCCCGCATCATTTCGTCCATTCTGCATCACAATTGCGTATCTAGATTTTAGATGGAAAGCTTGAATAAAAAAATTACAGGAATGTTACAATAACATTAGGAATCACTAAAGAGGCTAACCCAGTTTCCTTTATTCTTCTTGGAAGAGAAATTTAGATTGTTAAGAGGAGGAGTGATTTTGAGTTTTTAACATAGATTCTCTTTTTGAGTTTTTGATTGGGCCGGCATTTATTTTTGCTGGTCAGGTTTTAGGCCAAAAAAACCCACATCTGATGTATGTCCACTTTATACATTACCATTACTTCTCCATTCGTTAAAAAAATATGTTGGGCGTTCAAATGAAACAAAAGCATAAAACTGAAATATGACTTTGTGCACATTCAATCCATTTCAGCCAACTAGGAAAGCTGATAAAATAATTTAATATAAACGGACCTGAAAAATGCTTTCTGAACAGAAGTTTCAATATCTCCCGCAGCATATGCTTCACTCTTCAGCACTTGTTGATGAAGAAACTTTGCGCAGAACTTTGCAACCACTTTTCCTGAATATACAATCAATTCAACACGGATGTCAACAGTCAAAAGCCGTAAATAATTTATGTATAAAACTAAACTCTGAACAAGGGCTCGAACTAAATCTTCACGGGCATTTCAGAAAGAACACGAAGAAAGGGTTGAAAAACCACGATTAGACAAGCAGAGCGACCATATTAATGAATTCCAAGGGCCTAAGCATTGTGAATAGTTTCCAACGCTGAGGAAGATAAAGTATGAAATGGCTTGAGTTCCACCGATTTTTCTGGGAATTAATGTTTTGAACCCATTATCTTGAAGTTCCTCTATTACAACCGTCATTGATGACTGGTTTGGATGAGTCACACAATAAAATACTAAGTTTCCACAAACAAGGTTTACTATGACATAATAAGAACTTGTAACAAAGCTGAAGCGTAGGTGTTAGCCTGAGATGCTGATTCAAACCTCCATGGCCATCATAAACGCCGAAGAACGAAGTGGTCGCATCTAGATCAGGATACGCAGCATGCTAAAACCGGAAGAAGAAAAAGAAAGTGAATGTCAATGTCAATGTAGAGAATATAAGTGAAATGATGGACAAAAGCAATTATATCAAGATGAAATACGAATCCGGAAAATACAAGATTGAAACCTAGAGAGCCATAGTTTTGTTTTAATAGATTAGAGCTTTCATTGATCACTCACGGCATCTTCCATGGAAGCTCGCCATCCTTGCATCGATGACAAGCCGTATCTAACGCGATTGTTCTCACCATTGTCAGATAACTTTTCAGTTTTGGGAGTGCTGAGATATATCCCCATTTTGCTTTACCTGAAACACAATATGCATGGATCAGAAACTCGGCGATACGGCCATAAAACAAACAAACGTCATGATCAGATCGGACGAATAAACAAATAAAACCTTCGATGCAAATTGCAAAAAATATAAGTAGTGGAAATCAAAATCGAGTTCCGTCACAAAACTTAAATGAAAACCAAACCAGGAATACCTAGAAGCTTCAGCTTCCGCTTCAGCTGAGGAACTTGAAATGAGAAACAAATCAAAGAAAGATGACAATCATACGAGCGTAGACGAGAGGAGCTTTGAATATTGATATTTTTGGGTGTCCGTTTTGAGCGGAATCTGAAAGAAGTGTGTGGACTGAATTGGAGTAATAAAAAAAAGAAGGAAAGTTCCCCGAGAGTGATGAAAGAGAAGAGGAAGGTAATAAATGAGAAGAAAGAAAAAGAAAATAGAAAGGATGACTTTGAATGAGTCTTGTCGTCAGAAAGAGACGGCGAGGCCGAGTGAGTCTCTCTCTCTTTCACGCACACAGACACACGTATACTCCAAACTATTATTTTTGCTTATCTTTTTAGGTGGGTGACTTGGAATCCATCTCTCAATTAATTAATTATACAATTAATATGACGGCAAAAATACTTAAAAGAGTTTACGAAAATGACACTTATATATTTAAGTTTTAAAATTATGACAAAAATATTCAAAATGGTCTTTTATTAAAATTATTTGATTTTTGTCCGTTAAATATATCATTCGATTTTTGTCCGTTAAATTATTTTTGTCCGTTAAAATAAATACTTAAAAAATACAGAAAAAGATCACAATGAGAAGGCATAAGTGATGTTTCTAGAGCTGGAGTCGAACGAGACCTAGAGGAGGAGAATCTTAAAGTATCAAGAATGTTTAGGCTACATTTCGACTAAAGTATCAAAAAAATTTGATGCACGATTGTTGATGTCAAAGTATGCTCTCTTTTATACAATTCTAATTTATGAATATGCATATCGATAAAATATCATATTTATAATATCGAATGCTCAAGAAATAGAAAAGATGAAACAGATAGCTTTATTAATATAATCGAGCTCGAAAAATTGAGTTAAAGTATTACAAAGAACAAACGTCGAGCTCGGGAAATAAGAATAGATAAGATAGATGTATGTATGTGTGTGTTTATTGTGTCGAAATCTTCTATATATAAGGCCTTTTCGGCACGTGTATTCGAGATCGTGGAGATATCTTCACGTCGCTTGTTGCTGTTGAGACTGAGATCTCTTCTTTGTTCAAGATCTGATTTCTTCGGCGAGGTGACTGCTCCAAACTTCGATCTGACCTTCCATCAAACTTCATCAGTGAGGTGTGTACGCATAACTTCGACTTCGTCTTCATTACTTCGAGGATTTGGACCTGATGGTGAGCAATTCGAGATGGACTTTGGATATTGGGTTTCATTCGAGCCCAATACATTTCAGTTTGATTTTATACCCCTACAATGATTCGATATGTTATATTAATACTTATATTTTATGTCGTTATGATGATGCTGGTTGATTTGTTGCTTTAAATTATGAACGTAAGATGTCTTGCTATTGTTTTAGCTTCTTTTAACACATTTTCATGTATGTGCGTGTTTTTATTTTTAAAAGTTTCATATGTTTTTCAGATCATATCCGGAAAGACTTTCCTAGTATATATTATATGGGCTAGAGAAGTTTGATTATCGCGATTGGGTGATTAAAGTTCTCATGGATGTTGATATTGATGCTAATCAAATATCGTGAGAGTGTTTGAAAAGTGAAACTGAGAACGGTTTAAAACTCAAAGGGAGTCACTGATTTAGAACTTATATGTAGTGTTAGTAGAAGTGAGATTAATGTTGAGATTCATATATGATCATTATTGAACTAATAACTATAATTTAGTGAATTTTTTTTACTTAGGGGAGAGTCTTAAATGTACGTGAAGTTGCACCGAATTAAGTTATCAATTTTCTGTTATTTATTTTTCTACCTTTTATTTATTTATAATCTCACATTTGCTTTATAACAGACAACCTAATTTTAAGGGTGATTTCATGTTGGTTAATCAATTATATTATAGATGTAATAAAAGGCAGTTGTAAGTAAACCGTGGAAACTGAAAATAAATTTGAAATTAGCATTTCGACTAATAAATTCAATTGAAAAAAATTGATAAACCAAAAACATACCAGATTAATGTGAAAAAGCGGAACTGAGCCATGTTGCTATACATCTTTTTTTGAAGGAAAAGAAGAGGGATGTACCATGTTGCTATACATCACATTCTGAAAATCGTCAACATATTTTACTTGGTAAACCGAATACTATCACAGTATATAAGGCGACATTAATCAAAATTCCATGTTTTACGACTTGAAAACTATTGTTTCTATGTCTCAAAATTGGCAAATTGTTGAGAACAAATAAATTGTTAATTCAAAATATTTATGAACAACCAACAACATATGTAATACTTTAAAATGTTTAAACAATTATATCAACCAATGAAAAATATGTGCAGTGGAGTATTCTATTTTTATGTGTGATGCAGTTTTATTACGAAATATATGTGTCAATACACTAAAAACTCTTAATAAAATTCGATTGCAATTAATATTAAATTCTGCAATATATATAATGCAATCGACCGCAACATATAGCAACTTATCGAAGTGTTATACTTTTTCTATCTTTTGGCACATATATTTCATAATATAACTTTATCTCACATAAAAACATCAGTTAACTATTCGTAATGTTTGAAAAATAAAAAATTGGAAATAAACCAAAATTCACTGTCTTTTATTGGAAAAAAAAGTTCATCATTGTTTTGAAAGTTTTGTATCTTGAATATATAATATATGAGAAAATATGTTTTCTGGATTCAAACTTTTTTCGGACGAACAATTATGGAAAGAGCGTCACGCATAAGAATTTGATGCAAATCACAACTAATAAAATAGAGCGAATAGCACACGATCAAAATTAAATACTGGATTTTATGAGATTTATTAATGTTGAGTTAACAACAATAACTAACCGTAATATTTAAAATTCAAAAAATGTATTCATTGTAAGAATTAAGCAAAAAATAAATCAATATTAAACGTCTCATTGTATTTCGGACTTTTAAGTTTTAAACTGAGTAAGTAAACAAATCAATTCATTTTAAAAATCGATTTATTTGGAAAAAGAAACAATTTTTTTGGACAATTAGAAAATAGCATTAGTATAAAAGAAATTAGGTTAATAACTGGAACGTCATTAGCTTGAATTATGTTTCAATCTTTAGCAAAAATAAGATAAAATACAATATAAACCTTTGATTTAGTTCATTTAAAATTTATTGTCATTTTTTATATTAGATTATTTATGATATACGCACAACCATTATCTATTAACAATAAACAGATATGTGTCCATGTCATGTCATGGAGTTGAATGTTGCGGTCACGACTGAAATGAATATCATCGTAATGAAGGATCATCCAACAGTTTTTTAAGTAATTCAATAAAAAAGAGTGATATTAAGCTTTAACATATAATTTTAAGAATTAAAGTAGAATAGGTACTGATGTCCAGTGTTATTGAGTATTTCTCCAATCAAGAAATATAACGGTCTAATCCGAACAATGAGCTCAACTAGCCCAAATCATAATCATGCTCAAAATTCTGATAGGCTCAGCATTCAACACGTACATGCCCGAGCATGTTAAAATTTCAACACGATAAAATCCTAACATGTCGTCCTAACATGTCATTCTAATATGTCGTTTTAACATGTTATTCTAACATGTTATACTAACATGTTGGATCTCAAAATCTCAACATGTCACTTCAAATCCTGACATGTCATCCTAACATGTAAGAGCAACATGTCTCAGCTCCAACATGTCCGAGTTTCAGCCATATTTAAGTTACACGACCCATGACATTTCGCCTGGCAAAATTATAAACTTGCCCCAACGACTCGTCAGCCCCCTATAAATACCCACAATCTAAACACAATAAAGGATCCGATTCTCTCACTAGAAAAAAAACTATACCAAATTCTCTCCACAAGCATCTCTCCCATAAAAAACATGTCTTGGAACATAATCAAAGACACATAAGGATCAAATTCAAAAAACTCTACAAACACTTCACCCAAAAGAGGAATAATTTTATTCCAATCTCTCTAGATTGGAAGATAAAACATTCATTCATTCTCATACTCAACAGCTTCCAAACCAAATTACTTTCTCTCTATAAAAGTTCTCAAGAGTTCGGGAAACCAAATTCTCTTGTTCTTCACTTCATAAGAGAAAAATCTCGTAACTAGTCTCACAGACTCGATGACGCGTGATTGAGCTCGCTCGTGCCACGTTAATCTAAAAAACGACTTAACATGCAGCTGCCATATACGATTTTAATATTTTTTTTAAATTATTTAGGTCACAGTTATTCGATTATGACTATTTTGTATCTTTATTGAGATTAAGAGTTGAACAAGTGGTTGATATTAATCTAATTATGTAATTCTAAATATTACCTACACGAATAATTACACATAACTGATGATTCAGATCAGATAATCGAGCTTATGTACGAAGACTTGTACGATTAAGTGAAGCAATTCACTAATAAGTTAGTAAAAAGGTGTTGTTAGTAACTATGTAAAAGATGTCGCATATTAGCTATTTTATTTATTTATTAAGAGAATATCCTTTATAAATAACATGACATTATTTTGTGATTTATTTTTACAATTGTGTCCTTTTTATAAGATATATAATTAATGTAAATATTTTTTATAAGAATTGGTTTTTGATTTCCTATCACGACTCGCGAGTGTTAACTCGCTCACGAACCGCGACTTATCGACACATGTATAATAAATTAATTAAAATAATTTGAAATTAATAATGACGTCTACTGACGCATAGCGGATGCAGAATACTTTATGAAAATCCGGGGATTTTTTTTTATTTTAAAATATAAACGTGGAGTTTTATCACAACTCCTATACAAGCACCTTCCGTAAAGTTTTTTAAAAGAAAATGTAATAAATCATTGAAACCCATAGCTCATAGGTCAAGACGATATGTGCTTTGTCTCGGTCTTCAACTACACTTGCAGCTTACTAGCTTCCCCTTATCTACATTACCAAGAGTCATACAACTATGAGTCGATTGACTCAGTAAGCAGAAGTCTAACTTAGAAATAAAAATAGCTAATGTCTTGTGACGTGCAATTAAACACATAAATATGCATAACTAGTCTATTTTCAATGCATAATGCCTGTGTGGCCACATTCACATAATCACTTGTCGTTACACAAGGTTGTCCAACATTCTCCGACTGCCACAACCTTGGGAACAAGAAGAAGCCAATTTCAGACCTCGAGCAGCGGTCTTTAAACGGCTTGAGTGTTTTAATACTGTCTGGGATTCACTAGTGGTACCATCTTCATCTGAGCGCCGACGCTCGATGCTTACGGGCACCAAGAAATGGGCTCGCCATTGCGATCACCCAAGCGGTACGCTTACGGGTGACACCCGCTAAACTGAAGTACTCAGCGTCATCAGGACCCTCTGGTCCTAACACGAGGCATTACCTCACAGGTACCACCGACATTGTTCATTAATGTTTGGGCCCTCTGCCATATGCAAATCATACACCTATACTATTTTACAGGAGATCATCTCGGGTTAAATCCCTAGAAACAACTGCTTACATTCTAAACCAGGTCCCATCTAAAACGGTACCTGGCACACCATATGAAAGATGGAGTGCTAGAAAATTCGTTTTACACCATACTCGCATCTGGGGTTGTCCAGCACATGTGCTGAGACAAAAGACTAGCAAGCTGGCTAGTCGTTCAGAAGTATGCCTTTTCGTGGGATATTCCAAGGAGACCAAAAGGTACATCTTCTATAGTGCTGCTGATCAGAAAACGTTCGTTAGCACGAACGCTAGGTTTTTGGAAGCAGATTATATGAAGAATTCAGTACCGAGAAGCAGACTTGTGCTAAAGGAACTGTTGGGTGAAGTAGCTGGTACTTCACAAGATAGGACGAATCATATTCCAACAGTGGGAGAACCACACTCGGAACCTGAGACTCCTGCGCTTCGTCGTAGTAACAGAGTTGTAAGACAACCTGTTAGATACATAGGTATCGAAGAATCTTTTACTGCAGTCGCATACAATGAGGAAGATGTTCCGGTATCATTTTCTCAAGCGATGCAGAGTTCCGAGGCAAACCTATGGCAAGAAGCCATAAACGTTGAAATGCATTCGATGTATGTCAACGAGGTCTGGAAGGTTGTAGATCTTCCGGAAGGAATTAAGCCTGTTGGCTGTAAATGGATCTACAAGAAGAAGAGAGGACCAGATGGAAATTTTGAGACATTTAAGGCACGACTTGTAGCGAAAGGGTTCACACAGAAAGAAAGTATCAACTATGAAGATACCTTCTCGCCAGTCGCTATGCTGAAGTTCATCCGCACTCTCTTATCCATTGCTGCAGCCCTAGATTATGAAATCTGGCAAATGGATGTCAAGACTGCATTTTTGAATGGCAATCTTGACGAGCGCATTTATATGGCTCAACCAGACGAGTTCATGGAGAAAGGCCAATAGGGCAAAGTTTGTGAGTTGCTCAAGTCCATTTATGGACTAAAGCAAACATCTAGGTCGTGGAATATTAGATTCGACGAGGCTGTGAAGAGCTACGGCTTTGATCAGTCAGTAGATGAGCTATGCGTTTATAAGATGATAAACGATGACAAGGTGGTTTTCTTAGTCCTTTATGTGGACGACATACTACTCATTGGGAATGATGTAGGAAAGTTGTCAGAGGTTAAATTCTGGATGTCAAAGCAATTTGAGATGAAGGATCTTGGACAAGCAGCTTACATTCTGGGTATTAAGATCTTTAGAGATAGGAAGAATCGAAAGTTAGCGCTTTCTCAAGCATCTTATATTGATAAGATCATGAATCGCTTCAGTATGCAAGACTCCAAGAAAGGACAACTACCTTTCAGACATGGAGTGCATCTCTCAAGTGAGCAGTCTCCCAAGACACCTCAAGAAGTTGAGGACATGAGACACATTCCTTACGCTTCAGCCGTAGGAAGTCTCATGTAAGGAGTTAGTGAAATAATAACTCAAGGGGTAAAACAGTAATTTTACATTCCTCTTAGTTACTGATACACATGAATGGTAATATCGTAAGGTACTCCGTGGATCGTGTGAGAAATGATTTATCACATCAAACATAAAATATGCGCATACGAACAGAGAGATTGTCAATATTGGTTCTTTAGTGGAATCGACCAATATTAAGAATTAAAAGACGGAAAAGGTTTGTGAACTTTTGTTTCCGATCTTTATTCTAAAGCTTCGTTCATGTGGGTCCATGAGGTCTCAATGATAGACACTTCGAAGAGATTAAAAGAACTGGAATTATTAATTTACTCATTAAGTATAAATTGTGATTTATACCGAGAAAGTTATTTTCTTATAACTCAATAAATAATTAGTTATTTGTTTTGGTTATTGAATCACAGAGTATTATTATGTTGATAATAATACACTTGAATGATTTGATTCAATAAAAGAAGAAAATAAATTATTTCTCATTTCGTAGTTCTTCGATAACTATGAAATAATTTTAATGATGTGTCATTAAATATAATGAGAGTTCTAAATTAATTTTAGAAAATAAATCAAAAATATTTGGGATCAATATGAAAGAGTTTTGACGAGTAGGAGAGAGGGAATTGGCCGAATTCTTTAAGTGAGTAGGGTCATGGGTTTGACCCAGCTTAAACCCATTTATAACTGTTAAAATAAAAGCTTAAAAACCCTAATCACTTAACCCTAACCCTAGTTAATTTTCGGCAATCTCTCTCTCTCTATCTCTCTCTCTCTCTCCCTAGAGACACTCGGTCGAAATCCCAAGAAAAGAACAAGAGAAAAGTTGTTTTTCAATTCTTCTTCTAAAAATTCCTAATCGTTCTTGAAAGACCACCCTTTCAATCTTAATAATTCCTCTTGTATTATTGTTGATTTCCCACTCGTGGTTTTTGATTTGTTTTGTGTTGTTTTATTGATTAAAAAATTGTTTTTAAAAATATATAGAAACCTAAAAATCCAATTTTAGGTTTCAATCCGGCGAGGAATCCTTCCCAGGACGTTCAGCGTCCAATCCGGTGAGTTTTGCCTTCCAGCACCATTCCGGCGACTCCAGCCTGGCGAGGCCAATCCGTCGAGGGGACTCCAATCCGGCGAGGGGATTCCAATCCGGCGAGGGGACTCCAGTCAGGCGAGGCGAGTTCGGCGAGGTCAATCCGGCGAGGCGTCCCAGCGATCTCCAGTCCGGCGAGGGCTTCTTCATCGCGCAGGTCCCGGCGAGGCTCCCCAGTCCGGCGAGCGTGCGATCCGGCGAGATCTCTCTCTCAGGCGAGTTCACCGCGCGGCGAAGTTCGCCCATCCGGCGAGCGCCCAGTCCGGCGTCGCTCCCCAGTCCGGCGAGCATCCTGTGAGGCGGTAAATCCTAGTCCGACGAAGCCTCCCACAGGCGCCCATTCCGGCGAACCTCCCCAGTCCGGCGAAGGTGTTCCCAGGCATTCCGACGAGCGTTTTCCAGCGTTTTCGACGAGGGGCGGCATTCCGACGATAGGGAGCAACGTCAAGGTTGTTTACAACCTTAGATGTGAGTAATTCTCAATTTATTAAATAGCTACAAATTATATAAATTGTTATATAGATTGTTTAGCTTATTTAAATTGTTGAGTGTTGTGTTTTATAAATTGTTTATAATCACGAAATAAAGTTTAATGCCTTGGGTTGTTTAAATATATTAAAATTGGTTTTAATATATTAGATCTAATTATAATTTTCCGCCACATACGATGTGTATTATAATTAATATTGTTTAAATTGTTAAATAATTTCGAACAGTTTGAGGCATTATGAAATTACTTTCATTATTTGTGCAATATTAATTCTACAAAGGGTATTTTAAGAATTGTCTTAAAATAAATAAGGAAGCATCTGTAAGCTCCCCCTGGGTAGAATTTCGGGCAAACATCATAGATGAGAGAAATTATATCTTGAAATTTTTTTGCCTTTGATTATAAAGATAATTATAATTACCCACAAGGAGAAGAGGAAATGAATTTCTTTGAGAAAGAAACAAATTTGCTAAGTGAGGAAACAAATTTCCCTCACTAATGCTTGAGTATGGCCGGCCATGTACAATGGAAAGATGAGAGGAAATCAAATATTGTGTCATGAATACACAATAGGAAAGGGTAATTATCCTTTCTTGTATTTTCGTCTCCTATCAATAGAGGCTCACATAGAGATGTGATTATAAGTTTTTGAGCTCTTATTCTCTCCCTTTGGCCGACCAAAAATCCTCCCTCTCTCTCTAAAAATATCTCTTTATTTTGGCACCTAAGTCCTCATTAGACTTAGACTTAAATTAGCTCTTTAGCTCATAGACTTGTTCTTGAGTTATTGTGCCCACACACAAATCCTTCAAATTCTCTATAGACTCATGTAATAGAAACCTTAGGTTTTTCGAGTCCACGTTTAGGTATGAAGGTAACGAGCAAGAGACGATCTACGTTCATCAGATCAAGCTACAAAAGAAAGATTAGTAATCAAGTAAATAATAATATTTAAAATATAAAAATGTTCATACACGTTGTCTCGGTTAGTAAAATTGTTTTACTAGTATAAAATTTTTATATTCCGCCAATAATTTTTCTTAACCCTAGACCTATTTCAATAGATATGACGAAAGTGATTAAAGGTATGAACACCGACATAAATGAGAATGTAATAGAGATACGATTCAAACAAATCAGGAGAGAAAGAGAGATAAGAGAGAGTATATTAACGAGATTATCTTTTAAGGGTATATTAGAGAAATTTTTGTTTCTCTTTCCTGCCGAAGTCCTACTTAAGTCCTTTTTTCAAAAGAAAAACATAATTGAAATTCAACCCGATTTTACTCGTATAGATGACAAATTTTACTGATAGAAGTACAATACAACCAAAAACCCGCGACTAAATAAAATAAAATGACAAATTACATAAATGTCACTTTTTTGTATGTTTTCATTTCTCTTAATTTTTTTTTTCCAATTTATCACTAAAGAAACTTGAAAAGGCTATTTATTTTATAATTTTATTTTTTCATATTTTCATCCCAATTGTAAAATTAATCTCGACTAATTAAAAATAAGAAAAAAAATATTGAAATTCTGACCTCTTATCTTCTTCCTAAATAATTTTTTTATTTTATTTTTATTTTTATAATTATTAGGGATTAGTTAAGGATTGAGAAAAAAATATTAAAAAAATCTAAGAGTAAATGATTGTTTTTGAGAAATTTTCTAATTTACTACTCTTACTAATATTTTTCACATAATTATTTTTTTCTCCACTTTATTGTACAGATGATGAGTTACCTTTGTTCATCAGAAAAATAAAAATAATGAGTTACCTTTGAGCGTAAATTTTTATAAAGTCTTTTCAAAATTATAACGAATTAAAGTAAAAGAAATTCAAAATAATAAAAAAAACCGTCCATTTTCAATTCTCTATCCCAAATTTTATCTTCATCTTTTATTTATTTTTTATTAAAATATTCTAATCGATTAATGTGCTAAGAATACAATAGTAAAAAAAATTAAAGAGCATTTGATCTCTTCAACTCAATTTTACTTATAAAACCAAAACAATTTTAGTAAGTTATAGAAAAATAATTAGTGAAGTGTGATAAATTTGACAAAAAAAAGCTATAACTTAAGGAAATATAATTTTTTTTTAAAATAGGGAAAAACATGAAGAGATGCGATCTTTTGGGCAATTTTTCAAATAAAATTCCAAACAGGCTGATCCTAGGTGAACCCAATATTAGCCCATTGATAGTGAGAGAGAGATATGAAGGAGAGTGCGTGACCAAACAGGTGGGAGAGAACTAGAAGCGGCGTTATCCGGGATTAGGGTTAACTCCTCTGCTTGGGTACAGATTTTGCCTCCTCTGATCTCTATAAAGCCCTCATCTTTCCCGCTATGCTTTCTGGTACTACACACTCTCTAACTATCAATCTCACTCGAATCATTTCTGTTCGTATCACTTAGGTGTCTGAACTTGAAGCTTGGCATTTTGTTCTTCTTGTAAAAGACCAAGGCCTTTCTTGATGATTTGGTCGTGCATGAATCGAATGAGGATATAGTGTTGATGAATTAGTGTAGCTCTGTATTGATATTCATAAGAATTTTATATCCAAGCTTGACAATTTGTTAATCAGGATAAATGACGGAGTAGGAAAAACAAAAAAGAGAGGGAACGATCGATTCAGAATGGTTCCGAGCGATCGATCGAGGACTTATTGGACTCCGACGATGGAGCGGTTCTTCATCGACCTGATGTTGGATCAGATGCAGAGCGGGTCCCGCGTGGGGCACACGTTCAAGAAGCAGGCGTGGACGGAGATGCTCTCCATGTTCAACAAAAAGTTCGGGTCTCAATACGATAAAGACGTCCTCAAAAGCCGTTACACCAATCTTTGGAAGCAGTTCAACGACGTGAAGACGCTCCTCTCCCACAACGGCTTCTCCTGGGACGAGCCCCGCCAGATGGTCCTCGCCTCCGACGAAGCTCTTTGGGACTCTTACATCAAAGTCTCGCTCTCTCTCTCTCTCTCTCTCTCTCTCTCTCTCTCTCTCTCTCTCTCTCTCTTTCTCATTCGATGCTCCTTTTGATGTGATTAGCAATTTACAATCTCTGTCTGTGCAGGCTCATCCCGAGGCGCGAATTTACAAGACCAAACCGGTGCTGAATTTCAACGACTTGTGTGTGCTATACAGCTATACGACTGCCGATGGGAGGTATAGCCGTTCGAGTCACGATGTTGACTTTGACGATGAAATGCACGGGGTGTGTATAGGTGTGTGTCTGTGTGTGTGTCTTTCAAAAAAGTTGTGATTTGTGTTCTGATCATGCTCTTGATTCTGTAGGTGGTGATGGAATGTATAGCCTCGATTCTTCTTCGAATAACTGTGGGGGCCGTCAGAGAACTGACTGGACCTCGGAAATGGACGGATATTTCATAGAGCTCATGTTGGATCAAGTCGGAAGAGGCAACAAACTCCCGAACACGTTTAGTAAACAGGCCTGGGCTGATATGCTCGCTCTCTTCAATTCCCACTACGGTCCTCACCATGGGAAAAGGGTTCTGAGGCACCGCCATAAAAAATTGTCCAAGTATTACAGCGATGTGACACTTCTTCTCAAACAACAAGGTTTCTCTTGGAGTGAAACGCAGCGAATGGTTGTCGCCGATGATCGGGTTTGGGATTCTTATACCAAGGTACGTTCGATGATTTGAGAACCAAATTGCGCAAATAGTTAGCTTATAGATTAATTTTCCACTCGCTGGTTAGTTTGGGAATGTTTTTAACAATAAAATTAGGTAATTAGCCAGCTTAAACTTCATGAATTTGGATATATAAAACGTTTAGTTAATTATTAGTAAATAGCCTAACTGCTTACATGGCATCAAATTCTTGAATATTTGTTAAATAAATTGGGCCGACTATTTACCCATTATTAACAAAATATTGGCTATTTTCAAATCTTATATACTTTATATGGCTAGTATCTATTATTACCTTTTTTTTAATTGAAAATGATTGATCGGTAATAAAAATATTGCAGTTGCACCCGCATACACGTTCATATAGAACAAAGTCCTTACCGAACTACTATGATTTGATCCTTATATTTGGAGATAGTTTTGAAACTGGATCGAATGACTGTTCAAATCCGGAGAAGAACCCCGGAAATAACGTAGCACGACAACGAATATCAGGTGAGTCTTTAAACTTTCTTGCACCTTATCAAGATCTCTCATTTTGGAAACTTCTTTATCTCGGTAGTGCTTATACAATTGGGAATTCAGGCGAAGGGAAGGGCGGTCCGACGTGCGATCGGACGAGAACGTATTGGACACCTCCGATGGATCGCCACCTCGTAGATTTATTGCTCGATCACGTGCACAGAGGGAACAAACTCGGACAAACTTTCACCAGCCAGGCTTGGACGGACATGGCTGGATCGTTCAACGCGCATTTCAAATCCTGCCACGACAAAGACGTGCTGAAGAATCGGTTCAAACACCTGAGGAGACAGTACAATGACATGAAGCTTCTGCTCGAGCAGAGCGGGTTTTCTTGGGACGAAACCCGGGAAATGATACTGGCTGAAGATCACGCCTGGGACGCCTATACAAAGGTGAAAAAAAGGATAAAAAAGAAAATGAAAATAGATGAATTGTAATAGTTGCTGAGATGAGAATATCTGGGAAATGATTGCAGGTACATCCAGATGCTAAAACATATAGAGTCAAAACGTTCCCGGGCTTTCACAAATTGTGCGCTATCTTTGGAGAAGAACAATTCGATGGAAGATACAGTCGTTTGGCGCGCGATTCGGGCCTCGCTTGTGAATTTCCCGAGTTGATTTCAAGTATGCCTGCTCAATTTTTTTTCTTTTATTGTGTATAAGAGACTTAGAATATTTTTTTATTGGTTTTCTTTGATCAATAGGCGAGGAAAGGAATGGTCAATATGATTGTGCAATGTCTTCTTCAAGCATAAACTGGACACCGCAAATGGACTGTTTCTTGATGGACCTTATGTCACAGCAGGTCCAACAAGGGCACAGATTAGATGATATGTTCAACGAACATGCATGGGCGTTCATGCTCGATTCGTTTCGTAAAAGCTACAGAAATCTTTGCGACAAGCGTTCCTTAGAAGATCGGTATGTTTGGTTGAAGAGCCAATACGAGATCATCAACAAGCTTCTTTGCCTCGACGGATTCATGTGGGACGAAAGTCAGCAAATGGTTATCGCTGCCGATGATGTTTGGGAAGCCTACATTAAGGTTTGAAGATTCCGTATTCTTTGAATGTATTACTAAAAGTTCATTGCAACAGTTTTTAAAAAACAAGAAGTCGCGGATGTTTCGTTTTTGACCGTACAGAACACGGAACGATCTACCAATCTTAGGAAACAGACGTTTTAAAGCAGCGTAAAATTATAAAAATAGAAAAAAATTGCCCAAAATGCCACCTTCAGCACTAATTTTTCTCATTTCCCTTAAAAAGAAAAAAAATCTCAGTTTGTCGTTGAAAACCATTTACCCTTGTAAACAATAAACCAGTCAACAATAGACATCTATTGTATACATGGTAAATGGTATTTTCAAGTTAGATTTTAGTGGAAAACTGGGACAAAAATAATTTTTAAGAAAAATAGAAAAAATTAGTGTTAAATGTGTCATTTTGGAAAATTTCTCTAAAAAAAAAGAACTTGGAAGTGATCATGTATGATATTTGCAGGAGAAGCCAGCTGCCGTGGGGTACAGAAACACTTGCTTAAGTAGTTACAGAGATATACAGAGGCTCTTTCAAACCAGGGAAACGGTTGAGAGTATAAATGGTCAGCTCGCAGAAATGATCTTCGAAGACCAGGGCTTCGAAATGATCGGAGATTGTGGTATCTCAGAATCGTCGACCCTCGAGATAGAAGTGGAACAAGTGTTTTCTCTGACGCTTTCCAGTGAAGACATTTGTGAGTCGGAAAGGCAGAGAAAGCGGTCATCTCCGAGGCCAGCGATGGAATCGGGGTCGGGAAAATGTAGGAAAGTTGAGAAGATGGTGAGTGCCATTGACACTCTCCAAGGCATGGCTGGCTTGGACGAGGAGCTTGTTTTGGACGCTTGCGATCTGTTGGAAGACGAGAAGAAGGCGAAGACGTTCTTGGCGCTCGACGCCTCGCTCAGGGAGAAATGGTTGCTCAGGAAGCTCCGTTGAGTCTCGTAACCGAATACTTCTTTTAGCTAATATAGTTGATAAATCTGACATGTCTTCAGGCTTTCTTTTGAGCAGCATTTTAGTGTATAAACACCCAGTTACTATACCATTAACATCTTATCTCACTGACAAAACCTCGACTCTTTTTACAGTATTTTGATGAAAATGGAATGAGTCATGTGCTATTGTGACACATATATAGAAGGTTGGATTCAATACTTACGGCGTATATAATGCGGAGAGAACTAACAAAATAAAATGGAGAATTTTTTAGAATATATTATTTGTAGGTGCCATCAAATTTTATTTCGAAATGTGTTAAAAGATAAAAAAAATTTAATAATATTTTTAATTGCGATATGTTGTTGATTACGTTATCTAAAATAATTTAATACAATTGCGATATGTTGTTGATTACGTTATCTAAAATAATTTAATACAATTGAGATATGTTGTGGTCTAGTTTTGTTAAGGGATGTTTTATTTTTTGACACATATATTTTGTAATAATATTTTATCATATATAAAAATACAATTTTACTCTAATATGACATATATATTCCAAAATTCTCCAATCAAATTGTATTCGACTCTATGAATCAAGAATGAGTGTTGAATAAAGAGCTAATACACTAGATCAAGTGAGGATCTAGATGCCAAAATAAAAGAGATATTCGAGAGAGAGAGAGAGAGAGAGAGGATGGTCTGCCAAAAGAGAGAGAAAACAAGTGCAAAAAACTTATTTTCACATCTCAATGTGAGACTTTATTTATAGGAGAAGAAAATACAAGAAAAGGTAACTACCATTTCCTATTGTGTATTCATACACAATATTTGATTTCCTCTTCTCTTTCTCCAGAATGTGGCCGACCATACATGTGCATTAGTGAGAGAATTTTATTTCCTCACTTAACACATTTGTTTCCTTATCAAAAAAATTCATTTTCTGTTTTCCTTTTTGGCAATTATCTTCGTAATTCAAGGCAAATGAATTTCTAAATATAATTTCTCTCATCTCTTGATGTTGGCCGATCTTAACTATATAGGAGGAGCTTCTAAATACTTCCTTATTTCTTTTAAGACTAATTCTTAAAATACCCATTGCAGAATTAATTTTGCACAATAATGAAATTAATTTCATAATACCTCAAACGACTTCTCGGCTTTAGAAAATAATTTATATTTCCATCATATGAAAATATTCAAAATCTTATTTTGATATTCACATAACTTTAAGTCCATGTGGACAAAAATACCCTTTAGACATTTTTCGAGAAAACGTGTAGTTCAACACTTGAACTTATTTTGACTTAACTTCTAGGTTAACAATCATACTCGAATGACCTGTAATAATGACCTTATGGATCCCAATGAATATATTTTCTACTAAAAAATCTACTTATTTGTGATGAGTGGATCCACTAAATATTATCGAATGATTATCCTACATGAATATCATCAACTAGATCAGATTTGCGAAATTCCCATTTTACCTTTCTAGTTATTATTACATCGTGTCTAACTTATTCACAAGTATTAAAGGAGTTGAGGAAATAATAACTAGAAAGGTAAAATGGGAATTTCGCAAATCTGATCTAGTTGATGATATTCATGTAGGATAATCATTCGATAATATTTAGTGGATCCACTCATCACAAATAAGTAGATTTTTTAGTAGAAAATATATTCATTGGGATCCATAAGGTCATTATTACAGGTCATTCGAGTATGATTGTTAACCTAGAAGTTAAGTCAAAATAAGTTCAAGTGTTGAACTACACGTTTTCTCGAAAAATGTCTAAAGGGTATTTTTTGTCCACATGGACTTAAAGTTATGTGAATGTCAAAATAAGATTTTGAATATTTTCATATGATGGAAATATAAATTAGTTTCTAAAGCTGAGAAGTCGTTTGAGGCATTGTGAAATTAATTTCATTACTTGTGCAATATTAATTCTATAATGAGTATTTTAAAAATTGGTCTTAAAATAAATAAGGAAGCATCTAGAAGCTCCCTCGCTAGTGTAGAGTTCGGCCAACATCATCAAAGGAGGGGAAAAATTCTTTTGCCTTTAATTATAAAGATAATTTCCAAAAAGGAAAAGAGGAAACGAATTTCCTTGAAAAGGAAACAAATTTCTGTCACTAAAGACACTTCATGGCCGACCACATACATAGAGAAGGAAGAGAAGAAATGAAATATTGTCATGAATACATAATAGAAAAGGGTAATTACCCCTTCTTGTATTTATCTTCCTTATAAATAGGAGCTCACATTGAGATGTAAATATAAGTTTTTTGACTTGCTCTCTCCTGTTTTGGCCGTCCATTTCATCTCTCTCTCTCTCTCTCTCTCTCTCTCTCTCTCTCTCTCTCTCTATATATATATATATATATATATATAAATATCTCTTTATTTTGGCACCTACGTCCTTATTAGACTTAATCTTAAATTAGCTCTTTAGCTCATAGACTTTTTCTTGAGCTATTGTGTTTAATTGTGCCCACACACATATCCTTCAAACCCTCTATAGACTCTTGTAATGAAAACCTTAATTTACTCGAATTCTCGACTTGGTGTGAAGGAAACGAGCAAGACGAGACGATCAACCTTTCCTAATGCTCCTCAAAGATCAAGCTACAAGAAATGTTCGTCCCTAGTAATTATATAATGTTTTTAAATAATATGATATTCATGCATTTTTCCTAGGTTAGTAAAATTGTTTGACTTATTCCGCCATTAACTCGTTAATGATAAATTTTTCTTAACCCTAGACTTATTCCAACACTAATTTTGTCATCTACTCGGGCAACATTACGAGCAAGACGAGACGATCAACCTTTCCTAAGCCTCCTCAAAGATCAAGCTACAAGAAAGGTTAGTCCCAAGTAATTATATAATGTTTTTAAATAATATCTTCATGTACTTTGCCTAGGTTAGTAAATTTGTTTTACTTATAAAGAAATTTTTATAATCCGCCATTAACTCGTTAATGATAAAATTTTCTTAACCTTAAACCTATTCCAACACTAATTTCGTCCTATGCTCGAGCAAAGTTAGCGGCTTGTAGAAGGGCATCGTTTATCGACAGGGGTCGGTTAACGGTCATTTCTAATCAAAGCGCGAGTCGTGCCACATACCGTTTTTCAGAGCGGTCAGGGCGGAATTTCCGTCAATGTTTGGAATTTTAGATAGTACTTCTTTGAATATCGGATCATGAAATCTTTTAGACTCAGATTTTTTTTGCTGCACACTCCAAAGATCGACCATGGTCAGTTCGTCGTCCACGAACATTGATCTCTAATCTCAAAAACCATTATAGGGCAGCTCCTGAAAGAATTTTCGCAAAGAGCTGGCAATGTCCATTGTCTCGCTCCCAGTCTCTCACCTGAGCTCGCCCCAGAGCAATCATGAAAGATATCATAAATTCTTTCGGGTTCGAGTTCCATTGTATCTTGACAGTCTGACCTTACCGGCGTCTCCAACGAAGACCTCGGTAATGTTGTTGGGGAATGGGGTACGACTTGCTTCAGCTACTAAGCGATCGATCTCGGGAGATTTGTGCCCATAAAGAAGATATTAGACATTATAAAAATATTTTGTATTTTATTTTGTTGAAACTTTAAATAAAATTAAAAATTCATTCTTATTTAAGTTTTTATTTATGTATGTTTGCTGCGATCTGAAACTGTCATCAATGAAAGAGGTACTAAGTACAGACTTGATAAGATACCCTCTTATGACTAGTTTAAATAATAGTTTGCAATCTAAAGATCGATTTGGCAATCGAATCTGACTATTGATTGTTTGAATAGATCAACGATATCTTATCTTCTGATATAGAGAGTTGTGACCCTGTGATTTATTCTTGATGTCTTAATGAAGACATTGAACAAGACCAGTAATACTTTGAAGCTCGATATAAAACCGTTTAATCACTCGAAGATTCAAGATCAAATACGAGTGATATTTTGGTAATTACCTAAATCTTGAAGTGAATACGTACATTCTTGTAACACTTTATGATATTTTATTTTTCAAAGGGCACTGACTGAATGAAGTTTTATTGACCCGACGGTTGGTGTCATAATACTATTTTGTTGAATTATGTGATTTACAGATACGAAATTTGTGTTGAAACAATGCTAAGGCATTAGTATCACACCATGCTTTTTATGAGCGTGTGAGCGAATAAACCAAGCCTGGTATTCGACGAATAAAATATTCCTTGAATAAAATATGTGACATGTATAGACATCTCACTTTATGTTTTTCTCGTTCACAAATAACAAAGGAGTTGGTGAAATAATAACTCAGGGGTTAAACGGTAATTTTACATTCCTAAAGTTAATGATACACACAAAGGGTTATATCGTAAAATACTCTGTGGATCGTGTGAAGAATTGTTTTGTCACATCTAACGGAAATATCAATGCATATGAACTTAGAGAATTTCAATATTAGTCCTTTAGTGAAATGGACTAATATAAAGAATTAAAAAGTTGGAAAAAGTTTGTGAACTTTTGTGTCTGAACGTTATTCTAAACCTTTGTTTATGTGGGTCCATAAGGTCTTAGTGATAGACTCTCGGACGAGATTTATTGAATTAGAGCGATTAATTTTCTCATTAAATGTAAATTGTGATTTACACTAAGAAAATTATTTTCTAAGTAATTAAATAAATATGTGTTATTTATTATTACATTTATTAATGAATCATATTATGTTATTATATTGATAATAATATAATTTGAGATTCAAATAAATAAAAGATGAAAATAAATATTTTCTCGTTTCGTATTTGTTTGCATAGTATGAAGAGAATTACTGACATGTCATTAAATCAATGAGATGTTCTAAATTAATTAAATATTATTTTAGAAATAAATCAATTAAATTTGGAGAAATTTTTTGGCCGGCCCTTATTATTGAATTAAGGGTTGGAAAATTACACTAAGAAAATTATTTTCTAAGTAATTAAGTAAATATGTGTTATTTTTAAACTCATTAAAAGGATCATTGGGCTTAAGTTTGACTAAGGGGCCAAAATTGGATTTTGACCTAACTGAAGTCTGCTCTCTCAGATATAAAAACTGATTTGGATAGAAAAAACCCTAACCCTAGATCATAATACTCGGACAACTCCCCTTCCCCTTAGAGAAGATTTGGCAGAGAGAGTAAAAGAGAAAAGATCAAGAAAATTCGTTTTCTTGGTTCTTGATCTTGATCGTTGAGTGATCCCCTTCTCCCATTATTCAAATTAAAGAGTTCACACTCTTGATCTTATTGAAATCCCGAGAAAATTATCTCTGACTCTTTTGTGGTGTTTAAGTGACAATGTATTCTACAGGGCCGGCCACAATTGAAGCAAAAGAGCTAGGACGCATGCGAAGGCTCAATCCGGAAACAGTTGAGTCGCAAACCGGCGAAGCTTTTAGGCGGACGAGTCCGGCCAGATTCAAGACGCTTTCGAGGCTCATCCTAGGCGAGTCCTAATTTTTCCTTTGGCATCTCTCATCTGTGAGGAGAAAGGCACACACAAAGCTCCACCATCCGGCGAGACTTGGCACGCGGCAGGTGCAATCCGGCGAGCGGTGAGACGAGGTTGAGGCGCATAGCCAGGTCCTTCTTCCAGCGAGTCCTAAGCGCATGTGCAGACTCGTTCCAGCGACTCAAAGGCGCACATAGAGGGCCTCTTCCCCGAGGGCTAGGCACGTATTCATGCAAGGCTAAGGCGCACATGAGCTGATTCCGGCGAGTGCATTTCGGCGTTAGCGAGCGACACACGAGATTGTTTACAATCTCACGTGTAAGTTTTCTGAATCGAATTAGATCTGCGACAAATAAAATGTTTATAGGTTGCTAGCTTGATTGTTCAATTTCTTGACAACATGTGTAGAATAAGTTTATTGATATGTTGGTAATTTTTAATGTATTGGTTAATTGAACATGATTAAAATGTGTTTTAACATGTTAGGTCTTATTGTGTGTTTTCTCCATATTTAGATATGTCTAGCAATTTATTAAATTAATCGTTAACTAGTTTTAACAGCTCATCGCACTATGGAACTTAGAACCAAGGATTAAAATTGCGCGAAAGTTCGTCGTTCATTGCGGCGATATGACGCTAAAAGAAGGAAGTCGTTTTTTTACGTTTTTTCGTTGCGCATATTTATTACGCCGAAATTGCATCGTCGTGGCGGCGATTAAACGACACCGAAATCGTGGAAGTTGTCGTTCACGTTTGCAAATAAAACCCAAAATAAGTTACGGCGACGACGACACTCTTTCGAGCTGGCACAAGTAATTGCGGCTGAAGCCTTCATTATTTAACACTGTTACCGCGAAATTACAGCAATATCGCCCTCATGTTGGTCGTGTTTTCGGTAAGATTTGGTAGAAAAAAGAGATGAAGAAAATTGGTTTTCCTGGTTCAAAACAAAGCAAAAGAGAAAATTGGTTTTCGTATTTAAGTTTATTTTGTGCGGCCAAGAGAATGTGCGGCTATGAGAGTGTGTGGAAGATACAATTACGGTTTGAAGTTTTATAATAGTGGGCTGATTTTATTTGGGGCCAAACAAACCAAACAAATGAAAGTAATTAAATTTATAAATATTATTTTTTGATAAAACTATATAAAAATTAAAAAAATATATAAAATAAGAAATATATTGTATGTATATTTTATATTTTTAATTCGCAACATTATTTTCGTCGCAATTTTCATAATTCAATGTAATTTTCGTCGGCCACCGCAATTTCTCCCGCAATTTGATTTTCAAATTTTCACATTATTTCTGTCGCAATTTCCATCGACCACCGCAAGTTTCGAATTTTCGAGTCATCGGCACGTTACCGACGCGCGCAATTCTTATCCTTGCTTAGAACGCACAACCTTGAATTTCGTAGGCATTGTTTCTTTGAATTTTTAGAACTCGCTAGAGTTTGGGTCGGTTCCGTGTCAAGACGGATCATTTATGTACATGCGAGCGAGCGAGCTATTCGGGTCGAAGTGGACGTGATCTCGCATCCTTTCTCCGTGAGTTGGGAGATCTCGATTTGTCTCCAAGACGATCATTGAACTCAATACTCTTGTGATTGTTTTAAGAGTTAAAGCCATATCGTAGGAGTAACGCTTGTCAATGCTCTATAATTACGCCGTTCATGCGGATCAGCTCGGGGAGCATCTTGAGGTCCCCATTCCGCGGAAGGCGGAGGAAGTTTGGCCACGTTCTCCCGTGAGGATTCTTTGAGCTGGAATACCAGATAGAATCGCAGTCATCTCGAGAGTGCACCTGGATCCCGGAGAAATCCAGGTGAGTTCTCGAAGGGAGATTTCGGGTCTGCTACGCAAACAAAGTGCGTACTGAATCATTTTGGGTCATTTCGCCATTTTCGACCCCGAGATCGGGGATGAGTGACGGTGTCGAGATCAATTTGTCGATCTGGGCATTAATATGTCTGTTCGCTTCTTCGAACTTCTCATAAAATTTGTCGAGGATTACCTGGATAGCCAGGTGGCTCAGTTCCGGGGTCCTAGCAGGTGATTGAGGAGAAGACATGAAGAAGAGAATAAATGATATTTTGAGTTTCCCACAGCCAGCGTCAAATTGTTGATGTCGGAATTCATTTTCAACAACCACGAAATAAATATAAGGGGATTTTATACCATTTTAGGTTTATAAAAGAATGGGTTTTGGTAAAATGTCGTAAATATAATATCAGATATTCAGCAAAAGTAAAGAGACTAACATAATATAGTTTATTTAAATTGAGCTCGGAAAATCGAGCTAAAAAGCGTTACTGGAGGGAGAATGTCGAATTCGGAAGATAATAGAGAATAAATAATGATCGAAGTGACAGCATGCGTGCGTTCATCCGGCTGAAGTTTTCTATTTATAATGTATTGGCGAGCTGTTGATTTTTGGTACGTGTATCCGAGCTGGCTGGAGATGATGCCACGTCGCACGATGTTTAAGGAGGGGTCTCGACTTCGTTTTCGACCCGACTTTTTCAGCGAAATGACAGCTCGACAGCTCGACTTCGTCTCCGATACGATTTCTTCGATGAGTTGTATGTACGACTTCGACTTCGTCTCTCTTGCTTCGTGAGATGTGCTCGATGGCGGGTGATTTGGTCTAGACTTCGGGTGTTGGGCTTCACTTTGATCCAATATATTTCAGCTCGATTTTATAACCTTACAAAATATATATGTATACGAAGACTAAGAATGCAATGTGTATTTTCTTCAATTTATTTATGTCTTTATTACGTGTATCGTATTTTATTTTGCAATTGGAAAAGATATCATTCAAAGTAAAATGATCAAACATGTTAAAGCAAAATTTTATAGTTTCTAATTTTAAAACCAAATTCGGTCGCAATTTGCAAACCTAGAACCATTAAGCATTTATAGTTTCCAAGTCTAAAAAGTAACTTTTTATATTAAATTAATTTATTATGCTCAACTTTTTGCAGGAGATTCAGTCACAGATCAGAACTAAGGAGTGCCTAATTCAGACTCGTTTTTTCTTTCTATCATAAAATGTAAAAAAGAGTTTGAACTAATCAGACAAAACAAAAGATAAAAACTACCGTAAGCATCTAAATTTCATACATAAAATAAGATTTTGACTTCAAACACCCAATCATTTAAAGGCTCAAACCCGGTTCTGGAAACGATCCCGACTCATCAGATTCAATTACTTCATACGCCTGCTACGATCCCTGTCTCTTTCTCTGCTCTTTTCCCTGTCATTGTCTTCTCTCTCTCTGCTCCCACCCTTGGCACGATCATGAGGAGGAACTCTGGTCCTGTCCCTGAGTCTCTCTCGCTCCTTGTACGAGGATGGTCTCCGTGATGGGCTTATGCTCCGGCTTCGGCTGCGATGTCTCTTTCGCGATGCTTCTTGGCTATTGTCTCGTCTTTCTCTCTTCTCTGAACCTCTTCTCTCTGCACCGCAAGTTAGATGCACATCTTTCAGGACTTGAAAACAATAATGAGCCTACCCTTACACATAGCCAGACATAGTTTTTGAAGTTTGAGAGATGGATAAAGGACTAATGCCAACTACAAACGAGTCAAGATCCATCCAAGTACTTACTATTTCCAGAAGCGTCTTCGTTAGAGCTAGACAACCCGAAATCAGACTCCAGCCTTTTACGATGAAGAGCTACTCTTCTTTCAAGTTCCTCGGGATTTGCGATTCCCTTATCCTCCAGAGATTCGCGATATTCAATCACTGCAGCCTCTAAATGTCTCAACTTTTTCCTGTAATATTAATAAATTTAATAATGACTACATGCTATATAATTTATCATATCAGGATAGTTGAAAACCAACCTCTGCCCTTCACTTAATCCACCGTCCCGCTGCACAGCGACGCCTAAATCAAACGCAGAGTTTCTCCCATAGGTGCGACTAGGCCCATCATCATCGTTCTCACTACCAGAAGATGAATAGTTCAACCCAATACCCTTTTCACTTCTGTTTGGCCCGTCATCACTATCATCATTCTCGTCATCGTCCCGAGCCCACTTTGAAGCTGGCAAAACAGGAGGATCGTTCTTCTCCTTCCTCACAAAAGGTTTAAGCTCTGGCTGTGGAATAGAAAATGTCTGGGATATAGGCAGCGACAACCCTTTCTCTTTGATGCCCATTTGATTGTCTCCGTAATCATTCCATCCCGCTGATCCCATAACCACCTCAGGCTCAACATTTGCTTCTCTCCGGCTACCAGAATATCTACCAGAATTCGACTCTTTGTGGGTATATTTCAAGTTCTCATCGAGCTCATATACCCTTTGCTTTTCAGCCTCTTCCAGACTCAACAGTCGAGCGACCATTGTTTCTCTACCACCAACGAGAGACAACCCGTTGTGCTTGCATCTCCGTTCCAGCTCTGCAATCGGAAGACTCATCAGCTCCTGCATAGCTGCTCCTTTCCCCATTGCCAATGCAGCATCTTCGTTGGTCCTTATGATATTTCCCGTGTCTTCAGAACCAGTTCGTTTTTCAAGCTCTGGTGCTTCAACACTTATGGAGTGGAAGAGAGTCACACCAGAGTTCCCAGATCGAAGAAAAGTGGCCCGTAAACCATTAACATAAGCATCAGAGAATAGAAACCAGTCTGACCAAACTTGCAAAACCTTCAGAACTCTTTCCTGCATAGAGACCACCAAATAAAATTATTACACAGCAGATACCACAAAACAACTGAAAATCAACACCCAATTATTCAATCAGTGCATGCCTTGAGGGCCTCGGCAGTAATCCTCCCTGTTACACTGCGGTGCAAGTCATTAAAGCTTTCTATTATATCCGGTAATGTGGCCTCAAATTTGGTTCGGTATGCAGAAGCATTCTTCACTGGAGCGCTACTATTATGAAGAATATCAGAGACGAGCATCAGCCTTGCAACTTTGGTCGGGATTAGAGTCTCCTTTAGTGTCAAAGATTCGGTGAGAACTTCTACTATCTGAATTCAGACCAGACCAAGTCAGATTTTATATATATATATATATAAGAGAGAGAGAGAGAGAGAGAGAGAGAGAGAGAGAGAGAGAGAGAGAGAGAGAGAGAGAGAGAGAGAGAGAATGAACTAAACAAGATGACCCCAGAGGTACTCAATATTAATTTGAACTTAAAAACGTTACCTCTCCAGCAGCATCGGCATTATCCAATGCGAAACCCATAGCTTCCTTTATCTGTCTCCTCTCCAATGTTAATGCGCGTAACATATCCTCAAATTCATCTCTTTGCGAATCAGTCAGCGTTCGTTCTTGCTCCACACGCTGAAAGTTTATCAGGTAGATATTAAACAAGGAGAAAATGTTAATAGAGAAACTGTTCCTTAGCGTGGCAGACAAAAGATTACCCTGCTTCTTCCTGCAGCATATGTTGCCCCGGATTCTTTTTCATGATCAGGGCTTTTTGCAATCGGCAGGGATGGTGGTATCCATCTGTAAACATTTAAATACCCAGGATGAAATAACTACTCATAATATTGCATTCAAGCCTTCGTTTTCATAAAACAAAAAAGAGCAAATAAGGCTGAACATGATGATATAGAAACAGAACAAGCTTGCATTACCTTCCACTGCCGGTTATCATAATGAAAGGTTCCATTCGCCACCTTTGCAGGGTATCACCCTACCATGACCAGAACGACTTTCAGTCAAGTTAAAAAAGAACGAGGAATAATGTTCTTTTCATATAGTAGAAGAAAGAAAGTTGATGAAGAAGCTAAATGGTTTGGGTTATTGTTTGTAAGAGCTAGAAACAAGCAGTAGTAATATGACTCACCTGAGCAAACGAATAAAGTCTCCAAACATAGTAAGTATGCTCTTTCGAGCCGAGCTCAAACAAGAAACTGAAAAGAGGATTCCCTCTGCCTCTCTCCATAATAGCTTGTTCAAAAGTACATCCTCCGTCCAAAACATAAAGAGCCATGGTATCAATTACATGGCGAAGATGATCATCCTCGGGTGGAACAACCATTATATCAGGAACATTCGGGGTAAGAACCTAGGAACAACAAGACATGTAAGAAGAAAAAATAATCCGCTGAATAATTATGCTTGACTAACTAAAAACATTAGAAAGTAAAATACCAGTTCAGAATTTTGAGTTGGAACGGAAGTGATAGGTGGACCTGATGGGCCAGATAAGATCACAGTGGCACCCTGCAACCAAATAAAATTATAAAGAACTATTCTACAAACTAGACTCTATGCTGCTATTCAGATCCTCTAAAAGCGTAGAATGCAAAACAAGGTGCACAAACAAGGAATAACATATATATATACAAAAATGTCTGACCTCCTTACTCCTGATGGCCATTTGTCCCGGCGGCGGTGCAGGAAGTGCTTGTGATGGCAAAGCAACAGACTTGCCCCATCCAATTTTCAATTCATATTCATAAACAATCACACCTGCAAAATTACTTGTTTACTTCAACTTACCCAAGTGCTTGCAAATGCGCAGCAGCGATAATAAATAGGAGAAAGATATTATAGATATATAGCTGTTGATACGAATTCTAAACTGCCATTCTCGTAGTAGTTTGTGGATTTCTTGGTAGCTTATGACTTGACTGCTATATGGAGCATTCAGAAGAGAAAAAATATAGACCAGAAATAAATGTGATTAAGATTGTGCAGTTTCGATTAAGACACAAGATGTGACCATGTACAAAATACTACCTACAAAGAATTGTACACAGATATTAACTCGTGTGATCTACGAAAAAGAAAAAACCAAGTAAGACCTTGCATTTCATCCTTTGCAGCTTGTCCATCAACCCTATTCATGAAGGCAACAAATCCGCAATTTCTTTGGCGCCTGCGCTCCTCTTCAGTTCTAGGCCACATTATTTTCACACTTGCAATAGGACCAAATCTTCCAAATGTTCGCAGAAGGAAATTTTCATCAACCTACATTTGTGATGGAAAACTTTCAGTTTGTTTTCAACAAATCAAACAATCAAACAAACAAACAGGAAACACTATGGATGAAAGGTAAAACTGACTTGTGGAGCGAGATTTCCAACATAAAGATTAGTGGTTTGTGGATCCCCATCGTCGAACGACCCAGGAAGCCTGCCACTTGGATCAAACTCATCAGGCAGTTCATCAAAGCGACTTGCCTGCAAAACAGAAAAATAACAATTTTAATGACTCGGACCCAAAAAGAAATTCAGGAGTACAGATTGATGGAATATCATTGAGAGAGTTAATCCTGAATATATATGATATTTCTTATTATTCTTATATATGCTGACGGGTTTTAGAAGTATTGTTGAGACCAAGGAGAACGGCAGGTTAACAACAGCTCCAAAAGTTCAAGGCATGGGTTACCATTTTTACGTAATCTCGTTCCACTAATAGATTCATAAGACTTACTGCAGAGTTGTCAGTACTGCGATAACCTTCACGGTCCTGATTTCGTCTCTCCCTCAACTCCTGCTCAAACTTCAATTCCTCCATAAAATGATCGATGTTTCGCGATTTTCCTTTTTCTTTCTCTCTCAGTTTCTCTTCATCCTTCTGTTAAATAAGAAAGATTGTGGTTAAAATCGAAAAGCTCACTCTGCCCCATAATGAAGTACACAGATTTCCCTGCTACTTACCTTACTCTCAGGTTCTTTACCCTTAGATGCAAAAGGAGGTGGGATAAAAGATGGTACATATCTGCAGTCGAAAATGATCCGTACACTTTATAGAAACTGACGTCCTTTTAACACTCAAACTAGTAAGACCTCAATTCGAGTAGTAAACAAACATGGCCTAGATTCAAAATTCTGGGATCTTAAGGCATTTTATCTTGCACCTAAAAAATCTACACAAGCATTCCTAACAGCCGAATGGAAAATAAATTCTAAAGAAAAATGAATATATTTATCATAGTTCAACCCCAAAAATCAGTTGATAGATCAAATGACGCTCTTAACAAACCAACAATCTTAATAAGCCATTTATCCATTTTCCTTATCGCCAGACGAAAAATAAATAATTAAGCAACTAAGCCCTTGAATTATTTACGCTTTTTCAATCGTACAGTTTCCACCAGAAGTCTTCAATAGATGCACAAATGGAAGTCACGAAGACACGTCCTATATAGTCAGTCTCTCAATAGTAGAAAAGTACATCGCCACAAAATACAAGCCTCGCACACATAACAAAGACATCTATCAATAGATGTCATACATAGCTCAAGGAAAGTACATAGCCACCCTTTAAAAAGACAGTAGAGTTTATAGCCACAAAATTTAAGCCTTGCTCACATTCACAGAGGTAACCAATATATTAGGTCTTGATAAAGGTGTATCATCCAACTTCTACTAATCAGTTGAAATCAAAAAGTTATCCCCTGGTTCTACACTCCATTTGAATAAATAAGAAAAACCCTCAATTCAAACACTTATGAGTCCCTTTTTAACATTAAAAGCACCTGCCACCTGGGTAGACGTCAGAGCAATAACACAACAGAAGAGGGCATGATATCAAGATTATATAAATCTCCAGGTGAAGTCATCATATAATTAACAAAAGTTACTGGGCCTTATTAAGATTGAGACTATTAACCTCAGTAATATATTTAAACTGATTCATTGAAGAAAGAGTTTATGTTTACCACAAACGAAACAATATATATTTTATTCCTTGTTTTTGCTTGATTCACTACATATTGGAGCCTGTCTACATCATCCACATTTTCAAACCTACAATAAGTCCCACAGCTCAAGAATACATCTGAGAAGGTGATAAAAAAATCCCCCACCTATGATGCCAATTACCAAGAGAAGTTAAAACTTCGTTAAATCAAAAAACATTTCTTTACCTACTTCCCTTCTTTGGACCAGATACCCCATCTTTGGACTTTTCACCTGCCATCCGTGAATGCATAAAAAGGTCCATACTTTTATTAATGTGTCCCGGTAGTGGTAATAAAGTAAAACATCAATTTATCCATAGAGTTAAAAACTACACGATAGAAAAGAAAAGAAAAAAAACTAAAACGCACTCCGACTTCTACAGAAAAAAAATTTATTATCGGAGTTGATTTGTACTACTAACCATCATTCTCGGGCTTTGCTTTCTCATTGGGATTTATCAGTCCACCTCGAACAAAAGCTTTTGACCCAGGAGTGTTTTCCCCTTGGAATGACTCCACAAACTCAGCATATAAACGAGCAGTCTCATCCTCTGCTCTCTGTAAGTCAAAATAGTTTGATTAATAACAAATCCAAAAATCAGACACAAAAGTATCAGTTAACTAGTATCCCTATACCTTTTTCTTTGCCTCTTCTTCCTCTCTATGCTTCTGGAAAGGCGTTTTTTTCCGAGTAATCGAGAAAGAACTCATATCGGCACAACTTCTAAAGAACAGTTCAAACAATTATAAACAATTTTGGCTCCCAAAATACATGATAATTAGGCACAGACGACCCAGAAAACACACATTTATACTCATCTCTAACGCTGATGTTTATGAACTGTCCAAACCCTAAAATTCATATGCAGTGCCCAATAAACTAGGGTTCAAAGATGGAAAGAGGTGTCAGTCCTCGGTCGAAATGTAACGATCAGAAAACCATAAGCAAGTCACTAATTTTCCGCCGAGAAGGGATTAAGTATATTAATTTGTCTACATAACGATACTAAAGTAAAAATCTATCCGCTTAATCATCCACTCTGTTGAAGTAGGGTTCCATTAAAAAATAAAACCAATTGAAAACAGCCAAAACAACTCGATTACTATAACGCAACAAAAGAATACAAACATCGACACCAAAGAACTCCACACTGTTCTAATCATGGCAAATGGAAGTATATATCAGGGGAAATGACGTCTCGTAATGTGGAAGGCGAAAAATAGGAACCTGGCGATCAGAATCGACTGCTTCTATGATTATTCCGCAGAGCTGATGAACAAGAACAAGAATTTGAAGGGCTTTTGGTGAAAGGAGTGACCTGAGTCGAGTCGAATCAGGTCGAGTCGTGAGGTGTTCAATAATTTTTTTTATTTTTTTATTTTTTTTTATTTTTATATCCAATCTGTAATAATCGGACGTACAGTTCTTCCCTGGCTCTAAATTACGGTCCAGCCCTTTAACCAAGTTCGAAAAATTATTACAAACTAATTAATCATTTTTTTAAATCAACCAATTAACAACTAGCAATGAAAAATGCGATATTTTTTGTACTCAGATGGTTCAAGATGGCCTTTTTTTATGTTTTGCGATGACTTAACTTTTAGATGTTTTAACATGATTCTTTTGATGTTTTATTAAGAAGTTATAGGATGTTTTTGATGGTTTAATATGATTTTCTATTATTTATTGGTTTTGATGAACAGGAGTTGGGTTTATGACAGTATTTGGTGAAAGAACATAACATATGAATGTTTAATAATGCAATGATGTATAATGTCGGGATTCACTTTCAAGGAACTTATGACTCTAGCGCACAAAATGATCAATGTTGACTCTTTACAGTTTGATTTGAAACTTGAAATCCCGTATACACTTGGTACGATCTGTATGGCTCCAGTTGTTTTGAAGAATTATGATGCTAAGATATATTATATGAAGTTTCCTTTATGCGTAATTGTGGTATCAAAAGAAATTCTAGCGCATATTCAACGAATAAATAAAGAGAAATGAAAAGAAAACTATGCCATGATTGAAGATTCACCTCGTCTTGTTCCCGTTGAAGATTCGCCTCATCCCGTACTCTTCACCGAAGACGTCTACAAAGAAAAAGTATATCGAAATGAAGTTCATGAGCAAAACAATAAAATAGGTGATGGGATGGAGATGAGAAGTCTGAGCACTTGAACCCTTTTGATGACTACGAAGAGTACGCGGACCGTGAACAATACGAAGAATATGTGAAAGAATTAATAGCATCACGGGTACATTGTGAGGAGCCATAAGCTGATGATTCCCCCTTAATAGCATAGAAGTCCCAGCTGGCGTCGTGCTCCTGACAATTTTCCAATTTCACGGTCGATGACATTATGAAAGAAAAACAAACGCAATTTCCAACTTCATTGACGGGTAAAATGATTTTTCTACTTTATTCTTTAACTTCTTAATACTTATTAAATTTCTAACTTTGAAAGTACTTATTATGTAACAAATATCTCCAAAGAAATATATCTTGAGAAGGAGTTTGAGAATAATCAAACGTTGAAACGAGAGTTATACTTGTATGCTATGAAATATAATTTTGAATTCATGGTGAAATATTCGCCAGACAAAGAGATGGTATATCATTTGCAAGAACGATATGTGCACGTGGAAGTTGAGAGGTGTTATGCAGTGGTCAGGTGTGTGGCAGATTACAACTTATGCGAGTCAACACAGTTGCTAGAGAGTTGTTCGAATAGACTAGCATAAGGGAGCTCCGCCGTGGCTCATTGTTCACGTCTTCAAAGAGAAGTATAGAATTAAATAAGAGGTTGAGTATTCTGCCCATAACGTTAGAGAATAAGTGAAGACAAGATGGGGGCATAAGGGAGTTGCACCGTGGCTCATTGTTCACGTCTTTAAAGAGAAGTATAGAATTAAATCAGTGGTTGAGTATTCTGCCCATAACGTTAGAGAATAAGTGAAGACAAGATGGGGGCATAAGGGAGTTGCGTCGTGGCTCATTGTTCACGTCTTCAAAGAGAAGTATAGAATTAAATCAGTGGTTGAGTATTCTGCCCACAACGTTAGAGAATAAGTGAAGACAAGATGGGGAATTTACATATCGTACTTAAAGGCTTGGCGATCTAGGGAGAAAGCTATCGGGTACGTGAGGGATATCCCGGAACAATGTACCATCTTGGTTGTACATGCTAAATGAGAAGAATCTAGGGACGTTGACTCAGTTTGTGCTCGAAGATGACAAGCTCAGGTACGCTTTATTTTTTCTTAGAGCTTGTCTAAGGAGATTCTCTTCATGTCGTCCGATACTTTAATTAAGCGTTACATTCTTGAAGAAATAATTTGGTGGGCAGTATATATGCGCTATTGGAATGGATACGAATTTTTAATTATATCCGCTTGCGTTTGGAGTCGTAGACAGCGAGTATCACAACCTTCCTGGATAAGGTTTTTGAGAAATTTGAGAGAAGTCATTGGTGGAGACGTACTTGATCTGGTGTTTGTATCTCATTGACATATTAGCATGATTCATGGAACGTGCTACCATTTTACAGTTGAATGTGCAACACAAGTTCAAGTCCGGTCATTGTCGAAGTGAGTTCTACGAAGTTGCTTACACCTTTAATAAAACATCATTGCGGCAAAAGAATGTCGAGATGTTGAAATTTAGTTAACAATTAACCTAATTAATTATGAAACATATCAATATATGGCGGAAATGTAGGAAATTACTTAACGATTTAAGTAAATTATTATTAAACATAACTAATTACGTGCGGAATTAATAATAAAATCGATCTATCATATTAAACTATTTAATATCTAACAACCTATTGGCATTAAAATCATAAGCATGTTAATTAACAATTTAATTCTAAACATGTTATTTCAATAAAATAAAACACTCCAAACAATCATAACAATTATATCAATTAAGAGTATTTAAGATTATCGAAACTTACATCGTCGAGTTATAAATAACTCAGTCGAGGAATTGAAAACGAGTTCGATGCGAGAATCTTCAAGCTTCTCCAATTCCGGGTTTGCAAGAGACTTCCTCGGCTCGTCAACACGGGCAGCGAAGGCGGCAAGCAGGCACGTCCTTGGGGCTGGTCCGGGAAGCTGGCAACAGATGGCGCGCGATCCTCGGCAGGCTGGGAACGGGCGTCAGCGGCTGGACTCGTCCGACGCAGAAGGCAGCGGCCCTAGGAGACCCCGGAGCGGCTGAGAGGGGCAGGCACCTCTGGGCTCAGGCGGAGGAACAACGGCGACGTCGGCAGCGACCTGGGCAGAGGCAGGCTCGGCTGGACAAAGGCGGCAGGCTGCTGGGACACGCAGAGGGGCGATCGGGCGGAGTCAGGCGCAGGTTCGCGCGGATGGGCGGAGGCAGATCGCAGGCGAAACTTCGCGACGACGCTGAGAGCTCATGGAAGCTCGGATTGGGACGCCGTTTTTTGCGTTGCGTCGGCAACGAACTGACTTAAATGGGTTCGGAGAGAGATCTGGGTTTGCAGACTCAGATTCGTCGGATTCATCGAATCTTTGGTTCGGAGGTCAGATTTCCAGAAAACGAAAATGGACCAAACAACCACAAGTTGATTCAACGATGACACAAGAAGAAAAACGAGAAGATGAGTGTGGGCTCAGATGAACGCACACGAGAAAACAAGAAACGAAATTTTTCGTCCTCTCGGGTGATGGGGTGGTCGGCCAAGAGGGAGAGGGAAGAGAGAGACAGAGCAAGCTTTTTCTAGGGTTTCCTCAAACCGTTTATTTATAGACATTGTTAATGGGCTTTCATGTGGGCTTTTGTTAAATCAATATTCAGCCCAAAACCATGTTAATGGCCGGCCCGTATGTCCTACTCGTTTCTCAATTTTATTTCCCAAATTGCCTTGATTTAATTTCCAAATTCGACTTAATTTAGAACTCTCAATTATTTAATAACTCGTTATTAAATTGTTTCATGGTTATCGAATAACATAAAACGAGAAACGTTTTATTTTCTAATATTGTTATTATAAATTCTCAAGAAAATTATTATTACAATAATAAAGTTCTTTAATTCACAAAATCAATAATTAATGAATAACACAGTATTCATTAATTTGCTTGGAAAATAAATTTCTCTATACAAATCACAATTTGTATTTTATGAGTAAATCAATTTATTGCGTTCAATTAATCTCTTCTAAATGTGCATCATTGAGACCTTATGGACCCACATGAACGAAGCTTGAGAATATAGCACAGACTCAATAATTCACAAATTATTTCCGGCTTATAATTCTTAATAATGGTCGACTCCACTAAAGGATCAATATTGAAAATCTCTAAGTTCATGCGCGCATATTTTTCCGTTTGAAGTCACAGAACTTTTCTGTACTCGATCCACGGTGTACTTTACCAAAATACCCTTCGTGTGTATCAGTAAGTCCGGGGAATGTAAAATTACCGTTTTACCCCTAGAATTATTATTTCACTAACTCGTTTGTTACTTGTGAATGAGAAAAAACATAAAGTGAGACGTCAATACATGTCACATGTTTTAATCAAGGAATCTCATATTCAATGATTATCTGGCCAGATTAATTCATTCACTATCTCGTAACAAACCATAGTGTGATACAATGACTTTCATTATGTGTACACGAATTCCATATCTGTGAATCACATAATCCAACACTACAACATTATGTCACCAACCGTCGGGTCAGATGCAGCCATTACACGGCCATCGCCCATTGACAAATCAAATGACATAAAGTGTAGTATCGACTATGCACTCACCTCAGGATTAAGGTAGTTATCGAAGTACCCCTCGTATGTGATCTTGGAGCTTCTGGATTAAACGGTTTTATATCGAGCTTCCATAGAATCACTAGGTCTTGTTCAATATCTTCTATAAGATATCAAGAATGAAATCATAGAGTCACAACTTTCTATATCACATGATAAGATATCATGATTCATTCAAACAATCGTTACTTAGACTCGAATGCTCAATCGGTCTTAAGATTGTGAACAAATGGTTTAAACTAGTCACAAGGGGTTATCATGTCAAATCTGTATTTAACACCCTTTTCGTTGATGACAGTTTCAGAGCGTAGCATACATACATAAACACAAACTATAGGAAAAGAAAGCTTATTTATTAATATTAATGTTTCAGCAAAATATTACAAATAATAAATAAAATGTCTAATATTCTCCTTTGTGGGCACCAATCCCAACAAACTCCCACTTGACTCAAAGGAGATACAATATCCTTTAGTTCACAATATCTCGCATGAGGTGATATTTGCGCTCAATGTGTTTTGAGCGCTTGTGACTTCTTGGCTCCTTACAATTGGTTACAGCCCCACTGTTATCACAATAAAGTGTAATGGGCTCGCTTGCACTTGGAACAAATTTCAAGTACATAAGGAATTTCCTCAGCCACACAGCCTCTTTTTCAGCTTCACAAGCTGCCACATATTTGGCTTCTGTGGTCGAGTCAGCAATGCAAGATTGCTTGATACTCCTCCAGACCACAGATCCACCATTCAGGGTAAACACAGACCCTAATGTGGACTTCCTGAAATCCTTGTCCGTTTGAAAATCGAAGTCGGTATATCCCGTCATATTCAGGTCACTACCTGAGTATTATAGCATGTAGTTCCTCGTCATACGATGGTACTTCAAACATGCTTCATAGTAACCCAGTGCTAGGGTCCAGGGTTCAACAGAAACCTACTCACCACGCCTACTGCGCAGCGAATATCTGGTCTAGTACAAAGCATAGCATACATGAGACTTCCGACGGCTGAGACGTATGGAACATGTCTCATGTCCTCAACCTCTTGAGGTGTCTTAGGAGACTGCTTACTTGAGAGATGCACTCAATGTCTAAAGGGTAACTGCCCTTTCTTGGAGTCTTGCATACTAAAGTGATCCATGATCTTATCAATATAAGATGCTTGGGAAAAAGCTGACTTCCGGTTCTTCCGGTCACGGAATATTCTGAATACCCAGAATGTAAGCCGGTTCTCCCAGATCCTTCATCTCAAATTGCTTTGACAGCCAGATCTTAACCTCTGATAACTTACCAACATCATTCTGAATGAGTAGTATGTCATCGACATATAGGATTTAGAAAACACACTTTGCCATCGTTTATCATCATATAGACGCATGGCTCAACTACTGACTAATCAAAGCTGTAGCCTTTCAGAGTCTCGTCGAATTTAATATTCCACGACCTAGATGCTTGCTTCAGTCCATAAATGGACTTTGGCAACTCGCAAACCTTGCTCTGTTGGCCTTTCTCCACGAACCCGTCTGGTTGAGCCATATAAATGCGCTCATCAAGATTGCCATTCAAAAAGGTAGTCTTGACATCCATATGTCAAATTTCATAATCCAGGACGACAACAATGGACAAGAGAGTACGGATGGACTTCAGCATCGCGACTGGAGAAAAGGTATCCTCATAATATATACCTTCCTTTTGTGTGAACCCTTTCGCCACCAGTCCAGCCTTAAATGTTTTAACATTTCCATCCGGACCTCTCTTCTTCTTGTAGATTCACTTACATCCTTCAGGCTTGATGCCTTTGGGTAAGTCTACAAGCTTCCAGACATCGTTGTAATACATCAAATGCATTTCAACGTTCATGGCTTCTTGTCAGAGGTTTGTTTCGGAACTCTACTTCAATTGGGAAAACGATATCGGATCATCATCCTCCTGATATGCAACTGCAGTGAAAGTCTCTCCGACACCCATGTATCAGTCAGGCTGTCGTACAGTCCTGATATTGTGACGAATCGCAGGAGTCTCTCGTTCCAGGTGTGTATCTTCCACTATTGGAATATAACTTGTTCTATTCTCTGAAGTACAAGCTACTTCATCCAATAGATCCTTAAGCACAAGTCTGCTTCTCGGTACAGCATCTTTCATATAGTCTGCTTCCAGAAACCTAGCATTCATACTAACAAATGTTTTCTGATCAGTAGAGCTATAGAAGATGCAACCTTTCGATTCTTTGGAATGTCCTATGAAGAGGCATACTTCTTAACGACTAGCCAACTTGCTAGTCTTTCGTCTCAGCACATGTGTTAGACAACCCCAGATACGGACGTGGTGTAAAATAGATTTTCTGCCACTCCATATCTTTTGTAAGGTGTTCCAGGAACCGTTCTAGACGGAACCTTGTTCAGAATGTACGCTGCCGCTTCTAAGGCGTATCCATAGAACGAATCGGGAAGTGATGAGTAACTCATCCTCGATTTCACCATATCTAGTAGAGTTCAATTCCTTCTCTCTGACACACCGTTTAATTGCGGGGTGCCAGGTGCTGTAAGCTGAGAATGAATACCTTCTTCCCTAAGAAAGTCTTCGAACTCTCCAGACAAATACTCTCCCCTTTGATCTGATCGAAGAGTTTTGATCTGTTTCTCTGTCTGCTTCTCGACTAAAACCTTAAACACCTTGAACATTTCAAAGGTTTCAGATTTATGTCGCATAAGGTAGACAAAACCAAAACGCGAGTAGTCATCGGTGAAGGTTACAAAATACTCATAGCCTCCCCGTGCCTGGATGTTAAATGGAACACATGCATCAGTATGTACGAGTTCCAAAAGCATACGTGGCTCTAAGACCTTTCGAAGAGAAAAGCCTCTTGGTCATATTGTCCTTGAGACAGAATTCACAAGTGGGAAGAGTTCCCACCTTTAGAGATTTCAAAGGATCATCCTTAGTCAATCTCTTAATCCTATCTAGGCCAATATGTCCAAGACACAAGTGCCATAGATATGTGTCGTCGGTCTCATCAACATGTGACCGTTTGTGGCTTCCCAAGTGAATTATAATTCTTTGTCGCTCAAGCTCTTGATTTTCTCAAAACCATTCAAATTACAAACAACATGGTCAGATGCCCCGCGATCTAAGATCCCGGGCGACACTTTGTTTGTCGTGTAATAAGCTTAGGTGACAAATATTCTTGTTAGGTTGGCGTTTTTGGGCTTCCTCTTAAACCTCTTAGAACCAGATGTCGAGGCCTCTATGTTCAGTAACGTTGAGCTCACTTGACTTCTATTTGTTCTTAGGGAGAGGACCCTCGGCAGTCTGCAACTGTTTCATGTGCTCCTAGACTGTATAGTCGAGCTTGTTCATGGAATAGTTCAGACAGAAGCAATTAAAAGAGTCAGAGAGAGTTTTCAAGATCATATCTATTTTGGTGTCTCTATTGATCTCTGATCCAAGAGTCTCCATCTCATTCATATGACCCATGATCGCGAGCATGTGGTCTGAACAAGAGTTTCTGGATTCGTTCTACAGTTCAAGAAACTGCGGAAAGCTTGCTGCCTAGCCTGACGCCTATAACCTCCAAACATCTCAAGTACGTTGTACAACACTTTGTACGTTGTATCGATGTGTGTATGAGACTGCTGCAACACATTGCTCATAGATGCTAGAATATAGCACCTTGTTATCTCATCGGATCTCATCCAAGAGTTATATGCGTCTTGTCTTCCTGACTCGAGTCATAACTCGGAATAGGAGGACAGGGGACAGTGAGAACGTACTTGTGCTTTTACATCGTCAATACAATGTCGAGGTTACGTTTCCAATCTACGTAATTCTCATCCTCGAGTTTGTTTGTACTTAAAATAATTCTATGTGGGGTATTTAAAAGACATTTGCTGAAACAAATAATAAAATAAATAAATTTAGTATGTGCTACAAATGCGAACTACATGATGCATGCAACAGTCCTAATATGGTGAGGAAAGCATGTAAGCAATTCATGATATTATGAACAATAATGATTAATTACTTTTCCTAGGGGAAACCGTAATTAATCGCCTTTCATAGTCGTGACACATCACTATTTAGTTCGAACCATCCAAGAAGTCACAACTTCTAGTTCTTACTAATTACCATAAACTTTGGTCACTTATTTTTAATGCAGGGCCTCGAGGGAGGATTACTTTAAAACATAAGTCTAAGTGTGCAACCGACGTGTGGGCCTTTAATCAAGTCACTTTGATAACGGTTCACCTAGGGGAGACCCCGTATCATCGTTTCTCTTTAAGGCTTGGTTCGTAACAATTTGATTAACTTAATGCTTCCGAAGTACTCCCATTAAAGGGAGGGCCACGAGGGTGACTCTTAGTTCATCACACATTAAGTCAATTAAATTCACATCGGGGACCGTGGGTTGTTTCAACGATAAACAACCCTCCCACTTAGTTTTTGGAAAGAATCATATTCTATTAAAAACAGTTTACAATTTATAACTCATTATTTAATTATAAACTATATGAAAAATTCATGTTAATTTTGATGTTGGCGTTCTATCCTATATGACGTGTGACGTGCTATGCAATGAGATTAAATTAAATAAAGCATAACTAATTTAACTCATTGAATGGGCTATTTCTAAATACAACCCATAAAATAATTACATAAACTATTAAATCCTATTTAATTTTCTATTATTTCCGGTCGAGGTGCTTGATGACGCGTCATTCAGTCGATCGGATTAGCACCCACACGTTTCCATCGTGCGGCCAACTCCGATTTCCTCCCACTCAATTAGCACTCACACGTTCAATAACGTGCGGCCAAATTGAGTCTCTCGGTTTAGCTCTCACACATTCAATAACGTGCGGCCAACACCGAGTCTCCTTCGTCCCTCGTCTTTACATCGCCGGATTACAACAATTTTATATTTTACAACTTAAACGTCCTCGAAAATTGAGGCTCACAATTTAAAAGAAAAATAAAATAAACCCGGACGTAACCGGAAACAAAATCCTAAGGCCATATCAATAAGGTTCCATCCATAAACAACCAATCATAATTTATAACATTCATAATGCAATAAACAATCATATCCAAAAACGCCAACAATCAACTAGCTAAAACAAATTTTAAAACTAGTTACAACTTAGATTTTAATGCCAATTATAGCTCTGATACCATTTGTAGGAAATTACTTAACGATTTAAGTAAATTATTATTAAACATAACTAATTACGTGCGGAATTAATAATAAAATCGATCTATCATATTAAACTATTTAATATCTAACAACCTATTGGCATTAAAATCATAAGCATGTTAATTAACAATTTAATTCTAAACATGTTATTTCAATAAAATAAAACACTCCAAACAATCATAACAATTATATCAATTAAGAGTATTTAAGATTATCGAAACTTACATCGTCGAGTTATAAATAACTCAGTCGAGGAATTGAAAACGAGTTCGATGCGAGAATCTTCAAGCTTCTCCAATTCCGGGTTTGCAAGAGACTTCCTCGGCTCGTCAACACGGGCAGCGAAGGCGGCAAGCAGGCACGTCCTTGGGGCTGGTCCGGGAAGCTGGCAACAGATGGCGCGCGGTCCTCGGCAGGCTGGGAACGGGCGTCAGCGGCTGGACTCGTCCGACGCAGAAGGCAGCGGCCCTAGGAGACCCCGGAGCGGCTGAGAGGGGCAGGCAACTCTGGGCTCAGGCGGAGGAACAACGGCGACGTCGGCAGCGACCTGGGCAGAGGCAGGCTCGGCTGGACAAAGGCGGCAGGCTGCTGGGACACGCAGAGGGGCGATCGGGCGGAGTCAGGCGCAGGTTCGCGCGGATGGGCGGAGGCAGATCGCAGGCGAAACTTCGCGACGACGCTGAGAGCTCATGGAAGCTCGGATTGGGACGCCGTTTTTTGCGTTGCGTCGGCAACAAACTGACTTAAATGGGTTCGGAGAGAGATCTGGGTTTGCAGACTCAGATTCGTCGGATTCATCGAATCTTTGGTTCGGAGGTCAGATTTCCAGAAAACGAAAATGGATCAAACAACCACAAGTTGATTCAACGATGACACAAGAAGAAAAACGAGAAGATGAGTGTGGGCTCAGATGAACGCACACGAGAAAACAAGAAACGAAATTTTTCGTCCTCTCGGGTGATGGGGTGGTCGGCCAAGAGGGAGAGGGAAGAGAGAGACAGAGCAAGCTTTTTCTAGGGTTTCCTCAAACCCTTTATTTATAGACATTGTTAATGGGCTTTCATGTGGGCTTTTGTTGAATCAATATTCAGCCCAAAACCATGTTAATGGCCGGCCCGTATGTCCTACTCGTTTCTCAATTTTATTTCCCAAATTGCCTTGATTTAATTTCCAAATTCGACTTAATTTAGAACTCTCAATTATTTAATAACTCGTTATTAAATTGTTTCATGGTTATCGAATAACATAAAACGAGAAACGTTTTATTTTCTAATATTGTTATTATGAATTCTCAAGAAAATTATTATTACAATAATAAAGTTCTTTAATTCACAAAATCAATAATTAATGAATAACACAGTATTCATTAATTTGCTTGGAAAATAAATTTCTCTATACAAATCACAATTTGTATTTTATGAGTAAATCAATTTATTGCGTTCAATTAATCTCTTCTAAATGTGCATCATTGAGACCTTATGGACCCACATGAACGAAGCTTGAGAATATAGCACAGACTCAATAATTCACAAATTATTTCCGGCTTATAATTCTTAATAATGGTCGACTCCACTAAAGGATCAATATTGAAAATCTCTAAGTTCATGCGCGCATATTTTTCCGTTTGAAGTCACAGAACTTTTCTGTACTCGATCCACGGTGTACTTTACCAAAATACCCTTCGTGTGTATCAGTAAGTCCGGGGAATGTAAAATTACCGTTTTACCCCTAGAGTTATTATTTCACTAACTCGTTTGTTACTTGTGAATGAGAAAAAACATAAAGTGAGACGTCAATACATGTCACATGTTTTAATCAAGGAATCTCATATTCAATGATTATCTGGCCAGATTAATTCATTCACTATCTCGTAACAAACCATAGTGTGATACAATGACTTTCATTATGTGTACACGAATTCCATATCTGTGAATCACATAATCCAACACTACAACATTATGTCACCAACCGTCGGGTCAGATGCAGCCATTACACGGCCATCGCCCATTGACAAATCAAATGACATAAAGTGTAGTATCGACTATGCACTCACCTCAGGATTAAGGTAGTTATCGAAGTACCCCTCGTATGTGATCTTGGAGCTTCTGGATTAAACGGTTTTATATCGAGCTTCCATAGAATCACTAGGTCTTGTTCAATATCTTCTATAAGATATCAAGAATGAAATCATAGAGTCACAACTTTCTATATCACATGATAAGATATCATGATTCATTCAAACAATCGTTACTTAGACTCGAATGCTCAATCGGTCTTAAGATTGTGAACAAATGGTTTAAACTAGTCACAAGGGGTTATCATGTCAAATCTGTATTTAACACCCTTTTCGTTGATGACAGTTTCAGAGCGTAGCATACATACATAAACACAAACTATAGGAAAAGAAAGCTTATTTATTAATATTAATGTTTCAGCAAAATATTACAAATAATAAATAAAATGTCTAATATTCTCCTTTGTGGGCACCAATCCCAACAGGAAATTCATAATTCAATTTAACATCTTAAAACGTTTTAAAACATATTCAATAACCATGTCATTAAATCTAATCTAGCATGTCAATAAAATTCTAATCATATTAATAAATTCATTCAAACATGCAAAGGAGTGATCTAAAATTTCTAACAATCCTATAATGATTATTATATTCGGATCCACCTCGTTTATAAGAAACTTACAGTGGGTTCGGATCTGGAGAATCAGCCCCGGGGATGCGTCAACAAGCACGGCCGAAACTCCTTCCCACGCGCATCTAGGATGTCCTGAAATCCATCCTTGCTCCGATGCTCTAAGAAGTGGCCGGCCCTGTGGATCAAATGTCACTCAAACAACCACAAGATGAATCAATGATAATTCTTTAGGAGTTTTTAGGAGATCAAGAGGGTGGACTCTTTGTGAGAACAACGGAAGAAGGGGAAACTCAAAAAAAAGGAAGGGATGTCGGGAAACAAATTTTCCTCTCTCTCTTTCTCTCCGAAGTTCGGCCAAAACCTCTCAAGCACAAGAGGAAAGAGGTTTGCCTGAGTGTTGGTTGAAATTAGGCTAGGGTTATCAAAGAGAGAGCCTCCTTTTATATCAGAGAGAATGAGCTTAAGTTAGGTCAAAATTCAATTAAGACCCATCAGTTAAACTTAAGCCCAAAACTCCTTTTAATGAGTTTAAACAATTTTTTCATCCCATAAAACCCTTATTATGGCCGGCCATATTGTCTTAATTATCTCCCAAATTTATTTGATTTATTTCTAAAATAATATTTAATTAATTTAGAACATCTCATTTATTTAATGACAAATCATTAATTATTTTCATACTAATCAATGTAGTACGTAACGAGAAAAGATTTATTTTCATCTTTTATTTATTTGAATCATCAAGTTATATTATTATCAATATAATAACATCATATGATTCATTAAATACATATAATAATAAATAACCAATTATTTATTTAATTACTCAAAAAATAATTTTCTTTGCGTAAATCACAATTTACGTTGAATGAGAAAATTAGTCATTTCTTGTTCACCAAAATCTCGTCCGAGAGTCTATCATTGAGACCTTATGGACCCACATGAACTAAGCTTTAGAATAAAACTCGGACACAAAAATTCACAAACTTTTTTCGACTTTTAATATTGAACATCTCTAAGTTCATATGCGTTTATATTTCCGTTTGATGTGACAAAAATATTCTTCACACGGTCCACGGTGTATTTTACGATATTACCCTTTGTGTGTATCATTAACTCAGAGGAATGTAAAATTACCGTTTTACGCCTTAGTTATTATTTCACCAAGTACTCTGTTATTTGTGAACGAGAAAAACATAAAGTGAGATGTCTCAACATGTCACATGTTTTATTTCAAAGAATTCTCTATTCGATGAATACCAGGCCAGATTTATTTGCTCACACTCTCATAACAGAGCATGGTGTGATACTAATGCCTTAGCATTGTTTCAACACAAATTCCATATTTGTGAATCACATATTTCAACGAAGAAGTATTATGACACCAACCGTTGGGTCAATGAAACTTCACTTAGCCATTGCCCATTGACAAATCAAATGTCATAAAAGTTTTACAAGAAGATATGTACTCACTTCAGGATTTAGGTGATTACTAAAATACCCCTCGTATATGAGTTTGAGTGTGAAGCCCAAAACAAAACAAAGAAAGAAAAAAAAAGCCCAAGCCCATTATCTTTTAATTTCCCGTAACCTAATTCATTTCCACCGCCTACTACACTATCCTCATCTCTCTCTCTCCCTCATCTTCTTTCACACGGGTTCTCTCTCTCTCTCTCTCTCTCTCTCTCTCTCTCTCTCTCTCTCTTTTTCTTTCTCGCGTACAGCCTTTCTCTCTCCCTCTCAAAGAAACCAACTCTCTCTCTCATCTCCTTCTCACCTGATTCTCTCTCTCTCTCTCTCTCTCTGCCACCCACTGCTCCGACCACCGCAGCCGCCATCTCCTCGCGTGAAGCTTGCTCTCTTCATCGCGAAGCTCTCCGTCCAGCCCCGCCTCGTCCCCGCTCGTCCCCGTTCATCCTCGTGTCTGTGTTGCGTCGGTCGAGGACTTCGACGCCAAAAATCATTCTTCGTCGCGTGTTCGATCATCGGGAAGGCAGTAAAACGGCACGTTGGTTTGGATTTTGTGAATCCAAGGTGAGCCCAATGTCAAATTGATTTTGGCTAGGGTTTGAATTTCAGATTTGGGGATTTAGGGTTCGTGGATTTTAATTTGGGGTTTTTGAGATTTCGAGCCTAGTTTAATGAAATCAAGTTGTTATATGTTTAGAATCATGTTTTTAGGGTTGGATTGTAATCTGGTATTAGAATAGTCGTTCTGGGTCGAGATTGGATTGAAATTAAGGTTCGTTCAGAGTTGATTTGGGAATTTCCAATAGTAGAGATTTATGTGTAAATTGATTGTGATACCTACTGATTTGTACTCTGAATTCTATTTTGAGAACGAGTTGTGTAATTTCGGTTAGGTTTCAGCGAGAACCGAGGGTTGGAGTTTATGGATTCTGTTATCTTTGTAACCTGTGAATTTTGTTTGAAAATGGGTTCGAATTGGTCCAGATTTGGTAATTTAGGGCTATAACCAAATTTGGGGATTCAGTTGAAAAATCAAGATTTTGTGAATTAATGTAATTGTACAGGTAATCGTAATTTGAGAATCTTTGTTTGAATTGTAATAGAATTGTAATAAAAAACTGAGCTCGAGAATACTTTTGTTGAATCTGAATTGGAAATGGGAGAAAGATTTTATAGATCCTGATTCGAATCTGAGAATTTGATTGATGATATTGAATCTGTGGAAGGGGGATTTGAGATCCCGGGAGAGAGAAGATATTATTTGTTGCAGGTTCTCAGATCCGATAAGAATATATAAGATTATAAAGATTCAAAATTTCAATTTCGAGATCGGTTACAGATAATGAGTTTATGAGTGAGCCAAGTTTTGGTTCGTTAGGTCAAGATTCGAGATTCGAGATTTGGAATCCGAATACAAGGACGTGTAATTTATTTGATTATTTGAGTTAATCCGTTATTGGATTTCTATAATCTGTTTCCAGATTTACGTGAACGTGCGACTGTTGATCGGGTCAAAAACTCCGAAGTGAGGATTGAAACAGAACTCAGAATCTCGGTTTACTCGTAAGTGTTATTCGCTTACAGCGTTTAATAGAATCCTGAGTGTGGATTGAAAATTTTCTTTACGTAGTTACTTCATAATTAAATAAATAATTGATCATTATCAATTATTTATTTAAGAATGTCTAAGATGTAAATTAAGTATTTAACTAACGAAAATTTCTTGGTTATCTGTTTTGAAAGATTAATTCATTTGAGGCTCTTATTTTATTTCTTAATCTTATTGCGTATCGTTTACGATACGAAAGTAGGCGAGTCTTAAATAAGTTTAATCTTTGCTAACCGAAAGGTTGTAACTGAATTATAGAAACCAGAACTGATTTAGATTAGTTCTGTTAGTAGAATCCTATATCCTTTAATATTTCTGAACATCGTGACTGACGGACTTTCAACTCCGGATTTTAGCTCATTTAACGCTCGACAGAGTATCAAGTGTCTCAAAGCATATAGGACGCACCTCTTTGTGAAAGTCATCCGTTTTTCAGCTGAACTATTCCGGGTAAGTGTGGAGACATAAGTCAACTACTTACCAAGGGAATAATCATGCTTATGTGCATATTATGTGTTAGTAAACAAGACTAAGTAAAGCCTCAGAATATGAAAAGTAATAAAGATAAGGCTTCAGCCACATTTTATTGAATATGTAGTTCGGGTCATACCCGATAGGCTCAAACATAGTCTATTAGAACCCGGCCTGTGTTATGTGATATAGCTACCCCAATAGTTTGACCCGCTAGAGCTGGGGAAACAGGAGAGCATAGGTCGACTCTCGGATTCAAGTCGAGAGTGAAAGTTTGGGGAGTCACCTCTCAACTTTCATCTTAAAACACTAAACGAGCAAATGAAAGGGAAACACTAAATTATTGGGATTTAACTCGAGATGCTCTTCTGTAAATAGATTAGGTGTGTGCTCTGCGTGTGTCTTAGCACCCAAACCTTGAACATAAGGAATCGATGGTACCCACGAGTTACAGACTCGTGATGTTGACCGATGAAGGTCATGAAGGCGCTGATCTTCGTGCGTAAACACCGAGCACCGGCGCCCTGATGAAGTTGGTACCATTAGTGGATCCTAGAGAGAATAAAACACAACGCCGAGGGACCGCTACTCGAGGCCTGAGGCTGGCTTCTTGTCGTTCCGAGGGTTATAGCAGGAAGGGTGTATAGCCTTGTGGAGCGACAAGTGAATAGGTAGATATGGCCATGCATGCATTTGCATTGAATCTAGAATTAGATATGCATTCTTATTTGCTTATTTGCACGTCACACGGCATTAGATGTTTTAATTTTTTAGATTAGACTCCCACTTACTGAGTCAATCGACTCATAATTTTATGACCTTTGGTAATGTAGATAAGGGAAAAGCAGCGAAACAGTGACGTCAAGGCAGTAGCGTGAAGACAATGACATAGATGAAGACCGAGACCAAGACGTGTATCTCTTGACCTATGGGCTAATGGGGTCTCACAACCGGAGAGAAGAATTTTAGTATAATATTATTATGTCAAACAATTTTGTAACATACACCCCTGAAACTAAACGTCCTATTTAAGGACGAGGAGTTGTTTTATATGTACATATCTAAAGGAGATTGTGAAACTTAATATATGTACATTAAAAGTGAAAAATTCCTCCGGGCTTTTGCTAACTACTAATAATGTATTTTTATTCCACACTATTTATAATATATTTACGTTTATTATATGTTTAATAAGTTTTATTTTCCGCCTTGAGTATTTTATTTAAAATATTATCTTTATATATAATGATATACTCGTGCACGTGTCGATAATTTTACGGGAGTCGCGGCCTGCGGGCGAGCTGATGACGCTCGCGGGTCGTGACATTGAGGTTTCGAGTGATTAGACGGTTTTATCTCGAACTTCAAAACTTCACAGATCTTGTTCAATATCTTCATTAAGATATCAAGAATGAATTACAGAGTTACAACTCTCCATATCACAAGATTAAATATCGTTTAATTCATTCTAACAATCATTACTAAGAATCGATTTCCCAATCGATCTTTAGATTGCGAACTATTATTTAAACTAGTCATAAGAAACTATCTTGTCAAGTCTGTACTTAGCACTTCTTTCGTTGATGACAGTTTCAGGGCGTAGACATTCATGCATAAACACAATCTTAAAATAAGAATGAATATTCATTTTTTTATTTAAATTCAAAATAAATGAATACAAAAGTATTTAATATAAAAAATCTCTTTTGTGGGCATAAATACCAACAGAGAAGGCAAAGTATTTGGAAGAGGTGGAGTTTAATCGATTGGCGAGACCATACTTTCTTGGAAAGCGGTATGTGAACTCTATGTTCTTGAATAATTTGACATAATTATTATAGTTTAATGATTTGCGTTGTTTGCTATAGGTACGACTCGATGACAAGTAACAATCAAAAGCTTCAACAACAAAATGTAGACTGCTAAGTCATTCTCTATTACAACCTTACTTGCGTTCAATTGTTTCTCTTAACAGTGTTGGTTTTTCGATCGAGAGAAATTGGCTAACAAGTTGAAGACAAGATTATTGGAATGGATCAAGGATTTAACAATTAATTATCATATCATATTTGGTGGAATATAAAAAATTGTTTTCAAAACGTGTAAAACATATAATAAATATGAAAAACACTTAGTACCTTTTTCTTGTTGCTTGATCTTGGAGCCCCTTCTCGGATGAAGATCCTACGCCTTGCCTCGCTGCTTCTCGTGTTTGGATTCTCGAGCAACCACGAAAGTCTCTATCCACTACCACAAAACGTACATCCACTACAGTTTATTTTGTTCTTAATGTTGGCAGAGATGCCCACAAGAAGATGGTTTATTTACATATTGATGTAATATATAAATCTTTATAAAGTCCTTGTTGTAATTTTCTGATTAAATTAATAAAAGTTGAAACGTTCATTCATTCATTTTTAGTTTGATTGAAAATTTATGATATTCAATAGTCTTATAGTCCTTAATCAAACCTAACAATGTATGAAGAGACAAATGTAGATTTGTGTGAACAAACTCATCATGGTTTGACTAAAACGATATATTCGCAATCTAAAGATCAACGGACTATTGATCCCAGTATGATTGTTGGAAGAATCTAGGATGTCTAGTTACGAGGCATAGAGAGTTAGGAACTCTGTAGTTCTTCCGGTGTATCTTTCGAAGATACTGAATTGACCAGTGCACCTTTAGAGACAATAGAAGAACAAACCATTTAACATATTCTATCTCAAGGTCACTACGTATGAATTGCATCATGCTTACCTAAATCCTGAAATGAGACATGTCATTTCATAGCATTAATAATCTCATTTGAGAAAGTCAAATTCTAGGTCCAATGTGTGATCTAGACAAGGCCTATTGGTGAGATATTAAGTTATGAAAATGTCATGAACCAACTTTGTGAAGTTCTCATAGATATGGAATTCATGTACAAGATTGCTGAGATGCAATATATATCACCTCATGCTTTATTACTTGGATTGTGAATAAATGAATTGCGCAATGTCCAAATTTAAGTAGCGACTTTATTTGGATGAAACAATGTGACTTGTTAGCTCCTCGTCAATACATTGTTTCTAACTTATTCACAAGTACTAAATGAGTTGAGGAAATAACAATTAGAAGGGAAAAATGGTAATTTTATAAATCCTAACTAGTTGATGATATTCATGAAGGGTAAACATAGATAACATTCAATGGATCCGCTCAATATAATTAAGTTGAATTTGAGTAGAAAATAAATTCATTTGAACCGAGAGATTCTCAGTGTCAACTCTTTAGTGGAGTCAGTTAACATTAAGCTAATACTCGGAAAAAGTTTGTGAACTTTTGAGTCCGAGTATAGAAGCTCAATTTTTTTTCATTTGGATCCATAAGGTCACTATTACAGGTCATTAGAGTAGGATTGTTAAATTAGAAGTTAAGTCAAAATAAGTTCAAATGTTGAACTAGTCTTTTTCTCGGAAAATGATTAAAAGGTATTTTTGTCCACATGGACATAAAAAGATGTGAATGTCAAAATAAGATTTTGAATATTTTCATATGATGAAATTATAAATTATTTCCTAAAGCTGAAAAGTCGTTTAAGGGATTATGAAATTAATTTTGTTATTTGTGCAATTATAATTCTACAATGGGTATTTTAAGAATTGTCTTAAGAGAAATAAAGAAGCATTTAGAAGCTCCCCTCTAGGTAGAATTTCGGCCAAACAAGCATCAAGAGAAGAGTTGTATTTCCCTTTAATTATAAGGATAATTAAAAAGAAAAAGGGAAATGAATTTCATTGAGAAGGAAACAAATGTGCTAAGTGAGGAAATAAGTTTCATCACTAAGGCAATAGTATGGCCGGCCAACCTAAGAGAGAAAGGGGAAGGGAAAATCAAATATTGTGTCATGAATATATTATTCTTTCATGAATGAATAATTGACCTTTATAGATTTTCCTTCTCCTATAAAAAGAGCCTCGCATAGAGATGTGAAAATAAGTTTTTTTTCTTGCTCTCTCTCAATAGTGGCTGACCCTCTCTCTCTCTCTCTAGAAAATACTCATTTTTATTTTGCACCTAGATCCATACTTGATCTAGAGAATTAACTTATGATCAAAGAATTGTTCTTGGTTCATATTGTTAATCTTTCTAAACCTCTATAGACTCTTTTAATAGAAATCTTAGGTTTCTCAAGTTCAAGATTAGAAGTGAAGGAATCGAGCCAAGGAAGAAGATCCACTTTTCTCAAGACGCTTCAATTTTGAAGATACATGAAAGGTTAGTATTCAAGTACCTTAAATAATGTTTTTAGTTATAACATGTATATGCACTTTGTTTAGGTTAGTAAAAATTGTTTTACTAGTAAAATAAATTTTTATATTCCGCCATTAATATGTTAATGAAAAATTTTTCTTAACCCTGGACCTATTACAACACTTAAAATGTAGTATGTTAAAATAGAGTATAGTGACTCATTTTTTCAATTATAAAAGACTTCGCGTTATTCTAAAAGTGTAGTAATTATTATATATTCCACTACAACCATTATAAAACTGTAGTGTAATTGTATAAATTTTTACATTTTAACGAAATTATCGGAGGGAATCCTTACCTCGAATATTTTAGTTTGGGCGGGTTCAAGAAACTTAAAAATTTACTAAAGTATCAAGAATGAGTTTTTACATTGAAAAATAAAAATTACATGCGACTCATTACTTCAACCCCGACTTTCTCACGGCCTGAGCTCACGGCCTTCGTCAACCCACAACCCTAAAATCCATTATCGGCGTCGTTACTCTTCAAACTAGAACCCTATAAACCCATCGCATTCCACAACCCCCTAAACCCATCGCAGTACGAAACCTCAAAAATCCATCGTCGGCTTCACTCGTCTTCAAGTTATCTTTCTTCAGCTTCACTCGTCTAATTTTGTTACTTGGTGTTGTTTTGTTGCTTGATTAGGGTTTATTAGTTGCAAATTTCAGAAAGTTAGGGTTGTTACTCACACATTTGAGAAATTTACGATAAAGGTCTCGAAAATTTTGGGTTTTTGCACGTATTAGTCATATGTTCTTATACAATGTTTTCTGTTATGCATATATCAAACTTTGTCGACTATGGTTCCTGTGAGTAAGTAAATTCAACTCTAAACATATTTTGTATACTTTTAATGTGTACTTGCACAAGTGTGCAGTTGTGGCTGTGGTTAGTAATTATACTCTGTATGACTTTTTTTATTCTGTTCTAGAGGGTGGTCGTGGAAAAAGAAAGGTTTCAAGAGTTACGAGTAGGATCTTGGAAGCAGTAAAAAGGAATTCTACTTCGAATGTTACTTTGGGTAGTTCCCAAATAGGAGAAGAATGCCATGTCGAAGATTGCGCAATGTAAGTTCTATACGCTCGATAATTGATTGATGCTAGTAATATTAGACTTCTTGTATATTCATATTAATTAAATAAGACATGAAGATGGTGTCAATTTGTTTTTGTTTATTCACAGAGTTGACAAGTCTTGGTTATATTCCGATAGACGTTCTATAGAATATGAAGATGGTGTCAATATTTTTTTTAAAGTTTTGTAAACTGAACTCGCCTGATTTTGAAACTGTAAGATGCTTATGTAATGTTTGTGGAAGTATGACATCACAATCTTTTGAAACATTAGAAGACCACTTGTTTTGTAATGGCATGGACCAAACTTATAAAGTATGGTTGTGGCTTGGTGAAAAAGTCAGTTGTAGTATGGCAGAAGAGGCCATCCATCAGAATGTAGGCAGTTTAGGAGAATGTAATGATGCTTTCAATACTGTAGAGCTGGTTATGGCCGCTGAAAGTCATTTGCAAGAAGACTCTGCCAAGTTTGTTGAATATGTAGATAATGCGAAAAAGCCAGCCTATGATGGTTGTCATAATTTTACTAAGTTATCAACTTTCATAAGATTGTACAACCTCAAAGTCAAACACAGGTGGAGCGACGCAAGTTTCAACGAGCTGCTGAAACTGTTGGGCGACATGTTTCCAAAAGGAAACCTATTGCCCAATTAAATCTACGAGGCCAATAAGACAATATGCTCATCATTTATGGAATATGAAAAAAATCCATGCTTGTCCCAATGATTGTATTATGTACAGGAAGGACAATACTGATTTAGATGTTTGTCCTATTTGTTGTACCTCTCTTTGGAAAGTCCCAAAAGCATCGAAGGATCCTGCAGTAGGTGTTCCAGCAAAAGTCTTATGGTATTTCTTTCCTATACCCAGATTTAAGAGAATGTACAATACACCGGAAATAGCGAATCTTCTGAGTTGGCACGCCACCGATAGAGAAGTCGATGGGAATTTGAGACATCTAGCCGATGCAGATTCGTGAAAATTTGTAGATCACAAGTGGCCTGAATTCTCCGGTGAAGCAAGAAACATGCGGTTGGCTCTAGCGACTGGTGGGATAAATCTGTATTGATCTTTTAGTAGTCGTTATAGTACGTGGCCTATGACGTTGATAACATACAATCTTCCTCCGTGGTTATGTATAAAAATAAAATATATTATGTTGTTGCTAATATCGGGTCGAAAGCAAGCAGGATATGACATCGACGTCTACTTGGAACCGCTCGAGGATCACTTGAAATTTTTATAGACCACATGTATCGAGGTCTTTGATGGTCATTTAAGAGAATCATTCACACTCAGAGCTATTCTTCTATGGACAATCAATGATTTCCCAGCCTATGGAAATCTTAGCGGTTGTGTTGTAAAATGCTACAAAGGTTGTTCTGTTTGTGGTGAAGACTCACACGGCTTCTACCTTCATCAGCAAGAAAGTTGTGTACCAAGGTCATCGAAGATTTTTGCATCGACATCATCCCTACATAATAGCAAAGAAGGCCTTTAATGGCAGCCAAGAACTCGATAATGCTCCGAAGTTTTTTTCCGGTACAAAAATCTTAGACAAGGTTTCTCGAATTGGATATGTGTACGGGAAATGTACAAAGAAGAAGATGGGTAAAGAGCAAGCAGAATCCAAACTTCTTGGAAAAAAAGATTAATCTTCTACAGCCTTGAATATTGGCAGTTTCTTCATGCGAGCCACGTTCTTGACGTAATGCATATCGAGAAGAATGTTTGTGAAAGTGTCATAGGAACATTGCTTGATGTTACACACAAGTCTAAGGATTGACTTAAAAGTTGCTTAGATCTTCAGGATATGTGAATACGAACCACACTTCATTCGAAAGTTGGTGAAAAAAAATATACTTTCCTTCTTCAGTGTACATATTTACAAGGGAAGAGAAAAAAATATGCAAGCTCCTATCTACGCTTAAAGTTCCCGATGGCTACGGTTCCAATCTCAGAAATTGTGTGTCCATGGAGGAGTTAAAACTCTTTGGATAGAAGTAACATGATCATCATACACTCATGCAACAAATCCTTCCACTCGTATTACGGGGATTGCTCGATAAAAAGGTCCGATTCGTAATAAAACGACTCTCTCATTTCTTCAATGTTGTATGCAGCAAAGTTGTGGATGCTTCCAAACTTATAAGTCTTCAGGAAGAATTCTTAACAACTATGTGCCTCTTAAGAAAGTATTTTCCTCCATCTTTTTTTTTGACATTACAGTTCATGTTATGATAAATCTAATATGAGAAGTTCAATTTTGCGGACCGGCTCATTTAACTTGGATGTATCCACATGAACGCAACATGAAAGTGTTGAAAGGGTATGTTCGCAATCGCTGCCGTCCAGAAGGTTGCATATCAGAATGTTACTTAGTTGAAGCAGCCATGAAGTATTTCTCGGAGTACTTAAACGTTGTAGAAACAGTTGGTGGTCCATCTATGATAAATGAATCTGCCAAAGACGTAGGAAAACCAGTCTGTAGTGGAATTTTGCATACACCTAAACAGATTGAATTGGATCAAGCGCATCTTTTTTGTGGTGGAGGATTGTGCTGATATCAAACCGTACATCGAGTAAGTTAAGTAAAGTGCTTAATGAGTAACCTATAATTTATCATTGAAACTAACTTATTAAGTGTTTGATATAATATTAATATTAGGAAGCATATGGAGTACTGATGAAATGTTACCCAAGTAAGGTAAAGAACCAAAGGAGGCTGCAAGATGAACACCATCGATTGTTTACAAGTTAGCTCCGTGACACAATATGTGTTTATTTTTCAAGAACTAAGAATAAAATAATTTAATTGATTGATTTTCAGAAATTTTGTAGGTGCCTATTGAGCTGGAAGATAGAGTTAAAATTGTGATATCGAAGGCAATAAGGTGGTTTTCCCATGGACCAAAACCACATGTACTTTCCTAGAGTGTATATCATTAACAAATATCGGTTTGTAACAAAGTCACATGATGAAAAAAGTTGTGTTCAAAATAGTGGCGTGACATTATTGGCTGAGACAATGCAAGTGTGCAGCTCAAGGACATGGAATCAATTGTTTCACATATGATATTCTATGGGGTTATTCAAGAAATATGGAAATTAGATTATTTCGTATCAAAGGTGGTGGTCTTCAAAAGTAAATGAGTTGATAGTTCAAGGGGTGTTAAGATAGACTATGGATTGACAATTGTAGATCTTTCAAAGATATAGCACAAGTTAGATCCATTCGTTTTGGCAAATGAAGTCAAACAAGTCTTCTATGTAGAATATGGAATCGATAGTTCATAGTCAGTAGTGGTGCCATTTTTAAAGAATGGCTTTGGTGGTTTAGACCAGAGCAAGATGTAGCTGTTGGCAGAGATTCCCACAAGAAGATTGTTTATTTACATATTGATGTAATATATAAATCTTTAGAAATCCTTATTGTAATTTGCAAATTAAATTAATAAAAGTTGAAACGTTCATTCATTGCTTTTTAATTTGATTCAAAATTTATGATATTCAATAGTCTTATAGTCCTTAATCAAACCTAACAATGTATGAAGAGACAAATGTAGATTTGCGTGAACAAACTCTTCATGGTTTGACTAAAACGATATATTCGCAATCTAAAGATCAATAGACTATTGATCCCAGTATGATTGTTGGAAGAATCTATGATTGACCAGTGCACCTTTAGAGACAATAGAAGAACAAACCATTTATCATCTTCTATCTCATGGTCACTATGTATAAATCGCATCATGTTTACCTAAATCCTGAAATGAGACATGTCATTTCACAGCATTAATAATCTCATTTGAGAAAGTCAAATTCTAGATCCATTACGTGATCTAGACAAGGCCTAGTGGTGAGATATTAAGTTATGAAGATGTCATGAACCAACTTTGTGAAGTTCTCATAGATATGGAATTCATGTACAAGATTGCTGAGATGCAATGTATATCACCTCATGCTTTATTATTTGGATTGTGAATAAATGAACTGCGCAGTGTCCAAATTTAAGTAGCAGCTTTATTTGGATGAAACAATGTGACTTGTTAGCTCCTCGTCAATACATTGTTTCTGGCTTATTCACAAGTACTAATGGAGTTGAGGAAATAACAGCTAGAAGGGTAAAATGGTAATTTTATAAATCTCAACTAGTTGATGATATTCATGAAGGGTAAACATAGATAACATTCAATGGATCCGCTCAATATAATTAAGTTGAATTTGAGTAGAAAATAAATTCATTTGAACCGAGAGATTCTTAGTGTCAACTTTTTATCGGAGTCAATTGACATTAAGCTAATACTCGGAAAAGGTTTGTGAACTTTTGACTCCGAGTATAGAATTTCAAGCTTTGTTCATTTGGATCCATAAGGTCACTATTACAGGTCATTAGAGTAGGATTGTTAAACTAAAAGCTAATTCAAAATAAGTTCAAATGTTGAACTAGACTTTTTCTCGGAAAATGTCCAAAGGGTATTTTTGTCCACATGGACATAGAATGATGTGAATGTCAAAATAAGGTTTTGAATATTTTCATATGATGAAAATATAAATTATTTTCTAAAGCCGAAAAGTCGTTTAAGGCATTTTGAAATTAATTTTGTTATTTGTGCAATTATAATTCTACAAAGGGTATTTTAAGAATTGTCTTAAAAGAAATAAGGAAGCATCTAGAAGCGACCCCCTAGGTAGAATTTCGGCCAAAGAGTGCATCGAGAGGAGAGTTTTATTTCCCTTTAATTATAAGGATATTTACCCAAAAGGAAAAGGGAAATGAATTTCCTTGAGAAGGAAATAAATAAGCTAAGTGAGGAAACAAATTTCCTCCTTGCTTGAGGTGTATGGCCGGCCATCCTAAGAGAGAAAGGGGAAGGGAAAATCATATATTGTATCATGAATACATTATTCTTTCATGAATGAATAATTGACCTTTATAGATTTTTCCTTCTCCTATAAATAGAGCCTCACATAGAGATGTGAAAGGTTAAGCTTTTGCCTTATTCTCTCTTGCTCTTGGCCGACCCTCTCTCTCTCTCTCTCTCTATAGAAAATACTCTTTTTTATTTTGCACATGGATCCATACTTGATCTAGAGAATTAGCTTATGATCCAAGAATTGTTCTTGGTTCATATTATTTAATTGTGCCCACACACAAATCCTTCTAAACCTCTATAGACTTTTATAATAGAAACCTTAGGTTTCTCAAGTTCTCGTTTAGATTTGAAGGGATTAAGCTAGAAGAGAAGATCAATCTTTCCCAAGACGCTTCAAGTTTGAAGACACAAGAAAGGTTAGTATTCAAGTAGATTAAATAATGTTTTTAATTCATAACATGTATATGTATTTTGTCTAGGTTAGTAAAAATTGTTTTACTAGTAAAATAAATTTTTATATAAAAAAATTGGCTCTATAGCCTTATAAAACGTTTCCATTTTGGATATACCCAAACTATCGTTAATAGATTGAAAATAGCCTGACAAATTCGGTTACACATCGTAAATAGTTCAAAATACCCTTAATTCGTTTACATATTGAAAATATAAATTAAGGGTATTTTGGACTATTTACGATTTGTAAACGAATTTGTCTGGCTATTTTCAATTTATTAACGAAACCTTGGGTTTATCCAAATTACACATAGTTTATAAGGCTATACATCAAAATTACCCTTTTTATATTTCGCCATTAATGTGTTAATGATAAATTTTTCTTAACCCTAGAACTATTCCAACAGTAGCGTCTTAAGTTCCTTCCACCAATGAGTTACCTGATGTAGAGTCTTTAGATACAATAGATGACGAAACCTGTTTGCAATCTAATGAAGAAGTTACTTGGATTGATAATGATTAAAAGCCAGAAAAAGTGTGAAATCATAATTTATAATACTAACTTCTAATGTAAAAAAACTAACTCCTATTCATAACACTGCTTTATATATAGTTATATTTATATTAATGATTTCTTCTCATGTTTTGTGTGTAGTTCAGAGACGTCCTGAAAAAAAAAGAATAAGAGGCCGACGCGCAGCCAAACCAGTGGCATCTCTAGCCAAACAACAGGAAAACCAAATGCATTGAAGGGCGCAAACCAGTGGTATCTCCAGCCGAACAATAGGAAAAACCAAATGCATCGAAGGGCGGCAAACCTGTGGCATCTCCAGCCAAACCACATGAGAAACCAAATGCATAAAAGGGTGAAAAATTAGTGGCATCTATGGTCGAGGAAGAAGAGTACGACAATTCAGGAGCCCCACCAGCCAAAAAAACGACAAAAAGAGGACCTACTCTTCTGCCTAAAGTTGTTAAAGATAGAGCAAATGGACTGGTCAATCCAGTAACCTACAATGATTTTGGGCAAAGCATCAATAAAACAAACGCAAAAATGCAAAGCTACTTAGGTGTGGTTGTGCGATCTACAATGCCAATTGATATAGATAGTTGGCATTGTGTATCAACTGAGCTAGTGTGAATCAAATCAATGTACACGCTCAAACGTAGTTCTTGTAAGACATATGTTCTTTTATGTATGAATGTATGATATAATATATTTTATTTATGTAGATATGATACGAAGTGGCTTTGGAAAGTAAGAGAGCTTTCTTATCACCCACATATACAAAATGGAGACAATTTAAGTGCAAACTAGCGACCAATTACGTACTCAAGGTTATAAACAATCCCTGTCTATATGCGAAGCCACCATCAACGTACACTTCTATTACCCAGCGTCAGTGGAAGGATTTTGTTGGAAAACGTCTTTCACATGAATTTACAGACTGGAGTAAACAACAATAAAAAAAAGTCGAAGGAGATGAAATATCGGCATCATCTATCTAAGCGTGGATATGCAAACTTAGCTGCTGACTTGGTGAGTCTTTAATTTTTTATATGTGCATCAATTTATATTTGTATTAATGCTTGAAGTTTAATTACGTATATTGTTGTGGTTTCCATAATATTATAGCCTGAAGAAAGGGGCAACAACTACAGACCCACTCGAAGTGAGCTTTGGAAGATTGCTTTTGCAAAAAAATGTGAAGATGAAGAGTATATGTCATGTGTGGAAAAGCTGTTTAGTAATTCATTAGGAGAAGCTGGTTAGTATATTATTAGACCTAATATATACTTTTACTTGTATGATGCATATACTCAGGAGATTAGTAAAGGGGCACGGGAATTAAAACCAAACTAAGATGCTCTCACATTGGCATTGGGAAAGAAAGATCGTAGTGGTTTCGTAAGGTATATTGGTCAGGGCATTACTCCGCCAGACTATTTCAACACTCCACGGCAAACAAAAACAAACATTGTTTTGTAACAACTCTTAGAGGAGCAAAAGAAACTGACAAAGGCCCATGAACGAGATGCCGACCTATAGAGGATTTAATTTTCAGAAATCAACGATCTTCGAGCTGAAAACGTAAGACTGAAAGGTGTTACCGAACACAAATGATATCTTCCTCAATCAGAAAAGGTTAGTTGCACAGCCAGAGAACCAGTGTTATCTCTCTCTGATGAAGATGATATTAATGAATCTGCTCAAAAAAGCGACAAAAAATCTCTGGAAAAGAAACGTGACAAACAATCTGAAGATAAGACGTACAATGACAAAGCAATAGAAAATATATGCGACGAGGTAGAAAAATTATGGGAGGAACATGAAGCTGATATCGAACTGGTCGGGCGTAGATATTCCTCAAAAGAAAGAATAGCCCTTGTGTTTTATTCTTGAAAATAGTTTATTTTCATTGTTATAATTTTTGAAGGGACAACCGTGTGAACTAGTTGTGGAATCCACTTCCAATGTTGTTGCTCTTGGTACAATAATTGAAAACAACTAGCTCGATAAACCTATTTGGGGAGTGAAATTGGGGAAAGATATTCAAATTTTCTCTATTGATATTGCCTATACTGAGAGTGCTCTTATTTAAGCATGGATAAAAAGGCATTAACAGTTGGAGAGGTAATTGCAAATTTGGTTCCATTGCCTAAAAATCTGGTTATACTTCAAAAGGGCAAGGAAAAATATTAAAAAATTATTTTGCATGTCTTGTTGTTGACATAAACATGTCGCTGATTTTTTTTTAATTTTTCCAAGTGCGTACGTTAGGAATATTAAAGATGACTAATTAATAATTATTGAACTCGATATTTAGATTACTATATAATTTTTATATGATTAGTGAGTTGAGGTATGAATAATTATTCACAATCAATAACAACTATCTTCCATAGACTCCGTATTAAACTGAGTCACGTGTTGTACACTTGAGTTTGTGCGGTTTGCTAAAATAAGGTCGATGACTGATATACGTCTGGGAAACTATATCAAAAGTCATATATGTGGAACACATGAGTGAAGGCTGATCACTATGTGAGAGTAGTCTACACTTGTGGTAAGTGTACGACCTGGAAAAACCTTTGGGGTAAATGTGTTGTTTAAGGACCGCTACGACGCATTAACCGATGTCACTATGATGGTCACAGTGAGACCTGATCTAAATCCTAAAGTAGTCATTGACATTGAATCATGTCTCGGATCTCTTTAACTCATTCGCTAAAAGGCTATTCATGCTAATCACATCTTATTTCTTGGGATTCTTCCTGTGGAAGTCTTCTCAGAGCATGATTCGAGTGAGAAGTAATTTATAGACACAGAATCCAGCCTCCCTGAAAGGAGGTCAATGTTCACTCATCTAAGGGTTGATTCGAGAACCAATTGATTGCGAGCACTTTCGAAGTAAGTTAACGTTTGAAAGAATCTTTCGTTGGGGAAGCAACGATGCTTAGGGCTGATATGTATTAAGAGAAGTATAACGAAATAAATTGGCTTCTCTGGGCACGGGTTGAAGTTGGAGGATCTTGATCACGAACTTACTATATCAGTGGACACTCGTAACGATGAGTAAATATAATTCTAGTATTAAAGAAGGGTTCAGTCTTTGATTACACGGTGGAGTGTTGATGAAGGCTAGACGAATGGATGAAAAAGAGATAGACTTTATCGTTATTTTCGTCGGGTTCGTTAAGCTTCTACTACTAGGTCCAAAGTCCCCGATTTGGCTCTGATAAAGGCGGATAAGACCTTTCGAGTAATAATGTTGTTCATTATTTAATCTCACTTGCTGTAATAGTGATTGGCAATATTAATATTTGAAAACGGGTATTCGCAGAATTAACTAAATGCGTATAGCATAATTGTTTATTTATTGTTGGATCAAGTGAATAATTAATTAATTGGATTTTTGGGCTTTGGAAACTCTTGGGTTGGGGCTTGGCATTAGGGTGGTCGAAATTCCCCCTAGGGGAATGCCCTAGGATGGCCGAATTTCTTACTTGAAGTTCTCCTTGAATATCTCTCTGAAAGAGAGAAAATCTCTTCCATGTATACTGATTAGACGGATGAGAGAGAGTTTAGATTCACTGTTAAGATCTAATGGCTCAGATTAAATCCAAAGGAGAGAATATCTCTAGAAGGAGAGAATATCTCAACAGAAAGGAGAGAAAATCTCTCAGGGGTTTTCTCCCTACCAATGGTATAAATAGGGATCAAAGGGAAGAGAAAAAATTCACTCCTTTCTTCATAGAAACACTCGGCCACTCCCTCTCTCTCTCTTCGAGTCGTCGAATTTTCTCTACCCCTATTCCCCCGAATTGCTGATTGCAATCTTAAATAATAGGAGTGAGATCTCGAAACAATTTGGTTTCGAGATCTAAGTGAGATATTGATTGTGCCCACTCATTTTTCTTATTCGTCTCAGAGATTACATTTCAGAAGACTACAATGTCATCGTCGAGTACTATATTCAGAGGAAGGACGAAATAGAGTCGATTCAGAAGAAGGGCGAAACAAAGTCGATTCAGAAGAAGGAAGAAATGGAGTACTATAATATGAAATTTGTTACAATTTAATATGTGATATGTGAATTGTTATTCGTGGTTGATTGTAGATCTATTGATTCTCGCTTTATTAGAATTTTTATAAACCCGAAATTCAATAGGTATAGGTTTTATGTAAAATTTGTTATTTTCAATTATTATTATTATTATTATTGTCATTGTTGTAATCCAACGATCATCGAGAGACGAATATGCGACGAGAGATAGAATGGTACCAAAGGGCTTCCCTGCGAGCCACAAAGCACAGTCAGCCGCACCCTATGTTGCCCTAGGTAGGTTAGGCCTTGGCTACCCCTTGGCGGAGGCCCAACCAACTCAGATCGGGCGCTACCATGACGAGTTGGGTTCGACGATGATCTAGGCTTGAGCTCGGATGCCAGATGGGCCTTAAGGCCCATCCAAAAATAATTTTTTTTAATTTAATTTAATTTATCTAAACGGGTTGGACTCATTTAAATATTATTTAAAACATTGAAAAATAAATGATTATGATATTGATTTATTTTTCCAAAACAGATATGATGGGCTTTTATTCAAATTGAATTTTTCAAAGATGTTACGAAATGAAATTTAAAAAAAAGAATTTATTTTCTCAGTTGAAGCATATGATTATGTTCAACTGTCATCCATGAACTAATGTGATTAGGTTCATCTCATTTTAATTATAAAGAATCACATAGGATATGATCAACATGAATCAAACCATCTTTGTTTTGCTTGTTTATTTAATTGATATACTATGACTGTATGTTGAAAGTTAGATATTGTAATCGTATATTTATGGCTGTCATGGGCTTTCATTCATTTAAAATTATCTACTATGATCAGGATTGTTAATTAATGAATGAGTTGAACGGATCAGAAAGCTTTATCACTAAGCCGATAAGAGGCTAAGCTGGGGGGTTTTTAAGAAGACCTAGTGTCTCACATTCTCAACTGGGAGCTTTTCTGTGAAAGAATGCTTTTATGTTAATCAAGACTAGGTGTCAGGAATTAACTTAAACCTAAACTATATCGAAACATATGTTTTTAATGGTAGCTTAGAAATGCTCGAGTTTTTAATATGATTTATTAAACTCATAGTGGATCATCTAGATTAATGTAAATGCTAGGAAAATTAACATACTAAAAGTATATTGAGTGTTAGGCCTCCAACATTGACACAACATCGTGAGGATGAAAAATCCCTACATGAATCACCCTCTTTTAGAAGATGGAAGGTGTTGGAATTTATTTAACAATTAAACAATATTAATTACAATACACATCCTATGTGGCGGAAAATTATAATTAGATCTAATATATTAAAACTAATTTTAATATATTTAACAACCTAAGGCATTAAAATTTATTGAGTAATTATAAACAATTTATAATACACAAGCTCAATCAAATAAAATTAAAATAATAATTTATATAACAATTATATGATTTATATTTAATTATTTAATTGAAGAATTACTTACGTAAGAGGTTGTAAACAACCACGACGTTGCTAGCTATCGCCGGAATGCCACGTCACGCTCAAATCCCGAGAAAAGCCTCGCCGGATTGCTCGGGAACGTCCTCGCCGGAATGGGAATGGCCACCGGGATGCACAGCAGCTGGGAGCCTCGCCGGACTGGACTTCTTCGCCTGACAGGGGGCTCGCCGGAATGGATGCCCTCGCCGGACTGGGCACTCGCCGGATTGGGCTCTGTCGCCGCACATGGACTCGCCTGACAGGGGACTCGCCGGATTGGGAGTCTTGCCGGACTGGGACACCTTGCCGGACTGGAGATCTCTGGGACGCCTCGCCTGATGACCTCGCCGGATTGCCCTCGGCGGACTGGATCGCCTCGCTGGGATCTCCTCGCCTGACAGACAACCTCGCCGGAATGGATCTGCCTCGCCGGATTGAGTCTGTCTCGCTGGATTGGACTCGCCTGACTGGTAGCCTTCGCCGGATTGGATCTGACTCGCCGGAATGGGGTCCTGGAGGCTGGGAGGTAGCCGGAATGTACAGAAAACGACCTAGGGACGTTTTGAAGTGCTGAAACCTTTTTAAAACAGTTTTAAAAAATTCTAAAACAATTTTCTAAATCATTCAAACACCACAAGTGATGAATCAACAATATTACACAAGGAAAATATTGAGAACAAGAATGTGGGCTCTTAAGAACAATTAGGAAATAAAAGATTGGAAAAAGGAAAACAATTTTTCTCTTTTGTTTGGGGATTTTGGCCGAGAATTGCACAAGGGGGAAAGAGAGAGTCTTTGCCGAAAATACTCTAGGGTTTTTAGGTTAGTGATTAGGGTTTCTTAGCCTTATTTATACAGGTTATAAATGGGCTTAAGCTGGGTCAAACCCATGACCCTATTCACTTAGGAAATTCGGCCAAAACATCTCCCCTTACTCGTCCTCATCTTTGAATTTTGTTCCTAAATATATTTGATTTAATTTCTAAAATTAATTTAGAACTCTCATTATTATTTAATGACACATCATTAAATATATTTCATAGTTATCGAATAAGTACGAAATGAGAAATAATTTATTTTCTTCTTTTAACATATTTAATCACTCGAGAATGTCATCATCAATATGATAGCATCTTGTGATTCAATAATCAAAATAAAACTAATTATTTATCGAATTTCAAGAAAACAACTTTCTCAATATAAATCATTATTTATACTTAATGAGTAAATCAACATTTCAAGTTCTTTTAATCTCTTCCAAGTGTCTATGATTGAGACCTCATGGACCCACATGACCGAACCTTTAGAACTAAGATCGGACACAAAAGTTTACAAACTTTTTCCGTCTTTTAATTCTTAATATTGGTCGATTCCACTAAAGGACCAATATTGACGATCTCTCTGTTCATGTGCGTATCTTTATGTTTGATATGATGAAACACTTTCTCACACGATCAACGGAGTACATTACGGTATTACCCTTCATGTGTATCAGTAACTGAGGGGAATGTAAGATTACTGTTTTACCCCTCGAGTTATTATTTCACTAACTCCTTTGTTATTTGTGAATGAGAAAAACATAAAGTGAGATGTCTATACATGTCACATGTTTTAATCAAAGAATGAACTCATTCAATGAATACCTGGCCAGGTTTATTCATTCACACTCTCATAACAAAGCATAGTGTGATACTAATGCATTTGCATTGTTGTTACATTAATTCCATATATGTGAATCATGTAATCCAACATTACATCGTTGTGACACCAACAGTCGGGTCAGATGCAACTAAAATTTAGTCATTGCCCATTGACGAATCAAATGTCACAAAGTGCAATGTCAATTACATATTCACTTCAGGATTAAGGTAAGTATCATGATACTTCTTAGTTGTGAACTTGAAGCCTCGAGTGTGTAAACAGTTTTGTCTCGAGCTTCTAAGTGAAACTGGTCTTGTTCAGTATATTCTATAAGTTACCTAGTATGAATCATAGAGTCACAACTCTCTATATCACAAGATGAGATATCATGATTCATGCTAACAATCAATAATAAGATTCGATTGCTCTATCGATCTTTAGATTGCGAACAAATGTTTCAAACTTGTCACAAGGGGTTATCTTGTCAAGTCTGTACTTAACACCATTTTCGTTAATGACAGTTTCAGAGCATAGCTTAAACATAACTAAACACAGTCTTATAAAGAATGAACATTTATTAATATCAATGTTTCAACAAAATATAAATACATAAAGTATCTCAATGTCTAATATCTCCTTTGTGGGCACCAATCCCAACAGAAGGTCTATTGGAATAGGTCTAGGCCTAAGAAAAAAATTATCATTAACACATTAATGGTGGAATATAAAAATTTATTTACTAGTAAAACAATTTTTACTAACTTAGGCAAAGTGCATGAACATGTATAAATTTATAAACATTATTTAAAATACTTGAATACTAAACTTTCTATTGTTGCTTGATTTTGGAGACCCTTCTTCGATGAAGATCATTCTCCTTGTCTCGCTGCCTTTCGTCTTTATATTCTCGAGCAACCACGAAAATTTCTACCACTAGAGTCTTCGAGCGTTTGAAGAGTTTAGTGAGTGGGCACTATTAAACAATATGAATCAAGAACAATTTTTGGATCATAAGCTAATTCTCTAGATCAAGTGAGGATCTAGGTGCCAAAATAAAAGAGTATTTTAGAGAGAGAGGGAGGAACATGGTCCGCTAGAAGAGATAGAGCTAGACCAAAAAGCTTATTTTCACATCTCTATGTGAGTATCTATTTATAGGAGAAGGAAATACAAGAAAGGGTAATTACCCTTTCCTATTGTGTATTCATGACACAATATTTGATGTTTTCCTCCCTCTCTCTTCCAAATAGTTGGCCACCCTATGGCATAAGTGAGGGAAATTTATTTCCTCACTTAGCAAATTTGTTTCCTTCTCAAAGAAATTTATTTCCTCTTTTTTTTTTGGGCAATTACCAATATGCAATAATGAACCAAATAAAAGAAGATATTTCTCTCCCTCCTTTGACGTAAAGTGGCCGGCCATATGGGTGTCCATACACAAATACTTACTTCCTAATTTCTTCATAAAAAATTACAGAAAAGCCCTCGCATTATTGCCCATACAATAACATGTCACAAAATTTAATTCACTAAGCATGAAAACCAATTTTGAGCCGTGTGACTTTAAATTAATTTGTGAGAAAATTCAAAATCTTATTTTCAACTGACTCCACTAAGGAGTTGACACTGAAATATCTCGGTTCAAATGAATATATTTTCTACTAAAAAATCTACTTATTTGTGATGAACAGATCCAATCAATATTATCGAATCATTATCCGTCATGAATATCATCAACTAGATGAGATTTATAAAATTACCATTTTACCCTTCTAGTTGTTATTTCCTCATCTCCTTTGTTACTTGTGAATAAGTTAGAAACAATGTATTGACGAGTGGCAAACAAATCACATCGTTCATCCAAATAAAGTCGCTACTTAATTTTGGGTACCGCGCGGTGTTGGAATTTATTTAACGATTAAACAATGTTAATTATAATACACATCCTATGTGGCGGAAAATTATAATTAGATCTAATATATTAAAACTAATTTTAATATATTTAACAACCTAAGGCATTAAAATTTATTAAACAATTATAAACAATTTATAATTCACAAGCTCAATCAAATAAATTAAACTAATAATTTATATTACAATTTATAATTCACAAGCTCAATCAAATAAATTAAACTAATAATTTATATAACAATTATATAATTTATATTTAATTATTTAATTGAGAAAATACTTACGTAAGAGGTTGTAAACAACCACGACGTTGCTAGCTACCGTCGGAATGCCACGTCACACCCGAAACGCGAGAAAACGCTCACCGGATTGCCTGGAAACGGCTTCGCCGGACTGGGAAGAGTCGCCGGAATGGACGCCTGCTGGGAGCCTCGCCAGACTGGAGTTCTTCGCCTGACAGGTAGCTCGCCGGATTGGAGAGCCTCGCCGGACTGGGCACTCGCCGGATGGAAGACAGTCGCCGCACGGGAACACGCCTGACAGGGAGCTCGCCGGACTGGAGAGCCTCGACGAACTGGGAAGCCTCGCCGGATGGGAGATCTTTGGGACGCCTCGCCTGATAGCCTCGCCGGATTCGCCTCGCTGGACTGGAGCGCCTCGCTGGAATCCCTTCGCCTGACAGGGAGCCTCGCCGGATTTGAGCTGTCCCGCCGGATTGGACCCGCGTGACTGATGCGCCTCGCCGGAATGGATCTGCCTCGCCGGATTGGAGCACTGGAGGCTGGGAGGTCGCCGGAATGCACGAAAAAACGTCCTAAGGATGTTTTAGGAGGGTTGAAATCTTTTCAAAACAATTTAAAACCTCTAAAACAATTTACTGAATCATTCAAACACCACAAGTGATGAATCAACAATAATACACAAGGAAATTATTGAGATCATGAGTGTGGGCTCTTAAGAACGATTAGGAAACAAAGATGGATGAATGAAAAACTGTTTTTCTTTTCTTTTGTTTGGGGATTTCGGCCGAGAAACACACAAGGGGGAAGAGAGAGTGTGTGCCGAAAATTCTCTAGGGTTAGGGTTAGGGATTAGGGTTTCTTAGCCTTATTTATACAGGTTATAAATGGGCTTAAGCTGGGTCAAACCCATGACCCTATTCACTTAGGAAATTCGGCCAAAACATCTCCCCTTACTCGTCCTCATCTTTGAATTTTGTTCCTAAATATATTTGATTTAATTTCTAAAATTAATTTAGAACTCTCATTATTATTTAATGACACATCATTAAATATATTTCATAGTTATCGAATAAGTACGAAATGAGAAATAATTTATTTTCTTCTTTTAACATATTTAATCACTCGAGAATGTCATCATCAATATGATAGCATCTTGTGATTCAATAATCAAAATAAAACTAATTATTTATCGAATTTCAAGAAAACAACTTTCTCAATATAAATCATTATTTATACTTAATGAGTAAATCAACATTTCAAGTTCTTTTAATCTCTTCCAAGTGTCTATGATTGAGACCTCATGGACCCACATGACCGAACCTTTAGAACTAAGATCGGACACAAAAGTTTACAAACTTTTTCCGTCTTTTAATTCTTAATATTGGTCGATTCCACTAAAGGACCAATATTGACGATCTCTCTGTTCATGTGCGTATCTTTATGTTTGATATGATGAAACACTTTCTCACACGATCAACGGAGTACATTACGGTATTACCCTTCATGTGTATCAGTAACTGAGGGGAATGTAAGATTACTGTTTTACCCCTCGAGTTATTATTTCACTAACTCCTTTGTTATTTGTGAATGAGAAAAACATAAAGTGAGATGTCTATACATGTCACATGTTTTAATCAAAGAATGAACTCATTCAATGAATACCTGGCCAGGTTTATTCATTCACACTCTCATAACAAAGCATAGTGTGATACTAATGCATTTGCATTGTTGTTACATTAATTCCATATATGTGAATCATGTAATCCAACATTACATCGTTGTGACACCAACAGTCGGGTCAGATGCAACTAAAATTTAGTCATTGCCCATTGACGAATCAAATGTCACAAAGTGCAATGTCAATTAAAAATTCACTTAAGGATCAAGATAAGTATCATAATACTCCTTTAGTTGTGAACTTGAAGCCTCGAGTATGTAAACAGTTTTGTCTCGAGCTTCTAAGTGTCACTGGTCTTGTTCAGTATATTCTATAAGATACCTAGTATGAATCATAGAGTCACAACTCTCTATATCACAAGATGAGATATCATGATTCATGCTAACAATCAATAATAAGATTCGATTGCTCTATCGATCTTTAGATTGCGAAAAAATGTTTCAATGTTTAATATCAATGTTTCAGCAAAATATAAATACACAAAGTATCTCAATGTCTAATATCTCCTTTGTGGGCACCAATCCCAACAAACTCCCACTTGACTCAAAGGAGATGCGAATGATCCTTCAGTCCCAATCCTTCTAGGTGCCCCTCGAAGACTTTACTCGTTAAAGGTTTCGTGAAGGGATCAGCAAGGTTGTCTAACATTGAGATCTTCATGACTTTAGCATCCCCTCTGTGAACGATGTCTCGAACAAGGTGATATTTGCGTTCTATGTGTTTAGAGCGCTTGTGACTTCTTGGCTCCTTACAATTAGCGACTGCCCCACTATTATCACAATAAAGTGTAATAGGCTCGCTTGCACTTGGAACAACTTCCAAGTACATAAGGAATTTCCTTAGCCACATAGCCTCCTTTGCAGCTTCACAAGCTGCCACATACTCGGCTTCCATGGTCGAGTCAGCAACACAAGATTGCTTGATACTCCTCCAAACCACGGATCCACCATTCAGGGTGAACACATACCCTGATGTGGACTTCCTGGAATCCTTGTCCGCCTGAAAATCGGAGTCGGTATATCCCGTCATATTCAGGTCACCACCTGAATACGCAAGCATGTAGTTTCTTGTTCTCCAAAGATACTTGAGAACATGCTTGACAGCAACCTAGTGCTCGGGTCCAGGGTTAGACTGGAATCTGCTCACTATGCCTACTGCATAGCATATGTCTGGTCTCGTGCAAAGCATAGCATACATGAGACTTCCTACGGCTGAAGCGTAAGGAATGTGTCTCATGTCCTCAATTTCTTGAGGTGTCTTGGGAGACTGCTCGTTTGAGAGATGCACTCCATGTCTGAAAGGTAGCTGTCCTTTCTTGGAGTCTTGCATACTGAAGCGATCCATGATCTTATCAATATAAGATGCTTGAGAGAGTGCCAGCTTACGATTCTTTCGATCTCTAAAGATCTGAATACCTAGAATGTAAGCTGCCTCTCTAAGATCCTTCATCTCAAATTGCTTTGACAGCCAGACTTTAACCTCTGACAACTTGCCTACATCATTCCCAATGAGTAGTATGTCGTCTACATAAATGACTAAGAAAACCACTTTGCCATCGTTTATCATCTTATAAACACATGGCTCATCTACCGACTGATCAAAGCCGTAGCTCTTTACAGTCTTGTCGAATCTAATATTCCACGACCTAGATGCTTGCTTGAGTCCATAAATGGACTTGAGCAATTCACAAACCTTGCCCTGTTGGCCTTTCTCCATGAACCCGTCTGGTTGAGCCATATAAATGCGCTCATCAAGATTGCCATTCAAAAATGCAGTCTTGACATCCATTTGCCAGATTTCATAATCTAGGGCTGCGGCAATGGATAAGAGAGTTCGGATGGACTTCAGCATAGCGACTGGCGAGAAGGTATCCTCATAGTCGATACCTTCTTTCTGTGTGAACCCTTTTGCCACAAGTCGTGCCTTAAATGTCTTGACATTTCCATCCGGTCCTCTCTTCTTCTTGTAGATCCATTTACAGCCTACAGGCTTAATGCCTTCAGGCAGATCTACAAGCTTCCAGACCTCGTTGACATACATCGAATGCATTTCAACGTTCATGGCTTCTTGCCATAGGTTTGCCTCGGAACTCTGCATTGCTTGGGAAAATGATAGGGGATCATCTTCTTCATTGTTTGCAACTGCAGTAAAAGATTCTCCGATACCTATGTATCGAACAGGTTGTCTCACAACTCTGTTACTACGACGAAGCGCAAGAGTCTCTGATTCCGAGTTTGGTTCTCCCACTGTTGGAATAGGACCCGTCCTATCTTGTGAAGTACCAGTTGCTTCACCCAACAGTTCCTTTAGCACAAGTCTGCTTCTCGGTACTGCATTCTTCATATAATCTGCTTCCAGAAACCTAGCATTCGTGCTAACGAACGTTTTTTGGTCAGCAGCACTATAGAAGATGTACCCTTTTGTTTCTTTTGAATATCCCACGAACAGGCATACTTCTGAACGACTAGCCAACTTGCTAGTCTTTTGCCTCAGCACATGTCCTGGACAACCCCAGATGCGAGTATGGTGTAAAACAGATTTTCTACCACTCCATCTTTCATAGGGTGTGCCAGGTACCATTTTAGATGGGACTTGGTTCAGAATGTAAGCTGCTGTTTCAAGGGCATATCCCCAGAACGAATTAGGAAGCGATGAATAACTCATCATCGACCTCACCATATCTAACAAAGTTCGATTCCTTCTCTCTGACACACTGTTTTGCTGTGGAGTGCCAGGTGCTGTAAGCTGAGACACCGTTCAAGTTCACAAAAGTTCACAAACTTTTTCCGTCTTTTAATTCTTAATATTGGTCGATTCCACTAAAGGACCAATATTGACGATCTCTCTGTTCATGTGCGTATCTTTATGTTTGATATGATGAAACACTTTCTCACACGATCCACAGAGTACATTACGATATTACCCTTCATGTGTATCAGTAACTGAGGGGAATGTAAGATTACTGTTTTACCCCTCGAGTTATTATTTCACTAACTCCTTTGTTATTTGTGAATGAGAAAAACATAAAGTGAGATGTCATTACATGTCACATGTTTTAATTAAAGAATGAACTCATTCAATGAATACGTGGCCAAGTTTATTCATTCACACTCTCATAACAAAGCATAGTGTGATACTAATGCATTTGCATTGTTGTTACATGAATTCCATATCTGTAAATCATGTAACCCAACATTACATCCTTGTGACACCAACAGTCGGGTCAGATGCAACTAAAAATTAGTCATTGCCCATTGACGAATCAAATGTCACAAAGTGCAATGTCAATTACATATTCACTTCAAGATTAAGGTAAGTATCATGATACTTCTTAGTTGTGAACTTGAAGCCTCGAGTGTGTAAACAGTTTTGTCTCGAGCTTCTAAGTGTCACTGGTCTTGTTCAGTATATTCTATAAGATACCTAGTATGAATCATAGAGTCACAATTCTCTATATCACAAGATGAGATATCATGATTCATGCTAACAATCAATAATAAGATTCGATTGCTCTATCGATCTTTAGATTGCGAACAAATGTTTCAAACTTGTCACAAGGGGTTATCTTGTCAAGTCTGTACTTAACACCCTTTTCGTTGATGACAGTTTCAGAGCATAGCTTAAACATAACTAAACACAATCTTATAAAGAATGAACATTTATTAATATCAATGTTTCAGCAAAATATAAATACACAAAGTATCTTAATGTCTAATATCTCCTTTATGGGCACCAATCCCAACACGCGGTTCATTTATTCACAATCCCAGTAATAAAGCATGAAGTGATATACATCACATTTCAGCAATCTTGTACACGAATTTCATATCTATGAGAACTTCACAAAGCTGGTTCATGACATCTTCATAACATAAAATCTCACCAATTAGTCTAGTCTAGATCACTTAATGGATCTAGAATTTGACTTTCTCAAATGAGAACATGAAAGGTATGAAATGACATGTCTCATTTCAAGATTTAGGTAAGCACGATGCAGTTCATACATAGTGACCTTGAGACAGAAGAGGTTAAATGGGTTGTTCTTACATCGTCTCTAAAGGTGCACTGGTCAATTCAGTATGTTCGGAAGATACACTGGAAGAACTATAGAGTTCCTAACTCTCTATGCCTCGTAACTAGACAATGTAGATTATTGCAACAATCATACTAAGATCAATAGTCCGATTATCTTTAGATTGCGAATATTTCATTTTAACCAAACTATGAAGAATTTTTCACGCAAATCTACATTTGTCTCTTCATACATTTGTAGGTTTGATTAAAGATTATAAGACTATTTAATATCATAAATCTTCAAACAAATGAATGTATGAACGTTTCAACTTTTATTAATTTAATCAAAAATTACAATAAGGACTTATAAAGATTTATATTACATCAGTATGTAAATAAATAATCTTCTTTTGAGCATCTCTGCCAATAAGGTCTATTTCTCAGGACAAGTTTTTCTGATTCCAATACTAATGTTGTGTTTCTTACGATAGGTGGGAGGGTTGATCTCTGCGTGTACTAGCAAAGTTAGTGCGTATGGCTAGACTTTTCTCACTGGAATATTGGATCGAATCATGTATGAACCGACCGGTGGTTCTCATATGGCCACACTATTTCTATAACTTGGTAGTTAGTGAGCATAGTTATGAAGGGTACATGAAGTATGATTACTCGCTAATATGAGTCGGAACTGATGTTCACTAGGTGCACCCCGTTACGCCACTATAGTGGAACGGACTGTGACTATTGGTGACGACTGTGGATAATAAAAACTGGGTCTTTTCAAAGATAAGTATTTTTCCCCGGGTTTATGCATTATGTTTTTATATCCTAAACATCTTGATAGTTTTTTTCTTTTCATACTGCTTATAAAAGTGCGTTTTATGTTTTTAGTAATTATGTCGGACCCTATCATGGGCCTATTGTTGAAAGACGTCTTTACAAGAGATAACTTCCCTAAATGGAAGTCGAATCTCAACATTGTGCTTGTGAGTGAAAGCATTCACTTTATCCTCACTGCAGAGATAGCCCTCTTCCCTACTTCAAGTTCATCCCGAAACATGAAGGAGGACTATGACAAGTTTACCTCTGCCAATAACAAGGCAGTGAGGTACATGCTCGCAAGCATATCTGATGCGTTTTAAACAAAGATGGAAAGGATGGAGACTGCTGTGGAGATCCTTGACTCGTTGCAACAAATGTTTGGGATGCAAAGCGAGCAAGCCCGCATTGAGCTCATTTGTAAGTGTACTAGCACTAGGATGGCTGCGGGAACTCCGGTGAGGGATCATGTCATAAAAATGACTAACTACTTCACCAAAGCTGAACTACACGGGGCACAGATGGATGAGGTCACTCAGGTGGGAATAATCCTGAATTCCCTTTCGAGTGACTTCATACAGTTTACATCAAACTATATAATGAATAAGTTGACGCATAGATTGTCTCATCTGTTAAATGAATTACAGACTTTTGAGTCTGTCACTCGACATGGGAAGAACAAAGGTTCAGCTTTGTATGCTGACAAGAGTTCTTTGCCTAAAACTAAGAAGAAGAGGACTTCTGGTGCAAAGTCATCTAAGGCACATCCGAATACTTCTAAGGGGAGAGACCCCCCTAATAAGGAAAGGAGAAAGTTCAAGAGAAGTGTAATAGGAAAATAGAAGAAGCGAAAAAGCTTTGGTAAATGTCACCACTGTGACACTGAAGGCCAGTGGAAGAGGCATTGTCTTTTGTACTCGGCTGAGCTTGAGAAAAGTAAGAAAATACTAGTATGGTACATTAAAATTCATGATTAAATACATCCTAAAATTGTTTTGAGGAAAATTATTCATGACCATACTTCTTCTCTTGTTGCAGAGTAGATCTGGTGGAACACACGAGTGTTGATGAACTTGTTGAACAATGTCGGATCAAACCTAAATTATGGACACTAGTAGAAAAACTGGATCCCATAACCCTTAATAAGGGGTGTGGAATTTTTCCACAATCCTTAATAAGGGGTGTGGAATCCAGAGTTGTGGAATTTCCCACAACCCTTAGACTTCCGGTGTGGAATGTTCATACTTCCCACACCGGATGTCTATTGGTTGTGGGAAATTCAACAACCAATCAATTATCAGTTGTAAATTTAATTTTTTTTAACTTACTGCGCCGTGGCCTAACCATTCGGCGCCGCAGCCCTGAGTCCCACAACGTATCCAAACATCCGTTGTGGGACACGGGGCCGCGACGCTTTTAAGAGTTTTTGCGGCCGTAGTTGAACACCACTGGGGCCGCAGAAACGTCTCTCAGCGCCACAGAGCCGACTCCCATAACGATTGTTTGGATCCGTTGTGGGACATGGCGCCGCGGCTCTAAACATATGTCGCCATAGCGTCGTTGTCCAAAGAGTGCTTCCCCTCAAAATTAATGGATTAAAACCTCAAAAATCATATAATACTTGCAGAATACATGGACAATCAATCTAAAAAAGACTATACATCCAAAATTTATCCAGAACCATCAGATACATTCAAAATCATCCTAAATATATACATTCAAAATCACAAAATTTAACTACTCATCACATTCAAAATGTTTGTACATAGTTAATCCACTCTTCTCTTACTCTCTCTATATCCAAATGTGTATACGTATTTTTGTTTTCTAATCTACTTATACCTCCTACAACTATTTCTCGCATATAACATAAAACAAAATATCCATATTCCGTGTTACCGCTTTGGTTTGGAGCGGCCATTGACCTTATGTATGTTGATTGTCCGTGACCAAGAGCGTCTTTGTTTTCAAGTTTGAAATTTGACAACACACTACAAAACAAAAAGTATGAGTATCTTTTATAACAAACATTCAATATATAAGTAAAAAAATTACCTTTTCATCAACGAAACTAAGTATTGTGGAATTTGTTTGTTCAACGGGTCAAAAACATCGCACAATCTTTCTACAAGTCAATGACAACAAGCATCCAATGAAAGTTTGGATTGTACGTCATGAAAACTAGTTGCCCAACATTGCACCCTCGCACCGCATTTCCAACCTCTTTGACTCGTGTCGACAAATGGTAATCTTCGTCATTTGTAGACATATGAGAAGCTAACGTCGCGTTTACAAAGACAAATTCCTTCTTCGACTTTGCCATCGATGCGCGTATACAGCTATATTCCAAAGTATTCAAAAAGTTAAAACACTCAATATGTAATCATCAATAAAAAAATAATTCATGAACGAAACACGTACTCCATGTAAAGCAATATGCTTGACGCCCCAATTTCTGAAAAATGTAAAAATTCAGAAATATCATCATATCCTAACATAATCGGTATAGTAGAGATTGTTGGACAAACGTTAACTAGGATAACGTTTCCTTGTGCTAACATCATTTTTTTGGCATATTGAGCGAGCAATTTAAACTTGGGATTTATTACCTTGTAACCATTTAAACTTTGAATTAATGACCTTATAATTAATTTGAACAATCAATACATACTAAATAGTAGGTTAAAATATATTACCTTGTAATTAATTCTCTTGTTACCGTCGGGAAGAGGTTGACTCGTAGAATCGAGTTTCAAGCATTTGATGTATGGACCGCGACTCTCTTTTGCCATAGTCTCTGTTTCTATTAATCGCCGCGCGACCATGAGACAAACCCCCCATTGCATCTTCTGCAATCAGAGCTTCTTTGGCGAGAATCGGGAATTTGGCTTTTTTAACCAAAACGCCAGATATGCTCACCCGTGCATTTTCTTCCTCCAAAGTTGAGAAGTGAATTATGCCCTCATTCAAATATACTCGCCCATTTGCAACATGGATTGTGTTTCCTTTAACGATATCGTCAATGTAGAGAAAACATTCGACACTTTCATTTGAACACGGTGTCACCGGTGTGGTTGGATTCAATGAGCAACTAGCTCGAACACTAGATGGGTTTTCCACAATAATCGGATCAACTTTCGGACGATTATGTACATTGTTATGTCCTATGAAAATCACCGATTTAATACCAGAAATAAATAAACTTTTGAAGTAAATAAATAAGCATGAATAAAGATTACCTAAAGAGACGACATCTTCGACGGTTTCTTGAATCTTAGACTTCTCTTCATCACCAAGGCCACTCTCATTGAGATTATCTTCAACTCGATCAACACTAACTTCTCCAACACTTATACTACCACGACCATTAACCGCGTTCAACATTTGATTTTTAAACTCCATAAACTCGAGACGCATTTTGAGCTGCATCTTGTTAAGCTCTTCGTTCGGGGTCGGAGGAACAAAATACTTGAAAGGCTTGGCAACATGTTTGGATCGACCTCAAACATATTTCTTTGTTCCCATTGCTTCTTGCAAGATACTTTTTCATGTTTCCGGGATGAAAGTACCTTCAATTGCTTCTTGCAAGATACTTTTTCATGTTTCCGGGATGAAAGTACCTTCAATTGCTTGTTGAGATAATCTTTGCTATATATTATAATCATTTGTAAATAAAAATATAAAAAATATAACTTACATTATTAAAAATATTATAATTGATTCTCCCATTAGTCGATCTTTGTCATTCTTGAACTCTTTTCCGTCTATTCCGTCTTTCTTTCGCGAGTCAATCCATAATTCTTCTGACGTTGCCCATTGCCCGATTTTTTTGTGCTATTAATTAACAAGTAATCATATACTAAATGTTAAAAAAATGAGTACAAAATAGATAAATGATAAAAATCAACCTTTCGTTGATCTAGTTTTCGATATCCATCTTGGCAACATCGAGATTTGTATTCCACCTTAGCGGAATTAGTTTTCCCTTGCTCCGACGTTTGCTTGAAAATTGCGCTTCGTCTATACTCAACAAACTTCACTCAATCTTCCTCGGTGATACTCGTGTAAAATTTCAAAACACAATCGGGTCTTTTTAACGAGTTTGGTTCATTGATTGTGTCTTTGAGAAGATCGTGATATAACTCGTGACGAAATAGCGTTTCTGATTCTGCTACTCTCATGCGGCAATCGTGCTTATGTTCTATTGGAATAGAAAATCCTTCACATATTTCATTCAAAATCCTTTCTTTTATTTGATCGTTCTCTTTTAATCTCCAATCACGAGTTTAAAGTGGAACATATTCCCTAACTAATATGCCGAAGTAACTCAACAACACATCACCTTCCTTACCCTTTGGTTGCCCTTTGGAATCTGATTCTATCGTGATTTTTCTACGAAGACTTCTAATTTTATTAACACGACTCAAAAGGGTATTTCTTCTCTTTCATTTCTCATCGAGATTTAATGCTAATAGTCGTCTAGGTTTTTTTTAATACTGCCGTTAGAAGTAGTAGTAGTTGTAGTGGACATTGAATCTATAAACACAATTCAAGATATAATTTCAAACATAAAATATATATCAATGTCAACCTACACTAATTATCCATTCCAAACACAAAATATATTTCAATGTCAACCTAAATTAATTATCCATTCCAAACACAAAATATATCTCAATGTAAACCTAAACTAATTATCAATTTCAAACCAAAAATAGTAATAAAAACTAACCGTGGAAGGGCGGAGGTGAACTTTTCGGTGAAGAGTGAGACGTAGTGAGAGAGAGACGACGGAGTAAAGATGGAGGGCAGAGTGAGGGAGTGAGAGAGGGTGGATTGAGGGAGTGAGAGAGTGAGGTAGGGCGGAGTGAGGGAGGTAGGAGAGAGGGAGAGGGCGGAGTGAGGGAGAGGGAGTGAGAGGGAGAGGGAGAGGGAGAGAGAGGGTGGGGGAGGGTGAGGGAGGGTGGAGTAAGGGAGTGAGAGAGTGAGGGAGGCAGAGTGAGAGTGAGAGACGTCGGAGTGGCCGAAATTTTGAGTCGGCGGAGACGAGAGGTTTGAGAGAGAATGGGTTTGGGTTTTGAGAGAGATTGAGTTTTGAGAGAGAATGAGAGTGAAAATGAATAATGAAGAAAAAGAAGTCAAAAATTGGTTTTGGGCAAAATTTGGGTGGGGTTATTAAAAAAGTGAAGTTTTCCTGAAATTTAGACATCCCACAACCCTTAAGGGGAAAGGTTGTGGGAGCGTCGCCGTGGCTACGACTTACAGGGCCCCGGCGCCGCCAAACCCAAAAAACGATGCCTCAGCCCAGTTAGGCGTAGCCGCGGAGCCTTAGACTTCCCGAGACTAGGTGCTCTCGGGAACTCTACGGCGCCGCGACGATGGCAAACAAGGCCGTGGCGCTTGTTTTTGGGTTAAGTGGCGCCGCGGCCCTGGTGTCTATAGCCGTGGCACCGCTCCCACAACCCTTCCCGGAAGGGTTCCACAACCCTTCTAGGATCAGTAGTGGGAGCGGTGCCGCCGTGATAGACACCAGAACCGCGTCACCACTTACCCGCACTGCTTTAAATACGTTTTACTCGTATTTTTCACTTAGATCTCTCAAAACTTCAGTAAAAAAAATACTACAAACAAAATTTTGACCCATTCTGTGTCATCATCGTTTATAACTCACAACTATACATATAATTCTTATAAGTTCGTCTTTAACTTGTTACAAGTTTGAGTATTTTTTAATTGTTTATTAGAAATCTAAATCTTTCTTGTTATAATTAGGGTTTTTCTAAGATGGTGAGACAATGGATGTGGGAGAATAGGTTAAACGAGATATATCAAAATGGTGTAAATGAGTTTTGTGAATTCGTTAAAGATAATGTCGGTGATGTGGAATCAATTCGTTGTACTTGTGTGAAATGTGGAAATGATAGACATTTTTCTCTTCATATTGTTCGAAGTCATTTGTTGGTTTACGGAATAATGACTTCTTACCAAGTATGGTATTGTCATGGTGAGGAATTTCGTCCTACGATAAACAATAGAAATGATGATCTTCAAGATGATGACTTTGATGATATGTGCGGGATTATGAATGATTTGGAGAACGATTTTGTGGAACGGCCAGAATTGTTTGAGTCGATGATGAACGATGCGGAGACACCATTATATGAAGGGTGTACAAGTTATTCGAAGTTGTCATTTTTGGTTACTTTATTTCATTTGAAAGCGTCGGGTGGGTGGACATGTTGGCATACACCTATTCCATTAGGACAAACACTAGTTTTACTCTATTGTTGGAAACACTCAAAGAAGCATTTTCAAAAGACAATAAAGTTCCGCAAAGTATGTATGAGGCGAAGAAAACTTTGGGCACATTGTGTATGAAGTACGAGAAATTCCATGCGTGCCCAAATGATTGTGTTTTATATAGAAATGAGTTTGAAGATCTAGATGAATGTCTGAGGTGCAAAGAGTCAAGGTGGAAATAAGGTAAATTGCCACGTGACGGGGTCAAAGGAGTTCTAATCAAGGTCCGTAGATAATAATTACTTGTTTTAAAAATTATTATGTTTTTTATATTGTTTTATATGTTGTTTCAGTCATTATGGTACTTACCACCAATGCCGCAGTTCCGACGAATGTTTAATACTATCAAGCACGTAAAGAACATGGTTTGGCACTCCGAAAAACGTATCAATGATGGTATGTTACGGCATCCTGCGGATGCCTCACAGTGGAAGTCATTTGATTTGGAGTACAAAGATTTTAGTGTTGAACCTCAGAATTTGTGTGTTGGTTTAGCATCTGATGGCATGAACCTTTCAGCATGATGAGTAGTAAATATAGTGTTTGGCCGGTTATTCTTGTGAACTATAATCTCCCTCCAAAGTTGTGTATGAAAAGAAAATTCTTGATGTTAACGCTTCTGATTTGAGGACCGAGTCAACCAAGAAATGATATCGATGTGTATTTGGCACCATTGATCGATGATTTGAAGATGTTATGGGAGACAGAGATTGAGGTCAAAGATGGCTACCGCGGTGATTCATTCTACTTATGAGCACTGCTGATGTGGACTATTAACGACTTTCCAGCGTATGAAAATTTGTCAGAATACTCTGTGAAATGCTCAATTGGTTGTCCGGCTTGCATGAAAGAAACATCTTCCATTCGTTTGAAGCATGGTAAGAAAGCTGTATTTCTAGGTCATAGAAGATTTTTACCGAGAGATCACTCGTATAGAAGGTTGAAACAGGCATTTGATGTAAATACGGAAGAACGACCCTCTCCTAGAATATTGTCTGGTGAAGATGTGTTCGAAATGGTTAAAAATGTCAATTAAGTGCTCGAAAAAAGGAAGCGGCGTGCTAGTACTAAAGAGTCGTTCCAAGAGAATCCTTGGAAAAAGAAATCGATTTTCTACAACCTTCCGTATTGGAAGACATTATATGTTTAGAATTGTCTGGATGTTATGCATATTGAGAAAAATGTATGTGAATGTTTCATCGGTACGCTGCTTGATTAGTCTAATAAATCGAAAGACGGGATAAAATCTCGAATGGATCTCAAGAAAATGAATATAAGAAGCGTTTTGCATGTCGACGAGGAGTGTGAAAAAAAACAAAAATACCACCGGCAAAGTACACTCTATCTCAGGAGGAGAATAAAAAATTGTATAAGTGGTTTGAATCTATCAAAGTCCCGGAGTGCCATTCTTCAAACTATTAAAGGTTTGTATCTTTAAAAGATCTCAAACTTATTGGAATGAATACTCACGATTGTCATGTGTTACTACAACAAATGTTACCGTTTGCTTTGCGGGTCATTTTGTCAAAAGATATGAGGTTCGCAATTTCCACAATATATGTATTCTTCAATTCGATATATTAAAAGGTCATTGATCCAACTCGGTTAGAGGCAATGCAATCAGAAGTTGTGAAAATTATGTGCTTGTTGGAAATGATCTTCCCACCATCATTTTTTGATATCATGGTTCATCTAATTGTTCACTTGGTACATGAAGTGAAATTATGTGGACCTGTGTTTTTACGGTGGATGTATCCAATCGAGCGTTAGATGAAAGTATTGAAGAGTTATGTAAAGAACTACAATCGACCAGAAGGGAGTATCATGGAAAATTTTATAGTTGAGGAGGCTGTTGAGTTTTGCTCTGAGTATTTAACTAAAGCAGATGAAACTGGATTAGCGAAGGACAAAGGGTTTGAGTCAAAAGCACTATCTACAGGTACGTAAATTTGAGGCAACATTTTCTATAGATCAAACTTGAGTTATTTAATCCTTGTTTAGTTAATGTAGTATATACATATCTATAGGTACATATTCTAGCGTCAACCAAAAAGAATGGGAACAAGCCTTGATATAAGTTCTACCCAACGTTTCTGACGTAACCCAGTTTGTGGATATTCATTTGAATGAGTTGAGAGTTAAAGATCCAAAGAAAACTAGAAATGAAAAATGGTTGCTAGAAGAGCACAACCGTTTATTTCAGATAAGGCTGGGAAAACGACTATTTGAAGAGGCGTGTAATTCAACTACATTGAGTAGACTATCATCAGGGTCTTCCACCATGGTTACAAGGTACACTGCTTGGTTTGTTAATGGTTATATGTTTTACACGAGAGAGAGAGAGAGAGAGAGAGAGAGAGAGAGAGAGAGAGAGAGAGAGAGAGAGAGAGACGACAAGCATCCGGCTCAAAATAGCGGTGTAACATTATTGGCCGAAGATAATGTAGTTGAATAAGAATCCCAAAAAGGGTTTCATGAACTATTATGGATACATTGAAGACATATGAGAACTTGATTATTGCGGATTGCAGGTGACATTGTTCAAGTGCAAATGGGCTGATAATAATCACGTTAAAGTTAATATTGAAGGAGTTACCATTGTCCACTTCAGGAGGATCAGTTACTAGAATGATTCATTCATACTCGCTCCACAAGAGAGTCAAGTCTTTTATGTTATGGATCCAATCAATCCAGAGTTGTCATTAGTAGTTCATATGAAAGCGTGAATATTGAAGAAGAAGAAGACGAAGATTTGTCTAGTATTCCGCCATTCACATCCGGATTACCACCGATTGATAAAGAGATGGATGACTTCGACGATGATGATGTTTCTCATTTACTTCGAATTGACATAGCTCAAATTTTTGTTTGAATGGGTTGTATTTATAACTTTATATTAATTCGGATTCGCGTAACTTTATAAGATTTACCACTGCGCCACGGCCTCATACCCCATACTCGTAGCACCAGGTCCCACAACGGATCTATATCTGTTATGGGATCACGGCGTGGCGGCCCGAGTAGGCATCGCCAACAACTTACTGAGGCTCCATCGTCTCTGTAAGTTGCTGGCGCCGTGGAGACACCTTGTCAGGACCACGGCGCAGTACTCCATAGCCGCGGCCCTGTCAAAGCGCCGCAACGATGCTCAAATAGGGCCGCGGCGCCGATGACTTACATAGACGATGGAGTCTCTGTAAGAGCATGGAGCCGTTGAGGCGCCTTGTTGGGGCCGTGTCGCAATACTCCATAGCCCCGGCCCAATGCTCCATAGCTGCAGCCTTGTCAAGGCGCCGCAACGGGGATGCCAAATAGGGCCTTCAAACACATATTAAATATCTATTTTGAGACGATGGACTCAAAATGCCTTCAAACAAACATATTAATCTTAAAATCTTAAGTGTCGTTAATTCAAACTAACAAACAAATATAAGTCAAACTAATTAAAACAAAACATCGATAAAATAAACATATTAAAATTTATAATCTTAAGTCTCGTAATTCAAACAAACAAACATAAGTTAAACTAATTAAAACAAAACATCGATAAAAAAAACATATTAAATCTTAAAATCTTAAGTCTCGTAATTAAAACAAAACATCTTAAAACTAATTAAGAGTTTTAAAATAAATAAAAAAGCAATTAGTGATTGTTGTCGTCGTTGTTGTCGTTGCGTCGTGGTGGTGCTCCAGGAGGACGTGAGAATTCAGATTACCATTCTGGGGCTGGATATGGTAAATAGTCGTACTGCGGTTACGGAGAAAACCACCACTCTATCTGGTTGTTTATGTCCAACCGATCAATAACATCCTTGAACATCTCGTAGGACATGGCGTTCTACTCCCCTTGTCTATGGAGGTAATTTTGGGTATTTTCATACCCGGCGACAAGGTAGTGGTTGGTGTGAGCAACATACTCTACCATCGGATCTCGCACTAGAGGTGCGGGTAGCTCAAGTTCGGTCACTCTATGCGGTCGTGCCGCCGTCTCCGCCGCCGCCGCCTCCTCCTCAGCCTCCTCCTCTCATCCGCTATAGCGATCGATGATTGACTTCGTGATTGGCCCCATTGGACCTTTGATCGTGTTCCGCCTCCCAATTCTCACCCATGTTCTCTTGCAAAGAGCACTGATGATCGACGGATACAGTAGACCGGTCTTCTTAGCCTTGTAGTCAACACTCCTCATCCTGCTCGAGATGAATCGAAAAATGATTATCCTGAGCCCCTTCACGATGCATTACATAATTTGAATGCAACCCTCGTCGAGGCTGGAAAAATGCGTGATTGGGAATATGCAAGCGCACACAAAGTAAACCCATACTTTGGAAATCATATCAAAACAAAATTCAAAACACAATAATATTATTAATTTAAAACATAATCCTAATCATATTTCTATTCATTTCAAATTATAAAAACAAATTGTTAAATAATTACATACTTTGTGAGTTGATCACGATGCAAGACTTCTCTTCCCTTCTCCGTCGTCCAACCTTTGATCGGGAGGCACAACAAACTCGCCATCTCCGCCTTATCTGCATGACGTATTTTCACACCCCGACAAGTCGTTTATAATTCACTCAAAACTTGGGATTTTTTTTTTGTTCAAAGTATAAACGACATGTCGTGTGACAACTTTTCATATCAGCATACAAAATAACATTGTCTTAACTTCAAGTCTAGCAACACCTAGGTTATATATATATACATATATAACATTACAAACTCCGAAAACATCAAGCCTCTAGGTTTAGACTCACATCACACAATATAAACATTCACACTATATTTCTATTCATACGCAGTTCACAAAACATTACTCAAAATACGCCCATCAAGTCAAACTTGTTCATATACGAGGTCTTGCCCGTGTGGATGCGCCTTCCAGTCAACCCGTTATTGCACCTACGTATTTTATTCACACTCCTTACCTGTATCACAAAAACTGAGTGAGCAAATGCCGAGTAAGCAGAAACGATGCATGTGATATGAATGTCAATTAAAACTCTATCCATTCTCTTAAACTCTATCCATTCTCATTTGATAACTATTCTTACTCGCGCGCGTGGTATGTGTTGTAAGAGTTTCACCATGGCTTGTCTCACATACATGTATGACTAAATCAAACCAAAACCATGAGGTCCCAGACTACATACGGTTTGGCAGTCGCGGCCAACGGTACCCAGTACTACATATGGCCCGACGACTCGTGAGACCAATCCTATCTCACTGCCCATGGTTAAGTCCCCGATCCTAAGAGTTAACCGAACTGGTTCCCCGATCCTAGGAACTAGCCAAGCCATCCATGAACGACTTGCAACACAACACCATCTTTTGAAAACCCCATTTCTCATTTCAAACTATTTTCACTTCCACTTTATATGTACATGTATGCAAATGCAATCAACTCAACAAACACATATAATGTAAATGCAAGCATACACACATCACACAACACACCGTTTTTGTGATACAGTTGAAAGGTTTCTACTTACCTGGATACGATTCATTCGAATCCCGAATCCTTTTTAACAAAAAGAGTCGTTTCTTTATTTCACGTAGCTTCGTCCACGTACTACCTTTACGCTTGCTGCTATCCTTGCAACGATCTAGACTTATGTATAGAAGAGAAAGATTGAATGTCGAGGGTGTTGTAATAGGTCTAGGGTTAAAGAAAAATTTAACATTAATCAAATTAATGGCGGAATTTAAAAATTTCTTTTTCAAGTAAAACAATTTTTACTAACCTAGAAAAAGCATATACATGTTATATATTAAAAGCATGATTTAATTTACTACAACACCAACCTTTCTTCGTAGCTTGATCTTGACACGTCTTAAGAAAGGTAGATCCTCTTCCTTGGCTTGCTTGTCACCTTCACACCTAATCTTGAACTCGAGAAACCTAAGATTTCTATTACAAGAGTCTATAGAGGTTTTGGAAGGATTTGTGTGTGGGAACTTTTAAACAATATGAACCAAGAGCAATTCTTGGATCATAAGCTAATTCTCTAGATCAAGTATGGATCTAGGTGCAAAATAAGAAGAGTATTTTCTAGAGAGAGAGAGAGAGAGAGAGAGAGAGAGGGTCGGCCACAAGAGGGAGAGAGCAAGCAAAAGCTTAACCTTCACATCTCTATGTGAGGCTCTATTTGTAGGAGAAGGAAAAATCTATAAAGGTCAATTATTCATTCATGAATGAATAATGTATTCATGATACAATATTTGATTTTCCCTTCCCCTTTCCCTCTTAGTTTTGCCGGCCATGCACCTTGCATTAGTGAGGAAATTTGTTTCCTCACTTAGCACATTTGTTTCCTTCTTAAGGAAATTCATTTCCATTTTTCTTTTGGGTAATTATCCTTATAAGAAAAAGTAAATAAAACTCTCCTCTTGATGCACTATCTTGGCCGAACTCTACCTAGGGGGGGGGAGCTTCTAGATGCTTCCTTATTTCTTTTAAGACAATTCTTAAAATACCCATTGTAGAATTATAATTGCACCAATAACGAAATTAATTTCATAATGCCTCAAACGACTTTTCGGCTTTAGAAAATAACTTATATTTTCATTAAATAAAAATATTCAAAATATTATTTTGACATTCACATCATTTTATGTCCTTGTGGACAAAAATACCCTCTAGACATTTTCCGAGAAAAAATCTAGTTCAACACTTGAACTTATTTTGACTTACCTTCTAGTTTAACAATCCTACTCTAATGACCTGTAATAGTGACCTTATGGATCCAAATGAACAAAGCATGAACTTCTATACTCGAACTCAAAAGTTCTCAAACCTTTTCCGAGTATTAGCTTAATGTCGACTGACTCCACTAAAGAGTCGACACTGAGAATCTCTCGGTTCAAATGAATTTATTTTCTACTCAAGTTCAACTTAATTATATTGAGCGGATCCATTGAATGTTATCTATGTTTACCCTTCATGAATATCATCAACTAGTTGGGATTTATAAAATTACCATTTTACCCTTCTAGTTGTTATTTCCTCAACTCCTTTGTTACTTGTGAATAAGTCAGAAACAATGTATTGACGAGGAGCTAACAAGTCACATTGTTTCATCCAAATAAAGTCTCTACTTAAATTTGGACATTGCGCAATTCATTTATTCACAATCCAAGTAATAAAGCATGAGGTGATATATATTGCATCTCAGCAATCTTGTACATGAATTCCATATCTATGAGAACTTCACAAAATTGGTTCATGACATCTTCATAACTTAATATCTCACCAATAGGCCTTGTCTAGATCACACATTGGACCTAGAATTTGACTTTCTCAAATGAGAGTATTAATGCTATGAAATGACATGACTCATTTCAGGATTTAGGTAAGCATGATGCGATTCATACGTAGTGACCTTGAGATAGAAGATGTTAAATGGTTTGTTCTTCTATTGTCTCTAAAGGTGCACTGGTCAATTTAGTATCTTCGAAAGATACACTGGAAGAACTACAGAGTTCCTAACTCTCTATGCCTTGTAACCAGACATCCTAGATTCTTCCAACAATCATACTGGGATCAATAGTCCGTTGATCTTTGGATTGCAAATATATCGTTTTAGTCAAACCATGAAGAGTTTGTTCACGAAAATCTACATTTGTCTCTTCATACATTGTTAGGTTTGATTAAGGACTATAAGACTATTGAATATCATAAATCTTCAATCAAACTAAAAAGGAATGAATGAACGTTTCAACTTTTATTAATTTAATCAGCAAATTACAAAGATTTATATATTACATCAATATGTAAATAAACAATCTTTTAATAAGGACTTTACAAAGATTTATATATTACATCAATATGCAAATAAACAATCTTTTTGTGGGCATCTCTGCCAACAGAGGGTACTTAGTATCTCGTTCATCGACATGCTAACGAACAAGTTCTTACTAGAAGAAAGTCCACTTCAAACGTATTCAAAACGTTCCCCTAGTTGCTTTACCCCTAGCGCCTCAGTTAACGACATAATAACACTCAAAGCAGAACAAAACATAGGAAATAACTTAAGAACGTCATATATCATTCGACCATCTACTCGTATAACTGGGCAAAGCCCATAGTTTAGAATAGATTCCCGAGAGTCGAAACTAAAGAAAAGAACGTAAATAAAACATTTCTCGTTTATATTATCTTTTTTTCTCCAAACTAAAAGAGTCGAGCTTATAGTTGAACTCGATTTTTAATATATAACCAAGATAAGAATACTAACTAATTACGTAAATAATCAGCGAGTTTAATAATAATAACATAATAATTTTTAATAGTTCACACCCAATAAAACTGAAAATTGAAACACTTAATCATTAACAATACAATAGTACTATAATTAATAATATATTAAACAACTCGTACTAATAATTAACAATTCGTAACTACTTCGAGTCAATACTCGAGAATTTCTCGACTCGCTACACGCTGAACGAACATTTCGCGAGCCTCCGAGCCAAAGTCGGAGTTATTATTATTTTTTCCAGATTTTCAAACTCAATTCAAAATGAGCCCAAGCTTAAACTTTCTCAATTCCGACCTCAAACATATCATACTCCATGAATCTAATCATCACACGCAAAATCCCCAAATTTGGATGAAGAACCCTAATCCGAAAATCAAAAGTTTGGAGTTTTCGAAAACCAATACCTCACGTTGTTGAGATCACGCAATCAAGCTTGATTTCACCCTTCTTGTTTGTTAAATCACCACCAAGCTTTAGAAACATAGAGGAAAAACAAAACCATGGATAAAGCCTAGCTTTGAGAAATCGGAGCTCAAATAAATCAAGAAAAATAAAAAGAATCGGAGAGGTTTCCTTACCTTGAACCTCCGACTATCTTTTCTTCCGACCGATTTCCTTGATTTTCCGGAGAAGATCTTCACTCTCTCTCTAAACCCTCTTCTCCTTCTTCTTCATCTCTCTCTATTCCTTATTTCGGGTGGTTTTGAATGATTTATCATTCACTTGGTCGTGCAACATAAAGGAAGGAGGAGATCCAATTCAACTTTTCTATAATTGCTCATTTTAAATCCTCCAATTTTTGTCCTTTTCTAAAGTGACCCCAAACTCACTTTCTTTTGACATTTAAGACCTTAAATTTTGTAGGAATCAGGTTCTTTTATACAAAATGATGTCCATAAATCCATGATATAAATGGATAATTAATTTGTGACTAACTGGATAATTTTCTCGCTCCACCTATTAATTTAAATATAATTAAGGTCTCTCGGAATTTGTTATTATCCTTTAATAACTCCGAGATATTCCATCCCCTAAACATAATTTAAATTAATTTGATTTCATTGGATTTCCGATCCATCAAAGATTTACTTGCAACAAAGGAACCTCGTTATATCCCTTAAATTTGTACAATCCAGTGATACAAAAGTTTATACTTTACAATCTCCCCCCCTTAAAAGAGTTTCGTCCTTCAAACTTAAAACAAGGCAGGGTACTTCTTTTGCATCTCACTTTCGAGGACCGAGGTAGCTTCTTCTGCCGAGTGTCTCTTCCATATCACTTTTACAAGAGAAATAGTCTTATTTTTAAAGATATTCTCTTTATGGTCAAGGATTGCAAAAACTGGTTCTTCATATGTGACGTCAGGAGATATCTCAACCTCTTGATCTTGAAGTACATGTGAGGGATCAGACATGTACTTCCGTAACATTGAAACGTGGAACATGTCATGGAGGTTGGACATAGATGGCGGTAAAGCAAGACGGTATGCAGTCTTGCCTGCACGCTCTAGTATCTCAAAAGGTCCAACATAGCTTCGGCCTTAGCGTGTCAGATGTCCCGGATCATCTCTTAGGTGTCGTGTGGTCTTCGAGTCCTTTTGTTATCTGAAAAGAGTAAACAGACGTGAACTAAGAAGGGAAAACAGAGGGGGGTCCTCTCTTTACCTCTCCGACGCTCAACATTAGTATAATGTGGGTTGAGTTATAGGATGACGAGGAGTGATCGACGAGACTGAGTGAAACGGGGATACTTGGATCGCCATCGTTTCGAGCCTGGGGTCTCGGATCTTTAGGGAGAGAGAGAGAGAGTACTTTTCGCTTTTGAAAACTTGTGTACCATGTTGAGAGGCCAAAGGGGACTATTTATAACCCTAGGGGGACCTTGGGTCGACCAAGGAGATGCCTGGACGAGCCAGGGTAGGCCAGGACAGGCCAGCGTCGGCCAGGACGGGCCAGGGTCGGCCAGGACAGGCCTGGCCGGCCAGGGAGAGGCCTGGCCTGCTGGTAGAGGCCTGACCGGCGGGAGAGGCGTGACCGGCCATGGCGAGGTCTGGCCGGCTGGAAAAGGCGTGACCGGCCAGGGAAAGGCCTTGCCAGCCAGAGGTCACCGGCCGGACTGAGGTCGACGGCCTGACAGGGTTCGCCGGAAGGTCCACGACGTGCCTGTGTAAACCTAGCATGGGTTCTGTGTCCTGGTCGATCGAAGGACGATAGGGGAGGCATACATTCGAGTTGCCTCGTGAAAATATGGCGACAACAATGGTGATATTGCCATCGCACCCGGAAAGTTTGCAAAATTCTCCCCAACCATACTCGTCGATGAAGTTGTGGATTTGTTGGCCGATGTCGAATCCATCCCCGGGGACACTAAATCCCCTCTCCTGGATTACAGAGTGCTTAATGAGCAACTCGTAGCGATCCTCGGCTTGTTGAGACGTGAATATGCACGATTCCTATTGTTCTTCTTCACTTTCCGACGATGAAGAAGACTCAACAGTTTTGCGGGAACGCTTTGAAGTTGTGGCCTTGGCTTTGCCCTTGACAGCTCGAGTAGCTTTCAGAGGCATTTTGACCTACATAACCAAAAACAAAAACACAAAAACAATTTCAACATATATAAACACAAATTCAACGTAAATACAAATTCAACATAAACACAATTTCAACATAAACACAAACTGTTGACCTACAATTTCAACATAAACATAAACACAATTTCAAACAATTTTAAGATAAACATAAACACAATTTCAACATAAACATAACCTACAATTTCAACATTTACACAATTTTGGATTCAATTCACAATAACAACAAATTCGGATTCAGTTCACAAACATAAACAAATAATGATAATCAAGAAAATCATGGAAATTCCAAACAATGTACTTCGGTAATTCCTAAAAATATTAACATAATAAACTCAAGTAATTCCTAAAAAAATACTCTAAAAATGTGGGAATCAAGAAAATCTTAAACACAAACCCTAAAACCGTGAAAATCAACAATGTATTCAAATAAACCAATATAAAATCATCAAAACATACAAATCTACACAAACATACAACCAAAACTCGAGTAAATGGGTCGGATTTACCTTAGAGTATGGAAGAATGACGGCAACGTGAAGGCGCGGTAGAAGGGCGGCGATGTGAACGCGCTGGAGAAGGCCGGCGACATGAAGGCAAGGGAGAAGGGCGACAAGAGCTTGGGCGATGACCAATGTGTAGAGGTATGGAGACAGAACCGGCCGAAAATATATTTGGGAGAGAATTCGAGTTTGGGTAAAGTGAAAATGACCTAAAATGGACTATTTATAGTCCGATTTCGGCGGCGGCGCCGCAGCCCCATAAGCCATCACCGCGGCACCGCCTCATTTATCGGGTCCAGATTAGGTCTTTGACAGGGCGCCGCGGCACCAGAAGGTATCGCCGCGGCACCGCCTCATTTATCGGGTTCAGATTAGGTCTTTGTCACGGCGCCGCGACACCAAAAGGCATCGCCGTGACGCCGCCATTTTTTTGAACTCCCTCCTTGTTCCCACAACCCTTACATATCCGTTATGGGATCACTATAAAAAAAAGGCTTTTAGAAGCGACAAAAGTCGCTTCTAAAGGTCAAAAAGTCGCTTCTAAATGACCTTTAGAAGCGACGAAATTAGAAGCGACTAGTCGCTTCTAATGTTTTAAAAACCTCAAAAAAAAGCCTACGAAAATATGGCTATTTGGGCATTAGAAGCGACATTAGAAGCGACTAGTCGCTTCTAATGCCCAAACAGCAAAAAAAAATATTTTTTTGATTTTTGGTATATTAATTAAAATTGTTACTTAATAAATTAAAATTATTATTAAATATTTTTATTAATTGACAAATCTAACTAAAAAATGATTTTAATAGAGCTAAAATATATTAACAAACTTATTAAAAACATTATCAATACTTATTAAAACATATTAACAAAATGTATAATCAAAACTAAGAAATTAAAAAACTAAAAAATTAACTACATATAAACCAACCTCTAACAAAAAAACTAGACCAAACCAAATAAACTACAAAAAGTTACAAATTTACCGGTTTATGTTGCAATCGACGGAGAGATGCGGTGATTGATACGAGACTCCGACGACCTAAAAATTTACAGTTTGAAAAATAATTTCAAAACAAAATAATCAAATTACAAAAATAAACAAAGAAAACTAACTATTGAAACGACAATTAAACTAACTAAAAAATATTAACAAACAAATTAACGTCGTCAATATTATCAAACTAAATTCATAATTACGTCAATGAACAAAAATTAAGTTAATAAATTATTAAATTAATTAAGTTAAAACTTCACATATTATCTAAAGGACTATAACATTTGAGATTGCTAATTACCAATTAATTATACAAATTAACGAAGTTAGTAACTAATTTTACTAATTCAATTTACATACTTAAATAAATAAATTAATTAATTCACAACTATAACATATAAAAATTAAATCAAATTAAATACTATACCTTTAAAATTTACCGATTGCAATGACGGGGAGAGGGCCGGAGGAGAGCTCGCCGGTAGACGACGGGGCGGAGATCGGAGTGCAGCGAGTCCTTGCCGGAGGAGGGCTGAAAATAAAAAAAATTAAATACCAAGATCGGGACATACACACGGTTGCAACGTCGAAGAAACTTATCCGATGCAGCGAAGAGGAGCTCGGCGGAGCTCGGCGGGAAGGCAAGGGCAAGGAGGGAGGAGGGACGGGCGGAGAGGGGAGGGAGGGAGGAGGGACGGGCGGAGAGGGGAGGGAGGGAGGAGGGACGGGCGGAGAGGGGAGGGAGGGAGGAGGGACGGGGAGAGAGAGAGAGAGGGCGGAGGGGAGCAAGGGCGGCCGGAGGGTTGGGTGAGGCAGAAATTCGGAGGGGAGGGAGAGAGGAAGAGATTTTCGAAAGGGAGGAGAAATTGGGGAGGGAAGGGGAGGCTCGGGTGCTTTAAAGCCCTAAAAACATTAGAAGCGACATTAGAAGCGACAAGTCGCTTCTAATGTCCTCCAAAACCAAAACGACGACGTTTTGGTAAGTGGCATTAGAAGCTACTAGTCGCTTCTAATGTCGCTTCTAATGTCTCTGTAGGTGAAATTTTGGCGGAAGGGTTTTGGAGCCAAATAAGTTGTGCATTAGAAGGGACATTAGAAGCGACTAGTCGCTTCTAATGCCCAATTTTCCATACTTAGTGAAATTTTGGCGGAAGGGTTTTGGAGCCAAATAATTTGGGCATTAGAAGCGACATTAGAAGCGACTAGTCGCTTCTAATGCCCAAACATACTAAAATATTTGGCACGGAGAGTGCGAGCCAATAATTTTGGTCTTTAGAAGCAACTTGTCGCTTCTAATATGTCGACTCGGACAATTAGAAGCGACTAGTCGCTTCTGAATGAAAAAAATTTCATTTTACGGAAAAATTCGGGGTGTTTACGTTAGAAGCGACTAGTCGCTTCTACTGCCAAAATGTCGCTTCTAATTAGAAGCGACTAGTCGCTTCTAATTTCCCCTGTCGCTTCTAAAGTTATATTTTGTAGTAGTGGGTCGGCACCGGGGAGACGCCTTATGAGGCCGCGGCGCCATAATTTTTTGACCCTTCGCCCACACCGAATCTTTGCATTTATTGTGGGACGTGGCGCTGCGGCCCTATAAGGCGTCGCCCCGGCGCCGCTCCCACAACGAATCCATCAAGGGTTGTGGAACATTTAAAAATAAGTAAAATTAAACAATCCTTATAATAATGGTTGTAGAATAAGCTATATTCCACAACCGATATTCTAAGGGTTGTGGAATACCCTGAAATTAAGCCCTTCCCACAACCCTTAGTCACAAAGTTTGTGGAATAACCTGAAATTAAGACCTTCCCACAACCCTTAGTAATAAAGGTTGTGCAATCACCGAGTCCACAACCATTACAAATAAGGGTTGTGGAAAGTCGGTTGTGGGATCTCATATTTGTAGTAGTGGGAGAAGCGCATGCACCGCCTGAAGATCTAAATTATTGCTAGTTTTATTACTTTCCATTTTTGATGTATTTTTGAACATGTGATGTGTCATAAAATAATCCAAGATTTTCTGGAGTTTAGCTTTTATTGTTATTCCAGAAAGAATAAATCTTTATTTTCTAATGTTTTATTACATTATTTATGAACACATGATTGTGTCATTATATTTCCTTGTATAAATTGAATGCCATTAATGCTTTTATTATACTTGGTTATGCATGAATGCTAATGCCCTTAACTAAAAGATATATGATATAAATGACATGTTTTTTCGTTCATATACTACATAGAAGCACAATATATGTTCTACGTTATTATCTCTATAAGAATTTTAATTAGCTTTTAGTGCTTCATTAAATTCTTATGTTAAAAATGTTTTATTGTTTAAGATTTGTTTAGAGCTTCAAAATGTTGGAATTTATTTAACAGATTAAACAATTTAATTATATTACACATCCTATGTGGCGGAAAAATATAATTAGATATATATATATATATATTAAAACTATTTTTAATATATTTAACAGCCTAGGCATTAAAATTATATACATGTTCATAAATGGTTTATTAAAACATGTCACTCAACATTTAAACACACCAACAACCTATATAAACAATTTATATATTTTTAGCATTCCAAATCGTTGAGAAAATACTTACAGTTGAGGTTATAAATAATCCCGAAGTTGCTCGCTAACTCCAGAATGCCACATTCAGTCCAAAGATGGAGAGACACTCGCCGGACAGGACTGGATGCATCTTCGCCGGAGTGGGAAGCCTCGCCGGACAGGAGACACGCTGGACGCCTCGTCGGACTGGGACCTGGACGCATTCGCCTGACTGGAGTTTGCAGGAGGCTCACTAGACAGGAAGCCTGGTCGGACAATAGCCTGGTCGCCGGACTGGGAGACCCTGGTCAGATAGGATCTGGTCGCTGGACTGGGAGATCCTGGTCGGACTGGGGCTAGTCGCCGAACTGGGAGACCCGCTGGGAATCTCGTCGGACAGGGCGCCTTGCAGGGAGCCTTCGCCGGATTGGACACGCTGGAAGCCTGGTCGCCGGACTGGATGGCTTGAAGGATCCGACCGGCAAGGAGCTTCCAAAAAACCTTTTAAAAACAATTCTAAAACCAATTTTCAGAATTAAAAACAAACCAAACACCAGAATCAAGAGTCAACAATAATACACGAGGAATATGTTGAGATTTAGAGGGTGGGCTCTCATGAACTCTCGGGTATTAATCAAGAGAAGATGAAAAATAAATTCTCTTCTCTTTTTCTTTGGGAGATTCGGCCGAGTGTCACACAAGGAGATGGAGAGAGCTCTACCGAAAATAATTAGGGTAGGGGTTAAGTCATTGGGGTTTTCTTAAGCCTTTTATAAACAGTTTAAGTTGGGCTTAAGTTGAGTTAAACCCAATGCCCAATGACTTGTAAATCTCGGCCAAAACACCTCACCCTACTCGGCCATATACATTTAATTTATTCTCAAATTATTTTGATTTATTTCTAAATTCAATTAATTTAGAACTCTCATTTATTGATGACATTTCATTAATTAATTTCATAGTTATCAAATAAGTATGAAATGAGAAATTTTTATTTTATTTTATTTATTTGAATGATTCAAGTGTATTATTATCAATATAATAATACTTCTTTGATTAAATAAATAAACGTAACAATAAATAACTAATTATTTATTAAGTTACTTGGAAAAATAACTTTTCCGATATAAATCACAATTCATATTCAATAAATAAATCAAAAATTCTAGTTCATTTCATCTCTTCCAAGTGTCTATCATTGAGACCTTATGGACCCATATGAACGAATCTTTACAATAAAGATCGGACTCAAAAGTTCACAAACTTTTTCCGTCTTTTAATTCTTAATATTAGTCGATTCCACTAAATGACTAATACTAACACTCTTTCTGTTCATACGTGTATATTTTCCGTTTGATGTGACAAAACAATTTTTCACACGATCCATGGAGTACTTTACGATATTACACTTCATGTGTATCACTAACTAAGGGGAATGTAAAATTACAGTTTTACCCCTTGAGTTATTATTTCACTAACTCCTTTGTTATTTGTGAATGAGAAAAACATAGAGTGAGATGTCTTTACATGTCACATGTTTTAATCATAGAATGTTCTTATTCGATGAATATTTGGCCAGGTTTATTCATTCACACTCTCATAACAAAGCATAGTGTGATACTAATGCATTTGCATTATTTCAACATGAATTCCATATCTGTGAATCATATAACCCAATATCACATCCTTATGACACCAACTGTCGGGTCAAATGAAACTAAAACTTAGTCATTGCCCATTGAAAAATAAAATGTCATAAAGTGTAATATCAATTATATATTCACTTCAGGATTAAGGTAAGTACCAAAGTACCCTTCATATGTGATCTTGAAGCTTCGAGTGTTTAAACGGTTTTATCTCGAGCTTCTAAGTATCACAGGTCTTGTTCAATATCTTCTATAAGATATCAAGGATGAATCATAGAGTCACAACTCTCTATATCACAAGATGAGATATCATGATCCATTCAAACAATCATTACGTAGATTCGATTGCTTTATCGATCTTAAGATTGCGAACAAATGTTTAAACTAGTCACAAAGGGCTATCTTGTCAAGTCTGTACTTAGCACCCTTTTTGTTGATGACAGTTCCAAAGCGTAGCATTCATACATAAACACAAACTTAATAAAGAATGAATATTTATTAATACTAATGTTTCAGCAAAATCAAATACAAATGTATTTCATTGTCTAATATCTCCTTTGTGGGCACCAATCCCAACGCAAAAAGTGTCTAAATTATTATAACATTTATTCAACAATAGTTTGTGCGGATAAGAAGTAATAGAGGAAACACAACTAACAAGTTAGAGTTGATGAATTAGTGGGAGCTTCCTTAATCAGAACATAGTCACTAATATGTGTATTGATTGAGTGGGAGCATCTTTAAATGGAACCTAGCCACTCTAGTTCAATAAATTGAGTAGGTACATCCTTGAATGAAACCTACCTAATCTAGTTCACTAATTGGGTGGGAGCATCCTTAATCGGAACCTAGCTACTCTAATCCATTTATTTAGTGGAAGCATCCTTAAATAGAACCTAGTCACCAAACATATATTATTAAGTGGAAAGCATCCTTAATAGGATTCTAATCACAATTCATCAATGAAATAGTGGGAGTTTTCATTAATGAAATCTAGTCACTTGTTTTTCAATGAATAGAAACATCCTTCACATGATTAAATCCATCATTGAAGATGGCATCATTTAAACTGGAATGAATATGCTATTATTCAATAATTAAAATGGAAGAGTAATCAATGATTATCTTGCCACATGAATTGAAAGGAAAGAATAATTTTGAATTGTCTTTCCAATAAAATCAATAACCTAGTGGGAGCATGCTAACAAGGATCATTGTCACTCTCATCAACAATAAACTTTCCTTAAATGGAAATACATGATCTTGAGATAACACTCTCGATCATACTAACTTGTCTAAAAGTTATTAGCCTATATTTGATAGATATGCCTATTAAGCTATTAGTTTAAAGGAATAGAGAGATCTCTAAATAGATAAATGAAATGGTTTAACCTTTAATAAGCTCCAAGGGATTGAGCTCTTATGAAGAGTCATTGTCAATAATGATACTCTCCTTTATACCACAAACCACTTCATTTGGGATCTTCATAGATGAAGATGAATTTTCCTTTAAAGATAAAGTTCCAATAACTCAAGACATGGATCAAAGTAGTTTATCTACCAAACCTTTTGAAATATGAAAGGTAGATCCCAAGTAATTAACAAACTAATCGTGATTGTACATGAATGTTTGTTATAATTGATATTTTGAGAATGATCGATTTTTGTAGCTCCTAAACACGTGTCATCAATAGAGTCATTACTATTATAGTACTAGACCTCATCATGACACAAGTAAATTGACTGCGCTAACTGTGTCCAAATATTTAATTTAAAAACGATCAGCTCGTTCCATTATGTCTAAAACATACTTATTGATATAAGGTATGACCTCAATGTTGAGGCTGTAGACATTGTCTTTGAAAAGACTAATAATTAGACCTTAGACAATGTCAAATTTCCGAGAATGAGAATATGTGTTGTAAACATTGTTATTTATAGAAATAGTGAGATACTTAGTTATTTAAAAATATAAGATCCTTGAAGTCCTGTGTATATTGAATATGAACACGAAAACAAGGATGGACTATAAAATAACCAAGTAATGGAAAAAGGTCAATAAAGTTCTTATTAAAACACGTTTAATAAATCACACTATAGTGAGTGGTGATGAGATCAAAGCATACAACAACGCAACTTGTTTTGGCACCAAAAAGATGTACACCAAGATAGGGAGACTTGTTATATACAGTCTAGTGTATAATCTTAAATTATGTGAAGTGTTGATATGTGTTGGCAGAGATGCCCACAAGAAGATTATTTATTTACATAGTGATGTAATATAAATCTTTATAAGTCCTTAGAGTAATTGATGATTAAATTAATAAAAGTTGAAACGTTCATTCATTCATTTTTCGTTTGTTTGAAGATTTATGATATTAAATAGTCTTATAGTCTTTAATCAAACCTAACAATCTATGAAGAGACAAATGTAGATTTGCGTGAACAAGCTTTTCATGGCTTGGTTAAAATGAAATATTCGGAATCTAAAAATCAAGTAACTATTGATCCTAGTATGATTAATGGAAGAATCTATGATGTCTGGTTACGAGGCATAAAGAGTAAGGAACTCTATAGTTTTTCCAGTGTATATTCCGAAGATATTGAATTGACCAGTGCACCTTTAGAGACAATGTAAGAACAAACTATTTAACCTCTTATGTCTCAAGGTCACTACGTATGAATTGCATCGTGCTTACCTAAATCCTGAAATAAGACATGTCATTTCATAGCTTTAATATTCTCATTTGAGAAATTCAAATTTTAGATCCATTAAGTGATTTAGACTAGACTAATTGGTGAGATATCAAGTTATGAAGATATCGTGAAACAGGTTCGTGAAGTTCTCATATATATGGAATTCATGAACAAGATTTTTGAAATGCAATGTATACCACATCATGCTTTATTACTTGGATTGTGAATAAATAAACCGCTTAGTATAAAAAATAAAGTAGCAACTTTATTTGGATGAACTAATGTGATTTGTTAGCTCCTCGTAAATACATTGTTTTTAACTTATTCACAAGTAACAAATAAGTTGAGGAAATAACAACTAGAAGGGTAAAATGGTAATTTTATAAATCCCATCTAATTGATGATATTCATGAAGGGTAAACATAGCTAACATTCAATGGATCCACTCAATATAATTAAGTTGAATTTGAGTAGAAAATAAATTCATTTGAACCGAGAGATTCTCAATGTTAAGTCTTTAGTGGAGTCAGTTGACATTAAGCTAATACTCAAAAAAGGTTTGTGAACTTTCGAGTCCGAGTATAGAAGCTCAAGCTTTGTTCATTTGGATCCATAAGGTCACTATTATAGGTCATTAGAGTAGGATTGTTAAACTAGAAGCTATGTCAAAATAAGTTCAAGTGTTGAACTATACTTTGTTGGGATTGGTGCCCACAAAGGAGATATTAGACACTGAAATACTTTATGTATTTAAATTTTGCTGAAACATTGATATTAATAAATGTTCATTTTTTGAAGATTGTGTTTAGTTATGTTTAAGCTATGCTCTGAAACTGTCTTCAACAAAAAGGGTGTTAAGTACAGACTTGACAAGATAACCCCTTGTGACAAGTTTGAAACATTTGTTCGCAATCTAAAGATCGATAGAGCAATCGAGTCATAGTAATGATTGCTTGGATGAATCATGACATCTCATCTTGTGATATTGAGAGTTGTGACTCTATATTCGTACTTGGTATCTTGTAGAAGATATTGAACAAGACCTGTGACACTTAGAAGCTCGAGACAAAACTGTTTACACACTCAAAGCTTCAACACAACTAAAGGAGTATTATGATACTTACCTTAATCCTGAAGTGAATATGTAATTGACATTATACTTTGTGATATTTGATTCGTCAATGGGCAATGACTAAGTTTTAGTTGCATCTGACCCGACTGTTGGTGTCACAAGGATGTGATGCTGGGTTACATGATTCACAGATATGGAATTCATGTAACAACGATGCAAATGCATTAGTATCACACTATGCTTTGTTATGAGAGTGTGAATGAATAAACGTGGCCAGGTATTCATTGAATGAGTTCATTCTTTCATTAAAACATGTGACATGTGAAGACATCTCACTTTATGTTTTTCTCATTCACAAATAACAAAGGAGTTAGTGAAATAATAACTCAAGGGGTAAAACAGTAATTTAACATTCCTCTTAGTTACTGATATACATGAAGGGTAATATCGTAATGTATTCCGTGGATCGTGTGAGAAATGGTTTTATCACATCAAACATAAAATATGCGCATACGAACAGAGAGAGTATCAATGTTGGTCCTTTAGTGGAATCGACCAAAATTAAGAATGAAAAGACGGAAAAAGTTTGTGAACTTTTGTGTCCGATCTTTATTCTAAAGCTTCGTTCGTGTGGGTACATAAGGTCTCAATGATAGACACTTGGAAGAGATCAAAAGAACAAGGATTGTTGATTTACTCATTGAATATAAATTATGATTTATATTGAGGAAATTATTTCTCTTAAGTAACTTATTAAATAATTAGTTATTTAATGTTACGTTTATTTATTGAATTATAGAGCATTGTTATAATGATGATAATACTCTTGTATTCAAATAGATAAAGAAAGAAATATATATAATTTCTCGTTTCGTACTTATTTGGAAAGTATGTAATTATTTTAATGAAATGTCATGAAATAAAAATGAGATTCTAAATAAATTGTATTTAGAAATAAATCAATTAATTGGGAATAAATAAATTGTATTATGGCCGAGTATGAGGAAGGAGTTTTGGCCGAAAATTAGAGTGATAGAGTTATGAGTTTGACCCAGCTTAAGCCCATTATGAACTGTTTATAAAAAGGCAACTAAACCCTAATCACTCTAACCCGAACCCTAGAATTTTCGGCAAAGACTCTCCTCTCTCCCCCTTTGTGAGTCTCAGCCGAATTCCCAAGAAAAGGAAAAGAGAAAAAGTTGTTTTCTAGTTTTCATATTCAATCCCGAGTGTTCTTGAAAGCCCACCCTTTCCATCTCGACAAAAACTCTTTGTGTATTATCATTGATTCACTTTTATGGTGTTTGATGTCTTTTGTATTCTGAAAAATTGATTTGAAAATCGTTTTTTAAATTTTTTTGGGATTTTTTCTCTCTGCCGGATTGCTTTTAGTCGCCCAGGAACTCCAGTCCGGCGAAGGCGTTCCGACCGGCGTGTTTCTCCCTGTCAGGCGATCTTCTCCAGTCCGGCGACACGCTCCAGTCGGGCGAGCTTCCTAGTCTGGCGAGATTTCCCCAGCCCGGCGAGATTTCCCCAGTCCGGCGAGGTTTTCTCCAGTTCGGCAGTCCCAGGTTCAGAGACCCGGTCCGGCGGTCCCAGGTTCAGAGACCCATTCCGGCGAGCCCATTCCGGCGATCCCAGTGCGGAGAGCCCAATCCGGCGAGCTCCTTCCGGCGAGTTTCCTGAAGTCTCTAGTCCGGCAAGGCTCCATTCCGGCGACCTGATTCTTCCTAGTCCGGCGAAGAATTTTTTGGGGATTCCGATGAGCTTATTTTTCGACGTGGATTTGGCGAGGCGTTCTGACGCTAGCGAGCAACGACGGGATAATTTATTATCCTAATTGTAAGTGTTCTCTCAACGATTTAATATCCTAAATTAAATGTATATGAATTGTTCATATAGGTTGTTAGTGTGTTCAATTGTTGAGTGTTTTACAGTTTGATAAATTGTTTATTAAATTAACAAATTGATTTTAATGCCATAGGTTGTTATTCGTGTTAAAATTGTTTTAACACGTATAGTTCTATATAATTTCGCCATATTTGATATGTTATATAATTGTTTTGTTTAAATTCTTAAATAAATTCCAACATACTTTTTCTCGGAAAATGTCTAAGGGTATTTTCTGTCGACATGGACATAAAATGATGTGAATGTTAAAATATGATTTTGAATATTTTCATATGATGGAAATATAAATTAGTTTCTAAAGCCGAGAAGTCGTTTGAGGGATTATGAAATTAATTTCATTATTTGTGCAATATTAATTCTACAATGGTTATTTTGAGAATTGTCTTAAACGAAATAAGGAAGCTGTTGGGATTGATGCCCACAAAGGAGATATTAGACATTATAAATACATTTATATTTTGTTTTGCTGAAACATTAAATAAAATAAAATATTCATTCTTGATTAAGTTTGTGTTTATGTATGTTTGCTACGCTCTGAAACTGTCATCGATAAATGGGGTGTTAAGTACATACTTGACAAGATAACCCATTGTGACTAGTTTAAAAATATTAGTTCGGAATCTAAAGATCGATAGGGCAATCGATTCTGAATAATGATTGTTTGAATAAAGCAGGATATCTTATCTTGTGATATAGAGAGTTGTGACTATGTGTTTCATGCTTGATATCTTACAGAAGATATTGAACAAGACCTGTGATACTCTGAAACTTGAGATAAAACCGTTTAATCACTCAAAACTTCAAGATCAAATACGAGGGGTTTTTTGGTACTTACTTAAATCCTGAAGTGAATGCATAATCGATGTGACACTTTATGACATTTGATTTGTCAATAGGAAACGACTAAGTTAGAGTTATATTTGACCCGACGGTTAGTGTCATAACGTTGTTATATTGGATTATGTAATTCACTGATACGGAATTCATGTTGAAACAATGCTAATGCATTAGTATCACACTATGCTTTGTTATGAGAGTGTGAATGAATAAACCAGGCCTGGTATTCATTGAATGGTGTTGTCGCTGAAATTTGGACAATGTTCAGAGACCTAAGCGGTCAGATCCTCGCTCAGGGCGGGTGATCCTCGCTTCGGCCTAAGCGTGTCGGATCCGGTGTCCCCGATCGTCTCTTAGCTATCGTGTGGTCTTTGATTCTTTCTGTTATCTGAAAAGAGTAAACAGACGTGAACTAAGAAGGGAAAACAGAGGGGGATCCTCTGTTAACCTCTCCGACGCTCAACATTAGTATAATGTGGGTGGAGTTATAGGATGACGAGGAGGGATCGACGAGATCGAGCAAGACAGGGATATTGGGATCACCGGCGTCTCGAAGCTCGGATCTCGGATCTTTAGGGAGAACTCTTCCAGTCGGGAGAGAATTCTCGAGGTACCTCACGTGGGAGTGAAATACGTGTTTGGAGAATAAGAACGCGTGCTTATATTTTAGCAGAGTTTTGGGTGTAGAGAAAAGTATATCTTCTGTGAGAATTTTGACCTTACCTTTTGTAGAGGGTGTGAGGGGCTATTTATAGTTGCGGGTATAGCTTTGGGGCCGAATGGGAGGCCCCTAGGAGTCGGTGGCCGGCCAGATCCCCCCAAGCGCGAGGACCGCCAGCCAGGTCCCCCCAAGCGCGAGGACGGCCGGCCAGGTCCCCCCAAGCGAGAGGACGGCCGGCCAGGTCCCCCCAAGCGCGAGGACGGCCGGCCAGGTCCCCCCAAGCGAGAGGATGGCCGGCCAGGTCCCCCCAAGCGAGAGGACGGCTGGCCAAGTCCCCCCAAGCGCAAGGACGGCCGGCTAGGTGCGCGGATTTTTCGACAGGTCGGACTTTCGGACGCGCGAGGGCGAGCCGCGGTCCTCCCGGACAAGCTTTCTCCACTTAGTACTTCGGGAGAAGGGGAAATATATATTTAACGTCGCCGCCAAGAATACGGCGAAAACATTAGCCCCCCGAGTTCGATGTCGAGCATGAGGTCGAGAACGAACTCAGAGATGGCGCCTCCCGATGGGCGTTTCAACCCAAGGGCTACGCGCTCCGGCGGGTCGGTGATCTTATAAACACTCTCACGTTTAATTTATTGTTTTTCTTTTTTGCTTTGCGTCATGGATCTCGCGCCCTCTGATGTGGATGATAGGTCCGTTGACAATTTTGTTGGTTCCTTTTTATCTTCCCCTGAGAGCAACACCTTTTCAATTCCCACTTTACCATTTTCCCCAAATCCCGAATCCTCTCTCTCTCTCTTCTTTGACGACGACGACTTGAACGCGTGGATGGCCGCCGAAAGAATCTCGAATGGATTGGCGGAGGTAGGGGCGGAGATCCTCGCCGGGATGGCTGGCAAGCAATCCGGCGGAGGGGCGCCGCCCTTGGGCGTGGCGCCTCTGCGCGCTACGAAGAAGGAGGTCGACCTGCGACGGGCGTCGACCGAGGATGGGCGAGCGTCGGCCTTGGGCGTCGCGTCTTTGCGCGCCGCGAGGGAGGAGGAAGCGCGAGCGGAGTCGGGGACGACCGGCGAAGGAGGCGAGGCGGGAGCGGCGTCAGGGACCACCGGCGAGGGAGGCGAGGCGGTGCTCGAGGGCGACGGCGGCCCTGGGCCCGCGCGCGACGCAACGGGGAAAGACCTCCAGCGGGACTCCCCCAGATCTGGCTGCGGGGACGCGGGCGCAAGGAAGACGGCCGGCCGCGCGGTCGCGCGCGCCCGAGCCGGCTGGGCAAGCCCTAGGCGCACGCGTGGCGCCTTGGGGACGCACCTCGGGCCGAGGCGCGTGGATCTGTTCGCATCGGGGGGCTGGGCGACGCAGGCGGAGGCATGTCGGCCGGGGTGAGGCGAGACGACGCCGAGGAAGACGAGGGAGACCCTTCCCCCGCGCGCGAAGTCCCGGGAGGCGTGCTGTGGGCCGAGGGTTCCTGTTTTGCGTGCGCCGGTGTGCACTTGGTGGCGGGGGACCCGCCCAAGGTACCGCTCGCCGGCCATGGATCTCCCCGAGGCCGGGCGGCCGGCCAGGGGTCCCCCAAGGAAGGGACGGCCGGCCAGCCCCCCTCCAGAAGCCTGGCGGCCGGCCGGCCAGGGGTCACCCAGGTGCCGGCCGGCCAGGGGTCACCCAGGAGCCGGCCGGCCGGCCAGCCTCCTACCAGGGAATTGGCGGCCGGCTAGGGGACTCCCGAGGGTCAGGCGGCCGGCCGAGGACCCCCTACGGGGTGGGAGGTCGACCACCCTTCGTCTGGGAGCCCGACGGGAGGTTCGGGATCTCCTGGGCGGTCGTCGGCTGCGGAGACCCTTCTGACCCTGACGCGATTGGGACGTGGTTGTGCGTCGGCGTTCCTCGACATTCGACCGACATCCTTGCGGTTCGGGCGGAGTCCTGACGATCCGGTTGGAGGGCCTCGGGGAGAGATGCAGGTGTCCACCGTTATCGACGTCAGAAGAGAGCGAGAGGACCCTGGCTTTCCCGGTCACCGCGTCCCGGGTCCGGGGGATCTTCCCCTGCGAAGGGGTTGACTCCCCGTCTCTTTTGTCGCTCACGGTGTTTCGGAGCCTTCGAGGGGAGTATGGGGTTCCTCCATGCATCGACATACTGCGCCCCCTCTCGACGGACCGGCCCTCATGCCCCCGGCTCGGGTTCGCCGCCATTCATGTGGCCAGTCTTCGTAGCGGCCTCCGGTTTCCCTTTCCCTCTGTGGTACAAGAGCTTCTATGTCGATTGGAAGTGCATTCGGCCCAGATGCTGCCTTCGTTCTACCGAATGGTGGCCGCCTGTCATATGATGTTCTTCCGAGAGTGGAAGAGGGAAATAACGGCAGACGAATTCTTGGAATTTTTATCGATCGCGGAAGGGCCGAACCGGGTTGGTTCATATAGAGCGTACCACACCAAACAGTTCGCAGTGGTCACAAACGTACCCAGCAAGTACCGGTATCAATGGGTATGGGTTTCCGAATCCGCCTTCGGCTCAGCCCCTCTTGAGTTTGGGTCCGCGAAGATCCCTGACTCGGCCGCCGACCCAGAGCTTACGGAGCTTGGCAAGGTCCTCCATCGTCTCCCATCGGTTCGCCGCCAGGCTTCGATCTTCACGTCGCCTGATACCATGGCCATCACAGGGTGGTTCGTTTCGAGCACCTCCCCGCTTCCCCAGGCGCGTGGTCGAGGGCGGGACAAATTCAGAATCCTACGAAGATGTCCTTCTGGCCGATCGTTGTAGTGGTACGAGGTACCCCCTATTATGCCGTTCACTCCTGCCCACTAACTTGGTTGCTTTTTCGTTAGGCGGTTCTCGTCGACGACCCCGGGGAGGCGTAGCGACTTCGCCCCCTCCGCGCGAGACCCATGATGCGGGGCGAACGAGCCCATCAAAGGAGCGACCTGAGCCCCGAGCCCTACCGCCGACTCAAGAGGGCGGAAGCAGCGGCCCCCCGCAGAAACGCCCTGCCGTATCATCGGTGAGCGACGCGCCGTCGAGTTCTCAGAGGTTGGTGGAGGCATCTCCATTGGCGGTGGTGGGTCGTTCTACCTCGCCGAGGCGGCAGACCTGAGGGATCGGAGCGCCCGAGGGCTCGCGGATTCATCTCCCAAGTGCTTCAAGGAGCTCGTCGTTGTCAGTGACATGGAGCTCTTTCAGCAAGGAACCCGCGATGCGCGAAATGTTAGCCATTCCTGTTTTTTTCTTATCTCCCTTTACTCCGTATTCATACATTGTTGCATCGCAAGTTTTGGCACATCATGAGCGGATGGAGCTTGTGATGGAGGAGGCTTCCCGCCGCGAGCGGGCGTTGAAGGAGGCGTTAGCCAATGCGATCTCCGGCCGAGATGCGGCCGAGGCGAAGTTTGCAGAGGAACGGGCCTTGAGGGAGCAAGTGGAGAGGTCGGCAAGCGCTTTTCTGGCGGAGAAGAAAGCACTGGAGAAGACCCTGGCACCTCGCGACGCCGACCTCGCCTCCGTTCACAGCCACTGGCCGTGAGCAAAACCGCCCACCGTAAGGCCGCCGAGGAAAACGATGCCCTCCTAGCGGATATGCAACTCGTTGTTGACGACCGCGACGAGGCCGTCCACATCAAGGAGCGTCTGAAGGATGATTGGGAAGTTGCGATATACGAGGCCCGGCATGCCGCGGCCGTCCGCGTCCGGGATGCCATCGTTGCCGAGAACAAGCCCCGAGAAGTATCCTTCGCATTCTTCGACGCCATGTTCCCGTCGATGGAGGATGATCCAGGCTTCGACAACCATGGCGGCCGACGCCTCATCGAGACCACGTAGTCTTCGGTGGGCACATCTCCTTCTCATCCGAGTGCGGATCTCGGCGAAGAGCAAATTGATTTCAGCTCCGACTAGGGTTTTGTTTTACCTGCGTCTATGTTTAGCGCCTCTTTTTCGTATTCTTTTGACTCGTTTCGGATGTTCAAAGATTTCTCCTTTATGACATTTATTTTTCCTTTTCGAAAGCCTTTCTTTATTCTTTTTCCAATGAAAACCCACCACGTTCGCGTGGGCTTCTCTTTTCACGATTCTTGCGTCGTTTAAGGCCTTCGACTTACGACGTGCCCTTTTGGGAGGACGCGACTGATAATCAGAGTTCACCGAGGGGTTTGTCCCTTTTCAGGTTGACGGACCACGTCATCGGTGTGGCATTCCGGTCTTTATGCCGCTAGGGGCCTTCGATTTACGATGCATCCCCTTCGCGAGATACGATCGATGATCGGGAATTTCCGTTGCCGTCGCCGACTTATTATGGTTGGCGACCATTGTTAGCGGCATGTCGCACGTACTGCGCGGTCGATGGTGGGAGACTCGTTTGGTTACTCGTTCGATTTTCTCTTGGGCATGCCCGTGTCTCGAGGAGCGTTCGTCGTCTTATCCACTTACGCCCCACTTACTTGGCGACATCCGAGCTAGCATTCTTCGGTTTTGGGTATTTTTCTTCCTAACCGTGTTTTGAGCTTCTTCATTCGTGAGCTTTCGGCGATGGCTTGTCGGCTTACGGCTGGGATCTACGACAGGGGAATCTAGAGATCTGGCTCGATCGATGACACGTCGGTTTGCGACGTTGGTTTACGATTTGCCTTGTGAGGCGTCGCGCGCATTCATCTATAGGGTATTCGTTTTTACGTCTTAGGATTAGGATTTGAAATTGGCCCGACTGTGTGTCAGCCGAGGTTTGTCAATTTTCCTCAAATCTATGGGCGCCCAGATGCAAGGTTGTTGGCTTGTTACTGGTTTTGATGGAGATTTTCCAGCCACGGGGCTCATGCCTCGTGGTTTTGAGGGTTTTTTATTTTCTCGAATGCAAAACCGTTATGGTTTTGTTATCGATTCGCCCATTGTTCGGAGATTTTGATTCCCCTTAGCGTATCGTCGCTTGTCGGGTTCCCTCTAGCCCCCGAGTTTTTAGGAATAATAACAATTATTTTTGGAAACTTATAGAGGGAGATTGATTGAAATGATGACACAAAGAAACATTTATTCGATGTTCAAATGAGTACATTTATTGAATTATGATAGTCGTGGCCTTGTGTTTACATTTATTGGAAATTTGGAACGTGAAGCTGCCTTCACGTGTGATATTTCTTTTGGTGTTCGGCGTTCCAGGGGTGGGCGAACAAGAGCCTGTCCATGCTCTGTATTTCGTATGTGCCGTTGTGAATGGCCTTCCGAACTCGGTACGGGCCTTCCCAGGTTGGACCTAGTACGCCGGCTCCTTGTACTTTGGTATTTGGGAACACTTTCTTCAAAACCAGGCTACTGTCGGAGAAGCTTCTAGGCTTAACCTTTGAGTTGTAGTAACGCTTGACCTTTCTTTTTTGGAATGTCTGACGCGTGAGCGCGTCGGTCCTCTTTTCGTCGATGAGGTCGAGGTTCATTCGAATTGCCTCCTCGTTTTCCTCTTCATGGAAGGCTTCCATTCGGAACGTGGGGAGTGTGGTCTCTGTCGGGACCACGGCCTCGACCCCGAAAGTCAAGGCAAATGGGGTCTCCCCCGTCGCATTCCGCGCCGTGGTGCGGTATGCCCACAATACGAAGGGGAGCTCGTCTGCCCAAGCGCCCTTTCGGGTCTCTAACTTCCTCTTTAAATTTTCTTTTATCGTGCGATTTGCTGCCTCCACTTGGCCATTAGCCTGGGGGTGCCTCGGGGAAGAATAGGTTTTACTAATCCCGAGCTGCTCGCATATCTCGCGCAATCGCGCGTTATCGAATTGTCGACCGTTATCTGTCACAATCGATTTCGGGATACCATGGCGGCATATTATGCTATTCAATATGAACTTTGTTGTGTTTGCCTCCGTGATCTTTGCCAGGGGCTCGGCCTCAACTCACTTAGTTAAGTAATCGATCACCACTATGGCAAACCGAAATTGCCTTAGGGCCATGGGTAATTCACCGATCAAATCGATCCCCCATTTGGAAAATGGTCGGGGAACGACGATCGGACACAATGGCGCCGGGGGTTGCCTGGGCACGTGGGCAAATCTTTGGCATTTGTCGCATTGTCGGGACCAGTCGTGGGCGTCCTTTTTCAAAGTCGGCCAAAAATAACCTAACTATAGGAGTTTCATGGCCATTGACTGCCCCGCCGCGTGGTTCCCGCATAGTCCTTCATGGACTTCTTTCATGGCTTGTCTCTCCTCGTTGTTATCAAGACAACGAAGGAGCGGCATTGAGTAGCCCCTTTTATACAGCACGTCTCCGCGCATTGTATATTTCGATGCCAAATGTTTCAGCTTTTTGGCGTCCTCGCGATTCTCTGAAGTGACTCCGCTCGTGATGTATTCTTTTAGGGGAGCCATCCAAGATGGGATCGAGGAGGTACTAACCATCCCCACATCGCTCCTTGAAACGTAGGGTCTAGTTAGTACCTCGATCGGGACTTCCCCATCTTCATCCGGATCAATGCCCGAGGCGAGGCGTGCCAAGGCATCTGCCTCAATGTTCTCTTCTCTGGGGACTTGTGTGATTTCGAACCAAGCTATCGCTTCTAGGTTCTTGAGCGTCTTGGCCAAGTATGCCACCATGTTTGGTTCTTTGGCGGTGAATTCGCTCTTTACTTGAATCACGATCAATTGCGAGTCGCAAAAGATGTGCAAGTTTTCAGCGCCGAGTCGGTGAGCAAGCTCCAAACCGACTATCAAGGCTTCGTATTCTGCCTCGTTGTTGGAGGCTTTGAATTCGAAGCGCAGCGCATACTTTAGTTTTTCCCCGTCGGGGTTGGTTAGAACTACCCCGGCCCCGGCTCCTTGAGCGTTTGACGCGTCGTCGACGTCTAACGCCCATGCTAGCCCTGCTGGGCCGGAGCCTCTTTTTCTTGGCGATTTTGGTGTAAGAGCCGTAGTCTCATTTCCGACCCCTGGTGTAAATTCCGCCACAAAGTTTGCCAGGGCTTGGCCCTTCATGGCGTTTCGTGGCAGGAATCTTACCCCATATTCACTAAGCTCTTGCGACCATATGGCCATCCTCGTCGAGGATCCTCGTTGTAGTGCCTTTTCAATTGGATGACCGGTTCGCACGATTATTTGATGTGCCTGAAAATACGGGCGTAGTTTCCTAGCGCTCATCATGAGCGCGAGCAACAGTTTTTCGATCTCTGGATACCGAGTCTCAGCATCCAGGAGAGCTTTACTGACATAATAGATCGGCCATTGGCCCTGCCCCTCTTCACGAATGAGGACCGCGTTAGTAGCCCTTTCGGACACCGCGAGGTAGAGCACGAGCGGCTCATGGTCTATAGGTTTGGACAAGAACAGGGGCGTTGCGAAATACGACTTCATTTCACGAAACGCCTTCTTGCATTCAGGTGTCCACTCGAACCCGCCTTTCATCTTCAACGCTTGGAAAAATGGTTGGCACCTATCGGTTGCCTTGGAGACGAACCTAGCCAATGCCGCGACCCTGCCCGCCAGACTCTGGACCTCTTTGGGCTTTTTGGGAGATTTCATCCCAAGTATGGCGGCAATTTTCTCGGGGTTGGCTTCGATTCCCTTCCTACTAACCATGTAGCCGAGGAATTTTCCTGATTCTAACCCGAACGTGCATTTGTTGGGGTTTAGCTTCATCCCATATTGACGGAGGATTTGGAACATAGCCCCGAGCTCGCGGACGTGGTTTGACGCCAGTCGGCTCTTTACCAGCATGTCGTCCACATAAACCTTCATGGTCTTACCGATCTGATCGGCGAACATCCGATTGACCAATCGCTGGTAGGTGGCGCCGGCGTTTTTGAGGCCGAATGGCATCACCTTGTAGCAATAGAGACCTCTGTTCGTCACAAAGGTCGTCTTGATTTGGTCATTCTCGTGCATCCGGATCTGGTTATAGCCTAAATAAGCATCCATAAAGCTGAGCAACTCGTGGCCCGCTATTGCGTCCACAAGTTGCTCGATCCGGGGGAGTGGAAAACTATCCTTCGGCCAGGCTTTGTTAAGATCTTTATAATCTATGCAAATGCGCCACTTCCCATTGGGCTTTTTGACCATTACCATGTTAGATACCCATTTCGGGTGTACCGCTTCCCGTATAATGTCGGCGACGAGGAGTTTGTCTACCTCCTCTCCGATGGCTAGATACCTTTCACCCCTAAACGCCCTTCTCGGGTACATTACAGTCATCGTTTAGGCGATGTACCATAATCTTCGGGTCTATGCCCGACATGTCTGCATGTGTCCATGCGAAGACATCTTTGTGTTCCCTGAGGAAGTGGGCCTTCGTTTCCTGTTCTTCGGGGGACAACTGAGCGCCAATTTTGACCGTTCGGTCACGTTTGGCGGGGTCCAGGGCTATGGCGACGAGGTCGTCGGAAGTTTCAACGCGACAGCGCTCGGTCAGATTTAGGTAAACATGATGCGATTCATACATAGTGACCTTGAGATAGAAGATGATAAATGGTTTGTTCTTCTTTTGTCTCTAAAGGTGCATTGGTCAATTCAGTATCTTCGAAAGATACACTTGAAGAACTATAAAGTTCCTAACTCTCTATGCCTCGTAAACAGACATCATAGATTCTTCCAGCAATCATACTGGGATCAATAGTCCAATGATCTTTAGAATATATCGTTTTAGTCAAACCATAAAGAGTTTGTTCACGCAAATCTACATTTGTCTCTTCATACATTGTTAGGTTTGATTAAGGACTATAAGACTATTGAATATCATAAATTTTCAATCAAACTAAAAAGGAATGAATGAACGTTTCAACTTTTATTAATTCAATAAGCAAATTACAATAAGGACTTTATAAAGATTTATATATTACATCAATATGTAAATAAACAATCTTCTTGTGGGCATCTCTGCCAACAAAGCGATCCATCACCTTATCTATATAAGATAATTGGGAGAGCGAAAGGGTCCGGTTCTTTCGATCTCGAAAGATCTGAATTCCCAGAATGTACGTAGCTTCCCCTAGATCCTTCATGTCAAACTGCTTAGCTAACCAGATTTTAGACTTAGATTTTACCTACATCATTACCAATGAGTAGTATATCATCGACATACAATACTAGAAACACAACCTTGCCCTCGTGTATCAACTTATAAACACAAGGTTCATCTATTGACTATTGAAAACCGAAGCCTTTAACAGTTTCATCGAATCTAATATTCCATGATCCAGATGGTTGCTTTAATCCATAAATGGATTTAAGCAACTCACAAACCTTGGTTTTTTGACCACCTTACACAAAACCGTCTGGTTGAGCCATGAAAATGTGCTCTTCAAGATTGTCATTCAGAAAAGCAGTCTTGACATCCATTTTCCAAATCTCGTAATCGAGAGCGGCATCAACAGATAAAAGTATGCGGATTGATTTAACCATTGCGACTGGCGAGAATGTTTCTTCATAATCGATACCTTCCTTTTAGGTGTAACCTTTAGCCACTAGTCGCGCTTTGAACGTCTCTACGTTCCCTTCCGGACCCCTTTTGTTCTTATAGATCTACTTACACCCTACAGGTTTAACCCCTTCAGCTAGGTCTACAAGTTTCAAGCCTTTGTTGACATACATCGAATGCATCTCAACTTTCATGACATCAAGCCAAAGGTTTGACTATGAACCAGCCATTGCTTGGTTGTAGGAAACATAGTCATCCATTTCAGCGACGGCTACGAGAGCATCGCCATAAGACATTTACCTGTCGGGTTTTTCAGAAGCCCTCCCACTACGTCGAAGTACTACTTGACGAGGTTCTGAATTGTTAGGTTGCGTTTCAGTTGGGGTAAGAACAGTTCTTACAAATGAGGTAGAAGCTTCCTCACCCAACTTTTCTTCAAGCACAATTTTTCTTCTAGGTTTCGTATTCTTCATATAGTCCTCCTCAAGGAAACGAACCTTAGTGCTAAGAAACGTTTGTTGTCCTCAGGACTATAGAATGTGAAACCTTTGGTTTCCTTTGGATATCCAACGAATACACATAATTCTGACCTACTAGTCCACGTGCTAGTCTTTTGCATTAGCACATGTGCAGGGAAACCCCAAATTTTGATGTAGCTTAAACTAGCTTTACGCCAATTCCATCGTTCATAAGGATTACCAGGGACCATCTTGGACGAAACTTGGTTCAGAATATATGCGGCAGCTTCGAGGGCATATCCCCAAAAGGAATTAGGGAGTGATGAGTAACTCATCATTGATCTAACCATCTCCATTAGAGTTCGATTCCTTATCTCCGTTACTCCGTTCTGTTCAGGTGTGCTAGGTGCTGTAAGGGAGAAGAGATACCTTCTTCTTTAAGAAAGTCATCGAATCTTCAGACAAGTACTCACCACCATGATCGGATCGAAGGTTTTTGATCTGTTTGACAGTTTCTTTTCCACTAAAGCCCGAAAGACCTTAAGAGGCTTTGAGTTGACCGTCCCTCACAAGTCTCTCAATCCTAGACTAATATAACCAAGTCTTAAGTTCCATATATGTGTTGATTTTATTAGATCAGAGGAGTCATTACGTTTGATTCTCTTTGGTTCCCTAATTAGATCATTGTCTATTTCAGTGTCTGACATCAAAGGTTGTGTAGGATAAAGATAGTATAAACCATTCTTCATACATGCATCAGTGACAAATGAATTGGAAAAAAAATACGAATTCTATTATCAATAAACTTTAAATAATAATTATGCTCAACAATTTAAGCTACATACATTAAGTTTTTCCCAAAGGAAAGAAAAAAATATACATTAGTCAAATTTAAAGTTCTGTCTTTGAAAGACAATTTCACAGATCCCACAGCTTTAGCAGGCACCAAGCTCCCATCACCCTACTTGAAGCAGAAGTCGCCATCCTCTAAAATTTTGCTTTTCCTGAACCCATTAAAGGAACAACAAATATGGTTAGTTGAAGCGGAGTCACGAATCCAAGATGATACATTATTAGCTACTAAACAAGTTTTGGTAATAAATAAAATACCTTTCCCTTTAGCCTTGATGTAGGTAGGACAGTTCCTACGCCAGTGTCCTGGCTTATTGGAATGGTGACAGTTGTCCTTAGACTTGTCCACCTTGGCAGTCCTGGGCACCTTCTTCTTCTGCACCTTGCTAGGGTTCTTCTCATCAGCTCTATGAGATCTCTTCTTAGATCCAGAAGTGGAGGCTCTATACTTAGTAGCAAGAACCTCTCCAACAGCCCTCTGTTTCTTGAAGAGTCCCTCAGTAGTGTGAAGCTCCTTCATTAGCTTGGTAATAGTGTACTCTAGGTTATTCATGAAGAAGTTCAGCTTAAAAGTATCAAAAGATTCAGGGAGAGTTTCCAACATCATATATATCTTGGTTTCTCCATCAATCTCAGATCCAAGGATTTCCATTAAGATAACTTATGATCAGCATCATATGTTCTCTAACGAGAGTCCCTGCTTTCATACGATAGTTCATAAACTGTCAAACCGCTTGTTGTCTAGCCTGACACCCTTTCCCTCCAAACATCTCTTGGAGATTGGAGAGCATATCACTGGCTAACTTAAAATCACGATGTTGTTGCTGCAGCACATTTTTCATTGATGCTAAAATATAGCATCTCGCAATCTCATCGGATCTTAGCCAGGCTGTGTGAGCATCTTTGTCCTCTTGAGTTGAATCATCGTTCGTTTCAAGAGGACATGTGGTGGTGAGTACCCATTTGTGCTTTTCGATGGTAAGGACGATGTCTAGGTTACGTTTCCAATCTACGTAGTTATCCCCTTTCAGTTTATTCGAGGAAAGGATAGTCGAGAGGGGGTTGCTGAAAGTTGAAACAATTTATGATTAGTCTTTTGTTTTGAATTTTAAGTTTACTATTGAACAGAATAAATCCAAAGGTGTTATGAACAAAATGAAAATTTTCTCATCTGAGGGAATGCCGCAAAGAGTGGCGTTTCATAAGTAAATGACACATCATTAATGCATAGTCATGATGTCAATACATCAATGTTTTGACTAGCCACCTGATAAAGAAGTTTGATCACTAAAAAATTTTCGCAGGGCCTCTAAGAAAGGATTACTAGAGTTTGAGTCTAAGTGTGTAACCAACCACTCATTTCAACAAGATCTACTTTGAAAAAAAACCGCCGAGGGGAGGCCTTGTCTCATCGTATCACTTTTGAACGTAACTTTAAAAGCAATATTAAGAGAAATACGTCGTTGAGTTCTCTCATTAAAGAGACGGTCAAGAGGGTGAGTCTTAGGCTGGCGACATATGCACTTAGCATTAGGGTTGGAGATCGTGGGTTGCAAACAATAAGTGCAACCCTCCCACTTAATTTTTGGAAAAAGCACATCATCTCTTGCACGTTTGGAAACACGTTTCCAAGTTAAAGAGAGATATATTGGATCACTAGAAAAGAACCCTAAAATCGATATTTGTAAAGGGAGAGCAGTGTTAATGCACTAGTCACAAGGAACATACTCGGATCTTTTTGTCTATTAATTTATTTTTCATAAGAAAAGTGTGTGAGATTAATAAATCTCACTTTTGCACTTGGAAGTTTTTGAGATTCAAAATCTCCTAAAACTAATATCTTCATCTTCATGACATCTTCCTTCAATGCGTCTTAATGGTGGTTGAGTGCGCGAACGTCAGAAATCAACGATTGCATCAAGAAGAGGGGAAGAAGCAAAATCCGGATTCAAAATCCTGGACTCGCAGCCTGCCGTACACCTTGGACTTAAAAGGTCATAAATGACACATCCGGTATCCGATTGAGCTGAAACCAATTGCATTAGATATCTAACTTCCGTATCTTTAATTTGGTTCAAGAACCACTAATTTTCAAAGGTCTGAGTAAAGAGTTATACCCATTTTACCGAGCCATAACAATTTGTCCAGAATTTGAAAAACAATTAAAAAGTACGTCGGATCTAGGCGTGATGAGAAAGAGGTTTACTGAAACATTTTATTTGTTTGTTTTGATTTCAATTGTGTGTTATATTAACATGTTAATAATTTACACATAAAACAAACAATATTCTATAAAATATTCAATAACTAATTTAAACTAGAAGTGCAAAAACTAGTTTAAACTATGTACACAAATTTCCAAACTTGTTAAAAAAATGATTTCAAGTATACTAAATATAAAATAATTAAAAACTGGTTTTAATGTATTTATATAGCATATTTAACAAGTGGAAAATCAACACAAATTTAATTTCAGAGGTCGTACCAAAAAATTAAAATTGTGTAAGATCTACTCTTTGAAAAAACCATTAATCAAGCATATTTTGAAAACAATTTTCTTATAATTATTTTAAATAACATGTCATTATAAAATCACGAGTTGTTGGACAAGAAAAATTTCAAGAAAAACTTACAAGATTTGAATTTACACACGAGGGTTATTGGAGAGGACAGAGAATCGGGCAAATAGAATATGAAATAGTTTTTGAATGAGTTCAAGTGAAACATTATTTAAACACCCGTCAAGTTTGCCACAACAGATTTATACTTTGTAGTGGCAAATATGTCGCACAACGAATGCCTGAAATGTTGTGAGACATTCTTTTTGTGGCGTGAGTACCGCACAGCCACGTCAAAGTCCACTAGCCAATACCGAGATTGTTCAATACCATATAAAAAGAAATCCATCTGCTTTTGCAGATTCTCGTTACGGCCTACTTTATTTCTTGCCACAGTAACACATTTTAGGTTTCTGAAAAAGTTTGACTCGCTGCGATAAGACTTGAGCTAGTTAGGCCAGTTTCTCTCGCATATGTATTCGCCGCTGTGTGTTTCATTTCTCTCTGAGGTGACGTTTTTTGGTTTTTGAAAAATTTTAGCTCGCACAAAGGTTTTGGGGTTTGTGAAAATATTTAGCTTGCGACTATGAGACTTGGCTTCGCAGAGACAGTTCCACAACGATTGTTATACGCGTTTTTGGAAGAACTTTTCATGATTAATTTGTGCTTTGCTCTTGTTTTAAGCATTGTGAGAGTGTTATAATTTTTTTTTTTTAACTCTCCCTCAATGTTTTAGGGTTTATTACTCTTTTCGAACAAAACTCTTTTATTCTCTCTCGTTCTTTTTCATCTTCATCTTTCTTACCATTTCCATATATCTTGCCTTCTCTGCCCATTCCCTCTCTCGCCGCCCTCTTTCATTTCTTCTAAAACGTGTATTCTCTTCATCTCCCTTCGACATTCATTATCCACTTTTTCATCTCACTTCGACCTCCACCCTCTTCTTCCCTGGCCTCTTATCTCTCCACCATTTCCTTCTGCATGCGTCTCCAAATCCAATTTTGCTGCAATGACTTGTTTCCCCCATTTCGTAAAGACGCTTAGTGAAATTTTGTATGCACACTTTTAATCCGATAAAATGGCTCAAACTGCAAGTTTGTCACAGAGATTCTCGTTGGTGGTTGCACTTTCTTGGTCCCATTGGTTATTTTAAGTACTTGTTAGACCGAATAGCTGTGTCTTAGTATAAATGAATATGGTTTAGCCAACGACCGTGTCGTTTTCAACTATAGCCCTCTTTTCAAACAATCATGCACGATTTTTTATATATGCGGCATTTGATTTTTAGATTGTCACTTGTCATTTGACAAACTCTCTTTCTCTCTCTAAAATATTTTTCGTTTTCGTGAAGTCCAAATGTAAACTTGTCGTATTTTACCGACATTTCGTTTTCATTTTCGTGAAGTCCAAATGTAAACATTTTTCAAGTACTAAAAATATTATTAAATAAATGCATCTCATATTTCAGAAACACATCTCATTATTGGGTCTTTGACCAATAGCGAAATTTCATTTTTGACCGAGAGATGATAATTCTCACATGCGGCGTGTGTGGCTGAATTCTTCATTATCAACGCTACATGTAATTCTAAATATTTGTGAATTAAAACATGTTTACACCATTTTACGCTACACTAAATGTCACATTCAAATTAAAATATTAATTTTATAATCAATTATTTATTTATTTATTTATATACTTTTACATTTATTTAATATCTTTAATCATATCACTTATTTATTAAAATAATTCAAAATATAAAATAATGCCAAACTAAAAATATGATATTTTGATATTAATACTTTTTGTTTTTCCACTCTTTTTTTCCACTCTAGATGTCTAAATGTCAATGTTACGTTAGAAAACAATTTTAAAATATAAAATATGAATTACTTAAAGAAAAATATAATATAATGCTAATATATAAATCATAAATTTTATAACGACTAAAAAATTATTATAATAAAGTAAATAGTAACGCTATTTTTTTGTAAAAAATTCTAAATAATGTTCAACACCATAATAACAATAATTAGAGTGTTCAATTTCAGTCCACCTCTATATTAGATCATCTCCAATCAATCACTCTAATTTCTCTATTTATTACTCTATTTTTCAATGAACAATAAATCATCTTCAACCAAACTTTATTTCCCATTTTATTTTCACTCTATTTTTATTTTCTTTTATATTGTATTTACACACATACCCTTATATTTATTTATCAATTCCTAATTAGGTCATCTTATTCAAATTACTAAAAAATCACTTACATTTAATAAAATAAAAATTACAATCTCATGCAGCAACCTCGACTTTCGATTCATATTCTCAATATGCTAACGGTCTCGGAGGATCCGGCACTAATCTTCCAAAGTATTAGTTTATCTATTATATTTATTTTCTTGTGTTGTGTGTTCTCTTTTTCTTAAAAATGAAATAAGGAGTTATTTTTTAATGTTTTTTCAGTTATTTTTGTTAATTTTTTTTTTTTCTAAATTGCTAATATTTGTATTTGTGTTTGGTATTTAGTTTATTAAAATCATATTTAATATTTAATTTTTTTGTAATGTGCAATTTTTTTTTTTCATTTCAAATTATTATTCTGTTAAATTTGTTCCATTTCACCGTGAAATTACCCTAAATTTTTGTGAGAAAAAGTGGGTCCTACGTTGGGAAATCTTAGATTTTGACATGCCCCAGTAACGTGTCTCAAGATCATTCGCCTTTGCCTTAAATTAAAAAAAAAAGATCATTCGCCTTTTCCTCTCTCTCTCTCTCTCTCTCTCTCATACGGAGCAAAACCAGAGGAAAGTCAGTCCAGGTTTCGGAAAAGGAAAAGAAACAAAGGAATTCTCACAACATCCAATCCCATGGTATTCGATCTTCTTCTATATCTGCTCTTATTCAATCTTTCTTCTTCCTTATTCTGTTTTCAATTTGTAACTTTGTTCTTCATGGTCTTTTTTCTGTGCGAATTTAGCGACTTTATAAAACACAACTTCACACAAAACTGAACCAAAATTAGGGTTTCATTTTCACGAATAAATTTGATGAACGTATTTTAATTCTGTCATCTGAGAGTATCACGAAGTAGCCAAGAGAAACTGATTCGTCACCTCTCGGATAATTTATCTTCCATGACTTATAGATTGTGTTCAGTCTCCCGTTTAACTTGAAACCGTGCTCAACAAAATCGGTGACATTTTCATTGACCTAATTTGTGTCTGTGAAAATTATACTCTTGACTTACTTGCAATCTTGACGCTGTTGTGTAGGCGAACAAACACACCATCATACTGATGCAAACTTCTCAGAACAGAGCATCTAGAACATTCATGGATTATGGGTCCACGAGCCAAGCCATCGATGGTGAGCTCTGTTTCTGATTGTTTATTACATTCTTGCACTACTATTCTTTTTAGAGTTTTAGCTGGATAGAAAATCTTACCTCTGAATTATTTTGCTCTTTTAGTAGCAATCATCAGTTTAAAATTTGGGGTTTTTTAAAAACAAGAGGTGTGTAGTATTATAAAAACTATCCCACTATTTGCTGAAGTCTTGACTCTGTCTGTGCGAATGAGTCTTTTGTTTTGTGATGTGAAACTTTCAGAACTACTGATATAGTTTTGTCGATGAACAGGCATATGTGGACTCTATGAAAGAAAGCTGAAAGATTTGAACCCGGCTATCAGGAACATCTCGTATGACATTACAGATCTCTACAACTTCATCGATGGCCTTGCAGACATGAGCGCCCTCGTGTATCTCTCTCTCTCTCTTCTCGGAATCTTAATTCGAGAGACGTGTCTTACTAATTTTACAATTTAAATTGAGGGTCTTTAAGTTTACAGACTGATGAAACTAAGAATTGAAGAGGAAGATACTCGTGTTAGTTCGGTAAAGATACGATCGAAATAAATAAAAAAGTTATGAAGTATAACAGTAGTAATCTAAGAGTAAGGGTAACAGTAATCGGAGTATGTTAGTCTATATAAATAAAGAGGGATTAATTGTTTAAAAGAGACTGAAAGGAAGAGATTCTCAAATTACTTGCAAAGCATTATTATCACATTTCAGATGTTTGATTCTGTGTATACTTAATTCGGTAATATTTCGTTCTTCTGTAGTTATGATCATTCACTCCAGGCTTACTTGCCGTACGATCGACAGTGGATTAAGCAGCGAACGTTTCATCATCTAAAGAGATTGGCTCAAAACTAAATTTAGTGTGTTTCTGCAGCTTCATCCTTTTTATTGCTTCTCCAAAGTATGCAGACATGAATTAGATATACTGGGAAAAAAAAGACCAAAAAGAGCTATGAAGTGTATAAATTGAATTGAACTTAGATGGGCTTTTTGTTTCTGATGCTGGTGATCACAAGAAACTTGATATCTTTTTGTCTTATATATAAATAATGTGATTGTTTATTGCCAGGGTTTGTACATCCATGTCAACGGTTCGTCTAACCTTCTGAATAATTCCTCCTTCAGTCCAGATTTCTATCATGCTTTCAATATACTCGAGAAAGTCATGAGATTATTTTTTCTTTTTCTTTTCAATCTTGACGTAGACGTTATGAGCTTCTTTTATTGTTTGATTGCGCACTGAATTCATAAAAATTTAAAAGGGAATGAGGAATCGTTAAAGATTTCAGAAGCTCAAACAAAAACGTTTTCATTCAATATGATGAGTGCTATCAAAATGATAGCTTACTATAAATAGAGTGAAAATAATATTTGTGCAATGTTTCCTGTGAAGAGAAGTCCATGCAAGAGATGCGTTAAAATGATATATTTTCGGTGTATACATCAGAATGATATATTTACTCTTGACAATTTTATCAACGAATGTATTATGAAAAATTTTCAATGGATGACAACAGTTATAACTCTAGATAATTAATCAGGCCCCGCTCCCTTGACTTCGTAACCTTGTTCATGAGCGGGGCTTGATGGTAAAAAGTAAATATCGAAATTCCCTAAAATGACCTCTATCACTGTTTTTCTCATTTTCTTAAATAAAAATTTATTTGCCACTAGAAAATAGTTAAGACAATTTACCGTTAAGATAAATATTTTTAACATTTTCAGTCTTTTTTTCTTGCGGTTTATTAAAAAATTATAAAAGAATTTATTGAGTAGGGAGAGAAGATGCATTTGATACGTATTCAATTTTTTAATTTTTTTTTCTAATAGATCAGGAGAAAGAAGGAAGATGAGTGAAAATGTTATAATTGGAAAGCTAAATCGTAATTTCAACTATTTTTTAGTGGCAAATTGAGAAAAAAAAATTAACGAAAAAGAGAAGAAACGGTGATGAAAGTTACGCTTTTGCAATTTCTCAAATAAATATGACTTCAACCTCCATCTCCATATTATCATAAGATGTCACTAAAATTTCCAAAGTTTGTATTTACTATTTATGTTTGCAAAGAATTTACAATTGGTAAACATAGATATTGGTAAGTGTATTTTGTTTATAACAAAAGCAACGTTTCAATCAGTTCACAATGTATAAAAACCAGAATCAATGAATTCAAAAAATGTTCAAATTAAGCCATTGGAATGAGCATTGACAATAGAATAACTTTTTGCACACAATATTGATATGTTTACATCATACTTAACACAACATCATATTAGTTAACCAATGAAAAGTACTTAGCAATATCTTAAGTCTTAATTTGTCGTAGTCAAAATTGTTTACAATGTATCAACACGTGACAAAAAATTAATTTACAATAACTTTACACAAACATAAAACTTAAAAGATTAAGCAATTGAACTTTAAAATTGATGAAAACAAAGTCATATGTCATAAGTGCATTCTAAACATTAAATTTTTTTACTTATTACAGCTTTTTAATTATGCATATATTCACCACAATTTTCACACCGTTGGCTATATAAGTGCACTTTTTAACTCTTTGATCTAAACATATTTTCTTTTGGCTACCCCGTTTGTCGCTTGTGAGTTAGAGTTTTTATGATTTGAGCATTTGGAGACAACGCCCAATCACCTTCATTCGAAATAGAAAAAATATCTTGAGAATAAGTAGACTAAAAAAACTCCTTTGTATAAATTCTCATTTATCTTGAGAAACATAATCTATCGTAAGTAAATTTTGAGGTTATAAGCGGCACACTCATGAGAGCATGAAAAATTTTCAAGTTATCAATAACAGTATGTGCAAGTCTTTTTCTCCACATTCACAACTCTGCAAAGGAACCATCAACCACATCGAATACATTCTCATTTATTGTGTTCACATGGAAAATACATGTAAATAAATAATCAATTTACATATAATTTATGCAATATTTATCTATATTAATGATTAATTTACATAATAACCTACATTTATTGATCGCGCTTTTTCTTGAGCATCAAACCCGTGTTAGTGAGCCAATAATCCATCTTAGGAATTAATATGCTATTCTTGACAATTCATTCTTGAATAAGGTGCATGTAACTCAACACAGGGCATGCAATGGGTCATCATCTCGCTTTGTGCAAAACGGCATTCAAACACTACATATATTTTTAGTCATGAAGTTGAACCTCTTACCCCGAAAATGATTACGAGACCATAATTTCGGGTTTGTTTTGAGTAAATATTTCGTGATTTTTCGCTTGTAATTTGATAACATATTCCAATACTCAAACTCCCTACGAGTGTACGCCTTTGCACATCTGTACGAAGAGATTGAATGTGATTTTTACGAAATTGGATTTTAACATTTCTCCAAAAATGTTGCATATAAATAGCAAACTTGGCTTTGCAAAAACACATGTTGACCGCCTTTTGTATGACTTTATGCCTGTAAAAAGAAATAACCAAATCTTTTCTTATACCACGTGATCTTCTCCATAAACCACAACCAGATATTGTCATTTTCAGAATCAACAATACTAAACGCCAAAAGAAACAAATGATTGTTTTCATCTTGAGTAGTAGCTAACAACAAAATACGATATAGTTTGTTTTTCAGAAAAGTGCAACCAACTGAAATGACTAGTCAAGCACAGAAGCCCCAAATGACATAAAAAAAATACTTAAAAGTATCATTGGTTTCAAAGTTCAAGATGGTGTAAATACCTGTCAATGGTAGTAACAAATATAAACAACATATGTAAATAAACATAAACTGTGAAAATCAAATGAACGAAAAATTCACTTACCAATATATTTTTTTTTAATTATTTCACCAATAAGCGGTAGATAACTGTATGACATCTTAAGATCCCAAAAAAATTCTTCAAAGTATATTTTTGACCCTTCAAAGCGCGATAATATGGAACCTCTACATTAAACCGAGTCCTCATAATTTCAACAACACTAGCCGGCTTTATCTCATTTGCTAATAAACTCCTAAACTCTGTTTGCATACACTTGATTATAAATACATATGATGCATTAGACTTCACATAACATGTATGATTTTTTGAATATGAATTTATAACCCATAACCCGAATGAAGAGAAAAAAAAAACTGAAAGTGTAAAAAATATCAATTTAAAAGTAGATCGTCTTTTCAACTAATCTTTAGTTAAAGAAAATAAAGTGTGCACTTTTGGACAACTTCTAAAATAATTATCACTTAAATCTCCATCTCATTATCATGAGGTGTCACTAAAATTGACAAATATGTTTGATTTAATAGAAAAAATGGACACGATACATCGATAAAAGCTTTAAAAATAAATACATAAAAAAAAATTATTAACTATTCTTCTTGGCCCAACAGTTATATAACATCGAATTACATGAAAGGAAATCAAAGTGAAACCATATATAGCTGTCCTGTCTCACTAACTTTTATTCCACAACAGTAATTAATAGATTTATTGATTTTATCATTAGACACCGGTAATAAATCATGATTTGGAAGACGAGTGAAGGAGAAGCCATTTGGAGAGGTTTTGGAGCGTGTCTTCGTCACTTCTGTTCTGGTTATTAGAGAATCGAAGCATATCGGACCACGTGAAATCTGGATACTTTCTGGATCCTTGTTCCAACACCAAACTTTGAGGTGGCTTCACAACCTTGTCCTCTTTAGGGCACAGAAAAAAGGCCATTGATTTCCTTGCATGCTCTTTGTTCACCACAGCCCTGTGTAGACAGCTCTTGTATTTTCCATTTGACAATGCCTGCATGCATGCATATAATTAAACACATAATTTTATTAAAATTATAGGGAATTGTTTTTTGTCTTCTGATAAAAAATAAAAAATAAAAACTAATTCTCTATTAAAGTGATAGTGGAGAAAAATCATTTAATAGACCATTCGAGCGGAGCTAATAAGAATACCATTTTATGAAGACATAACGATAAATAAATATAAATGACAAGAATATGGAACGTACGGTGAAGGTATCGCCGATGTTGACAACGAGGGCGCCGGAGAGGGGAGCGACGGAGTTCCAACGGTGGTTGTGGAAGACTTCGAGTCCGGCGACGGCGTCTTGGCAGAGGATGGTGATGGAGATCGGGTCGCAGTGGGCCCACGTGCCCAGCGCTGCTTCCGGGTCGGGGCAGATCGGGTAATAGTTGCCCCGCATTATGGAGTGAGAGCCCTCGAAGAACTCCTTGTATTGGTCTCTCTCCACTCCCAGGCTTATCGCCAGCACTTCCATCACCTTCATGCACACCCCTATCATCGCTTCGCAGTACTTCTGGTGAACCATCCTATTGAAGGATAATATCACCGAGTAACGAAAATGATGATACGTTAGGGGATAAATGATAGTTGGTAGATTATTTGGAGGATAATATACGGATAATTAAATTTGTCTATAGTAGACTGGTGATTTATTATATTGCGACAAACAATTTCTTAAAAAAGAAAAAATTGAATGATAATAGTGACATTTTTGGACAATTGTGATTATGACTAGTTTTACCCATGTTCCTTAAAACTCTCCCCTAGGGTTTGCGTGAAGTAATCGAGGACGGATTGAGAGGCGTCATCAGTGAAGGGGAAGGAGAGAGTCTCCTTCCAAGGGAGGCTAGAGGTGAAGCGCTCGGCGTGGGCGGCAGAGTAGCCGTATCGGCCGTTACGGGGCCTACGGGCAAGCATCTTTTGGGCCGGGGGAAGCTTGAAGAAGGCTTCGTAGCACTCGAATGCTCGGTCTATGAGCTTCTGGTCAACTCCGTGGTTGACCACTTGGAAGAACCCATGGGCGGGCCCCGCCCTGGCCACGAGCTCGGCCGCGGCTCGAACGCCTTCCTCGTCGCCGTTGGAGAGGCACGCAAGGTCCACCACCGGCTCCCTCAGCTCCTCCGTGGTTGCCTCCCGCTCCGCCACCTTGAACCCCGTTGGAACTTCGCCATGTTTCTCGAGATAAGCCGAATCCAAAACCGGGTTCGGAACATCCTCGTTTGGGCTTGGAGCGTGACTAGTAGTAGCGGACGGCTTGGCTGTGCAACTCATTCTTTTTTCTTCTTTTTAACGACTGGTTTTGTATGTATGAGAGACGGAGAGAGTATGCTTTATATAGATTATTACATTTCAAGTCAACTCAACTGGGTTTCTTGAATACGTTAATCTACTATAAGTCAATGTATGTACATGGTAAATTTAAGCCTATGACATCTCTTGGGATTTTGCGGATGATTTACTGAAAGTTATCAAAACTCTCATTTTTGGGGGAGAAGATATATATGAGGCACATCTCTTGGGATTTTGTGTATATAAATTATCGACACTCTCATTTTTGGCTGAGAATTTCCATATGCGCAATGCGTATATCTAGAAGATGTGTTTATATTTTATTTATATGGTATTAGTTTACGGTTTTGATGATAAGGCTTGGATGATCTTATAATAAATTAATGTGGTTTAACTAAGGACATCGTCCTTTTATTTATTTTTCCCTATTATATATGCTTTCATCGGATACGTTACCAACAATATATACAGACTCCCTGAATAAGAAATATGTCGTGTTATGGTATGTATGTTTTGGGATGAGTATACTTGGTGTTATGGTGTGTTTATAATATGCTTTCACTGGTCCGCACGTACCAAAAAGATTGTTGTTTCTATTGGAATTGCATGGAAAATTTGAAAATAAATGTATTTATTATCTTGTTAGTCCACTGCTACAAAAGATGTCTTTAGAAGCGACTAGTCGCTTCTAATTAGAAACGATATTTGGGCATTAGAAGCGACTAGTCGCTTCTAACATAAACATCTCGATTTTTCCCAAAATATGAATATTTTGACTTTTAGAAGCGACTAGTCGCTTCTAATTGTTGTAGTCGACATATTAGACGTGACTTGTCGCTTCTAAATGCAAAAAATATTGGCTTGCACCCTCCGCGACAAATATTTCAGTATATTTAGGCATTAGAAGCTCGCTTCTAATGCGCCAAATATTTGGCTCCAAAATCCCTCCGCCAAAAATTCGTTAAGTACAGAAAAGTGGGAATTAGAAGCGACTAGTCGCTTCTAATGTCGCTTCTAATGCCCCAAATTTTTGGCTCCAAAATCCCTCCGTCAAAATTTCGCTAAGAACAGAAAAGTAGATATTAGAAGCGACTTATCTTTAGAAGCAATACTTTAGAAGCGACATTGTCGCTTCTAAAGCCTAGTTAGAAGCAACTTTTTGGCCTTTAGAAGCAACTGTTGTCGCTTCTAAAAACCTTTTTTCTCCTAGTGGTCGTTGATTTTTGAAAGATATTTTAATTATGTACCCTTATTAAAACTGTGTAATTTTGAATGAATGAAAAATTAATGGTTAAAATATATTTAATGAGACAATATTAATTGTTAAATGAATTGCAAGAGTCTCGCATAAAATGAGAATAAACAAATAATTAATCTTAAATACCTAATTAAAATCTAGTTTCAACTCATATCAAGCAAGGTCATTATTCGGTTTTACATTTCTTTATACATATGAGTCCTAAACATCGAAATTTTTTCAGCGAATAATTATTTTCATACATATTTGCTACAAAAGTTGCACAATCAACCTGTTATGAAATCAACTCTAAAGTGCGTGAACATTGTCCTTCTTTCAAAAATGTTAGATTTCGTGTTTATCAATCATATCCTAAACTCCCAAGACAAGGAGTACTCAAGTATAATAGTAGCATTTGAGACGAATGATTTAACGAGATCTGTAATGTGACCTATTAATTTATGATCACTTCAAGATTTAGATTAAGTATGAATGCGATCATCGTTATGACTCTGGCTACTGTGTCGTAACGATACTTAAACAACATATCAACATCAAAGTATGTCAAGACTATATACTTACCAAAACTCTAGAATGCTCCCACCAAGTGATCAACCTTCACTTATGTTTCATATATATGATTTAAGAAACATATATCTAGACGTATTAACCATCGACCATATTTTAACTCACCACCCAAACTTAAATGTGCATTCAGTTTAATACAGATGATATGAAGGATAGTAGTTATTGATTCTAATTTAGAATACAACTCACTAATTATATATGCTAATAAAATAATTTTTTTTACCAGGATTCAATAAACATTCATTATTATTTATTATTTTCAATGGAAAATTTTCCTAAATTAGTTGAATCATATTATTGCGGATGCACATTTGATCCTGATTTCTTCCAAATCCACATTTTATAATTGAAGTCGAATCATCGACGATGAAATATAATGTTTGAAACCGAGCATGGTTGAAGCTTTAATTGTTTACAAAGATCAACACAAATAACGTTTTCATGAAACATTTGTCAACATTGATTTTATTGATAACTTTGAGTTCAACTTTTAAAACGACTAAAAGTAATGAAATGTAGCTTTTGACATATTGTTTTTGTAATATTTTTAAACTCATGAATAACGATATTTTTAAGCTTTCAAATTAACTCTTCCTATTCAAAAATTTAATTTTATCCTTTTTATTTATTTATTAGTAGCAAATATGTACTTTCGAGAACGCTTACGAAAATATCATCTTCGTTCATTAACTGGGCTTAATTTGTAGCTAAATATAAAAAGTTGGCTTACTATGAAACCTCTATATGATATTAGACTTTAGTCCAGAAATTGGACAAAGTATTCCTCTCTATTTCACTCGCTCTCCTTCCTCCTATCTTTCTCACCTCTCTACCCGATAGACCCGATACTCCCTCTTCTAAAAAATGCTCAACCCTTCTCTAACAAACTGCGACAATCTACGATTTTGGGAAAGTTCCTTCAACGATCGACTTGTGATAACCTGCGACAAATTACGACAAACAAATCTGTGATCGTTTTTCTTCTCTGGTCCTGGTCTCTGCTCCTGTTGGTCGTGGTCTCTGCTTGCGTTGGTCGTGGTCTCTACAACCAAATCGTCCTCCGAATCCCTTTAACCATGAAAAAAAGTTAGTTAGGTTCTCTTCTTTCATGCGGAGGTTAGAACATTGTATTGTTTTTGTCTAAGTTTTAGGTTTGAGGATTGATTGGATTTCTTGGGCTAGTTTTAATAGAATTTCTCCTCTCGGGCTAGGTGAATTTTTTCGATGAAACATATAAAACTGCGATACAATACGATACAATTCGATGAAATCAAAGATAAATTACAAAAAAATGATGGTATCCGATAAAATACAATGATATTAAATAGGTAATAATATGCTATAAAACACGATAGTTTGCGATGGTGTCTTGTTTTTTTTTTTTTTTTAAATTTATTTATCAGATTTTCAAATGTTTTGATGGAAAACGATAAAAAACGATTGATTGCGATTGTGTTTTTACGATGAATTTATGACAAGTTTCGATAAAAAGTGATAGTCTATGATGGTGTCTAATTTTTATTGTTTGTATCAATTGTTCAAAATCTTCGGTGGAAATTGATAAGAAATGATGGCTTGCTGGCTTGCGATAATGTTTTTGTACAATAGGTTGCGATAGGAATTGATAGGTTGCGATGGAATATGTTTTGTATTTTTGTTGATAATTTTTTATAAAATCAGATAATATTCAAGATGTTTAGGGTGAATTTTTTACGGTAGCTATAGATAAAAAAAATCAATAGATTTTTGATGGGTTTATTGTTTTTTAATTATTTGCGATAATTTTCGATAACATGCGATGAGATTCATTTTTTTTTAACTATTTTTGACACTTTGAGATATTTTGTGACAAGCTTCAATTGACTATTTTGTAACGATGATATTTATAGAGAAATTGCAATATAAATGCTACAAAGACTTCCTCGGCTTGATCACATACGGGAATCAGGCATTTTAAGAAGTGTTACGCAGAAGTTTACCAACCTCTGGTTGAATGATCTAGTGCGAGAGACTCTCTTTATGCAATTCTTCCATGGAGATCAACTCAAATTTGCTCAGGTTATCATCCATGGACTTTTTGAACATAAATTTCATCCAACAGAGAGAAACAAGATTCTATTTGGTTTTGGAAACGTCAGAGTGAGGTTCAATTGGACAATATCTCTTATTTTCTCATTATGTTTGACCATATCTTATGTTTGACCATATCTCATCTTTATTACTTTCGGTTGGCCGCTCCGAGTTTGCGCTTGTAACTGGCTTATCGATGGAGGATGTGTTGGCATTTATGCCCACAAAGGAGATTTTTGATATTAAAAACTTTTGTATTTGTTTTGCTTTGAAATTAAATAAAGATTGAATATTCATTCTTATTTAAGATTGTGTTTACGCATTTATGTCTACGCTCTGAAACTGTCATCAACGAAAGAAGTGCTAAGTAATGACTTGACAAGATACCTTCTTATGACTAGTTTAAATAATAGTTCGCAATCTAAAGATCGATTACGCAATCGATTCCTAGTAATGATTGTTAGAATGAATTAAACGATATCTTATCTTGTGATATGGAGAGTTGTGACTCTGTAATTCATTCTTGATATCTTAATGAAGATATTGAACAAGACCAGTGAAGTTTTGAAGTTCGAGATAAAACCGTTTAATCACTCGAAACATCAAAGTCACATACGAGGGGTATTTTAGTAATTACCTAAATCCTGAAGTGAGTACATGTATTCTTGTAACACTTTATGACATTTGATTTGTCAATGTGCAATGGCTAAATGAAGTTTCATTGACCCGACGGTTGGTGTCATAATACTGTTTCGTTGAAACATGTGATTCACAGATATGGAATTTGTGTTGAAACAGTGCTAAGGCATTAGTATCACACCATGCTCTGTTATGAGAGTGTGAGTGAATAAACCAGGCCTGGTATTCATCGAATAAAGAATTCTTTGAAATAAAACATGTGACATGTTGAGACATTTCACTTTATGTTTTTCTCGTTCACAAATAACAGAGGACTTGGTGAAATAATAACTCAGGGGTAAAACGGTAATTTTAGATTCCTCTGAGTTAATGATACACACAAAGGGTAATATCGTAAAATACACCGTGGACCGTGTGAAGAATAGTTTTGTCACATCAAACGGAAATATAAACGCATATGAACTTAGAGATGTTCAATATTGGTCCTTTAGTGGAATCGACTAATATTAAGAATTAAAAGCCGGAAAAAGTTTGTGAACTTTTGTGTCCGAGCTTTATTCTAAAGCTTCATTCACGTGGGTCCATAAGGTCTCAATGATAGATTCTCGTACGAGATTTTGGTGAACAAGAAATTATTGATTTTCTCATTCAACGTAAATTGTGATTTACGCTAAGAAAATTATTTTCTGAGTAATTAAATAAATAACTGGTTATTTATTATTACATTTATTTCACGAATCATATTATGTTATTATATTGATAATAATATAATTTGATGATTCAAATAAATAAAAGATGAAAATAAATATTTTCTCGTTTCGTACTACATTGATTAGTATGAAAATAATTAATGACTTGTCATTAAATAAATGAGATGTTCTAAATTAATTAAATATTATTTTAGAAATAAATCAAATAAATTTGGGAGATAATTAGGACAATATGGCCGGCCATAATAGGTGTTTTATGGGCTGGAAAAATTGTTTAAACTCATTAAAAAGAGTTTTGGGCTTAAGTTTGACTAATGGGTCTTAACTGGATTTTGACCTAACTTAAGCCCATTCTCTCTGATATAAAAGGAGGCTTTCTCTTTGGTAACCCTAGCCTAATTTCGACCAACACTCAGCCAAACCTCTTCCCCCTTGTGCTTGAGAGGTTTTGGCCGAAATTAAGAGAGAGAGAGAGAGAGGAAAACTGTTTCCCGGCAGCCCTTCCTTTTCTTTGAGTTTCCCCTTCTTCCCTTGTTCCCACGAAAGAGCCCACCCTCTTTGTCTCCTAAAATCCCTTGAGTATTATCATTGACTCAACTTGTGGTTGTTTGAGTGATTTTTCTCTCCCCAGGGCCGGCCACTTTTGGAGGAACGAAGGCACGACAGATTTGAGGATCTCCTTGACGCGCGTGGTGTAGAGGATCGGCCGATCACTTGGACGTACACCGAGACTTGCTCTCGCAGATCCAAACCCTATGTAAGTGTCTCTTAAACGAATTGGATCTGAATGATATAGTATTGTAGAATGATTATATTTATTTAGATTGTTCGTTTGCATGCTTAAATGAATTTATTGATATGTTCATAAATTTTGTTGACATGCTAGTTTACATTTAATGACATGGTTATGAATATGTTAAAAAACGTTTTTAATATGTTAAATTGAATTATGAATTTCCGCCATATATAGATATGTTTCATAATTAATTAGGTTAATTATTAACTAAATTCCAACAGGATGGTCCGAGTGCGGCTAAACAAGACGCACATCGCTTGGATCATCTCTTAGAGAACAATTACATAGTCAAACCAGTGTGATAGTAAACTGTTTGATGATGGAGTTGATTAAGGGCTCTATTCCAGATGATGCGTTCAAGTTAGGATTGTGTGTGTTCGTCTATGTATACCTCATAGGAGCCGAGCTGAATGGAACCTTAAACGTCAAGTACATTCGGCGACGATCTGCTGATCTTCTATTGTCTATCCTGGGCCAAATAAGTTGGACAACAACTTTCTCATCTCTCTCGGTGAACTTAGCGTCCTATTACGAGAGGGTGCAGAACAAGATGGGTGACAAGAAGGACAAACATAAGGAAGTAAAGTACACTATTATGGGAAATATGCAGGCAGTGAAGTATTGGGTGTTCAAGACATCCAAGAGTTGAGTGTCCAGGTCGTTAAGAATCTCGGCAACAAAATTCTGAGGATGCACTCATGGTCTAGTTGTCTAGTTGTGACTAGCAAAGACACCGATAAGATTTTCAGCAAAAATAGAGTGACTTTTTCAACGTTAAGACATCTTTATATGATTATGACTAACTTGTTTGGAATCTAATCTTAAAAATTATATGTGTGTCGTAGTTGCGTGTTTTACAGATGTTGAGACCTCGGGTCGGTGAGGAAGAGTTTCACAAGAAGCTGAAGGAGCAGCTTAGTACAATGTTCTACTCGACAGAGGTTGAGGACATGGTGGAGCAGCAAAATATCGACGATGAGAGTGATCTTATCTCTTCGACATCTCATCTTCGTGAGAAGAGCTTATTGTTGGAAATTAATTAACGTTTAATCAAATTATTATATAACATATCATTATATGGCATTATTATATAACATATCATTATATGGCATAATTATATAATAAGATTTCAAATATATTAAAATACATTTTAACATATTTAACAACCTAGACATTAAAATTAGTAACATGTCAATAAACATTTTATTCAAGACATAAGCAGCAACAAATTGAACACATTCAATCTATCAACCTATAAACGAATTTACAATTTGCAAACCAATTCATTAGAAGGGACTTACACGTGAGATTGCAAACAATCTCGTGTGTGGCTCGCTTTCGTCGGAATGCCTCGTCGAAATTGATGAGGCACATGCTCGCCGGATTGCTTGAATTTGCCTCGCCGAACTGGAGGATCTTTATCGCCGAATTGTCTGTTGGCCGGCCAGAGAGGATGCGCTTGTGAGCCTGCGGGTCCTTGCACCTTGCTGGAGGTATGGGACATGTGCGCCTAGGTGGACAGTGACCTGGGACACGTGGCAGGTGAGGTGGCTCGGGCTGAAGGTGCGCTTGACGTGTGTGAGGACGCAGGCCCACCTGATGCACCTGGTCGGCCAGAATGGAGTCTGGCCGGTCAACGGCTGGCACAAGGGCTGACTAGACGATTTGCGTCTCGTCGCGTCTCGCTCGTTTCCATCGTGTTATGGTTGGCCTTGTGACAAGAAATACTCACCAAATACCACAAGTTGAATCAATGATAATTCTCACGGGTTTTTGGGAAATCAAGAGTGTGAGCTCTTTAGATTGAACAACGATGGAAATGGAAACACTCAATAACGAATCAAGGAAATCAAGAAAAAAAATTTCTTGAATTATTTCTCTCTCAAATCTCTCGGCCAAGAACAACACAAGGGGATCGAGATGTTGGCCGAGTGTTTTCAATTAGGGTTTTGTTTAGGGTTTCCAAAATCCTATTTACATTTGAGAGAGCAGGCTTTACATAAGTCAAAATCTAATCGTGTCCCATTAGTCAAACTTAAACCCAATATTTTTTTAATGAGTTTTAAAAATAATTACCAGCCTTATTCTTTAATTATGCCTGGACATACACTTATTTTTATTTTCAAAATTTATTTGACTTATTTCTAAAATAATATTTAATTAATTTAGACATCTCATTTAGTTAATGACAATTAATTAATTCTTTTCATACTTCTCAAGGAAGTACGAAACGAGAAAATATTTAATTTCATCTTTTATTTATTTGAATCATCAAATCATATCTTTTATTTATTTGAATCATCAAATCATATTATTATCAATACAATAATATAATATGATTCATTAAATAAATGTAATAATAAATAACTTATTTATTCGATTACTTAGAATATAATTCTCTTAGTGTAAATAAAAATATATATTCAATGATAAAATCAATCGTTCTAGTTCAATAAATCTCGTCCGAGAGTCTATCATTGAGACCTTATTGACCAACGTGAACGAAACTTTAGAATAAAGTACGGACTCAAAAATGTTAGCAAAGACGCCCACAAGACGATTATTTACTTACATATCAATGTAATTTTTATCTCTCATGAGTCTTTATTGTAATCTGCTATTTAAATTAATAAAAGTTGAAACTTTCATTCATTCCTTTTTCGTTTGTTTGAAGATTTATGATATCCAAAATAGTCTCATTGTTGACAGAGATGTCAACAAGAATATTATTTATTTACATTTTGATGTAATATAAATCTTTCATAAGTCCTTATTGAAATTTGCTGATTAAATTAATAAAAGTTGAAACGTTCATTCATTCCTTTTTCGTTTATTTGAAGATTTATGATATTAAATAGTCTTATAGTTCTTCATTAAATCTAACAATATATGAAGAGACAAATGTAGATTTGCGTGAACAAACTCTTCATGGTTTGGTTAAAATGAAATATTCTCAATCTAAAAATCAACGGACTATTTATCCTACTATGATTGTTAGAAGAATCTATGATTTCTAGTTACGAGGCATAGAGAGTTAGCAACTCTATAGTTCTTCCAGTGTATCTTTCGACGATACTGAATTGACTAGTGCACCTTTAGAGACAATGTAAGATCAAACCAATAAACCTCTTCTATCTCAAGGTCACTATGTATGAATTGCATCGTGCTTACCTAAATCCTGAAAAGAGACATGTCATTTTATAACTTTAATATTCTCATTTGAGAAAGTCAAATTCTAAGTCCAGTAAGTGATCTAGACTAGACTAATTGGTGAGATATTAAGTTATGAAGATGTCATGAACCAAATTTGTGAAGTTCTCATAGATATGAAATTCATGTACAAGATTGTTGAAATGCAATATATATCACCTCATCTTTTATTACTTGGGTTGTGAATAAATGAATCGCCTGGTATCCAAAATTAAGTAGCGATTTTATTTAGATGAAACAATGTGACTTGTAGCTCCTCGTCAATACATTGTTTCTAAATTATTCACAAGTAATAAAGGAGTTGAGGAAATAACAATTAGAAGGTTAAATGGTAATGTTATAAATCCTATCTAGTTGATATCATTCAATGGATCCGCTCAATATAATTAAGTTGAATTTGAGTAGAAAATAAATTCATTTGAACCGAGAGATTCTCAGTGTTAACTCTTTAGTGGAGTCAGTTGACGTTAAGCTAATACTCGGAAAAGGTTTTTGAACTTTTGAGTCCGAGTATAGAAGCTCAAGCTTTGTTCATTTGGATTCATAAGGTCACTATTACAGGTTATTAGAGTAGGATTGTTAAACTAGAAACTAAGTCTAACTAGAATGTTAGGTTTCTCGAGTTCAAGACTAGGCGTGCAGGAAACGAGCAAGACGAGAAGATAAATCTTTCCCAAGGATCTTCTTAGATCAAGCTACAAGAAAGGTTAGTAATCAAGTAAATAATAATGTTTTTAATATAAACATGTTCATGCACTTTGCCTATGTTAGTAAAATTGTTTTACTAGTAACTATTTTTTTATATACCGCCATTAATATGTTAATGATAATTTTTTCTCAACCCTAGACCTATTCCAACAAATGGTATCAGCATAGGTCAAAGTATATGCATGTGCATGTTATTTAAAATCATTATACTAAAATTGTTTTCAAATTTACTTAAATAATAATGTTTTTGCTAAGACTAGAGTTTAGACAATTTTAATTTTTTGGTGCGACCTCTAAAATTAAATTTGTATTGATTATCCACTTGTTAAATATGTTGTATAAACACATTAAAAACATTTTTTAAAGATTTTATGTTTAGCATACTCAAAATCAATTTTTTGACGAGTTTGAAAATTTGTGTACATAGTTTAAATTAGTTTATTGTACTTCTAGTTTAAATTTGTTATTGAATGTTTTATAGTATGTTATTTTTTTTATTTTATGGATATTATTAATATGTTAATATAACACACAATTGAAATCCAAACAAATAAATAAAAATTTTCAATAAACTTTTTTTCTCAATACACCTAGATCCGACGTACTTTAATTGTTTTTCAATTTCTGGACAACTTGTTATGGTTCAGTAAAATGGGCATAACTCTTTGCTCAGAACTTGAAAATTAGTGCTTCTTGAACCAAATTAATGGTACGGAAGTTAGCTATTTAATGCAATTGGTTAACGCTCAATTGGATTCCGAATGTGTCATTTATGATCATTTAAGTCTAACGTGTACGGCAGTCCGCGAGTCCAAGATTTTGAATCCGGATGTGCAACTTCTAGCTTCTTCCCCTCTTCTTGATGCAATTGTGGCTTATTGACGTTCACGCACTTAACAACCATCAAAATGACTTAACGAAAGATGACGAGAATACCGTGAATTTTGTTTTAGGTGATTTTTAAGATAAAAAACCTTCAAGTACAAAAGTGAAGATTTATGAATCTCACACACTTTCCTTAGGAAATATAAAATTAATAGAAAGAAAGAGCCGAGTATGTTCCTTGTCATAGTGCATTAACACTGCTATTCTCTCACAAATATCGACTTTAGAGCTCTTTTTTATGGAAACATGTTTCCCAATGAAGAAGATGTGTCTATTTCAAAAACTAAGTGGGAGGGTTGTACTTATTGTGTACATTCTGTTGGAATAGGTCTAGGGTTAAAAAAAATATCATTAACACATTAATTGCGGATTATAAAAATTTCTTTTACTACTAAAACAAATTTTACTAACCTAAACAAAATGCATATACATGTTATAAATTAAAAAAATTATTTAATCTACTTGAATACTAACCTTTCTTGTGTCTTCAAACTTGATGCGTCTTGGGAAAGGTTGATCTTCGCTTCTAACTTGATTCCTTCAAAATAAAACACAAAGTTTCTATTACAAGAGTCTATAGGGGTTTAGAAGGATTTGTGTGTGCGCACAATTAAACAATATGAACCAAGAACAATTCTTGGATCATAAGCTAATTCTCTAGATCAAGTATGGATGTAGGTGCAAAATAAAAAGAGTATTTTCTATAGAGAGAGAGAGGGTTGGCCAAAAGAGGGAGAGAATGAAGCTTAACCTATCACATCTCTAAGTGAGGCTCTATTTATAGGAGAAGGAAAAATCTATAAAGGTCAATTATTCATTCATGAAAGAATAATGTATTCATGACACAATATTTGATTTTCCCTTCCCCTTTCTCTCTTAGGATGGCCGGCCATACACTTCAAGCAAGGAGGAAATTTGTTTCCTCACTTAGCTTATTTATTTCCTTCTCAAGGAAATTCATTTCCCTTTTCCTTTTAGGTAATTATCCTTATAATTAAAGGGAAATAAAACTCTCCTCTTGATGCTATATTGGCCGAACTTCTACCTAGGGAGGAGCATCTAGATGCTTCCTTATTTCTTTTAAGACAATTCTTAAAATACCCATTGTAGAATTATAATTGCACAAATAATGAAATTAATTTCATAATGCCTTAAACGACTTTTTGGCTTTAGGAAATAATTTATATTTTCATCAAATGCAAATATTCAAAATCTTATACTGACATTCACATCATTTTATGTCCTTGTGGACAAAAATACCCTTTAGACATTTTTCCGAGAAAAAGTCTATTTCAACACTTGAACTTGTTTTGACTTAGATTCTAGTTTAACAATCCTACTCTAATGACCTGTAATAGTGACCTTATGGATCCAAATGAACAAAGCTTGAGCTTCTATACTCGGACTCAAAAGTTCACAAACCTTTTTCGAGTATTAGCTTAATGTCAACTGACTCCACTAAAGAGTTGACACTGAGAATCTCTCGGTTCAAATGAATTTATTTTCTACTCAAATTTAACTTAATTCTATTGAGCGGATCCATTGAATTTAACTAGTTGGGATTTATAAAATTACCATTTTACCCTTCTAGTTGTTATTTCCTCAACTCATTTAGTACTTGTGAATAAGTTAGAAACAATGTATTGACGAGGAGCTAATAAGTCACATTGTTTCATCCAAATATAGTCGATACTTAAATTTGGACACTACGCAGTTCATTTATTCACAATGCAAGTAATAAAGCATGAGGTGATATATATTGCATCTCAGCAATCTTGTACTTGAAATCCATATCTATGAGAACTTCACAAAGTTGGTTCATGACATCTTCATAACTTAATATCTCAATAGGCCTTGTCTAGATCACGTAATGGATCTAGAATTTGACTTTCTCAAATGAGAGTATTAATGCTATGAAATGACATGTCTCATTTCAGGATTTAGGTAAGCATGATGCGATTCATACATAGTGACCTTGAGATAGAAGATGTTAAATGGTTTGTTCTTTTATTGTCTCTAAAGGTGCACTGGTCAATTCAGTATCTTCGAAAGATACACTGGAAGAACTATAGAGTTCCTAACTCTCTATGCCTCGTATCCAGGCATCATAGATTCTTCCAACAATCATACAGGTATCAATAGTCCGTTGATCTTTAGATTGCGAATATATCGTTTTAGTGAAACCATGAAGAGTTTGTTCACGTAAATCTACATTTGTCTCTTTATACATTGTTAGGTTTGATTAAGGACTATAAGACTATTGAATATCATAAATCTTCAATCAAACTAAAAGGGAATGAATGAACGTTTCAACTTTAAATCGCTCAAGATCCCTCTAAATCAAGGTACAAGAAAGGTTAGTATTCATGCACTTTAAATAAAGTTTTTAATTGATACATGTTCATGCACTTTCCTTAGGTTAGTAAAATTGTTTTACTTGTATAGAAATTTTATATTCCGTCATTAATATGATTAATGATAATTTTTCTTAACCCTAGACCTATTCCAACAGTTTGAAGGGCAAGGGCGTCAGGCTAGGCAAGAAGCGGTTTGACAGTTTATGATCTGTTTTGTGAAAGCAAGGACTCTCGTTAGAGAACATATGATGCTGATCATTAGTTATGTCAATGAAATGGAAATCTTTGGATCAGAGATTGATGGAGATACAAAAATAGATTTGGTCTTGGAAACTCTCCCTGAATCTTTTGATACTTTCAAGCTGAACTACTCCATGAATAAGCTAGGGTACACTGTTACTGTTGGAATTTATTTAACAAATTAAATAATATAATTATATAACACATCCTATGGCGGAAATATATAATTGAATCTATACATATTATAACAATTTTGATATGTTTAACAACCCAAGGCATTAACATTTAATTTTATGTTTAATAAACTAATTTATTAAAGCACGACACTCAACATTTAATCGTACTAACAACCTATATAAACAATTTATATAATATTTAGCAGTCCAAATCGTTGAGGGAGACTTACAATTGAGTTTATAAATAATCCTGACGTTGCTCGCTATCGTCGAAATGCCACACCAAGTCCAACGGAGGAAACCGGCTCGCCGGATTGGGAAATCTGCCTCGGTGGATAAGATCATCGTCGGACTGGAAAGCCTCGCTGGACATGAGACATGACGCATGGACACCTGTTCGTAGGACAAGATGTGTCGCCAGACTGGAGCCTTTGAACCTGGGACCGCCGGACTGGAACTTGATCGGACTAGACCGGGTCGCCGGACTAGGAATGACTCGCTGTACTGGGAAGAACTCGCGGGACAGGACCTGGTTGCCGGACTGGGAATCTGGCCGGACTGAACTCCTGGTCGCCTGACATGGATTTTGGCCGGATAGGGGAGGTCGTCGGAATGGACCTGCTGGCTGGGATTTTGGCCGGTTTCAATCCTTTTTATAAACAATTTGTAAACAAAAATTCCATAACAAAATCAACAAACAACACGAGTTTAGAATCAACAATATAACACAAGGAATATGTTGAGATCTAGAGGGTGACTCTCATGAACTTTCGGGAATAAATCAAGAGATCAAGGAAAACAATTTTTCTTCTCTTTTCTTTTTGGGAATTCGACCGAGTGATGGTGGGGGAGAGACACATTGTTTCGGCCGAATGAATTAGGCTAGGGTTTTTTTTTGTCTGATTAGGGTTTTCAAGACTTTAATAAACAACTTTAAAATGGGCTTAAGCTGGGTCAAACCCATGACCCTAAGAACTTAAATAATTCGTCCAAATCTCTCCTTCTACTCGTCCAAATTCATTTATTTAATTTACAAATACTTTTGATTTATTCCTAAAATTAATTTACATTTTATTTAATGACATCTCATTAAAATAATTTCGCAGTTATCAAATAAGTACGAAATGAGAAATAATTTAGTTTATTCTTTTATCTAATCGAATTACTCAAGTGTGTTATTATCAACATAATAATACTCTAAAATTCGTTGAACGAAATAAATAACTTATTATTTATTAAGTTATATAGAAAATAATATTTCTCGATATATATCACAGTTTATATTCAATGAGTAAATCAACAATCCTAGTTCATTTAGTCTCTTCCAAGTGTCTATCATTGAGACCTTATGGACCTATACGAACGAAGCTTTAGAATAAAGATCGGACACAAAAGTTCACAAACTTTTTCCGTCTTTCAATTCTTAATAGAGAAATTGCCCAATTTGCCACCTTTAATAAGTCAATTTCCCAAAATCCTCTAAAAATAATTTTTTCCCAAAATGCCAGTGAAAAAGACCAAATACCTCTAACATATTTTAATCCTCTTTCTTTCCTCTTCTTTTTACTTCTTGCAACCGGCCTCGATCCCTCTCTCCTTCATTTTCGAACTCTCTCTCTCTCTCTCTCTCTCTCTCTCTCTCTCTCCATGACGCAATAGGCTCTGTACAGTTTTGTAGAAGACATTGTAGACTCTGTTACAGTTTTGTAGATGACATAGTAGACTCTGCTACAAATTTGTAGACACATTGTAGATAACGGTAAGAACCTAACCTTGTCGGAGATGAAGTAGAGCTGCGTCGGAGACGTCAGAGATGGAGCGGCGCTGCGTCGGAGACGTCGGAGATGAAGTGGCGCTGCGTCGAAGACGTCGAAGATGAAGGAGTTGGAGCGGACCTTCGTCGGAGATGGTTGAAAAATTGTACTGGTCCGCTCCATCTCCGACGAAGGTCCGCTCCAACTCCTTCATCTCCGACGTCTTGGACGCAGCGCCGTTCCATCTCCTTCATCTCCGACGCAGCGCCGCTCCATCTCTGACGTCTCTGACGCAGCTCCACTTCATCTCCGACGAGGTTAGGTTATTATAGTTATCTACAATGTTGTCTATAAATTTGTAACAGAGTCTACAATGTCGTCTACAAAACTGTAACAGAGTCTACAATATCATCTACAAAACTGTACAGAGCCTATTGCGTCTACGGAGAGAGAGAGAGAGAGAGAGAGAGAGAGAGAGAGGGAGAGAGAGAGAGAGAGAGAGAGAGAAAGAGAGAGAGAGAGGGATCGAGACCGATTGCAAGAAGTAAAGAGAAGAGGAAAGAAAGAGGATTAAAATATGTTAGGGGTATTTGGTCTTTTTCACTGGTATTTTGGGAAAAAATTTATATTTAGAGGATTTTGGGAAATTGAATTATTAAAGGTGGCAGATTGGGCAATTTCTCTTCTTAATATTGGTCGATTCCACTAAAGGACAAATACCGACACTCTCTTTGTTCATATGCGTATATTTTATGTTTGATGTGACAAAACAATTTTTTCACACGATCCACGGCGTACTTTACGATATTACGCTTCATGTGTATCAGTAACTAAGAGGAATGTAAAATTAATGTTTTACCCCTTGAGTTATTATTTCACTAACTCCTTTGTTATTTGTGAATGAGAAAAACATAAAATGAGATGTCTTTACATGTCACGTGTTTTAATCAAAGAATGTTCTTATTCAATGAATATTTGGCCAGGTTTATTCATTCACACTCTCATAACAAAGCATAGTGTGATACTAATGCATCTGCATTGTTTCAAAATGAGTTCCATATCTCTGAATAAACCCAATATCATATCCTTGTGACACCAACCGTTGGGCCAGATGAAACTAAAACTTAGTCATTGCTCATTGACAAATCAAATGTCACAAAGTATAATATCAATTATATATTCACTTAAGGATTAAGGTAAGTACCTAAGTACCCCTCGTATGTGATCTTGAAGCTTCGAGTGTTTAAACAATTTTATCTTGAGCTTCTAGGTATCACTGGTCTTATTCAATATCTTCTATAAGATATCAAGGATGAATCATAGAGTCACAATGCTCTATATCACAAGATTAGAATCAGGATTTATTCGAACAATCAATACTTAGATTCGATTGCTCTATTTATCTTAAGATTGCGAACAAATGTTTAAACTAGTCACAAGGGGCTATCTTGTCAAGTATGTACTTAGCACCCCTTTCATTGATGACAGTTTAAGAGCGTAGCATTAATACATAAACACAAACATAATAAAGAATGAATATTTACTAATATCAATGTATCAGCAAAATCAAATACAAAAAGTATTTAAATGTCTAATTTCTCCTTTGTGGGCACCAATCCCAACAAACTCCCACTTGACTCGAAGGCGATGTAAATGATCCTTCTGCCCCAATCCTTCTAGGTGTCCCTCGAAGACTTTACTCGTTAAAGGCTTTGTGAAGGGATCAGCAAGGTTGTCTAACGTTGAGATCTTTATGACTTCAGCATCCCCTCTGTGAACGATGTCCCAAACCAGGTGACTTCTTGGATCCTAACAATTAGCGACTATCCCACTATTATCACAATAAAGTGTAATAGGCTCGCTTGCACTTGGAACAACTTCCAAGTACATAAGGAATTTTCTCAGCCACACAGCCTCCTTTGCAGCTTCACAAGCTACCACATACTCGGCTTCCATGGTCGAGTCAGCAACGCAAGATTGCTTGATACTCCTCCAGACCACGGTCCACCATTCAGGGTGAACACAGACCCTGATGTGGACTTCCTGGAATCCTTATCCGCTTGAAGATTGGAGTCGGTATAGCCCGTCATATTCAGGTCACCACCTGAATATGCAAGCATGTAATTTCTCGTTCTCCAAAGATACTTAAGAACATACTTGACAGCAAGCCAGTGCTCGGGTCCTGGGTTTGACTAAAACCTACTCACCATGCCCACTGTATAGTAAATATCTGGTCTCGTGCAAAGCATAGCATACATGTTCTCAACTTCTGAGGAGTCTTGGGAGACTACTCACTTGAGAGATGCACTCCATGTCTGAAAGGTAGCTTTCCTTTCTTAGAGTCTTGCATACTGAAGTAATTCATGATCTTATCAATATAAGATGCTTGGGAGAGTGCTAGCTTTCGATTCTTCCGATCTCTAAAGATCTGAATTTCCAGAATATAAGCTGCCTCTCCTAGATCTTCATCTCAAATTGCTTTGACAGCCATATCTTAACCTCTGATAACTTTCATACATCATCCCAATGAGTAGTATGTCATCTACATATAGGACCATAAAAACCACCTTGCCATCGTTTATCATCTTATAAACGCACGGCTAATCTACTAACTGATCAAAACCGTAGACTTTCACAGTCTCGTCGAATCTAATATTCCACGATGTAAATGCTTGCTTCAGTCCATAAATGGACTTCAGTAACTCACAAACCTTGCCCTGTTGGCCTTTCTCCATGAACCCGTCTGGTTGAGCCATGTAAATGCGCTCGCCAAGATTTCCATTCAGAAATGCAGTCTTGACATCCATCTGCCAGATTTCATAATCTAAGGCGGCAGCAATGGATAAAAAAGTACAAATGGCCTTCAGTATTACGACTGGCGAGAAGGTATCTTCATAGTCGATACCTTCCTTTTGTGTGAACCGCTTCGCCACAAGTCGTGCTTTAAATGTCTCAACATTTTCATTCGGTCCTCTTTTCTTCTTGTAGATCCATTTACATCCAACAAGCTTGATGCCGCAGTTAGATCTACAAGCTTCCAGACCTCGTTGACATACATCGAATGCATTTCAACGTTCATGGCTGCTTGCCATAGGTTTGCTTCGTAACTTTTCATCGCTTGTGAAAATCATACTAGATCATCTTCCTCATTGTATGCGACTGCAGTAAAGGACTCTCTGATACCCATGTATCGAACAGGTTGTCGTACAGCTCTGTTACTGTGACGAAGCACATGAGCCTCAAGTTCCGAATGTGGTTCTTCCTGTTGGCAGAGATGCCCACAAGAAGATTGTTTATTTACATATTGATGTAATATATAAATCTTTGTAAAGTCCTTATTGAAAGATTGTTTATTTACATACTGATGTAATATATAAATCTTTGTAATTTGCTGATTGAATTAATAAAAGTTGAAACGTTCATACATTCCTTTTAGTTTGATTGAAGATTTATGATATTCAATAGTCTTATAGTCCTTAATCAAACCTAACAATGTATGAAGAGACAAATGTAGATTTGCGTGAACAAACTCTTCATGGTTTGACTAAAACGGTATATTCGCAACCTAAAGATCAACGGACTATTGATCCCAGTATGATTGTTGGAAGAATCTAGGATGTCTGGTTACGAGGCATAGAGAGGTTAGGAACTCTGTAGTTCTTCCAGTGTATCTTTCGAATATACTGAATTGACCAGTGCACCTTTAGAGATAATAGAAGAACAAACCATTTAACATCTTCTATCTCAAGGTCACTACGTATGAATCGCATCATGCTTACCTAAATCCTGAAATGAGACATGTCATTTCATAGCATTAATACTCTCATTTGAGAAAGTCAAATTCTAGGTCCAATGTGTGATCTAGACAAGGCCTATTGGTGAAATATTAAGTTATGAAGATGTCATGAACCAACTTTGTGAAGTTCTCATAGATATGGAGTTCATGTACAAGATTGCTAAGATGCAATATATATCACCTCATGCTTTATTACTTAGATTGTGAATAAATGAATTGCACAATGTCCAAATTTAAGTAGCGACTTTATTTGGATGAACAATGTGACTTGTTAGCTCCTCGTCAATACATTGTTTCTGACTTATTCACAAGTAACAAAGGAGTTGAGGAAATAACAACTAGAAGGGTAAAATGGTAATTTTTAAATCCCAACTAGTTGATGATATTCATGAAGGGTAAACATAGATAACATTCAATGGATCCACTCAATATAATTAAGTTGAACTTGAGTAGAAAATAAATTCATTTGAACCGAGAGATTCTCAGTGTCGACTCTTTAGTGGAGTCAGTCGACATTAAGCTAATAGTCGGAAAAGGTTTGAGAACTTTTGAGTCCGAGTATAGAAGCTCTAGCTTTGTTCATTTGGATCCATAAAGTCGCTATTATAGGTCATTAGAGTGGGTTTGTTAAACTAGAACCTAAGTCAAAATAAGTTCAAGTGTTGAACTAGACTTTTTCTCGGAAAATGTCTAAAGGGTATTTTTTTCCACAATGACATAAAATGATGTGAACGTCAAAAAAATATTTTGAATATTTTCATTTGATGAAAATATAAATTACTTTTTAAAGCCGAAAAGTCGTTTAAGGCATTATGAAATTAATTTCTTTATTTGTGCAATTATAATTCTACAATGGGTATTTTAAGAATTGTCTTAAAAGAAATGAGGAAGCATCTAGATGTAGAGTTCGGCCAAGATAGTGCATCAAGAGGAGAGTTTTATTTCCTTTTTCTTATAAGGATAATTACCCAAAAGAAAAAGGGAAATGAATTTCCTTAAGGATGAAACAAATGTGCTAAGTGAGGAAACAAATTTCCTCACTAATGCAAGGTGCATAGCCGGCCAAACAAAGAGGGAAAGGGGAAGGGAAAATCAAATATTGTGTCATGAATACATTATTCATTCATGAATGAATAATTGACCTTTATAGATTTTTCCTTCTCCTATAAATAGAGCCTCACATAGAGATGTGAAGGTTAAGCTTTTTTCTTGCTCTCTCCCTATTGTGGCCGACCCCCTCTCTCTCTAGAAAATACTGTTCTTATTTTGCACCTAGATTCACATTTAATCTAGAGAATTAGCTTATGATCCAAGAATTGTTCTTGGTTCATATTGTTTAATTGTGCCCACACACAAATCCTTCCAAAACCTCTATAGACTCTTGTAATAGAAATCTTAGGTTTCTCGAGTTCAAGATTAGGTGTGAAGATGACGAGCGAGCCAAGGAAGAGGATCTACCTTTCTCAAGACGCTTCAAGATCAAGCTATAAAGAAAGCTTGGTATTCTAATAAATTAAATAATGCTTTTAATATATAACATGTATATGCTTTTTCCAGGTTAGTAAAAATTGTTTTACTTGAAAAAGAAATTTTTAAATTCCGCCATTAATTTGATTAATGTTAAGTTTTTCTTTAACCCTAGACCTATTCCAAACTTCCCCTGTTTGAATAGAACTCGCCCCAGCTACTTCACCCAACAGTTCCTTAAGCACAATTCTACTTCTCGGTACTGATTTCTTCATATTATATGCTTCCAGAAACGTAGCGTTCGTTCTAGCGAACGTTTTCTGATCAGCAGTACTATAGAAGATGCACCCTTTAGTTTCTTTGGAATATCCCACGATAAGGCATACCTCTGAACGACTAGCTAGCTTGCTAGTCTTTTGTCTCAGCACATGTGCTGGACAACCCCAGATGCAAACATGGTGTGAAACAGATTTTCTACCACTCCATCTTTTATAGGGTATGCCAGAGACCGTCTTGGACGAAACCTGGTTCAAAATGTAAGCTGTTGTTTCTAGGGTATATCCCCATAACAAATTAGGAAGCGATGAGTAACTCATCATCGATCTCACCATATCTAGCAGAGTTCGATTCCTTCTCTCCGACAAACTGTTTAGTTGCGTGGTGCCAGGTGCTGTAAGCTGAGAATGAATGCCTTCTTCTCTAAGCAGGTCTTCGAACTCTCCAGACAAATACTCTCCCTCTCGATCCGGTCGAAGAGTTTTGATCTGTTTCTCCGTCTTCTTTTCAACTAAAGCCTTATACTCTTTGAACATTTGAAAAGTATCCGACTTATGTCGCATAAGGTAGATATGACCAAATCTTGAGTAGTCATCAGTGAAGGTTACAAAATATTCATAACCTCCTATTGCATGGATGTTTATCGGACCACATACATCACTATGTATGAGTTTTAAAACCTGAGTGGCTCTTAGACCCTTTGAAGAGAAGGGTCCCTCTAGACATGATTCACACGTGGGAAGACTTCCCACAGTTAGAGACTTCAAAGGACCATCCTTTGTTAATCTCCTAATCCTATCTAGGTCAACATGTCCAACACGTAAGTTCCATAGATATGTATCATCTGTTTCATCAGTATGAAACGTCTTGCGCTTATTAAGTAAATCACTATTCACTTCGGTATCTAAGATTTTCGGTTCAACAAGATATAAATAATAAATAGAATCCACTCGTTGATTTATAGTAATAAAAGAATCATCAATATAAATCTCAATACCATTATTGATCTTAAAATTGAAAGCTTGTTCTTCTAAACGACCAAATGAAATCAAATTCTTGCAAAAATATGGAACATAATAAACATTATTCAATAATAAAGTTTCATTTCCAAACTTGAGCTTCACGGTCCGGACAGATCTTGCTCCGACCTTCGTTCCATCACACCAGTTGAATCCGAACTCCCCGTCACTTAAGCTCCTGGTTTTCCTGAAACCGTTCAAATTACACACAATGTGGTCAGACGCCCCGCAATCTAGGATCCACGGCGATACCTTGTTTGTAGTATAACATGCTTGAGAAACTAGAATCGTATCTTTCCCCTTGACACTCTTGAGGTAGGTAGGACAGTTCCACCGCCAGTGACCAGCCTCTCCGCAATGGTCACACTTGTGCTCAGACCTGTCCACCTTTGGGATGCCTTTGCCCTTAGCATCCACAACCTTCTTGTATGGCTTCTTGGAACCCGTTCGGTTGGCGTTTTTGGGCCTTTTCATCATTCTATTAGAACCAGAGGTCGAGGCTCTATGTTCAGAAACATTGAGCTCTCCCGACTTCTTCTTGTTCTTAGGGAGAGGTCCCTCGGCAGTCTGCAACTCCTTAATGAGCTCAGTTACAGTATAATTGAGCTTGTTCATGGATTAGTTCAGAAGAAAGCTATCATAAGATTCCGTTAGAGTCTCCAAGATCATGTCAATCTTAGTTTCTCCGTCGATCTCAGAATCGAGGATCTCCATATCATTCAGGTGACCCATGATCAGTAGTATTTGTTCCCGAACAGAAGATTTTGGCTTCATCCTGCAGTTCATAAAACTGCGGATAGCTTGCTGCCTCGCCTGACGTCCATGGCATCCAAACATCTCATGCAGATTGAATAAGATGTCATATGCAGTGGAGATGTCTCGATAAGATTGTTGCAACACATTGCTCATTGATGCAAAAATGTAGCATTGAGCAATCTCATCAGACCTCATCTTGGCATCGTAGGCGTCCTTGTTTTCCTTACTCGAGTCAGCACTCGGAGCAGGAGGACATGGAGTCGTGAGAACATACTCTTGCTTTTCCACCATCAGTATGATGTCCAGGTTACGTTTCCATTCAACATAATTCTCACCCTCGAGTTTATTAGAACTTAAAATTGTTTGAAGTGGATTAAAATACATTTTGCTGAAAACATGAATAAAATAAATAACTTTAGTATGTGCTACTTTTTCGAATTATATGCATGCATGAACAATACTAATATAGTGAGGAAAACGATAAATAATTCATGGTATTATGAACATCAATGGTTAATTACTTTTCCTACGGGGAAACCGTAATTAACCGCCTTTCATAGTCGTGACACATCACTATTTAGTTCGAACCTATTCAAGAAGTCAGAACTTCTAGTTCTTACTAATTACCATAAACGTTTGGTCACTTATTTTTAATGCAGGGCCTCTATGTGAAAGTAAGCCTAAGTGTGCAACCGACACGTGGGTCTTTAGTCAAGTTACTTTGAAGACGGTTCACTTATGTGGACACCCCGTTTCATCGATCCTCTTTAAGACTTAGTTCTTAACAATATAATTACCTAAATACTTCTGAAGTACTCCCATTGAAGGGAGGGCTACTAAGGGTGACTCTTAGTTCATCACATATTTAGTTAATTATATTCGTGTTGGGGACCTTGGGTTGCTTCAACGATAAACAACCCCGCCAGTTAGTTTTTGCAAAGAATCAAATTATTTTAAAAGAGTTTACAATTTTTATAACTCATTATTTAAATTATAAACTCTATGAACAATTCATGTTATTATGATGTTGGCGTTCTATCCTAATGACATGTGAGGTGATATGCAATGAGTACAAATAATTTAAAACATAAAATATTTAACTCACTAAATGATCCATTTCTAAATACAACCAAATATTATTTTAAATGAAAATTAAACAACTTTAATCTTCATCGTCTAGGAGACTTGTGACGCGTCATCGGGTGTCTCGGGTTAGCCCCCACACGTTCTCAACGTGCGGCCAAGCCCGAGGTGCTGCCTCCTTGTATTCTCGTCGTCGAATTACAACAAATTAAATTTAAAATTTAAATGTCTTTGCAAATTGAGGATCACAATTAAATAAATAAATTTAAAAACCCGAGACGATAACCGGAAATAAAATCCTAGTGTCATATTAAATGAGGATCCATCAATAAACACAAACACACAATTCAAGCATTCACAATGCTAAAATTAATCATACAAAAACGCCAACACCAACTAGTCAAACAAATTTCAAAACAAGTCATTAAACCTAAATTTTCATGCATTTATTTAGCTCTGATACCATTTGTTAGATTTTATTTAACAAATGAAATAATATAATTATATAACACATCTTATGTGGCGAAAATATATAATTGTATCTATACGTATTAAAACAATTTTAATATGTTTAACAACCTAATGCATTAAAATTTAATTCTATGCTTAATAAACTAATTTATTAAAACACGACACTCAACATTTAAACATACTAACAATCTATATAAACATTTTATATAATATTTAGCAGTCCAAATCGTTGAGGGAGACTTACAATTGAGATTATAAATAATCCCGACATTGCTCGCTATCGTCGGAATGCCAGACCAAGTCTAACGAAGGAAACAGGCTCGCCGGACAGGGCTGGACATGCGCTTGCCAGACTGGGAAGTCTGCCTTGCCGGACAGGATATTTGCCGGACTGGGAAGCCTCGTTGGACAGGAGACATGACGCCTGGACACTTGTTCGCCGGACAGGATGTTTCGCCGGACTGGAGCCTTTGAACCTGGGACCTTAGACTAGAATTTGAAAGGACTAGACCTGGTCGCCAGACTGGGAAGAACTTGCGGGACATGACCTGGCCGCCAGACTGGGAATTTGACCGGATTGGACTCCTGGTCGCCTGATTGGGATTTTGGCCGAACAAGGAGTCTGGCTGGGAATCCTCGCCGGACTGGACGGTTGATAGGAGATCGCCGGAATGGACCTGTTGGCTGGGATTTTGGCCAGTTTGAATCCTTTTATAATTAATTTTTAAACAAAAATTCCAGAACAAAATCAACAAACACCACGAGTTTAGAATCAACAATATAACACAAGAAATATGTTCAGATCTAGAGGGTGGGCTCTCATGAACTTTCGTGAATAAATCAAGAGATCAAGGAAAACAATTTTCCTTCTCTTTTCTTTTTGGGAATTCGGCCGAGTGATCAAGCGGGGGAGAGACATACATTGTTTTGGCCGAATAAATTAGGTTAGGGTTATTTTTTATGTGATTAGGGTTTTCAACCCTTTTATAAACAACTTTAAAAGATGGGCTAAAGCTGGGTCAAACCCATGACCCTAATCACTTAAATAATTCAGCCAAAATCTCTCCTTCTACTCGTCCAACTTCATTTATTTAATTCTCAAATACTTTTAATTTATTTCTAAAATTAATTTAGAACTCTCATTTTATTTAATGACATTTCATTAAAAAAATTTCATAGTTATCAAATAATTACAAAATGAGAAATTATGTATTTTCTTTTTTTATTAAACTGAATTACTCAAGTGTATTATTATCAACATAATAATACTCTATGATTCAATAAACAAAATAAATAACTAATTATTTATTAAGTTATAAAGAAAATAACTTTCTCGATATAAATCACAATTTATCTATCATTGAGACCTCATGGACCCACACGAACGAAACTTTAGAATAAAGATCGGATACAAAAGTTCATAAACATTTTACGTCTTTTAATTCTTAATATTGGACCAATACTGACACGATCTCTGTACATATGCGTATATTTTATGTTTGATGTGACAAAACAATTTTTTTCACGATCCACGGCATACTTTACGATATTACCCTTCATGTGTATCAGTAACTAAGAGGAATGTAAAATTATTGTTTTATCCCTTAAGTTATTATTTCACTAACTCCTTTGTTATTTATGAATGAGAAAATTATAAAAGTGAGATGTCATTACATGTCACGTGTTTTAATCAAAGAATGTTCTTATTCAATGAATACCTGGCCAGGTTTATTTACTCACACTCTCATAACAAAGCATAGTGTGATACTAATGCATCTGCATCGTTTCTACATGAGTTCCATATCTGTGAATCATATAACCCAATATTATATACTTGTGACACCAATCGTCAGATCAGATGAAACTAAAACTTAGTCATTATCCATTGACAAATCAAATGTCACAAAGTATAATATCAATTATATATTCACTTCTCGATTAAGGTAAGTACCAAAGTAACCTTCGTATGTGATTTTGAAGCTTCGAGTGTTTAAACAGTTTTATCTCGAGCTTCTAAGTATCACTGGTCTTGTTCAATATCTTCTATAAGATATCAAGGATGAATCATAGAGTCCTAACTCTCTATATCACAAGATTAGATATCATGATTCATTCTAACAATCAATACTTAGATTCGATTGCTCTATCAATGTTAAGATTGCGAACAAATGTTTAAACTAGTCACAAGGGGCTATCTTGTCAAGTCTATACTTAGCATCCTTTTCACTGATAACAGTTTCATTCATAGCATTCATAAATAAACACAAACATAATAAAGAATAAATATTTATTAATATCAATGTATCCGGAAAATCAAATACAAAAAGTATTTCAAAGTCTAATATCTCTTTTGTGGACACACCCAGCAGTTACCGAGCTAATGAAGGAGCTTCACACTGCTGAGGCACTCTTGAGGAAAAAGAGGGCTAATGGAGAGGCTCATGCTTTTGAGCACAAAGCCTCTACCTCTGGATCTAAGAAGAGATCTCATAGAGCAGAAAAGAAGAAACCTAGCAAGGTTCTGAAGAAGAAGGTGCCCCGGGCTATCAAGGTGAACAAGTCTAAGGACAACTGTCATCATTGCATTGAGCCCGGACACTAGCGTAGGAACTGTCCTACCCGTTGGAATTTAGTTAACAATTAACCTAATTAATTATGAAACATATCTATATATGGTGGAAATTCACAATTCAATTTAACATATTAAAAACGTTTTCTAACACATTCATAACCATGTCATTAAATCTAAACTAGCATGTCAACAAATTTATGTACATATCAATAAATTCATTTAAGCATGCAAGCGAACAATCTAAATAAATATAATCATTCTACAATACTATATCATTCAGATCCAATTCGTTTAAGAGACACTTACATAGGGTTTGGATCTGCGAGAGCAAGTCTCGGTGTACGTCCAAGTGACCGGCCGATCCTCTACACCACGCGCGTCAAGGAGATCCTCAAATCCGTCGTGCCTTCGTTCCTCCAAAAGTAGCCGGCCCTGGGGAGAGAAAAAATTACTCAAACAACCACAAGTTGAGTCAATGATAATACTCAAGGGATTTTAGGAGACAAAGACGGTGGGCTCTTTCGTGGGAACAAGGGAAGAAGGGTAAACTCAAAGAAAAGGAAGGGCTGCCGGGAAACAGTTTTCCTCTCTCTATTTCTCTCTTAATTTCGGCCAAAACCTCTCAAGCACAAGGGGGAAGAGGTTTGGCTGAGTGTTGGTCGAAATTAGGCTAGGGTTACTAAAGAGAAACCCTCCTTTTATATCATAGAGAATGGGCTTAATTTAGGTCAAAATCCATTTAAGACCCATTAGTCAAACTTAAGCCCAAAACTCTTTTTAATGAGTTTAAACAATTTTTCCAGCCCATAAAACACCTATTATGGCCGGCCATATTGTCCTAATTATCTCCCAAATTTATTTGATTTATTTCTAAAATAATATTTAATTAATTTAGAACATCTCATTTATTTAATGACAAGTCATTAATTATTTTCATACTAATCAATGTAGTACGAAACGAGAAAATATTTATTTTCATCTTTTATTTATTTGAATCATCAAATTATATTATTATCAATATAATAACATAATATGATTCGTGAAATAAATGTAATAATAAATAACCAGTTATTTATTTAATTACTCAGAAAATAATTTTCTTAGCGTAAATCACAATTTACGTTGAATGAGAAAATCAATAATTTCTTGTTCACCAAAATCTCGTCCGAGAGTCTATCATTGAGACCTTATGGACCCACATGAACGAAGCTTTAGAATAAAGCTCGGACATAAAAGTTCACAAACTTTTTCCGGCTTTTAATTCTAAATATTAGTCGATTCCACTAAAGGACCAATATTGAACATCTCTAAGTTTATATGCGTTTATATTTCTGTTTGATGTGACAACACTATTCTTCACATGGTCCACGGTGTATTTTACGATATTACCCTTTGTGTGTATCATTAACTCAGAGGAATCTAAAATTACCGTTTTACCCCTGAGTTATTATTTCACCAAGTCCTCTATTATTTGTGAACGAGAAAAACATAAATTGAAATGTCTCAACATGTCACGTGTTTTATTTCAAAGAATTATTTATTCGATGAATACTAGGCCTGGTTTATTCGCTTACACTCTCATAACAGAGCATGGTGTGATACTAATGCCTTAGCATTGTTTCAACACAAATTCCATATCTGTGAATCACATGTTTCAACGAAACAGTATTATGACACCAACTGTCGGATCAATGAAACTTCATTTAGCCATTGCCCATTGACAAATCAAATGTCATAAAGTGTTAAAAAATACATGTACTCACTTCAGGATTTAGGTAATTACTAAAATACCCCTCGTATGTGAGTTTGAGGTTTCGAGTGATTAGACGGTTTTATCTCGAACTTCAAAACTTCACTGGTCTTGTTCAATATCTTCATTAAGATATCAAGAATGAATTACAGAGTCACAACTCTCCATATCACAAGATAAGATATCGTTTAATTCATTTTAACAATCATTACTAGGAATCGATTGCCCAATCGATCTTTAGATTGCGAACTATTATTTAAACTAGTCATAACAAGGTATCTTGTCAAGTCTGTACTTAGCACTTCTTTCGTTGATGACAGTTTCAGAGCGTAAACATAAATGCGTAAACACAATCTTAAATAAGAATGGATATTCAATCTTTATTTAATTTCAAAGCAAAACAAATACAAAAGTGTTTAATATCAAAAATCTCCTTTGTGGGCATAAATGCCAACACTACCTACCTCAAGGCTAAAGGGTTGTACTTATTATCGAAGCTTGTTTAGTAGCTAATAATGTATCATCGTGGATTCTTGACTCCACTGCTACTAACCATATTTTTTGTTCCTTGAATGGGTTAAGGAAAAGCAAAAGTCTAGAGAATGACGACTTCTGCTTTAAGTGGGGTGATGGGAGCTTGGTGTCGGCTAAGGTTGTGGGATTCGTGAGATTTTCTTTTGAAGACAGAACATTAAATTTGAATAATGTGTATTTTATTCATTCCTTTGGGAAAAACTTAATATATGTAGCTCAAATTGTTGAACATAATTATTATTTAAAGTTTATTGATAATGGAACTCGAATTTCTTTTTCCAACTCATTTGTCACTGATGCTTGTATGAAGAATGGTTTATACTATCTTTATCCTACATAACATTTGCAGTAGACACTTAAATAGATAATGATGTAGTTAGTAAACCAAAGATGATCAAAATTAATGATTTATGTGATCTAATAAAATCAACACATCTTTGACACTTAAGACTTGGTCATATTAGTTTAACGAAATTTTTTGTTTCACATGGACATAAAATGATGTGAATGTCAAAATAAGATTTTGAATATTTTCATATAATGAGAATATAAATTATTTTCTAACGCCAAAAAAATGTTTGAGGCATTATGAAATTAATTTCATTGTTTGTGCAATATTAATTCTACAATGGGTATTTTAAGAATTGTGTTAAAATAAATAAGAAAGCATCTAAAAGCTCCCCCCTTATAAATAGAATTCGGCTCAAAGAGGAGAATGAAATAATATATCTTATTATTTTGTGCATTATTGTATATTGGTAATTGCCAAAAAGAAAAGAGGAATGAATTTCATTGAGAAGGAAACAAATGTGCTAAGTGAGTAAACAAATTTCTCTCACTAATGCACAAGGAGGGCCGGCCATATGGATAGAGAAAGAGGAGAATAAATCAAATATTGTGTCATGAATATGGAATAGGAAAGGGTAATTACCCTTTCTTGTATTTGCTTCTCCTATAAATAGAGGCTCACATTGAGATGTGCAAATAAGTTTTTGCTCTTGTTTTCTCTATAGTTGGCCGACTATATTCTTCATCTCTCTCTAAATATCTCTAATTTTTTGGCACCTAAGTCCTCATTAGACTTTGGCTTAAATTAGCTCTTTAGCTCATAGACTTGTTCTTGAGTTATTGTGTTTAATTGTGCCCATACACAAATCCTTCAAGCACTCTATAGACTTTTGTAATAGAAACTTTAGGTTTCTTGAGTTCACGACAAGGTGTGAATGAAACGAGCAAGACGAGACGATCTACCTTTCCTAAGACTTCTCAAATATCAAGCTACAAGAAAGGTTAGTAACAAGTAAGTAAATATTATTTTTAAATAATATGATGTTCATGCACTTTGCCTAAATTAGTTAAATTGTTTTACTAGTAAAGAAATTTTTATATTCCGCCATTAACTTGTTAATGATTATTTTTTCTATAATTGTTTTCTTAATCCTAGACCTATTCCAACAAATGGTATCAGAGCATAGGTCAAAGTATAAGCATGTACATGTTATTAAAAATAATTTAACGAAAATTGTTTATTCATTCACACTCTCATAACAAAGCATAGTGTGCTACTATTGCTTCAGCATTGTTTCAACATAAATTATGTATCTATGAATCACATAATCCAACAAAACAACGTTATGACACCAACCGCCAGGTCAGATAAAACTTCAATTAGTCATTGCACATTGACAAATCAAATGTCATAAAGTAATACTAGAATATATGTGTTCACTTCAGAGTATCAGATGTCTTGTTGAATGTCTTCTTTAAGACATCAAGACTAAATCATAATCAAAACTCTCTATATCACACGAGAAGATATCGTGATTCATTCAAACAATCAATACTCAGATTCGATTGTTGTATCGATTTTTAGAATGCGAACTATTATTTGAACTAGTCACAAGAGAATATCTTGTCAAGTCTTTACTTAGCACCTCTTTTGTTGATGACAGTTATAAAGTGTAGCAAACACATAAACACAAACTTAATTAAGAATGAATATTTAATTTTATTTAATGTTTCAGCAAAATGAAATACAAATGTATTTATAATTTCTAATATCTCTTTTGTGGGCACCAATCCCAACACTTACGGAGCGATGAAGAGGACTCCGACAAGGATTCATTGCAAACACTCAACAATTCGTAAGTCAATTCAAGTTTACTAGAAATATTGAATGCGTTATTAAGTATGAAAATAACAAGTTATGTTAGAACGTTCCCATTGTGGCTTTGACAGAGGCTTATGCTCATGGTACCACTCCGACTCTTCCGCTTGTTTAGACTGCATCGATATGGAATGAGTTCACCCGTCAAAAACATGAGGTCTGAAATGTCTTTACACATGCATTCGACACACTCTTGCATTGTATGGCTACCTTCAGGCGTCGTCAACCACGAATGCTAATGGATCATGTATCCTTTGATAATATATGTAAATTTTTAACTAATCTAATGTATTTTGTAATCACTAACTAATCTAACCTCTTTTTTCTTTTCACAGCTTAGAATATGGGAGATTTTGAACATGGTCTTCCAGGACGTTATTAGATTACATCCGGGCAAAATTCTGACAACACAAGTGGGCCAAATACGAGGTAAACAACCTCCGCTTCCATCGGCCTCTCAAGATCCTCCTCGTCCTCCTCGGGATGTCATGATCCTCCATGTTGTCATCCGCCGAAGACCTACACGAAGAGGCCGAAATCAAAGCGCAAAGACGATGCAGGAAAGGAGATAGGAGTACTGATGGTGACTCTGACGTCAAAGTCGAATAGACTTCGAAAAGGTATTTAGGGCGTAAATGATGTAGTTAATTATTTTGTCTTATAGTTTGTAAATATATTTTCCGTTTGGAAACAGTTTGTATTTTGTAAAATTTTGTATCTTTCTTATTTACGTATATGTTGGATTTGAGATTTTAACTTCTAAACTCTATAGGTACTTCTCTTTTCAATTTCATTGACCCGAATCGACATAAGTACTAGGGAACCTGTCTTCCTCATTCCTCTTTCATTTCGTTGATGTTGCCGAACAATGATAAGTTCGGAAATTTTGTGAAGTAGAATGACACACTCGTTTACAATGGAGAAGACGGAGAAAATACATTTTAAAACCGCTGACACCGGCTTCGAATTCATCAACATTCTTTTAGGTAACAGAAAATGGCTAATGTATACAATACATCTTTTGTAAATTAATTCACCAATCTTGTTAATTAAACAATCTATTTTCTTCATTAAACTCACTTAAACGAGTACCGATCGGATTGAAAAGAGGTCAACCAGTTAGATGGGGCCTGTGGGCAACCAGTCGGAATTATAGTTATCCTTGGGCCTTCGAGCTACCGGTAGGATTGGGCCGGTTTTCTGGCCGATCGGGTTGGTCTGGTTGCTGGCTGGTCGGATCGGCCTCCTGCCTGGCCGGTCGGGTTGGCCTACTAGCCGGCCGGTCAGGTAAGGCCTTCTGGCTGGCCGGTCGGATTTGCATGCTGGATGGCCGGTCATATTGGCCTCCTCTGCGTCTTCACTTTCCTTCGCCCGATTGTGCCTTCTCATGCCGGATTAGGAAGCCATGGTTTGGCCGAGAGTCTTCCTTGTTGTTTCTTCAAGTTTGTCAGCCCTATACAAATTAAATTTTCACACAAGGACCATGAATGATTCAATAGTAATTATTTTGGGGTTTTTAGAGATCAAGATGGTGGGTTCTTTTAGGTTAACAACGGAGAAGGGGAAAGACTAAAAAAAATAAGGAAGCTATCAGGAGAAAACGTTTTTTTGCTCTTCAGTTTCTCTCTCTCTCGGCCGTACAACTCACAAGGGGGAAGGGGTTGGCCAAGACTCTCTAATTAGGGTTAGGGTTTTGTGAGTCAAGATTCGTTTTTATATTAGAGAGAATGGGCTAAACTTAGGTCAAAATCCAATATTAGTCAAGCTTCCCTTTCCCGACTTTTAATTCTTAATATTAGTCGATTCCAATAAAGGACCAATATTGAAACTCTCTAAGATTACATGTGTTTATATTTCCGTTTGATTTCATAAAACAGTTCTTCACACGATCAACAATGTATTTTACGATATTATCCTTTGTGTGTATCATTAACTCAGAGGAATTTAAAATAACCGTTTTACCCATGAGTTATTATGTCACCAACTCCGTTGTTATTTGTGAAGGAGAAAAGCATAAAGTGAGATGTCTCTACATGTCATATGTTTTATTCAAGGAATGTTTTATTCGTATCTGTGAACTAATGCCTGAGCATTGTTTCAACACAAATTATGTATCTGTGAATAACATAATTCAATGAAACAATATTATGACACTATCCGTTGGGTCAATGAAACTTCTTTGAGTCATTGCACATTTACAAATCAAATTTCATAAAGTGTTACAAGAAAATATGTATTCACTTCAGAATTAAGGTAATTACCAAAATACCCCTCTTATGTGATGCTAAAGTTTCGATTGATTAAACGGATTTATCTCGAGCTTCAAAATTTCATTGGTCTTGTTCAATGTCTTCATTAAGAAATAAAGAATAAATCACAGAGTTACAACTCTCTATATCACAAGATTAGATATCGTTGATTTATTCAAAAATCAACACTCAGATTCGAATTCCCAATCGATCTTTAGATTCTGAACTATTATTTAAACTAGTCATAAGAGGGTATCTTGTCAAGTCTATACTTAACACCTCTTTTTGTTGATGCAGTAAGAGCATAACAAACATACATAAACGCAATCTTAAACAAGACTGAATATTTTATTTTATTTTACTTTCAGCAAAAACAAAATACAAAATATATTTAAATGTCTAATATCTCCTTTGTGGACATAAATCCCAACATGAATTTCAAGGAGTTGACAAATTTTAACATGCATAATTATACTAAGAAATGGGCAACAAATTTATTCTTTCAGGACGAGATTCGTTGAAGTTTTTTTGTACAATGTTTTAGCATGATATCTCTTTATTTTAAGTATTTTTTGTATGAGATCTTGTTACATTAGATGTTTATGTTTGACATTTTAGCAGGAGATCTCTTTATTTTAGTAATTTGTATGAGATATCATTACATTACATGTTGATGTTTGACGTATTGTATGAGATCTCTTTATATTAGATATATATTTTTGACGAGATGTCTTTACATTAGACGTTTTTATGTTTGATATAAGAAGAGAAATTGATATCATTGAAAATCTAACACGAAAACGACCTTAAAATCCGTGAAATGCAAAGAGACGCGATTCAAGTCAATTACAACTCAATCAAAAACATAAAATCTATGAAATACAAAGAGACAAAATACAAAAAAATTCCACATCCTTGAAAAACATAAAAGAAAACTACAAGCATTTCAATCTCTCCATTTGCATATCGCTTTATTATGACCTCTGCCACCTCATTTTCCATATTTTTGTTGAACAAAAATCTTATCACCTTGACATGGGTATCGATTTACGTTTCGCCTTCCTTGCTGACTTTTCTTCGGTCGACTTACTTGTTTCTTTTCGACTGGTACATCGACTCTTCTAGTATTTATCTGATCCGGTACATTCCACTGTTCGTTACCGATGGGATAAATGGTTTCTTTACACATCTCAATCCATGTCTTCATTGCTTAGAAGTCACAGCATACCGAGTAAACATCTACACTTCGATGTTGAACATCCACAATTGCATGCTCACATGGGATGCCTATTTGTTGTCGTATTCCGCACGTGCATGTCTTCCCTATCAACTTCACATCATACTCACCCATTGAGTCTTTGACGTGACACTCATACATAACAAGACCATACACATCGACATATTGCACCTTGTCATTCATTTGGAAAAATGTTCTTAGAATTTCGGAGTCAATCTTTGTTGGCAGAGATGCCCACAAGAAGATTATTTATTTGCATATCGATGTAATATAAATCTCTCATGAGTCCTTTTTATAATTTGATGATTATATTAATAAAATTTGAAACGTTCATTCATTCATTTTCGTTTGAAGAATATTATATTCAATAGTCTTATAGTTCTTAATCAAACCTAACACGTATGAAGAGTCAACTGTAGATTTGTGTGAACAAACTCTTCATGGTTTGATCTTCTTGCTTGGCTCGATTCTTTCACGCCTAATATTTAACTCGAGAAATCTAAGGTTTCTATTACAAGAGTATATAGAGTTTTAGAAGGATTTGTGTGTAGGCTCAATTACACACAATAAGTCAAGAACAAGTCTATGAGTTCAAAAGCTAATTTAGCCTAAGTCTAATGAGGACTTAGGTGCCAAAATAAAAAGAGATTTTCTAGAGAGAAAAAGAGAGAGGGAGTCGGCAACAACAGAGAAACAAGAGCAAGAATGCTTATTTTCATATCTCTATCTGAGCCTCTATTTATAGAGGAAGAAAAATCAATAAAGGGTAATTATGCATTCATGACACAATATTTGATTTTCTCTTCTCCTTCTCATTGTGCATGGTCGGCCATCTATATGCTTTAGTGAGGGAAATTTGTTTCCTAACTTATCATATTTATTTCATTCTCAAGGAAATTCATTTCCTCTTTTCCGTTTTGGTAATTATCTTTATAATTAAAGGCAAATAATTTTCTCCTCCTTGATGTATCTTGGCCGAACTTTACACTAGGGAAGGGCATCTAGATGCTTCTGTTGGAAATTAGTTAACCTTTAACCAATAATATTATATAACATATCTAAACATGGCGGAAATATGTAATGGGACCTAATATGTTAAAACCTATTTTTAACATATTCAATTAACCTAGGCGTTAAAAATTACTAACATGTCAATAAACGTTTTATTCAAAACATGTTATCAACAAATTAAACAAACGACCTAACAACCTATAAACAATTTATAAATTTCCATCGCAGATCCAACTCGTTTAGTAGACTTACATGTGAGGTTGTAAACAACCTCGTGCGTTGCTCGCTTACGCCGGAATGCCACGCCAAATTCTCGCCGGAATACGCTCCCCGGATTAGCCTTAGCTTTGCGTGGGTGCGCGCCTGGCCCTACGAAAAGTAGACCTGTGTGGGTGCCTTTGAGTCGCTGGACTGAGTCTGAATTTGCTGGAGGGAGGACCTGCCTACACGCCTCAAGTTTGTGTTGCCAATTGCTGCTCCATACTCGCCGGACAGGATCTTCCGCGCGCCAAATCTTCAATCGGAATAAATTAATAAGACAAAAAGATCCGAGTATGTTCATTCTTCCTTTGTATATTAACACTGCTCTCCCCTCACAAATATCGATTTTAGGATTCTTTTTTCTAGTGATCCACTCTATCTCTCTTTGCTAATGGAAACATGTTTCCTATATGTACAAGAGTAGACGTGCCATTTTTCCAAAAATTAAGTGGGAGGATTGCACTTGTTTGCAATCCAAGATCCCCTTACTTTTCCTATAAATTAAGTGGAAGGGTTGTACTTATTGTTTGCAACCCACGATCCCCAACACTAATGAGAAGTCCACATGTTGCCGGACTAAGAGTCACCCTCGTGGCCCTCTCTTAAATGAGAGTACACATAGACGCATTGCTCCTAACATTGCTTTTATAGCTACGTTCAAAAGTGAAACGATGAGACAAGGCCTCCCCTCGGCGGATTGTTTTGAAAGTAGATCTTGTTGAACTAAGTTGTTGGTTACACACTTAGACTCAAACTCTAGTAATCCTCCCTCGAGACCCTCCGACAAGTTTTGAGTGATCAAACTTCTTTATAAGGTGGCTTGTCAAAGAATTGATGTATTGACATCATGACTGTGCATTAATGATGTGTCATTTACTTATGAAAGGCGACTCTTTGCAGCCTTCCCTCGAAGGAGTATAGTGTCATTTTGTTCATAACACCTTTGGATTTATTTTTGTCTAAATAAATTAAACTTAAAATCCTAAACAAAAGACTAATCATAAATTGTTATAACTTTCAGCAACATGTCTCTAAACCCCCTCTCTACTATCCTTTCCTCAAACAAACTGGAAGGTGATAACGACGTAGATTGGAAACGTAACCTAGACATCATCCTTACCGTGGACAAGCACAAGTGGGTACTCACCACCCCATGTCCTCCTGAAACAAATGATGATTTAACTCAAGAGGACAAGGACGCCCTTGCGTACTTCCTCAGATCCGATAAGATTGAGAGATGCTATATTTTAGCATCGATGAACAATGTGTTGCAACAACAACATCGTGATATTGGGTCAGCCTATGAAATTCTCTACAATCTTCAGGAGATGTTTGGAGGGCAATGGTGTCAGGCTAGGCAACAATAGGTACAACAGTTTATGAACTGTCGTATGAAAGCAGGGACTCCCATTAGAGAACATATGATGTTGATGATAAGTTATCTTAACGAGATGGAAATCCTTGGATCTGAGATTGATGGAGAAACCAAGATAGATATGATCTTGGAAACTCTCCCTAAATCTTTTGATACTTTCAAGCTGAACTACTCCATGAATAAGCTAGGGTACACTGTTACCAAGCTAATGAAGGAGCTTCACACCGCTGAGGGACTCTTAAAGATAAAGAGGACTACTGGAGAATCGCATGCTACTGAGCACAGAGTCTCCACCTCTAGATCTAAGAAAAGATCTCATAGAGCCGACAAGAAGAACCCTAGCAAGGTTCAGAAGAAGAAGATGCCCCGGACTGCCAAGGTGGACAAGTCTAAGGACAACTGTCACCATTGCAATGAGCCCCGTACACTGGTGTAGGAACTGTCCTACCTACCTCAAGGCTAAAGGGAAAGGTATTGTACTTATTACCAAAGCTTGTTTAGTAGCTGATAATGTATCATCGTGGATTATTGACTCCGCTGTTACTAACCATATTTGTTGTTCCTTGAATGGATTCATGAAAAGCAAAAGCTTAGCGGATGGTGACTTCTGCTTCAAGTGGGGTGATGGGAGCTTGGTGTCTGCTAAGGCTGTGGGATCTGTGACTCTATCTTTCGAAGCTAAAACTTTAAATTTGAATAATGTGTATTATGTTCCTTCCTTTGGGAAAAACTTAATATCTGTAGCTCAAATTGTTGAGCAGAATTATTATTTAAAGTATTTTAATAATTGAATTCGTATTATTTCTTCCAATTCATTTGTCACTGATGCATGTTAAAGAATGATTTATACTATCTTTATACTACAAAACCTTTGCTATTAGATAGCTAAATAGATAATGATCTAATTAGGGAACCCAAGATGATCAAACTTAATGACTCCTCTGATCTAATAAAATCAACATATCTCTGGCACTTAGACTTTGTCATATTAGTCTAGATAGGATTAAGAGATTTGTGAGGGATGGTCCACTCAAAGCCTCTGCAATAGGCTCACTGCCGACTTGTGAATCCTGTATAGAAGGAAAAATGACCAAACGACCTTTGTCTGATAAAGGTTGAAGAGCCACTGAGGTGCTGGAACTAATACATTCTGATGTATGTGGTCCGCTCAGAATTCAGGCACGGGGAGGATACAAATACTTCGTTACCTTTACCGATGATTATTCAAGTTATGGATTTGTCTATTTGCTCAAACAAAAATCCGAAACCTTTAACGTATTTAAGGTTTTTCGGGCTTTAGTGGAAAAGTAGACTGGCAAACAGATCAAAACCCTTCGATCAGATCGAGGTGGTGAGTACTTGTCTGAAAAGTTCGATGACTTTCTTAAAGAAGAAGGTATCGCTTCTCAGCTTACTGCACCTGGCACACCTCAACAAAATGGAGTGTCAGAGAGAAGGAATCGAACTTTGATGGATATGGTTAGATCAATGATGAGTTACACATTACTCCCTAATTCCTTTTGGGGGTATGCCCTCGAAACTGCAGCATATATTCTGAACCAAGTTCCGTCTAAGACGGTCCCTGGTACTCCTTATGAACGATGGACTGGGCGTAGAGCTAGTTTAATCCACATCAGAATTTGGGGTTGCCATGCACATGTGCTAAGGCAAAAGACTAGAAAGTTGGCTAGTAGGTCAGAATTATGTGTGTTTGTTGGATATCCAAAGGAAACCAAAGGTTTCACATTCTATAGTCCCGAGGACGACAAAATGTTTGTCAGAACTAATGCTCGTTTCCTTGAGGAGGACTATATGAATAATACAAAACCTAGAAGCAAAACTGTGCTTGAAGAAAATTTGGTGAAGGATACTTCTACCTCATCTGTAAGAACTGTTCTTACCCCAACTGAAATGCAACCTAACAATTCAGAACCTCGTCAAGTAGTACTTCGACGTAGTAGGAGGGTTTCTGAAAAGCCCGACAAGTACATGTCTTATGGTGATACTCTCGTAGCCGTCACTGACATGGATGACCCTGTTTCCTATAGACAAGCAATGGATGGTTCTGAATCAAACCTTTGGCTTGATGTCATGAAAGTTGAGATGCATTCGATGTATGTCAACAAAGTCTGGAAACTTGTAGACCTACCTGAAGGGGTTAAACCTGTAGGGTGTAAATGCAGCTATAAGAAGAAAAGGGGTCCGGATGGGAACGTTGAGACGTTCAAAGCGCGACTAGTGGCTAAAGTTTACACCCAAAGGGAAGGTATCGATTATGAAGAAACCTTTTAGCCAGTCGCAATGCTTAAATCCATCTGTATACTTCTATCCATTGATGCCGCTCTCGATTACGAGATCTGGAAAATGGATGTCAAGACTGCTTTTCTGAATGGAGATCTTGACGAGCGCATTTTCATAGCTCAACCAGAAGGTTTCGTGGAAAGTGATCAAGAGAACAAAGTTTGTGAATTGCTTAAATCCATTCATGGATTAAAGCAAGCATCTAGATCATGGAATATCAAATTCGATGATACTGTTAAAAGCTTCGGTTTTGAACAGTCGATATATGAACCTTGTGTCTATAAATTGATACACGAGGGCAAGGTTGTGTTTCTGGTATTATATGTCGATGATATACTACTCAGTGGGAATGATGTAGGTAAATTATCTGAGGTTGAAATCTGGTTAGCTAAGCAGTTTGATATGAAGGATCTAGGGGAAGATGCATACATTCTGGGGATTCAGATCTTTCGAGATCTAAAGAACCGGATCTTGTCACTCTCCCGAGCATCTTATATAGATAAGGTGATGGAACGTTTTGCCATGCAGAACTCCAAGAAAGGTGAAAACCCCTTTAGACTTGGCGTCTCACTCTCTAAGGACCAGTCTCCCAAGACTGCACAAGAGATTGAGGACATGAGAAAAATTCCCTATGCTTTAGCCTAGGAAGTCTCATGTATACTATGTTGTGCACTAGACCGGATATATGTTTCACTTTTGGCGTAGTTAGCCGTTTCCAATCAAATCTTGGACCCAAGCACTAGGTTGATGTTGAGCATGTTCTTAAAATATCTTCGGAAAACTAAGAACTTGATGCTTACATATTCAGGTTTTGACCTGACTATGACGGGGTATACCGATTCCGATTTTCAGGCGGATAAGGATTCCAGGAAATCCACTTCAGGATCTGTGTTCATCCTGAATGGTGGATCTGTAGTTTGGAGGAGTATCAAGCAATCTTGCATTGCTGACTCCACCATGGAATACAGAATATGTGGTAACTTGTGAAGCATCCAAAGAGGCTGTATGGCTTAGAAAATTCCTTAACTATTTGGAAGTTGTTCCAAATGTCAACGAGCCCATGACACTTTATTGTGATAATAGTGGGGCTGTTGCTAACTCAAAGAAACCTAGAAGCCATAAGCACTCTAAGCATATTGAGAGGAAATACCATTTGATTAGAGAGATCGTGCATCATCGAGACATGGAGGTTAAGAAGATCTCAACGGTGGACAACCTTGCAGATCCGTTCACCAAGGCCCTATCCAACAAGGTCTTCGACCAACATCGAGACAGATTAGGCATGAAGGACTACTCTTATCTTCTTTGAGTCAATAGTGGGAGTTTGTTGGTAGAGATGCCCACAAGAAGATTGTTTAGTTACATATTGATGTAATATATAAATCTTTATAAAGTCCTTATTGTAATTTGCTGATTGATTTAATAAAAGTTGAAACGTTCATACATTCCTTTTAGTTTGATTGAAGATTTATGATATTCAATAGTCTTATAGTTCTTAATCAAACCTAACAATGTATGAAGAGACAAATGTAGATTTGCGTGAACAAACTCTTCATGGTTTGACTAAAACGATATATTCACAATCTAAAGATCAACGGAGTATAGATCCCAGTATGATTGTAGATGAATCTATGATGTTTGGTTACGAGGCATTGAGAGTTAGGAACTCTATAGTTTTTCTAGTGTATCTTTCGAAGATACTGAATTGACCAGTGCACCTTTAGACACAATAGAAGAACAAACCATTTATCATCTTCTATCTCAAGGTCACTATGTATGAATCGCATCATGCTTACCTGAATCCTGAAATGAGACATGTCATTTCATAGTATTAATGATCTCATTTGAGAAAGTCAAATTCTAGATCCATTACGTGATCTAGACAAGGCCTATTGGTAAGATATTAACTTATGAAGATGTCATGAACCAACTTTGTGAAGTTCTCATAGATATGGAATTCATGTACAAGATTGCTAAGATGCAATATATATCACCTCATGCTTTATTACTTGGATTGTGAATAAATGAACTGCGCATTATCCAAAATTAAGTAACGATGTGACTTGTTAGCTCCTCGTCAATACATTGTTTCTAACTTATTCACAAGTACTAAAGGAGTTGAGGAAATAACAACTAGATGGGTAAAATGGTTATTTTATAAATCTCAACTAGTTGATGATATTCATGAAGGGTGAACATAGATAACATTCAATGGATCCGCTCAATATAATTTAGTTGAATTTGAGTAGAAAATAAATTCATTTGAACCGAGAGATTCTCAATGTTAAGTCTTTAGTGGAGTCAGTTGACATTAAGCTAATACTCAAAAAAGGTTTGTGAACTTTCGAGTCCGAGTATAGAAGCTCAAGCTTTGTTCATTTGGATCCATAAGGTCACTATTACAGGCATTAGAGTAGGATTGTTAAACTAGAAGTTAAGTCAAAATAAGTTCAAGTGTTGAACTAGACTTTTTTCGGAAAATGTCTAACGGGTATTTTTGTCCACAAGGACATAAAATGATGTGAATGTTGCATTTGATGAAAATATAAATTATTTTCTAAAGCCGAAAATTCGTTTAAGGCATTATGAAATTAATTTCGTTATTTGTGCAATTATAATTCTACAATGGGTATTTTAAGATTGCCTTAAAAGAAATAAGGAAGCATCTAGAAGCTCCCCCTTTAATTATAAGGATAACTACCCAAAAGGAAAAGGGAAATGAATTTCCGTGAGAAGGAAATAGATAAGCTAAGTGAGTAAAAAATTTCCTCCTTGCTTGAGGTGTATGGCCGGCCATCCTAAGAGAGAAAGGGGAAGGGAAAATAAAATATTGTGTCATGAATACATTATTATTTCATTAATGGATAATTGACCTTTATATATTTTTCCTTCTCCTATAAATAGAGCCTCACATAGAGATGTGAAGGTTAAGCTTTTGCCTTGTTCTCTCTTGCTCTTGGCCAACCCTCTCTCTCTCTCTATATCTAGAAAATACTCTTTTTATTTTGCACCTAGATCCATACTTGATCTAGAGAATTAGCTTATGATCGAAGAATTGTTCTTGGTTCATATTGTTTAATTGTGCCCACACACAAATCCTTCTAAACTTCTATAGACTCTTGTAATAGAAACCTTAGGTTTCTCGAGTTCACGTTTTAGGTGTGAAGGTGACGAGCGAGCCAAGGAAGAAGATCCACCTTTCTAAAGACGCTTCTAGATCAAGCTACAAGAAAGGTTCGTATTTAAGTAGGTTTTAAATGCTTTTAATTTATAACATATATATGCTCTCTATCTATGTAAGTAAAAATTGTTTTACTTCTAAAAGAAATTTTTATATTCCGCCATTAATATGATTAATGATAAATTTTTCTTTAACCCTAGACCTATTCCAACACGCTTCGTTATGCAAGACTCTAATAAGGGCCAAACCCCCTTTAGACATAGAGTCTCACTCTCTAAGGGCCTGTCTCCAAAGACTGCAAAAGAGATTAAGGACATGAGAAATATTCCCTATACTTCAGCCATAGGAAGTCTCATGTATGCTATATTGTGCACTAGACCAGTTATATGTTTCGCCGTTGGCATAGTTAGCCATTTCCAATCAAATCCTAGACCCGAGCACTGGGTTACTGTTAAGCATATTTTGAAGTATCTTCGGAGAACTAGGAACTTGATGCTTGCATACTCAAGTACTGACCTGACTATGACGGGGTATACCGATTCCGACTTTCAGACGGATAGAGATTCAAGGAAATGCACATCAGGATATGTGTTCATCCTGAATGGTTGATCTGTTGTTTGGAGGAGTATCAAGCAATCTTACATTGTTGATTTACCATGGAGGCAGAATATGTGGCTGCTTGTGAAGCATCCAAAGAGGCTATATGGCTTAGAAAATTCCTTAAGTATTTAGAAATCGTTCCAAATGACAACGAGCCCATGACACTTTATTGTGATAATACAGGGGCTATTTCTAACTCAAAGGAACATAGAAGCCATAAGCCCTCGAAGCATATTGAGAGTAAATACCATTTGATTAGAGAGATCGTGCAACGCGGAGACGTGGAGGTGAAGAAGATCTCAACGATGGACAACCTTGCAAATCCTTTTACACATGCCCTATCCAACAAGATCTTCGACCAACATCGAGACAGATTAGGCTTGAAGAACTACTCTAATCTTCTTTGAGTCAAGTGGGAGTTTGTTGGCAGAGATGCCCACAAGAAGATTATTTATTTACATATTGATGTAATATAAATGTTTATAAGTCCTTATTGTAATTGTTGATTAAATTAATAAAAGTTGAAACGTTCATTCATACCTTTTTTGTTTGTTTGAAAATTTATGATATTAAATAGTCTTATAGTGGTTAATCAAACCTAACAATGTATGAAGAGACAAATATAGATTTGCGTGAACAAACTCTTCATAGTTTGGTTAAAATGAAATATTCACAATCTAAAGATCAACGGACTATTGATCCTAGTATGTTTTTTTGGAAGAATCTATGATGTTGTTGGAAATTATTTAACAAATTAAACAACAATATTACATAACACATCTATACGTGAGGGAATTATATAATATGATCTGTATTAAATCTCATTTAATAAACTAACAACCTAAGCATTAAAAATCATAAACATGTCAATAAACTATATATTCTAAACATGTCAAAAAATTGAACCAAACCATCTAACAACTTATAAACACATTCGTAAATCATTATTTTCATATCCAATTCGTTTTAGGAAACTTACAATTGAGATTGTAAACAATCCCAGACGATGCTAGCTAACTACGGAAGACCTCGTAAAAAATATCTTCAAAAATAGACTTTGGCCGGAGTGGACAGCTTTGGCTCGCCGGAATGGACAGTTTTGGCCCGCCGGAATCTTGTCCTAAGAGATTTATTTCACTTGGCCGACATGGGTAAAACCCAACCAGGAAAAAAAAGAATAAAAAAGAAAAGAAAGAAAGAGAAAGAAGAAAGGAAAAAAGAAGAAGAGAAGAAGAAGAAGAAGAAGAAGAAGAGAGCAAGAGAGAGAGAGAGAGAGAGAGAGAGAGAGAGAGAGAGAGAGAGAGAGAGAGAGAGAGAGAGAGAGAGAGAGAGAGAGAGAGAGAGATAGAGAGATAGAGAGAGAGAGAGAGATAGAGAGAGAGAGAGAGAGAGAGCGAGAGTGGTGAGCGACGAGGTTGAGCTCGGCGAGGACATTGAAACCGAGCGTGGTCGCGTCGAAATCGCGCTGGAGAAGAAAGAGAATTCATCGGAGGAAAAAGATGGCGAGGTGAACTTAGACGATTGTTTGATCGACTCAAGGTAAAGTCCCTATTTCTCAATCGATGAACCTAGGGTTTTGGATTTATAGAATTTGGGAATTTCCTTGTGGTTTAGGGTTTCGGCTAAGATTGTTTGGATGTTGGTTTCATGAGTTAATTTCGATGATGATTCTTAGCTATATATTGAATTGGTTGTTGGAATTTTTCTCTCAATGTCCTCTTTGGCCGACTCTGTGGTTTTAGGAGTTGATATTGTTGTTCCTTGATTTGGGTTGATGAATGTTTGGGTTTTGGACGTGAAATCGAATCAGTAATGTTAATGTGGCTTTTGTTTGCTAGCCCTGTGGTGTTCTGTTTGTGTTGGCTGGGTGTTGAGTTGATGTGGTACCATATGTTACAAATGCTTGGTGGTTACTATGTTTTGACCGGATGTTTTTGTGATGCTCATGATAGAGTTGCTGAAATGAATATGAGAATTGTTTAAGGAATTATATGAGAAGTCATGGTGATGAGTTTACATTATTTTTTTAGATTTGTTATATGGCTATTAAGTCGTGTTTGTTGTGAGGTTGTCGTCGAGGGTTAGGCTCAGTTTAGGTGGATGGCACAGGGCTTGGGGCAGCGGGTTCGGACGGCAAGGACGTTGTCCGAGGAGTAGCGGAACTGCCGTGCGGGTGTCGATGAGGCGAGGTCGGACCAGGCCGATAAAGAAAGGCCTTTCGGCTTTGGCTCGGAGGCTCGTGCAATGTTCGTTCAGCGTGTAGCGAGTCGAGAAATTCCCGAGTCTTGACTCGAAGTGATTACGAACCGTTACTTATTTCTACGAGTCGTTTAATGTATTATTAATTATAGTACTATTATATTGCTAATGATTAAGAGTTGCAATTTTAAGTCTTATTGGATGTGAATTATTGGAAAATATTAATAATATTATTATTAAACTCGTTGATTATTCACGTAATTAGTTAATATTTTTATCTTGGTTATATATCAAAAATCGAGTTCGACTATAGGCTCGGCTCTTTTAGTTTGAAGAAAAAAAATAATAAATAATAGAGAGAATATCAACGAGAAATGTTTTATTTACGTTATTTTCTTTAGTTCCGACTCTCGGGAATCTATTCTAAACTATGGGACTTGCCCAGTTATAAGAGTAGATGGTCGAATAATATAGGACGTTCTTATGTTTTGTTCTGATTTGAGTGTTTATATGCCGTTAACCGAGACGTTAGGGGTAGCGCAGCTAGGGGAACGTTTCGAATATGTTTGAAGTGGACTTTCTTCTAGTAAGAATTTGTTCGTTAGTATGTCGATGAGCGAGATACTAAGTATCTCGACATTCAATCTTTCTCTTCTATAGATAAGTCCAGATCGTTGGAAGGATAGTAGTGAGCGTAAAGGTGGTACGTGGACGAAACTACATGAAGTAAGGAAACGACTTTTGTTGTAAAAAGGATTCGGGATTCGAAAGAATCGTATCCAGGTAAGTAGAAACATTTCAACTGTATCACAAAAATGGTGTGTTGTGTGATGTGTGTATGCTTGCATTTACATGATATGTGTTTGTTGAGTTGATTGTCTTTGCATACATGTGCATATATTATAAAATGGAAGTGAAAATAGTTTGAAACGAGAAACGGGGTTTTCAAAAAATGGTGTTGTGTTGTGGGTCGTTCATAGATAGCTTGGCTGGTTCCTAGGATCGGGGAGTTAACCATGGCCCGTGAGATAGGATTGGTCTCACGAGTTGTCGGGCCATACGTAGTACTGGGTACCGTTGGTCACGACCGCCAAACCATATGTAGTCTGGGACCTTATGGTTTTGGTTGAGTTAGTCATACATGTATGTGAGACAAGCCATGGTGAACCTCTTACAACACATACCACGCGCGCGAGTAAGAAAAATTATCAAATGAGAAAAGATGAAAAGAACGGATTGAGTTGTAATTGACATTCATATCATATGCATCGTTTCTGCTTACTGGGCGTTAGCTCACTCAATTTTTGTGATACAGGTAAGGAGTGTGAATAAAATACGTAGGTGCAATAGCGGGTTGACTGAAAGGCGCCTCCACACGAGCAAAACCTCGTATATGAACTAGTTTGACCTGATGGGCGTTATTTTGAGTAATGTTTTGTGAACTATGTGTGAATAGAAATATAGTATGATTGTTTATATTGTGTGATGTGTGCCTCAGCCTGGGCGTTCGGAAGGAACGGAAATCCGTTCACCGCCCAGGCGGAAAAGTAATTGCCGGCGGAAGGAAATTTCCGCCTACCGCAAGTGCGGAAAATTTTACTGTGCGGAAGTGACTTTTCCGCCGAAAAATATTTCTTCCGTCGGTACCGTTTAGAAATTAAAAAATAAATAAAAAATGGTTTATAAAATGGTTTAAAGGGAGTAAAATGTAATAAATTTAAAAGTAGTGTAATATTATTAAATGTAATTTATATGACTAATTTATAGAGAGAAAGTATTGAAATTTTAGAGAGAAAATCGGATGAATTGTGAAAAATGTTGTGAAAATGGTTTTTATTTATAGAGAAAATTTCGAATGGGGTTATAGTGTAATAACGGACAAATTTTTTGAGCCATTGGATTGAAAAACGGTATTATTTTCAACGTCCAAGATTGCGCCACGTCACCCTTTCTCTTTCCCCTACCCCCAACGGAAACCGACTTCACGATAGCCTTTTTCCTTCCGACACTTACACGGAAGTCGGTCTTCCGCGTGCCGCGTGTCGCCCTTCCGCGGTACAATTCTTCCGCGTGGCTGCGGAAGGAATTCTTCCGTGCCGTGTACCGCATTCCGCATGCCCAGGCTGATGTGTGCCTAAACCTAGAGGTTTGATGTTTTAAGAGTTTGTTATCTTTTATATTTCGCTTTATTTTTAATAAATTTTAGGCATTTTCGTTTTAAAATTGTTCCGAACTAATTTCTCTAATTATTTACTATTTATTTACTAAATGTTGAATAATTTCAAAATAATTATAATTTAAATAAATATATTAGAACTATCCAAATCAGGAGGTGGTGAATTCAAAGCTCCAACAGGGTATCGAATTATCTGATACTCACTATAATATGTACAAATAATTTACTTAGAAAAGCATATAGAAATTTATTTGTCCGTAATTTTAGTCAGTCATTTATTATTGTGAAAATATAATAATTAGAAAGATAAACTCAATAATGTGAGGATGAGTTCATAGTTATTACACGGAAGGATATCTGGAATCATTATATGACCAACATGCACATCACAACTTATTTTTTCTTCATTCTTGAGAAGATCAGTCTCAAGCTCATTACTGATAGACGCTTCTTAATTCCATGTGATGCGTGATCGCATCCTCTGTGATTCAGCTTTCAAGGAACTGTGTATCCTGCGCAGAGTGAAACAAGAATTAAACTACAATTCGTTCTTCAAATACGAATATATATTAGCGTTAATAAGTAATAATGTCGTGTGGTGTATTATGTGTATATATTAATTTCTTGACTATATAAGATAACATGTATTTGTGTTGATAATTTAAAATGTTATGGCGGTGTCATATAAGTAAACAGATAAAACTCCTAACTTTATAATATATATATATATATATAATATTATACTCAAACTCATCAGAAATTTATACCTAAATAACCAACGATCAAATAAACAAAAAATCAATCCAACCAATATTAACATCCAAAAAAAGTTTATTGTAACTTCTCTGTTCTTGTTCTTAAGTTTCTTTAAAATTAGCGACAGATTTGCTTGATTAAGAAAATAGTCCACCATACCAAAATAAACCGAAATAACCAAATCAGTTAATTTAATTTACTCAAGATTGGTGAGCTATTTTCGAAGTAACTTAAATTAACATAACTAGTTAATTGATAAACTTCAGCTTCATGAACTATTTTCTTTAACTATATTTAAAAAGTGATAGACTATTAAGCTATTGACCAAATTAATCTTTAATATATAGTGATATTTTTAAGGCAAGCTTTATGTTGCTACTTTCAACTTAAAGGTAACTATGCTATTTACTAGAAATATGTAAAAGTCAATTGATGCTAGGAATAAAAACTTACTTCCGCATTTTTTGCCAGCTTGTCGATTCTTGATGTTGCATCGCTTGGGAATGGTGATGGCAATGGCGGGTTTGATGCCGGCTTGCTTAGCGAGGGGCGATAGCAAAATGGCACATAAGCACTTTGGAGTGGTTTTCATCAAGGCTCCGACTTTGGTGCAACAAGCTCGCGTCACTCTGGCTCTGGCGTTGCTCGCCGCCCCAACGCACGGACTCAGCCCAGCCGCAGCCGATCCGATCGTGCTCCGTCCGCACTCCCCGGCCCCATTCGCATTACAAACAAGCAACAAAGCAAAAGCTATGCATATGGTGATCTTTGTTCTTGAGGCCATACTGTCTCAGTTGTGTGCAATTAAAAGCTACGATTCTAATGTGCTACTTATACTAAATGTTTTGAGGGTAGTGCGGTTGGTGGTTGTGGAATTGTTTATTCTTCAGGTGTTATCATTATTTTTGGTGATTAATATTTCCACCATTGGATCTCTTTTATATTGTGTCTATCCATATATGATGTTTTATATAGTCACTTATGAAAATTATCTAAGCTTTTTTCTCTCATTGTGCTATACGTGAAATTTATGTGTGGGTTGATACTTCCGTCGGTGCAAGTGTGAACCTAAAGAGAGTTAGTGGCCTAAGCATTTGGCTTGGTTATCTTTTGGCACGCGCACTCTGATTTAGTTTGAGAAATTTCACTAACTAGACGTAAAAAAAAAAAAAAAAAAAAAAAAAAAAAGTCAAAGTTAACAAAATATTATAATCATAGTTAACAAACGAGGTATTGAGAAGAGAAATAAAGATAATTTTCTTCCCTTTTCCGTTTTTGAGGATAAGAGAAATTCATATATTCGTTTCGTTGGAAAAATAGAAGTATCTTCTTTATGTATTCAAGAGAAGAGACACCGTTATTTAATTTAATCTTCATTTAGATATATATTAATAACAATGATATGCTCTCATTTTTTATTTTCCGGATATGATTTTACTGCGTAACGATCATCTTATCTCTCTTCATGAACTTCGTCCTTGTATTTCTATGTAAATATGGTTGAAAATGAATTCCACGTGCTTAATGTTTTTTTTTTTGCATCCATCATCTTGACGACTTTTACATTCTTGATATACTACATTAATCAAAACTAGATTTTTTTTAAAACTATAATGCACATTATTCTTAAATTTTTAAAATGTTATTTAATAATGTTTAGATGTAAATTTTCTAGCCTCATTATAATATATAAATAATTAAAATCCATGTTTCCCATAATATTTCAGACAACATATAACTAAAAAAAAATATAAGTATTCATGAGAATGATAGTGCACATTGTTTTAATAAAATAAAATAAGAAAGAATTTAATCAAGTCTTTGTTTTTTGTTGGAGGTGGATGCTGCAGGTGAGAGATCATCATCAATATTTTTTAATACTTTATCATCGCTGAATGGAAGATCGGTGAGCTTGTAAACTTGGCTAACTGTGAATTGGTGATGTGTTACACTCGAACTTTGATTTGTCGTGTCTTGAACGTAGAACGCTTTTGTAATTCTTCTTTGGATTTGAATAGTGGTTTCAATATAGATTTTTGTGAACCCTGTTGTAGCAAGTTTTTCACAACTATTAATATCTTAAATTTATAAATAAGAAATTTGTACAAGTTCGTGTATCTGATACCTACTTAATAATGTATGATATTTGTGCGGCCTTGCAGGAGAACATTTTTTCAGCAGTATAAACGAAACTTGTTGCTTCCACTTTTTCTGAACCGTCTGTCAAAATAAATTCTACATACAACGTATAGAGTAGAAACACATATGAGCAATTTATTGTTTACGTTTTTTTATATTGTAAATTTTCTAAAAAGTAATTCAAAACTAAATTCTAGATTAGATAATTCGAAGTTTTTCTAATTTTTTATAACTAATTCACAAGTCTCCATATTTTATTCGTTATAAGTCTAAAATTAATAATACATACCATGGCACGACTTTGCATATCTCTTTTTTACAGTTTTGGCACGTAAAGCGTTGATTGCTAGGACATATGGTTTCCCTCTTGCATTTTTAACATGAATTGTAGTAGAACCGATGCTCGTAATTCGTGACTAATGCAGTTTTTTTAACCCAATAATTTCCAGATTTATTTTCGTAAACACATTTAATCTTTTAGACATTTATTTTTATTTTTTAATTTTACATAAAATATTTTATTCATACTTCATCTTGATATTTGTGAATTCTTCAAGTCGCTTCTAAATTCGCTTCTAATTGTTATCCGCCATCTCTTCGCACGCTTTTTTGGTCGATAATAAGGCCCTTTAGAAGCGACTATATAAGCGACTAATCGCTTCTAATTTTGTCGCTTCAAAACATGTTAGGAGAATTCCTCGTAATGTTTATCAGGAACTCTATTCCCAACAGGATGAGATTTTTTCAGGAGTTGCAAAAGTTCTGTAAATGACTTGTTCGTCCAATGGTTCGTCACTTTAATGTGCATTAACTGAACCAAAAAAGATAATGACGAGAACTCTTTACAACCAGGATACAATTCTGCATTCAACTCGGCAAATAGATCGGCGATCTGCTCTTCGTCAGCCACATCTTCAGCAGTTGGATCATTATAAAAATCAGGATCATTCCTAATATCGTCAACTGCGTCATGGATTCCACCAATACAGTCTTGATTGTTTGAATCATCGAGAATTGCTGGTACATGAACGACTTCTTCACGTGACTCGCCGTGATGATACCATCGAGTGTAATACGGAGTAAATCCTTTGTGCATGAGATGCGCTCGAACAACTCCTATGTGTTGTCTTAACGCATTATTGCAACTACGACAAGGGCATTTTACTTTGTGCTCGTTGTTCATTTGGAATCGTGCAACTCGAATAAACTCGTTCACGCCCAATTCGAATTCAAGCCCACAACGATTATTTTCAATAATCCAATTTCGACTTGGGTTTGACATGACGCTGATTGTTGAAAATTAGGACAACGAAAGTTAGGATATTTGTGATATTGTGATGATCATTTAGAAGACGGATAAGGATTTCACCTAAGAAAGTTTAAAGATTCAAATAACTAAGAGATTACAATTGTTTTAGTAGTTCACTTAATTATTTAAAAATTTACAGAAATTTGGGCAGAGTTTCCCCTAAAATATGAACAAACCAAAAATCTGCAATTCACAAAATCTATACATATATACCAGCCAGAACTATCCTAAACATTTAATAACTTTCAAATAACATATTTAAATTAACAAATTAAGTAATTACTTATCACATTCAAATTAATATAACTAAACAAATTATATATCTATATTTAACAAATTAAGTAATTCAAATTACGAATACCCTTATTAATATCGTACATTCATAACAAATTACTTTATTTAACAAATTCATTGATTTAACATATTAATTATTCAATTACATATTACATGAGCAAATTAAATATATAACAACATTACTAATTTCAATTGCATACCTAATTAATTACTAATTTCAATTGCATACCTACATTATTAAACATACGCTTCAAGTAAACATAAATATCTAACCTTGGCGGGACGAGACGAGCAAAGTCTACACTCAACGAGACGACGCGACGAACGACAAACGCACAAATACCTAAATACAAATAAAACATAAAATTAAAACCATAAAACAAAATATAACTACAATAATTTTAAAACTAACATATATATACCTTAAAAACCGAGTCGAGGAGTTAGGTTACAACGAGGCGCGGGTTCAGCGACAAACAACCGGTAACGAGGCTGCGACGACAATAATAAATCAAAACTAATTAACATAATATTTATAAAACGAAATTAGACTAACCTATAACAATATTAGACTAATTATAAACTAAACGTACCTTGACGAGGAGGGGGAGTCGGAGCTCGGCGGTGGAGACGCAGGGGAGGAGCACGGCGGAGGAGGGGCGGAGCACGGCGAAGGAGGGGCTGAGAGCGAGAGGGAGGGCGGAGGAGGGCACGGAGGGAAGCGGCGGAAATGAGAAGGGGAGGAGGGGGAGGGACGGAGGCGGGGGAGGGGGCACGGGGGAGGAAGGGCGGGGGAGGGAGAGAGTGGCTGGTCGGAGGAGGGGAGAAGGGGAGGGACGGCGACGGCGGTGGAGAGGGTGGCTGGTCGGAGGGAGAGGGGAGAAGGGGGTACGGGTAGGTAGGAAGGGCGGGGGAGGGAGAGGGGCTGGCTGGTCGGAGGAGGGGAGGGACGGCGGCGGCGGAGGAGGTGGTGGCTGGTCGGAGGGAGATGGGAGAAGGGGACGGAGATGGGAGAAGGGGAGGGGACGGCGGCGGGAGGGAAAGGGCGGGAGAGGGACGGCGGCGGGAGGGAGAAGGGCGGCGGCGGCGGCGGGAAGGAGGGGGCTGGCCGGAACTTTCTAGGGAGAGTGAGAGGGAGAGTGAGAGGGAGAGAAGTGAAGAAATAAGGGAAAAGGGAGGCTTGGCCGGTTTAAAGCCCTAGAAACATTAGAAGCGACATTAGAAGCGACTAGTCGCGTCTAATGTTCTAAATAACCAAAACGACACCGTTTAAATAAGTTGGGGCATTAGAAGCGACATTAGAAGCGACTAGTCGCTTCTAATGCCCTAACTTCTGCACTTGGTGAAATTTTTGGCGGAGGGAATTTGGAGCCAAAATTTTGGGGCATTAGAAGCGACTTTAGAAGCGACTAGTCGCTTCTAATGCCCCAATTTCTATACTTAGTGAAATTTTTGGCGGAGGGAATTTGGAGCCAAAATTTTGGGGCATTAGAAGCGACATTAGAAGCGACTAGTCGCTTCTAATGCCCTATATCTATACTCAGTGAAATTTTTGGCGGAGGGAATTTGGAGCCAAAATTTTGGGGCATTAGAAGCGACTTTAGAAGCGACTAGTCGCTTCTAATGCCCCAATTTCTATACTTAGTGAAATTTTTGGCGGAGGGAATTTGGAGCCAAAATTTTGGGGCATTAGAAGCGACATTAGAAGCGACTAGTCGCTTCTAATGCCCTATATCTATACTCAGTGAAATTTTTGGCGGAGGGAATTTGGAGCCAAAATTTTGGGGCATTAGAAGCGACATTAGAAGCGACTAGTCGCTTCTAATGCCCCAATTTCGGGCATTAGAAGCGACATTAGAAGCGACTAGTCGCTTCTAATGCCAAAATTCAGTAATTATGACTATTAGAAGCGACTAGTCGCTTCTAATTGTCAAAATATTGATAATTTTGTAAAAATCGGGGTATTGATGTTAGAAGCGACTAGTCGCTTCTAATTGTCAAAAGTCGCTTCTAATTAGAAGCGACTAGTCGCTTCTAATTCACCCTGTCGCTTCTAAAAGTATCTTTTGTAGTAGTGACATTAGAAGCGACTTTAGAAGCGACTCGGCTTTAGAAGCGAAACATTAGAAGCGACTTTGTCGCTTCTAATGTCGCTTCTAAAGCCTATTTAGAAGCGACTTTTGGGCCTTTAGAAGCAACTTTTGGCCTTTTTTCTCCTAGTGAGTAAATCTTGTACTTTAGGAGGTGGAAGTTGTTGCATTATCGGGTTCTTCTTCTGCTCCTTTTTCCACCTTTAAAGAGTTTTTGCATTCTCCACATTCCTATACATATTAAAAATCTTAGTGTTTTTCATAAACGTAAAGTTTCACGAATGAAATTAATTTAGTTTGATTTACGAGTACCACAGTGAAAGTTTTTCAGCAACATCAAATTTGGGGTTGATAAGACGACACCTCCTAAAAAAAATTTGTTTCAAATACAATGCAACGGGGCTAATCATGATGTAAAGATCACTCATTGCTATTCGTAACAAAAAAAAAATACATTGATAGTTTTTGGCTTGAATTAATTCCCGCAATGACAGGCCTTGTCTTCTTCATGGATGTTAAAATACTTGCTTCATTGGTTGCAAAATTGTCCCACAAAGACAATTTGATAACTTCGAAACTGAGATTTTTCTATAAATGTGGGATGTTATTTATACATATTAAAGAATTTTGTATTACAAGGATTTTGTAGGTTACGGCAAACCTGGAATCAATTAACGTTAATTGACAGAAATTAACGTTATTCTTTTGTTCTCCTTTCGTGATATGTATGACGACTCTTAACACATCTTTAAAAAAATTCATGGAAATATCATAAGAAAAAGTCAGAGACTATAATTTGAACATATTAATTGATTATTGTTTTAAGAGCGAAGTTGTAACATACTCAAATCAGTTGATGTTTCGACGTAATTGTTGCAGAAATTGAGTGGAGTGAAATTGTACAAATGTTCCACCAATCTTGTGTTGTCTTCACCCAGCTCTTCAATTGTATTACTTTTTCTGATTGTTAAATGAGTGTTCGTACCGTAGATTTTGAACGTCGGTTTCTCCTCTACAACTATTGCATTAGAAACATTATAAGTCTTTCCTAATTCAAAAGTATTCCGGAGAGGGTCGATGTCGTGATTGAAAATTATCGCCCGTATCTTTTTCACCTACCAATTCATTTAACGTGTCAATCTTCTTCACATAACACTTCTAATATTTAAAAGAATTTTTTTTTCAGGAAGGCTAACCTTTGAATCAATTAATACCATGTTTTGATGTCTGACACCCGTGTCACTATTTTTTTTGGGCTTTGTTTTTCTACTACTGTTAACTTTGCCGTCCATTGTCTGTCTTTCGTTTCAAGTCTATTATTAGTTTGGATGTTGTCTCCGCTGTGACTTGATTACGTTTTTTTTCTTCTACACTGTTGAAAGACGATGAAGAACTGCCATATTTAAAAAAATCATGAATATCTTGTTAGCAAATATTATCGTACACTTTAAAAACTACGCAGGATTCTACGCAGGATTGTACGTCCTCTGCAAACCACTTCTCTTCTCTCATTACTTAATTAGAAAAATTGATCTAATTTGTGCGTGTCCTATACTAATGTATTTTATACGTGCAGTGTATTATTTGATTGCACTGTACATTTTAAATCAGACAAGAACATGTAATCAACGGACATGTGAAAATTATATTAATTTAAAATATACGTTGTTCAAAAAATATGCGAGATCCCCTAATATCTTACATCTGCTTAATATAAAGAGAAATTGCCCAAAGTACCACCATTTATAATTGGTTTTCCCAAAATCCACTAAAATTAATTTTTTCCCAAAATGCCACTATAAAAGTCTAAAATACCCCTAAAACAATTTCTTTACATTTTACTCCATATTCATTTTAACCGGTTATTATCTATTTTTTTAAAAAAATTAACTTAAAAAAGTAAAAACTACTCCACCTTTAAAAAGTTTAATTTTTTTAATTTTTTAATTTTTTTCTTAATTTTTTTAGCCGGTAGTATAATGTAGGACATTTGTGTTAATTTTATTTTTTTAAAAGGTATTTCGTATTTTCACATAAAATTTACTTGTATTTTGGGAAAAAATTATGTTTGGATGGATTTTGGGAAAATGAATAACAAATAGTGGTACTTTGAGCATTTTCTCTAATATATATAATATATTCATGCATGTAAAAAGCCACATACAATTTTTTTTCATACTTTATATAATTATAGTTACCTATCTCAGAGTAATATAATGGACGTTCTTACACATACTATGTTGCTTAACTATATTTGTGTATTGCCTTAAAAACACTATATTCTAGCATCAAAATGAGTTTCACTGTACTGAATTTTACATCAATATTTTTTGAAATTTACGTCTTCATATTAGCAAATCTTTGTGGGTTTATTTTTTTTTTCAAAAGTAAGATATTTAACTACACGAATAAAAATCACGTTTCATTCAAGTTTAACTCAATATTATTCCTTCTCTTCCCAAGTTTGAATTATTTTAAATACATACATATATAAATTTGGTAAAATGTAACTATTTGTCATTTCTAAATGCAAAGTGAACATAACTAAGTAATCCGAAGTTTGATGAACAATATTTTTTAATTACGTAGTGGTTTAAATAAGAGTGAATTGAATCAAAAAGCAAAGATGAGGGAGTGTTAACTGGGTGTTATAGATTGAAGCATTTATAAAAATGGGTACGAAGAAAATAAAATGCGTTTATATGTTAAAAAAAGATGAAGTTGTAAAAATATCAATATTTCTATACTGTATTCAGAAAATGGAAAAACAAATTCAAGAAACATAGCTGGATGACGACGAAGAAGAAGATGTAGATGAAGACATGATCACGAACTTTCTAGCTACTGGAAATCAAGTTTGGGCTATAAGTAAACAATATTATATTTATAATTATCATTAATTAATTACACTAATCATATAAAGTTCGTCGTGGATATAAGTCTTACTTCTCTTTCAATAACCCGTGTTCACATTCATGAATTTTCAAAACTGTAGCTATTTTTTATGGGTGATCAATTTAGTTTGATATCCCAAAAAGGATAAAATTTGAAATATAGGTGTTTTCACTGTGTGCAATAGGGTACTTTTTGTTTGTGTATAATTGTGTAAAGTTAAATTTAGTGGAAAAATAATAAAAGTTTCCTGTTCTGTTTTCGGTAATGGTGTTTCACTAAAAGTGTATATTCTCAAAATTTATCGTGGAATAGACACAATCAAACATCCACACCAGTGTAAATTGATGTATGCTTAAGTTTTTTAAATTACTAGAAACAAAAGCAAAACAAAACATTAAGTGTAATTCTAATAGTAAAGGACGAAGAATGATCGAACCAAATCATTACATGTAGATTTCGGCACAACTTAAGTATTTGAACCGTCTTATTCCAATTATGGAAAGAATGAGAAACGAATTATGAATCACCTTAGCCAATCAAACGAACCAAGAATATATATTTGAATGTTGTCGAAAAAAATCAAATCTTAATGGCATATAATTTAAGATATTGGCAGCGCGAGTGAATTGGTATTTCGGTACCGTATGATTCCAAAAACTAAAGTTCTCTAAAACAGAGGCACTTCTAAAACTAAACTAAAACCCACGAATAACTACAGACAAGTAAAAATATACAAACCTTTTACGAATCAGCTCGCCAACACCACCACAACCATAACCCATTTACGGCGACATCTCCAATCCACGGATGCAACAATCTCGGCTCGACTCGACTTCAATCGCGAACGCCTCCAATCACCGGCCTCGATCCTCCTCCGCCAATCGCCGCCGAAGACAGCTCGACATGTAGGAAACATAGGGGAATTCGATTCTAACTCCACTCAGTCACCTCCTTTTTCGCCACCAGCTCTGTTGCCCTCCTCCGAGGCTAATCACGAAAATTCCCTCTAATAAATCTCTGGAAGCAGAGACTTAGGAGACCGATGAAAGAGAACATCGGAATATTCCTTTCAATCGGTATTTCGGTGCTTAAATAATTAATACTATAGATATCATTCTATCGAAAATAATAGTGTTCATCTCAAATTTATGCAGAATACGTAATTTAATTGTGTTCTCTTGATATAACAATTTTTTTCCAGAAGGCTGAGAAACATGCTTACAAGCCATAAAGCAACAAATGATTGTTCATGCAAAAATAACATGAGGATCTGAGCATGCCTAGAACTTCATCGAGTGTATGAGTCCCGCGAGACGGCGAAACTTCTCTGGTCAGAAATGGTTAAAATGCAATACAAGCAATCACCAACCACATCTACCGTATACTTCTTCAGGCAACCTCTCTTTCCAAAACAAAACTAAAAACATAATTATGCTTCGATTATGAATGGACCCATAATTATGAAAATAATAGGAACAAAAAAGACAAAGCAAGATAACAAATATGTGAATGCAAATTGCACTATGACAGACAATAATTCAATCAACGACTTGGAATTCAACACCACTATATATAAACTTTTTTCATAATATGTACAATTCAGATCCATAAACATAATAGATAATAAGAAGAATTAAAAATCGATTATATTCATTTACAAGGACAACAATTTATTTTGGGCTTCACTTCAACGACGAAGTTCGATCTGAAGAAATTCTCGACCTCGTTACGATTCACGGCGTCGAAGAAATCCAGCTCCGATAGCTTCCTCTTACATCTCGGAGCTCTTGCCATAAGACACGTCAGCACCTCTGGGATCCGGTGCTCCTCCGACGTTAGAGACCGACACTCCTGATCATCGCAATCGACGGCGCTACTCGACTTGGCCTCCGATAGCTCAGGCGTCTAAATCGGCTTTATCTCCCGCGAGAGACAGAGAACTCTGAACTTTGGGAGCTCTTGGAGCAATTTTAGATCCGCGTGAGACATGGATGTATATATATGCATAGAAAAATCGAATCGGAAGAAGGTGAATCGGAAATCTTCGCCACATTGGTGATTTGCTTGAGGTGTAACTTTGCAAAACCTTAAATTCTCAGAGAAACGAACAATTGTTTACCTTGATGAAATTGGACGGAGATCTGGAGAAGATGAAGTATCGAGCTTCGATCCAGTTAACGACGAAGATATTGTCGTACCTCTGAGGCTTGTTCGAGTCTGCAAAACCCAAAATTCACAGAGAAATGATCAATTGTTTACCTTGATGAAATCAGACGTAGATCTGGAGAAGAGGAAGGCATCGAGCGGGGATCCGATTCATGACGAAGATATCGCCTTAGGTCATAGACTTGTTCGAGTCTGAAACACCCAAAATTCTCAGAGAAACGACCAAATGTTTTACCTTGATAAAATCATATGGAGATCTGGAGAAGAGGAATGCATCGAGCGGAGATCCGGTTCACGACAAAGATATCAACTAAGCTCAGATATTTGGGTCTGCAAAACCCTAAAATCTCAGAGAAACGAACAATTGTTTACCTTGATGAATTCAGACGGAGATCTGGTTAAGAGGAAGGCATCGAGCGGGGATCCGGTTCACAACGAAGATACCTCCGTAGCTCAGAGCCTTGTTCGAGCCTCTCTGGTCGGAAATCGCAGTTGATTTCGACGGACCTCTCCACTAGGAGAAAAAAGGCCTTTAGAAGCGACAAAAGTCGCTTCTAAAGGCCAAAAAGTCGCTTCTAATTTGGCATTAGAAGCGACATTGTCGCTTCTAATGTTTCGCTTCTAAAGCCGAGTCGCTTCTAATGTTTTGAAACGACGAAATTAGAAGCGACTAGTCGCTTCTATAGTCGCTTCTAATGTTTTAAAAACCTAAAAAAAAAGCCTACGAAAATATGGCTATTTGGGCATTAGAAGCGACATTAGAAGCGACTAGTCGCTTCTAATGCCCAAACAACAAAAAAAAAAAAATCTTGATTTTTGGTATATTATTTAAATTGTTACTTAATAAATTAAAATTATTATTAAATATTTTTATTAATTGACAAATCTAACTACAAAATGATTTCAATAGAGCTAAAATATATTAACAAACTTATTAAAAACATTATCAATACTTATTAAAACATATTAACAAAATGTATAATCAAAACTAAGAAATTGAAAAACTAAAAAATTAACTACATATAAACCAACCTCTAACAAAAAAACTAAACCAATTAAGTTAAACAAAAAAAACTAAACAAAAAATTACAAACTAACGTCGTCAAAATTATCAAACTAAATTCATAATTACGTCAATGAACAACAATTAAGTTAATAAATTAACAAATTAATTAAGTTAAAACTTCACATATTATCTAAAGGAATATAACATTTGATATTTTTAATTACCAATTAATTATACAATTCAACTAAGTTAGTAACTAATTTTACTAATTCAATTTACATACTTAAATAAATAAATAAATTAATTCACAACCAAAACTTACCGATTGCAATGACGGGGAGAGGGCCGGAAGAGAGCTCGCCGATTCACAACCAAAACTTAATCTCCTTTGTAGGCACCAATCCCAACACTAGTAATTAACTACACATTTCATATTTTCTCTAGTTACATATAATTAACGTCATATATTCTGAAACACATTTACCTGGAACGAAAAAAAAGGAAATTAAAAAAAATAACTCACCCTTAGAGATGAGCGACGCAGGCACCAATCAAAGTCTTGGTCGGGGGCACGGCGGAGAAAATGGGGGCTGCGAATGAGGCTGCAAACGAGGCTACAAAAAACGTAAAAAATGATAACCACTAAGAGAATAACGTAAAAGATAGATAAAAGAGAACTTACCGGAGAGACACCGGCGGAGGTTGGTTAGAGGGGCGGAGGTCGGCCGGAGGCGGAGGATGGAAGAAGATGATGGGTGGAGGGGAGGAGGGGAGGGGCAGAGGAGGGTAGGGCGGAGGAAGCGGAGGGTAGAGAAAGGAGAGGGCGGAGGAAGGAGGGGAGGGTGGAGGAGAAGGAAGGAGGGAGGGCAGAGGGAAGCGCCGGAGGAGGGGAGGGCGGAGGGAAGCGCCGGAGGGGAGGGCTGGGGCGGAGGCGGAGGGGCTCGGCCAGAGGAGGGGGTGGGGAGTCGGAGATGAGAGATTTTTTTGGAGGAAGGGTGAAATGAGGGAGAAGGGAAGAGGGACGGGTGTTTTAAAGCCCTAGGGCCATTAGAAGCGACATTAGAAGCGACTAGTCGCTTCTAATGTCCTTCAAAACCAAAGCGACGACGTTTTGGTAAGTGGGGGCATTAGAAGCGACTAGTCGCTTCTAATGTCGCTTCTAATGTCTATGTAAGTGAAATTTTGGCGGAAGGGTTTTGGAGCCAAATAATTTGGGCATTAGAAGCGACATTAGAAGCGACTAGTCGCTTCTAATGCCCAAAGATACTAAAATATTTGGCGCGGAGAGTGCGAGCCAATAATTTTGGTCTTTAGAAGCGACTTGTCGCTTCTAATATGTCGACTCGGACAATTAGAAGCGACTAGTCGCTTCTAAATGAAAAAAATTTCATTTTTCGGAAAAATTCGGGGTGTTTACGTTAGAAGCGACTAGTCGCTTCTAATGCCAAAATGTCGCTTCTAATTAGAAGCGACTAGTCGCTTCTAATTTCCCCTGTCGCTTCTAAAGGTATCTTTTGTAGTAGTGCTCTCTCGGCATCGAAGAGAATCACTATTTCCTCTTTCTCAAAATCGAGTTGGAGAGGATAATGAAGAAGAACAAAAAAAGAAAGGGGTTTATTAGATGTCAAACGACGCATTCAACGACCAAAGAAGGTGACGAGACGATTGTGGCCTATCTTCTTCGAAAAGGAACATTCGTGCTCCTTGGGGAGTTTTAGGTGCTGCTAAGATATTTACTATTTCAGAGATATTATTTGTCAAAATGTTATTAGATTACATAGGAGATGAGAAGGCACCAATGATTGTAAAATAGACACAGGTTATTTGCACTTATAGTATTATATATATATATATTTATATATATATATATATATGAAAAAGTTTATGCACTTGACATGTTAAATAACTCAAAAAAAAGAGTATCGGTGTGAAAAATGAGTTAGGGGAACGGAATTTTATATCGTTTTGTAAAAAGTGTTGAAAATAAATAATAAAAAGAGGGATTGTGGTCTTTGGGGAGTAACGGTAATAAAACGACTATTTTTTTGGGCCGTTGGATTTCAATTCCAACGGCCGGATTTTTTTATAAATAAAGCGTTTTTTTCCTTACCGGACCGGACTGTCCAGTTACTATTCTTACCGGAACGGACAAGTCCGTTCCGGTAGCTTAACGAACCGGAAGGATTTGTTAACAATGTGACCGGACCGGACCGTCCGGTCTGGTCCGATTAGTCAGGTTTAAGCAACACTAACATAAATATATGTATGAAAAAGTTAATGCAATTACTTAATAGCATTGAAATGGTACATTATCTCGGCAAAACGTGTTAAATAACCGAAAACAAATAAAAAGAAGAAACAAAGAGTAACGGTAAGGTTATGAAACTGTATCTAAATATCCGAAACCATATATATATATATATGGGTGAATAGTTATTAAAAACGCGCAAGCGAGGTCAAAAGAGGGCTGTTTCGTGGGAGGCTTTCTTAGCGATCCGCGACGGTGTCCTCTTTCAGGGCGTAATGAATGGGAAGCCTGTCGAGGTCATGGAGGACTTTGGTGACGTCGATGACGAGGCGCTCGGCGAGGGTGCGAGAGAAGTCCTCCCTCACGACGACGCGGAGGAGGGTGACGTGGCGGGCATCGGCCGGCATGGAGTAGGCTGGGACGATCCACCCGAACCGGCGAAGGACCTCCGAAACCTCGAATTCGTCGTGGCGGGTCCGATCTTTCAGGGAGAATGCCACCACCGGAACTCCCTCCTCCTTTGACAGGATCTCGAACCGACCCGTCCTTTCAAGCCCTTCTTTTAGCACCATCGCATTCTTGTGGCAATTCTCCATCACGTTACGGTACCCCTATACCATATTTTACTGAATTTTTAGTTTCCCAATTTTTTGCATGCTCAACTTTCGACTTACAAAACACTAGTCACCTAGGAAATATACAATTTTTGTTAATTCTTTTTTTTTTTATATATAATCTAATTAATTACGTAACATCAAATTCGTCAGTTTTTTGTTACTAATGTGTAATTTTGTTCAACTCACATATAAAATATATTCGAGAGTTTATTTTTAGAATTTGAATATTTTGTATAGTAGTTCATCGAATATTGGCTTCAATTTTTTTTCAAAATTTTAAATTTTTAAATCGGCTAAAAATAATAAACGAAAATGCTTTCAGTTATTTTAGATTTTTTGTTTAGCGTGTAAATCATTTGAGCTAAGTATATTAACAAAAAAGCTAACTATTTTTCAATCCACTTCACTGATTATCAACAGATAGAACATTTGACGAAGCGGAGCTAGCGGAAGGCTGCTAATATTTATAAAGGATAAAACAAGAAGTACAACAATGAAAACCAGAGATGAGGTCGTATTCATGGATGTTGGAGCTCTAGCAAATACACGGCTCTATGTCGTTGAGGTTTCAGAAATTATAAATGATTGGATGGCTTAAATATTTACCTCGAAACCCAAACGGATGAGTTGATAATATTGGGCAATAATCTGACTGGAACCTGTAGACAAGACATAATTAGAGATGGCCAAAGGTGAAGGTGAAAAAGAAAGAAAAGTAAACCTTTAGAGAAATTGAGGGTGAAAGTAGGTTGGTCAGCGCCAAGGTAGTTGATGTGAAAAATGAGGTCGTCAGGCAAGTCATCTTTGGTCCGCCAAACGACCCAACCGACTCCGGCGTAGACAAGCCCGTATTTGTGGCCGCTCACGTTGATGCTCTTCACCAACGGGAGCCGGAAATCCCACTCCAGCTCCGGGTACAAGAACGGCGCTATGAACCCCCCACTTGCCGCGTCAACATGGATCGGAGTCTCCCATCTGCAACCACAATTTCATCATTTTTAGGATATATGTTTGTATGTACTATCACATGTTACTACAAAATCAGCGCCTCTCATAGTTCATTTGTCGCATGTGATAGTATTATTAAACGTTTGTTACTTGGAATATTTTTATAAGAATACTAAACCCCTTCATTTATAAAATAATAAAATTATGTTGACAATTTATGTAAATACATATATGTTCATATCAATATAGACAATTTGAAGGAGATCAATTTAGGTTGAACCAAGAGGCCCTTGATTTGGAAACAATTCCCTAGTTTCTGGACTTAAATTAAACTCTTAGAGAAGCTTATTAATTAATAAATTGTGACGTACCCGGTTAGGTTGTTCTTCTGGAGGAGGAGGTCGTTCAAGAGCTTGACATCCTCGAACTCGCCGTTGTAAGTGGAGCCCAATATTGCGGCGACGCAAATGGTGTTCTCGTCGACCATCTCAACGGCCGTCTCGGGATCCATCACGTAATACCCTTCCCTCACTTTCACTTCCTTCAGCTGTACCTCAAAGTACCTTGCAAACTTCTCCCAGCACACCTATATATTCAAATGAAACCCGGAAGTAGGAATGCTCTCAATAAATTATCAAAAGTTAAAACGGGGAGTGGTCTATAAATACACGGTCAATTTATTAGTATAAATTATTATACTCATATCTCACGATAAAACTTAATTCTTTTCTTATATAAAAGGAAATAAATTTTATTGTATATTCCACTTCAATCAAAATCTCACGTCTTTCTGTTACTAAACCATGAACAATAAGCAAGAGAGAAAAAAAAAACATCCAAAATCACCCAACAAATCACGAAAAAATGACTATGCGCATTCTAGCGGATTTTGAAACTTTTTTTAAATAAGCAAGAATCCGCATCAATCAAGTTTAAGGACATTTTTATCCTGTCAAAAGTCAAATTTTGTAAAAATTTTAACTAATGAGTTTAATGGTGATATTTTGTTATGTTTGAGTATATTAAATGAAATTTTTTCTTTTAGTAGCGCTTCTAATAAGCTCAATCGTACAAATTAAAAAAACAAAAAACAAAAGGGCCGTTTAAACGTCTTAGAGTTTCTCCAGCAAAACAACAAAATGCAGTAAGGATTACTCCATCCCCACCATAACCAACTCCATTTTGGAGTTTGTTATATTCCCACACGTGTCACTGTTCATCGCTGCATATTTTTTTTAGTCATTTTAAATTTATTTTTCAAAATCATTGATTATATTTTTAACAATTATACCATGCTTATAATCATTAATCATTTGTGGGAGGAATATTCTAATTCGAATGCATACTTGTAGTTAATTTTATTTATTTGTGTTGTAATGTCATTTTATTAAAATAAATATTAAGATTAGTTTGTGTGTAATTATATATTAAATTATTTTATGGAGCGATATTTTGTTTAAATAAGTGATATAATTGAAAGATAGTAAGTAAATATAGGGGTATATAAATAAATAAGACAAGTTGAATATAAAATTAATATATCAATTTGGTATAAAAAAAATAGAGTGGGGATGGAGATGTTGTAGTGGTTGATGTGACATTTACTGCAAAATGTAGTAAAAAAATGGAGTAAAATGATGAAGTTGGCTTAGACAAAAAAATTTCAAGTTTGGTTCCGGCGGATATATGCACGGAAAGAAGCGCCGTGTATTGGCCTTGTAATAGTAGTGTGATTAAATAAATACCTGGACATTGGCTCCGGTGACAATGTTGGGGTTGTTACAGGATTTACCCTCAGCCTTGCGCTTGTTTTGCCATTTCCTCTTGAAGGCGAGTCCGGCGAGCATTATTGCTTCCGACGATCCCACAGTCCCTACCCCCACCGCTGCCTCAGAATCTCCAATCGGAGCATTGAACAGATTCGCTATCATGTTCACGCAACGGTTCTGTCCACACATTTTAAAATTTATAAATTACACATGTATTCAAGTTTATTATTTAAGATATATCTAATTAGTACTTTAACATTTCAATTTTTTAAAAAATATGTACTCTAACCCATATTATTTATGAAATGACCATCTTACCAATTTTATTGTATAAAATTAATTAGTCTTAGAAAATAAAAATAAAATATTTTTTGTATTATTAATATTTTATTGAATAGGTTCGAACTCACGATTTGCTAACTGAAACTCATGTGTTATTATCATTAGCCTATCATATCTACTGTGTATATACTATATATGCACGTACCTGAAGTTCAGTGGTGACTGGATATTCGTCCATGTCGACATAGTTCTTGTTGATGGAGTCAAGGACGAGCTTATCACATTCTGGCTCCATCCATGTCGTCACAAACGACGCCAAGTTCAACCTCGGTTTCCCGTCCAGCATCAGCTCGTCGTTTATCATTTGATACGCCACGTCCTTTGGGGTCGAGTTCTCCGGCATCTTGAACCTTCACAAACGCGTATTATTATATTAATTATAATCATTCGAAAAAGAACAAATATGAATACAAAAATAAATTTTAAGCCAACATAAACATAAAAAATTTGGAAATAATCAACATTACGTAAATATGTTGTAAATAATTAATGTGATTACGTGGAAGTCGTTCACGTGAAATTATGAATCGGATTATCTTTAGTTGTTCTATAGATCTTGAATTTTGGACGATACTGATTCAAATAATATTGTGAACAGATGAATATTTACTAAACGTTACTATTATCAAAATATTACATATTTATATGGTTAATAACTAGAATCACTCTTAAACACAAACAAGGACTTACTTTGCTGCTGAGTCCCGGACATAGCGAGAGGCAAAGGTGGAGTGAATTGACACGTCGGATTCGGAGAAGGTTTTCGAGAGCCCCATTATAACGAGTTGAAGATATTAAGTAGATATGAATTGAATTCGCACTGAGATGAATTGACAAAAGGATCGTATGCATGGTATTTATAGGAATTTTCTTCAAGTATATGGCTGCTTCGTACAATATGAATTAAAAGACTTTTGGAAATAATAAAGAATGAAGAATATTTTGCATGCACAAATTGACCGCGTAAATTAATGTTTGCATTTATGGTATCAATGACGAAAACAATGGCTATATAGCTAGAATAAAGAAAATACGTCAGAGCACTTGCAACATTATACCAAGTGTGTAAACGAGATTTGGAGATATATTCTTTTGCTAGTCACTGTGGACCGTTGAAGAAAAAAATGACCAGAACGGGTCGGGTTTCAACTTTCAACCGATATATTCTATATCATATATAAAGTATCGTATTCTTATGAAGCTTTTTTGTTTTTGTTTTCATGTATGAAAATTTGAAGCGTTATGGTTCGCTTTCTTTGGTCAGACCTTAGGCATAGAATAAATAAATTAACGATAATAACCACCATGGATTTGGGCTTTTGGTTAGAAAACCGCGTGCAAAGAGTACTTTGTGGAATAAAGCAAGTCTGTGTCGATGATCAAGGTATAACGAATTTGTTCGATCATGTGGAATTCGATTTCATAGAAAAATGTTACTCATCAAATAAACACATGAGAAATACACAAGCACATAGAGCCTTTTATTTTGACCGACCAAGCAAATAGTTTTTATAAATTGTGGCTATTAGTAGAACAATTAATGTAACTAGTAGTCATGTAAATTATATAATTTTTGGATAAAATTTGATAAATTGTTGATAAATGACCGGCTCAGATTTTTTTACAACTTTTTTGACCAATTTAGTCCAAATAAGTTTTCTCGCTTATTATATAAACGAAAATGTCAAAACAGTAAAAGAAATTCTAAATAAATATATTGCGTAAAAACGTTATATATTTACACAAAATTAATTCTAAATTTTTTATGTTTTGATTGACTAATTAACCAAATTTTTATGTAAAAATATTCATGATTTTTGTGTAATGTTAATTTAATAGCCATCTAGTTCATTTAGTTAAAGCAGTATATCTTATTTACTTTTCATATTTTCTAGAATAAAAAATTATTTCCGAAAGAAAAATTAAGCTTAAGATTCGAAATCGGAATTTCTAGCTAGTAATAACAATTATTTTAATATTGACTAGTGGTAACAAGTTTTTAACATTTAATACATATTTAATTGAGATACTTGTTACAAAGTCGTGAAGGATAGAGTGTTTCGTTTTAGGTTTCATTAAACCAACAAATAAAATTCATCACCACATAGAAAGGTTCATTCATCGCCTTTTACATAAACTCAAATCTCCTAATCAACAACGAATCAAATCACAAATAAAGCATGCCCTATATATTTTAGTGTTCTTCAAATCCCGGTCTGTGTTCGATTTACGGTCGGATCCTATGACCACATGTAGGTTAAGTGTGCTGACTGGTGAGTAATCTATTTTTTTCTAGTTTTTTTTGTTTCGTCAATTAATCTAGTTCATGTTTCTCCTGTCCAGGATACTTGTAGTGTTCTTCGCACTCTTCAAATCTTTTGGGTTCTTTGCATTCTTCATCTAGTCCTTGAGTCTTATCTTCCTCGATTCTTCAAACAACTGAATGTTGGAAAACCGATCCCGGAAAACACGTTCAGCCCTTGGTCGAGAGACACACACGCGCACGCCTAGGAAGTGGAATTTGCGCGTGCCTTTTGCTTCAGTACGGATCTGCGTCACTCGTCTTCTCCTTGGCTGAGTGAACCGGGAACCGGGTGTGCGTCACACTCCTTGATCTTGGCCGAGAGTTGCTGGAAAAACGGCTGCAACACGCGCGCACAAAAAAAATCCTCCTTTGGCCGAGAGACTAGTCCACGCACACCTGAGGAAGGATGGAATTCGTCGTTGCTCCTTTGATGTATATAGCCGGCCCTATACTCCAAATAATCACTCAAACAACCACAATGCGTCAACAATATATCTCTGGGAATTTTGGGAGATCAAGAGGGTGGGATCATTTTGTGAGCAACGGGAGAAGGAAAAACTCAAGATTAAAGGAATGGTTGACCGGAAACGATTTTCCTCTCTCTCTCTCTCTCTCTCTCTCGGGTTCGGCCGACTCTCTCACTAGGGGAAGGGCAGAGTCTTGGTCAAAATTAGCTTAGGATTTTGAGAGAGAAAAGTCTCCTTTTATATAAGGAAGAACGAGATTAAGTTAGGTCAAAATTCAATAATGGCCCGTTAGTCAAACTTAAGCCCATTAAGCCTTTTAAATGAGATTAAATAATATTTCAGCCCATATATCATTTTGTATGGCCGGCCATAATATTAATTTTATACTCCAAATTTATTTAATTTATTTTTATAATAATATTTAATTAAATTAGAATATCTCATCGATTTAATGGCATGTCATTAATTCTGTTCATACTATGCAAACAAGTGCGAAACGATAAAATATTTATTTTCATATTTTATTTATTTAAATCCCAAAATTATATTATTATCAATATAATTATATAATATGATTCATTAAACAAATTTAATAATAAATAACCAATTATTTATTTAATTTTGAAGAAAATAATTTTCATATTATAAATCACTATTTATATTTAATGAGAAAATCAACTTAATTGTGTTCACCATAAATCTAGTCTGAGAGTCTATCATTGAGACCTTATGGACCCACATGAACGAAACTTTAGAATAAAATCCGGACACAAATGTTCACAAAAATTTTTTTGGCTTTTAATTCTTAAGACTAGTCGATTCCACTAAATGACTAATATTGAAACTCTCTAAATTCATATGCATTTATATTTCCGTTTGATGTGATAAAACTATTCTACACACGGTCCACGGTGTATTTTATAATATTACCCTTTGTGTATCATTAACTTAGAGGAATGTAAAATTACCGTTTTAGCCCCTGAGTTATTGTTTCACCAACTCATTTGGTATTTGTTGTCGCTGAAATTTGGACAACCTTTAGAGACCTAAGCGGTCAGATCCTCGCTCAGAGCGGGTGACCCTCGCTTCGGCCTAAGCGTGTCAGATCCGGTGTCCCGGATCGTCTCTTAGCTGTCGTGTGGTCTTCGAGTCCTTCTGTTATCTGAAGAGAGTAAACAGACGTGAACTAAGAAGGGAAAACAGAGGGGGGTCCTCTGTTTACCTCTCCGACGCTCAACATTAGTATAATGTGGGTGGAGTTTATAGGATGACGAGGAGGGATCGACGAGATTGAGCGAGACGAGGATACTAGGATCGCTGGCGTCTCAGAGCTCGAATCTCGGATCTTTAGGGAGTATTCTTCCGGTCGGGAGAGAATATCCGAAATACCTCACGTGGGAGTATGATATGTGTCTAGAGAATAAGGGAAAAGTGTCTCTTTTTGGAGTCAAGAGCTTACCTGCTGCGTAGAGGGCATGGAGGGCTATTTATAGCCATGGGTGTACCCTTGGGGCCGAGTGGGGAGCCTCTGGGCGTCGGTGGCCGGCCAGGCCCCTCCCACGGGTGAGGAAGGCCGGGCAGGTCCCTCCCTTGGGTGAGGAAGGCCGGCCAGGTCCCTCCCCTGGGTGAGAAGGCCGGCCAGGTCCCTCCCCTGGGTGAGGAAGGCCGGGCAGGTCCCTCCCTTGGGTGAGGAAGGCCGGGCAGGTCCCTCCCCTGGGTGAGAAGGCCGGCCAGGTCCCTCCCCTGGGTGAGGAAGGCCGGCCAGGCCCCTCCCATGGGTGAGGAAAGCCGGCCAGGTCCCTCCCCTGGGTGAGGAATGCCGGCCAGGCCCTTCCCCTGGGTGAGGAAGGCCGGCCAGGCCCCTCCCATGGGTGAGGAAGGCCGGCCAGGCCCCCCCCATGGGTGATGATGGCCGACCAGGTCCCTCCCGGGTGTAGGGACGATCGGCTAGGCGCGCGAGGGCGAGTCATGGTTGTCCCAGGGGAGGCGTCTCCCCTTCGCGCCTCGGAAGTCGCCGGCCGGATGTCGCCGGCCGGCCAGAAGTCGCCGGCCGGACAGAGGTCGCCGCGGACAGAGGTCGCCGGCCGGACTGAGGTCGACGGCCGGACAAAGGTCGCCGGCCGGACTAAGGTCGCCGGCCAGACAGAGGTCGCCGCCGGATTTAGGCTCGCCGAAAGGCCCAAGGCGTGCCATTGTAAACCTGGCGTGGGTTCCAAGTGTTGATCGATCGGAGGACGACAGGGGAGGCATATACTAGAGTTTCCGTGTGAGAATACGGCGACAACATTAGCCCCCCGAGTTCAATGTCGAACATGTGGTCGAGAATGAACTCAAATCAGGATCCTCTTATTGTCGTTCGAGCTAGACCATTGAGTATCTCCTGATGAGCGTCATCGTAGAATCAAAATGTCTTCGAGGGACATTGTGGTCCCTAAGTTCACGAGGTGACCTATGGTGGAGTGGCATGTTACGACTTCATGACCTAAAGGTCCGCTGTGGGTTCCTCTAACTTGCGTGGCAATTGTCTGATCAGAACCGTCTGATGTCGTATGGGAATGATTTATTTTCTTCAGCTTATCGTCAGAGGTTAGCTTTGGAGCGACGTGTTTTCATCGAGTCGCCCCGAGGGGCAAGCTTGGATATCGCTTTTGGAGCGACGTCTTCTCATCGAGTGGCCATGAGGGGCAAACTCGGACGGTTTTTCAGCACAACGTATTTCATCGAGTAGCCCCGAGGGGCAAACTCGGATGTTGTTTTGTAACAACTTATTTTCATTGAGCCGCCGTTAGGAGCGAGCGACATATTTTCATCAAGTTGCCATTAGGGGCTGCCTCGGACGTCGTTTAGGAGCGACGTATTTTCGTCGAGTTGCCGTTAGGGGCTGACTCGGACGCCGTCTAGGAGCGACGTATTTTCGTCGAGTTGCCGTTAGGGACAGACTCGGACGCCGTTTAGGAGCGACGTATTTTCGTCGAGTTGCCGTTAGGGGCTGACTCGGACGCCGTTTAGGAGCGACGTATTTGCGTCGAGTTGCCGTTAGGGGCTGACTCGGACGTCGTCTAGGAGCGACGTATTTTCGTCGAGTTGCCGTTAGGGGCTGACTCGGACGCCGTTTAGGAGCGACGTATTTTCGTCGAGTTGCCATTAGGGGCTGCCTCGGACGTCGTTTAGGAGCGACGTATTTTCGTCGAGTTGCCGTTAGGGGCTGACTCGGACGCCGGTGAGGGGCGACGTATTTTCGTCGAGTTGCCGTTAGGGGCTGACTCGGACGTCGTCTTGGAGCGACGTATTTTCGTCGAGTTGCCGTTAGGGGCTGACTCGGACGCCATTTAGGAGCGACGTATTTTCGTCGAGTTGGCTTTATGGGCTGACTCGGACGTCGTCTAGGAGCGACGTATTTTTGTCGAGTTGCCGTTAGGGGCTGACTCGGACGCCGTTTAGGAGCGACGTATTTTCGTCGAGTTGCCGTTAGGGGCTGACTCGGACACCGGTGAGGGGCGATGTATTTTCGTCGAGTTGCCGTTAGGGGCTGACTCGGACGTCGTCTAGGAGCGACGTATTTTCATCGAGTTGCTGTTAGGGGCTGACTCGGACGCCGTTTAGGAGCGACGTATTTTCGTCGAGTTGCCGTTAGGGGCTGCCTCGGACGCCGTTTAGGAGCGACGTATTTTCGTCGAGTTGCCGTTAGGGGCTGACTCGGACGCCGTTTAGGAGCGACGTATTTTCGTCGAGTTGCCGTTAGGGGCTGACTCGGACGCCGTTTAGGAGCGACGTATTTTCGTCGAGTTGTCATTAGGGGCTAACTCGGACGTCGTCTAGGAGCGACGTATTTTCGTCGAGTTTCCGTTAGGGGCTGACTCGGACGCCGTTTAGGAGCGACGTATTTTCGTCGAGTTGCCGTTAGGGGCAGACTCGGACGCCGTTTAGGAGCGACGTATTTTCGTCGAGTTGCCGTTAGGGGCAGACTCGGACGCCGTTTAGGAGCTACGTATTTTCGTCGAGTTGCCGTTAGGGGCTGACTCGGACGCCGTTTAGGAGCGACGTATTTTCGTCGAGTTGCCGTTAGGGGCTGACTCGGACGCCGTTTAGGAGCGACGTATTTTTGTCGAGTTGCCGTTAGGGGCTGACTCGGACGCCGTTTAGGAGCGACGTATTTTCGTCGAGTTGCCGTTAGGGGCTGACTCGGACGCCGTTTAGGAGCGACGTATTTTCATCGAGTCGCCCCGAGGGGCAAACTCGGATGTCGCTTTGTGAGCGACGTATTTTCATTGAGTGGCCGTTGGAGGCAAACTCGGACGTCGCTTTTGGAGTGAAGTATTTTTATCGAGTGGCCGTGAGGGGCAAACTCGGACGTTGTTTCAGAACAACGTATTTCATCGAGTCGCCTCGAGGGGCAAACTCGGATGTTGTTTCGTAACAACATATTTTCATTGAGTCGCCTTTAGGAGCGAGCGACGTATTTTCGTCGAGTTGCCGTTAGGGGCTGACTCGGACGCCGTTTAGGAGCGACGTATTTTCGTCGAGTTTTTATCGACTTTGTTATTTAACTGCCCTAGCCCCCCGAGTTTGGTGGTATTCGTGGAATGACCATGAAACACAAATATGGAGAATACGAAGCAGGGCGAATAACAAAGGACATTTTTTATTGCGAAACATGGAATTGGGCCCCTTTATTGGCTCGTAGCCTCGTTTGAGATACATAGGAAAGGGACATAGCATGCCGTAGGATTAACTTGTACCCCTTATGCAATCGAGCTGGTAGGTGAAGTTGCGGGAGAGCTCTCCACCGAGTTACTTGATTCCGGAGAGCGTGTGACAAATTCTTTGAGTCTTCCACCTTTTACCAGTGCCTCGATTCGCTTCTTTAGCTTGGAACAGTCAGAGGTCGTGTGTCCATGATCGCGGTGGTATTCGCAAAACTTGCTCTTGTCCCGCGTCGCATAACTCTTTTTCAATGGAGCGGGCGACCCGAGTTCATCTCGATAAAGAGTCAAGATTTGGGCTGGAGATGAACTTTGCGGGGTGAGGGCTTCTCCCCGGTACTCATCAGCGTAAGGCCTCTTTAGCCTTGACGGGGGGGTGTCACTGGTGACATAACTATCCCTTCCCTGTTTGCTTCGAGTTTCGGGACAATCATCGGTGCAATAGCTTTTGTTCGGCCCCCTGCCCCTTCTGCCGTCGAGGTAATCCTCGATTCTCATATGTGTCTTGGCACAGGCCATGAGCTCTGCCATGTCCCTCGAGGGCTTTCCCACAATCGACTTTAAGAAGTCGCTGGGTTCGGCGCCTTCCGTGATGGCGACTATGGCATCCCGATCGTCGAAGTCTTCGACTTTGTGAGATTCTTCGGTAAAACAAGCCAGGTACTGACGCAGGCTCTCGCCCGGTTTCTGCCTGATTGTCCAAAGGTATGATTTGGACTTCTTCTGTACCACTAAGGTGGCGAATCTGGCGAGGAAAGCCTCTCGGAGAGCTCGAAAAGAGCTGATACTCCCGGGTTTAAGGCTTCTTAACCAATCAAAGCCCGATCCGATCAATGTCAGGCTAAATGCCTGGCAGAGAGTTGCGTCTGACAGTCCCTGCATCAACATCCACGTTTCATAGTGGTGAATGTGGAAATTGGGGTCAGAACGCCCGTCGTATGAAGAGCCGACGGGGAGCTTGAACCTCCTTCCAATCGGTTGTGCAAGCACCACCGCCGTGAAAGGTGAGTATGATCCCTCCAGGCCGTTGTTAGGTTTGGAACCCCACGGGCCTGCTTCCCGAAGCTCGATGATCTGATTCTGGAGTCCCCGAATCATGGTGATCATCTCAAGCCCGTTAGCGGCACCTGCGACTGGTCCCACATGCGTGGGGGCCTGCCGCTCATTGGACCCTTGGTCCATGAAGTTGGGAGGAGGGTTCCCGAGGGTTGCAGCCCTGACAGCTGCCGGACGGGCGTCCAATTTTCTCCTTAGGTCCCCCTCGTGGGGATCCCGTTGCGAGCCGAGACGGGTCCTAAGGTCTTCCTTGGCGGAGTGCGAGGGTCTAACCATCGATGGGCGACCTTTGCGACGGACCCCACGACTATTCGCACCATCATCTCCTTGTCGAGAAGACGTATGGCACAAACGTCGGGACCATCCGCTGCGGGCATTGCTACAGCCCTCGCGTTGAGAGCCTGTCTGAGCTCAACCAACCGATGGTTCTAACGTAGCGTCGCCTGCGCTTGTCAAGGGCAACGGGGTGAAGGTTTGACTCGTGTCCGTCTCCGAGACCATGTCATCTCTGACATAACTCTCGTCCTGGGTCGAATTATCCCCTTCCTCGTATCTGAGGAGGTTAACGGCTAAACCCTTGTTCACCCCCGGCTGCGCTAGCAATTCTGCTAAGCGGCGGTCGTTCTCATCTCTTAGGCCGCTTTCGTTGTCACGAAGGGCAGAGGCAACGTTCCAAGAACTCCTCACCGCAGGCTGTCGCCTGGTCACTTGGTAGGGGAGTTGCCGGAACTCATATCAGGAGCTAGTCTCTCGAACGATGAGATTACTCGATCGGACAACCGCGGGGGTTGCCGGAACGTCACTCATTTTATGTGAGTTGAAAAGAAAAGAGATGTGATAGAGAGATGTGGATTGGATGAGCTTCAAGATTGAAGGCCCCTCCTTCTAGCGCCAAAATGTTGTCGCTGAAATTTGGACAACGTTTAGAGACCTAAGCGGTCAGATCCTTGCTCAGAGCGGGTGACCCTCGCTTCGGCCTAAGCGTGTCAGATCCGGTGTCCCGGATCGTCTCTTAGCTGTCGTGTGGTCTTCGAGTCCTTCTGTTATCTGAAAAGAGTAAACAGACGTGAACTAAGAAGGGAAAACAGAGGGGGGTCCTCTGTTTACCTCTCCGACGCTCAACATTAGTATAATGTGGGTGGAGTTTATAGGATGACGAGGAGGGATCGACGAGATTGAGCGAAACGAGGATACTAGGATCGCTGGCGTCTCAGAGCTCGGATCTCGGATCTTTAGGGAGTATTCTTCCGGTCGGGAGAGAATATCCGAAATACCTCACGTAGGAGTATGATATGTGTCTAGAGAATAAGGGAAAAGTGTCTCTTTTTGGAGTCAAGAGCTTACCTGCTGCGTAGAGGGCATGGAGGGCTATTTATAGCCATGGGTGTACCCTTGGGGCCGAGTGGGGAGCCTCTGGGCGTCGGTGGCCGGCCAGGCCCCTCCCACGGGTGAGGAAGGCCGGGCAGGTCCCTCCCCTGGGTGAGGAAGCCCGGCCAGGTCCCTCCCCTGGGTGAGGAAGGCCGGCCAAGTCCCTTCCCTGGGTGAGGATGGCTGGCCAGGTCCTTCCCCTGGGTGAGGAAGGCCGGCCAGGCCCCTCCCATGGGTGAGGATGGCCGGCCAGGCCCCCCCCCCCCATGGGTGACGATGGCCGACCAGGTCCCTCCCGGGTGTAGGGACGATCGGCTAGGCGCGCGAGGGCGAGTCATGGTTGTCCCGGGGGATGCGTCTCCCCTTCGTGCCTCGGAAGTCGCCGGCCAGAAGTCGCCGGCCGGACAGAGGTCGCCGGCCGGACAGAGGTCGCCGGCCGGACTGAGGTCGACGACCGGACAGAGGTCGCCGGCCGGACTGAGGTCGCCGGCCGGACTCAGGTCTCCGGCCGGACTAAGGTCGCCGGCCAGACAGAGGTCGCCGCCAGATTTAGGCTCGCCGAAAGGCCCAAGGCGTGCCATTGTAAACCTGGCGTGGGTTCCAAGTGTTGGTCGATCGGAGGACGACAGGGGAGACATATACTAGAGTTGCCGTGTGAGAATACGGCGACAACAGTATTTGTGAACGAGAAAAACATAAAGCGAGTTGTCTCAACATGTCACATGTTTTATTCAATGAATGTTTTAATTTTTAAATACCAGACCCGGTTTATTCGTTCACACTCTCATAACAAATCATGATGTGATACTAATGCCTTAGCATTCTTGCACAACAAATTCTATATATGTGAATCACATAATTTAACGAAACAGTATTATGACACCAGTTGTCGGGTAAACTTCATTTAGACATTGCCCATTGACTAATCAAATATCATAAAGTGTTACAAGAAAATATGTATTCACTTCAGGATATAGATAATTACCAAAATACCCCTTGTATGTGATTTTGAAGTTTCGAATGATTAAACGGTTTTATCTTGAACTTCAAATTGTCACAAGTCTTGTTCAATGTCTTTATCAAGACATCAAGATTAAATTACATAGTCACAACTGTCTATATCACAAGATAAGATATTGTTAATTTATTCAAACAATCACACTCAGATGCGATTGCCCAATAAATCTTGAGATTGCGAACAGTTATTTAAACTAGTCATAAGAAGGTATCTTATCAACTACGTACTTAGCACTTCTTTGGTTGATGACAGTTTTGTTGGAATAGGTCTAGAGTTAAGAAAAATTTATCATTAACACATTAATGGCGGAATATAAAAATTTATTTTACTAGTAAAACAATTTTTCCTAACCTAAACAAAGTGCATATACATGTTATAATTAAAAAAAATTATTTAAACTACTTGAATACTAACATTTCTTGTATCTTCAAAATTGAAGCGTCTTAGCAAAGGTGGATCTTCTTCCTCGGCTCGATTCCTTCATGTCTAGTCTTGAACTTGAGAAACCTAAGGTTTCTATTACAAGAGTCTATATATAGGTTTAGAGGATTTGTGTGTGGGCACAATTAAACAATATGAACCAAGAACAATTCTTGGATCATAAGCTAATTCTCTAGATCAAGTAAGGATCTAGGTGCCAAAATAAAAAGAAATTTTTAGAGAGAGAGGGAGAGAATTTGGACGGCCAAAAGCTAGGAAAAAGCTTAAACTTCACATCTCTATGTGAGGCTGTATTTATAGGAGAAGGAAAATCTATAAAGGTCAATTATTCATTCATGAAAGAATAATGTATTCATGACACAATATTTGATTTTCCCTTCCCCTTTCTCTCTCAATATGGACGGCCACTTTTAAACAAGCAAGGGGAAATTTGTTTCCTCACTTAGCTTATTTATTTCATTCTCAATGAAATTTATTTTCTCTTTTCCTTTTGGGTAATTATCTTTATAATTAAAGGGAAATAAAACTCTCCTCTTTGATTCATGTTGGCCGAATTATTTAGATAGGGAAGGGCATCTAGATGCTTCCTTATTTCTTCTAAGACAATTGTTAAAATACTCATTGTATTATTAATGCACAAATAATGAAATTAATTTCTTAATACCTCAAATTACTTTTCGGCTTTAGAAAATAATTTATATTTTCATCATATGAAAATATTCAAAATCTTATTTTGACATTCACATCATTTTATGTCCATGCGGACAAAAATACCCCTTGGACATTTTCCGAGAAAAAATCTAGTTCAACATTTGAACTTATTTTAACTTAACTTCAAGTTTAACAATCATACTCTAATGACCTGTAATAATGACCTTATGGATCCAAATGAACAAAGCTTGAGCTTCTATACTCGGACTCAAAAGTTCACACACTTTTTCCAAGTATTAGCTTAATATCAACTGACTCATTTAAAGAGTTGACACTAAGAATCTCTTGGTTCAAATGAATTTATTTTTTACTCAAATTCAACTTAATTATATTGAGCGAATCCATTGAATGTTATCTATGTTTACCCTTCATTAATATCATCAACTAGATGAGATTAATAAAATTACCATTTTACCCTTCTAGCTGTTATTTCTTCAACTCCTTTATAACTTGTGAATAAGTTAGAAACAATGTATTGACGAGGAGCTAACAAGTCACATTGTTTCATCCAAATAAAGTCGCTACTTAATTTTGGATACTGCGCAGTTCATTTGTTCACAATCGAAGTAATAAAGCATGAGATGATATATATTGCATCTTAGCAATCTTGTACATGAATTTCATATCTATGAGAACTTCACAAAGTTGATTCATGACATCTTCATAACTTAATATATCACCAATTGGCCTAGTCTAGATCACGTAATGGATCTAGAATTTGACTTTCTCAAATGAGAGTATTAATGTTATGAAATGACATGTCTCATTTCAGGATTTAGGTAAGCATGATGCAATTCATACATAGTGACCTTGAGACATAAGATGTTAAATGGTTTGTTATTCCATTGTCTCTAAAGGTGCACTGGTCAATTCAGTGTCTTCAAAAGATACACTGGAAGAATTATAGAGTTCCTAACTCTTTATGCCTCATAATCAGACATCATAGATTCTTCCAACAATCATACTATGATCAATAGTTCGTTGATATTTAGATTGTGAATATATTGTTTTAGTCAAACCATGAAGAGTTAGCTCACGCAAATCTACATTTGTCTCTTCACACATTGTTAGGTTTGATTAAGGACTATAAGACTATTGAATATCATAAATCTTCAATCAAACTAAAAGAGAATAAATGAACGTTTCAACTTTTATTAATTTAATCAACATTTTACAATAAGGACTTTATAAAGATTTATATACTGCATCAATATGTAAATAAACAATCTTCTTGTGGGCATCTCTGCCAACAAGTTTCAGGGCATAGACATACATGCATAAACACAATTTTAAATAAGAATGAATAATTAATTTTATTTAACTTTTAGCAAAACGAATACAAAATGTATTTAATATCTTATATCTCTTATGTAGGCATAAATCCCAACATTGAAGTTGTCTAAAAAAAATCCCTTAATCCTCAAAAAAATTTGACTTCAACCTTCAAACCTCTCTTGAATAGTTGCCTTCAACCCTTCTAACCTCTCTTGAGTCCTCATTTAAAACCCTTTAAAGCTTCTCTTTGATCTCTTCTTGTCGTTCTTGAACATTTGAGTCCTTCACATTACTTGTCAAGTTTCCTTGTCCCTTGCCTTCAACTTTATAAATATTCTCTTCCAGCCTTCTCGTCAGCATGTTCTTCACAGTTTTCGTCTAGTCCCTTGATCTTAGAGCCGTTATAGGATTTTTCAAGTCCTTCACGATACTTGTTGAGCCTTTGAAGCCTTGCAAATTCATTTAGAACATGAGAAACATGAATCTAAATGAGCGCACTCACACCGTGCACCCCAACGCTCAATACGGATTGTGTTGTAGATACTTTTGTTAATGAACTACTACTCGTCTTTATGTTTTCGAGATATAGATCATGGTGGTCAGAATTTTGTAAGGCTCCCTGAATTCAACATAACTAACAATGATAGGTATAGAGTTGAGAAGAGTATTGATAAAGTCTTGGAGTTTATGAGGAGGTTTACTTGTATTTTAGAGACATGTGGACAAAAATATCACCAAAATATAGGATTAATGACATATGAAAGATTTGGAGGAATCATATTATGCATTGTGGCACCTTGTGTTGGATACACTTTGGAGTTGGCAGCATGGAGAGATTGGTGGAGACCCAAGTTAGTACCGTGTAGGGGCTGGAGGAAGCCCATGTTGGCGGAAGGACTTGTTTCTGTGGCCAAAATGAGTACGCGGCAAGGCTTGTTTGATGGCCAGAATGAGTTGAAAACAAGGCTCCTTTTATGGAAAAATGAGTTGAAGGCAAAGCTTCTTTAGTGGTCAAATTGGGGTATAAAAATGTATGTTTGGTGGCCAAAATGGATTTCCAGCAACACTCATTTGATAACCAAAATAAGTTGAAAGCAAGACTTATTTATTTGGTGATCGAAATGAGTAAAAGACAAATCTTGTTTAATTTTCAAATTGAGTTGGCAGTAAGGCTCATTTGAGGGCCGGAATTGTTGGCATTTATGCCCACAAAGGAGATTTTTGATATTAAATACTTTTGTATTTGTTTTACTTTGAAATTAAATAAAGATTGAATATCCATTCTAATTTAAGATTGTGTTTACGCATTTATGTCTACGCTCTGAAACTGTCATCAACGAAAGAAGTGCTAAGTACAGACTTGACAAGATACCTTCTTATGACTAGTTTAAATAATAGTTCGCAATCTAAAGATCGATTGGGCAATCGAATCCTAGTAATGATTGTTAGAATGAATTAAACGATATCTTATCTTGTGATATGGAGAGTTGTGACTCTGTAATTCATTCTTGATATCTTAATGAAGATATTGAACAAGACCAGTGAAGTTTTGAAGTTTGAGATAAAACCGTTTAATCACTCGAAACCTCAAACTCACATACGAGGGGTATTTTAGTAATTACCTAAATCCTGAAGTGAGTACATGTATTCTTGTAACACTTTATGACATTTGATTTGTCAATGGGCAATGGCTAAATGAAGTTTCATTGACCCGAAGGTTGGTGTCATAATACTGTTTCGTTGAAACATGTGATTCACAGATATGGAATTTGTGTTGAAACAATGCTAAGGCATTAGTATCACACCATGCTCTGTTATGAGAGTGTGAGCGAATAAACCAGGCCTGGTATTCATCGAATAAAGAATTCTTTGAAATAAAACATGTGACATGTTGAGACATTTAACTTTATGTTTTTCTCGTTCACAAATAACAGAGGACTTGGTGAAATAATAACTCAGGGGTAAAACGGTAATTTTACATTCCTCTGAGTTAATGATACACACAAAGGGTAATATCGTAAAATACACCGTGGACCATGTGAAGAATAGTTTTATCACATCAAACAAAAATATAAACGCATATGAACTTAGAGATGTTCAATATTGGTCCTTTAGTGGAATCGACTAATATTAAGAATTAAAAGTTGGAAAAAGTTTGTGAGCTTTTGCGTCCGATCTTTATTCTAAAGCTTCGTTCATATGGGTCCATAAGGTCTCAATGATAGACTCTTGGATGAGATATTAGTGAACAAGAAAAGATCGATTTTCTCATTAAACGTAAATTGTGATTTACATTAAGAAAATTATTTTCTAAGTAATTAAATAAATAATTCGTTATTTATTATTACATTTATTTAACGAATCATATTGTGTTATTATATTGATAATAATATAATTTGATGATTCAAATAAATAAAAGATGAAAATAAATATTTTCTCGTTTCGTACTACATTGTTTAGTATGAAAATAATTAATGACTTGTCATTAAATAAATGAGATGTTCTAAATTAATTAAATATTATTTTAGAAATAAATCGAAAATATTTGGGAGATAAATACATAAGATGGCCGGCCACTTAATGCAAATAAGGGGTTGGAAAATTGCTTAAATGATTTATCGGGCTTAAGTTTGATTAATGGGTCATTAATTGTTTTTGACCTAATTAAGCCCATTTTCCCCGAAATAAAAGGAGCTCTTCTCTCTCTCTCTTGACCTAGCTCATTCGGCCACTCTCTCTCTCTCTCCCCTCCCATTTGGCCGACTATTTCCTCTCTCCCAAGGAGAAAAATACTTGGCCAAAATCCCTAAAGAATTGAGAGAGCGAACCGTAGAGAGAATCCCCTTTTATTCCTTCTTCCCTTGTTCCTACGAAAGAGCCCACCCTCTTTGTCTCACAAAATCCCTCGAGTATTATCATTGACTCAACTTGTGGTTGTTTGAATGATTTTTCCTCCCACAGGGCCGGCCATATTTTGGAGCAACGAAGGATCGACGACTTTGAGGATTTGCTTGACGGGCGTGGCGTAGAGGATCGGCCGGCCAGTTTTTCCGAGAGACACCGAGACTTGCTCTCGCAGATCCGAATTATGTAAGTATCCCTCGAACGAATTGGATCTGGACAATATGATATTTTAGAATGATTATATGTGTTTGGATTGTTCGTGTGCATGTTTAGATAGATTTATTGACAAGATTATAAATTTATTGACATGTTAGGTTAGATTTAATGATATGGTTATCGAACATGTTTTAAATTGGTTTTAATATGTTAAATTGAATTATGAAATTCCGCCACATATTGATGTGTTTCGTAATTAAATTAGGTTAATTGTTAATCAAATTCCAACAGGAATAACTTGAAGGAAAAACTTGAATTAAAGACAACATTTAACTTGAAGGCAAACGTCACGTTAAAGAAAAATTTCAATCCCACTTCCTCCCCACCCTTGTCTTGATATGGTTTTTTTGTGAAAAGATTTCAACATTAGAAATGTAGATCGCTTTCTTTAGCTCGAAGGCAAGATGAATGATTGACTTGAAGTTTGAGAACTCGAGATTTATTTATGCATGTGCTTGTCTATTCATTTTTGCTCTTGAAGTTTGCTTTTAGAGTGTCATTTCTAGATTGTGAAATGACAACATAACATATTATATAAGAAAAACGTAACAAAACTTCTCCCCAATATATGATCTAATGCAAGGCTTCAAATACCAACGGTTATCGCCAAAATACCGTCAAAATACCGCATATTTCAAGTTTTCGGAAAAAATCCGCGTCTTCAAGTTCAAGTTTTATAATACCGGTCTAAAATATCGTCAATTTACCGTCTTTTAGCGAGTAAATTTGAGTAGTTATAAAATCCAAATTATCACCATTTTTTCATTTTACCGAGCTTCACATGCATTTTTTATACTCAATCGGCGATAGTGGTTATAAACTTAAAACATTGCTTGTAATTTTGATTATGGATTAGAAATTGATTATGGTTGTGATTTTTGATTTTGAATACAAGATTCTTAATTGATAATCGATTTTAAATTTATAATAGAAATTTATGAATTTAATGTGGATTAGAATTTGATTATGGATTATGGAATTGTGATTTTTTATTTTGAATATAAGATTCTAAATTGATAATTTATTTTGAATTTATAATATAAAGGTATGAATTTGATTATCTATTGTGGATGAGATTTGATTATGGATTATGGAATTGTGACTTTTGATTTTGTGTATAAGATTGTTAATTGATAATTCATTTAGAATTTAAAATATAAAGTTGTGAATTTGATTATGGATTTAAATTTTATTATGGATTTAAATTTGATTATAGATTATGAATTGTGATTTTTAATTTTGAATTTATAATATAAAGTTGTGAAAGTGATTATGTAATTGTGAATTTTGATATTGAATTTATAATATAATGTTGTGATTTTGAAATATGGCATTGTTCGTTTTGATATCGAATTTGAATTAAGAATATAAGATCATGATTATGAAATATGGAATTGTGGATTTTGATATTAAATTTTTGAATTTTATGATTATAAAATATAAAATTGTGAATATTTTTATTGAATTTTTGAATTTTATGATTATAAAATATGAAATTGTGAATGTTCATATTGAATTTGAATTTGAATTTAGAATATATGATTGTGAGTATTGTTGGGATTGGTGCTCGCAAATGAGATATTAGACATTATAATACATTTGTATTTCGTTTTGCCGAAACATTAATAAAACTAAATATTCATTCTTAATTAAGTTTGTGTTTATATATGTTTGCTACGCTCTGAAACTGTTATCAACAAAAGAGGTGCTAAGTATAGACTTGACAAGATACCCTCTTGTGACTAGTTTAAATAATAGTTTGCAATCTAAAGATCGATAGGGCGATTGATTCTGAGTATTGATTGTCTTAATGAATCAGGATATCTTATCTTGTGATATAAAGAGTTGAGACTCTGTAATTTATTATTGATGTCTTATAGAAGATATTGAACAAGACCTGTGATACTCTGAAACTCGAGATAAAACCGTTTAATCACTCGAAACTTCAAAGACACATATGAGGGTTATTTTGGTATTTACCTTAATCCTGAAGTGAATACATATATTCTTGTAACACTTTATGACATTTGATTTGCCAATGGGCAATGACTAATTGAAGTTTCATCTGACCCGACGGGTCATGTCATAACGTTGTTTCGTTGGATTATGTGATTCACGGATACGAAAATTAGTGTTGAATCAATGTTGAAGCATTAGTATCACACTATGCTTTGTTATGAGAGTGTGAATGAATAAACCGGGCCTGGTATTCCCTAAATAGAACATTTTTTCTATAAAACATGTGACATGTAAAGACATCTCACATTATGTTTTTCTCATTCACAAATAACAAATGAGTTAGTGAAATAATAACTCAGAGGTAAAACAGTAATTTTACATTTCTTAGAGTTAATGATACACACCAAGGGTGATATCGTAATTACTCCGTGGATGGTGTTAAGAATTTTTTTGTCACATCAAACAAAAAATAAACGCATGTGAACTTAGAGAGTTTCAATATTAGTCCTTTAGTGAAATCGAATAATATTAAGAATTAAAAGACGAAATTTTTTTGTGAGCTTTTGATTTTTGAGCACGATCTTAATTCTAAAACTTCGTTCATGTGGGTCAATAAGGTGTCAATGATAGACTCTCGAACGATATTTATTGAACTAAAACGATTGATTTTCTCATTGAATGTAAATTGTGCACTAAAAAAATTATTTTCTAAGTAATTAAATAAATAATTGGTTATTTATTATTACATTTATTTAACGAATCATACTATGTCATTATATTGATAATAATACGATTTGATGATTCAAATAAAGAAAAGATGAAAATAAATATTTTCTCGTTTCGTACTTCCTTAAGAAGTATGAAAATAATTAATGACTTGTCATTAACTAAATAAGATGTTCTAAATTAATTAAATATTATTTAGAAATAAATCAAATAAATTTTGAAAATAAAAAATAAGGATGGCCGGCCATAATTAAGGAATTAGACTGGTAATTAGTTTTTAAAAATCATTAAAAAGAATATTGGGCTTAAGTTTGACTAACAGGTAAAGATTAAATTTTGACTTAAGTAAAGTCGGCTCTCTCAAATATAAATAGGGTTTTTGAAACCCTAGACCTAACCCTAAGCTCATAATCGGCCGAACCCCCTCTCCCTTTGAGTGTCATCTTTGGCCGAGAGTTTGAGAGAGAAAGAAGTCAAGAATTGTTTTCTTGATTTTCTTCACTCGTCTTTGAGTGCATCCATTTCCATCGTTGTTCAATCTAAAGAGCCTATCCTCTTGATCTCCTAAAAACCCGAGAGAATTATCGTTGACTCATCTCGTGGTGTTTGAGTGATTTAGTTTGCAGGGTCCAAAAATCAAAGAGAATCGAGCTTGGCTCATTCCAAGAAAATCTGCCGGATAGGGAGGCCTATAGCCGGCCAGATAGCATTCCGGCCGGCCAACCATCTCAGGTGGGCATGTCTTCACTCGCGTGTCCTGCACGCATCTAGCCCGAGCCACCTCACCTGCCACGTGTCCCTGGTCCTTGTCCACCTTGGTGCACCTGTTCCACACCTCCAACAAGAGTCGCAGATTCGCAGGCTCACAGGCGCACCAAACCAGCCAGCGAAGGTCCCAGTCCAGCGAGACAGATTCCAGTCCGACGAGGCAGATCCTAGTCCGGCGAGGCAGACTCTTCAGTCCGGCAAGGCAGATTCAAGCAATCCGGCGAGCCTATGCCTTGTCCATTCCGACGAAAGCGAGCCACACACGAGATTGCTTACAATCTAACGTGTAAGTCTTTTTAACGAATTGGTTTGCGAAATATAAAATTGTTTATAGGTTGTTAGATTGAATTTTTTCATTTTATTGATGCTTAGGTCTTAAATAAAAAAATTATTGACAAGTTAGTAATTTTTAATGCCTAAATTGTTTGATATGTTAAAATGTGAGTTATATTTATATAAAAGCTGTATATATATCTATATATATATATATATATATATTTAAAGTGTATAAGAGAGGCTGATTGTACGAATAAAGCACTCGTTGGTAATAGGATATTTTATTGCTCTCGGGATAAGTGTACAGTGAATGGCTCAGGGTTTATATAGTATAGAAACCCTAAACCTTTATTTAAAATAAATATAAATCATATAATAAGGGAATCCTATGCTTTTGTGAAATTACTGGGCAGCTCCTTGCTATCGCCAGGCTGTCCCAAGCCTCATATTCCACGTGGCAATACTCAAGTGGTGAGCTGACATGGCAACAGCGTCAAGTGAGTCAGCTGTCGTGGAATCTGAGTCATCTACATGATTGACTCCAATACCTCCCCTCAACCAAAGCGGCGAGACGTCGACGTTAAGGTTGCGCTTGGATCAAAGGAACGCCTTGATAGAGAGATTTTTGGTCAGCAAATCGGAAACCTGATCGACGGTTGGGACATATCGAACCTCCAACTGTCGGAGAAGGATCATATCGCGGATAAAGTGAAGGTCGAACTCAACGTGCTTAGTCCGGGAATGAAAGACCGCGTTAGCGGTCATGGCTGCAGCACCCATATTGTCACACCATATGACCCGCGTAGTCAACAAGGGCACAGCCAGTTCTTTCAACAAAGAGCAGATCCAGGCAATTTCGGACGCGACGTGGGCCAAAGCACGATACTCAGCCTCGGTGCTCGAGCGAGCAACCACAGCCTGTTTGCGCGAGCTCTAGGATACCAAGCAGCCTGCGAGAAACACACAATATGCAGACGTGGAGCGGCGATCGTCGGGATTACTCGGCCAATTGGCATCAGCGAACGAGGCTAGAGAGAAAGATTTAGAAGGAACAAACTTGAGAGCATGAAGTATCGTGCCCTTGAGATACCTAAGGAGACGCTTGCAGGCGAGCCAGTGAACTGTGGTCGGCGCTTGAAGAAACTGGCTGAGATTATTTACCACGTGCGAGATATCCGGCCTTGTTAGAGTCAGGTATTGAAGTGACCCAATCGTGCTGCGATAAAGCGAAGGATCAGACATGAGCTCTCCATCAAACTTTGACAGATTCTGACCAGGGGCTGCGGGAGTTGAGCAAGGTTTGACGCCAGTGAGTTGGAGATGATTGAGTAGGTCCCCAACGTACTTAGACTGACAGAGGTAGAGGCCAGAAGCATCACGGTGAGCTTCAATGCCAAGAAAGTAGTGAAGAGATCTGAGGCGCTTAAGAGCAAACTGGCTGTGAAGATCGGCGATGAGAGCTGACATGGCGGAAGAGGAGTCACCGGTGACCAGAATATCATCAACGTACACGAGGACGAGAAAGTACACGCGGTCACGATTATAGATGAACAGAGAGGAGTCAGCGCGAGAGTTTGAGAACCCCCACCCAAGGAGAGCGCACCAAAGACGATCAAACCAGGCGCGGGGAGCTTGTCGGAGACCGTAAATAGCTTTGTGGAGGCGGCACACATGATCAGGTCGGATTTTATCAACAAACCCAACCGGTTGAGACATATAGACTTCCTCCGTAAGTACGCCGTTCAGGAAAGCGTTATTGATATCCAATTGTTGAATATCCCAGTTACGAAATACAGCCAAGGTCAAGATTAATCTGACTGTGCCAGACTTGATAACAGGGCTATAAGTTTTGGTGAAGTCCAAGCCAGCCGTTTGAGAGAAGCCCTTAGCAACAAGACGGGCTTTGTAGCGATGAAGAGAGCCATCGGGGTTGTATTTGAGCTTGAAAATCCACTTATTGCCAATGATGTTGTGGTGTTGAGGACGAGGAACCAAGCTCCACGTGTGATTCTGATGAAGAGCATCCAGCTCCTTGTGCATTGCCGCAATCCACGGAGGTTGAGCCAAAGCAATCTTAACCGAAGTAGGTTCGAAGACATCAAGAGAGAGAGCAATAGGATGCTTTGTGGGTAAGAGAATCTTCGGTTTGAAGATACCTGAGCGTGACCTAGTATGATAGCGGGGTTGTGGTGAGAGTGACGAAGCATGTTCTGGTGAGGAAACTACTGGAGGGAGTTCCGAGGCAACAACAGCTAAATCAGGTGGAGAAGGCACAGTAGGCGTGGGTAAGGAACCAGAGCTACAAGCCTCTGGCACTGATAGGTCAAGAGTGGGGACCACTACATCCACATATTGGGGCTGAGTATTGTGATGTATTATATTAGAGGGAACAGGTGGGACCACTGTGCAGAGATGAGAAGGCAAAAATATTGTCGTTGGAAGTTCAGCTAGTGTAGACTCTGTAGACACATCACCGTCAAACATAGAGGGATATGGAAACTCGTGTTCATGAAACACAGCATTTCTTGTAACATAAACTCGGCCAGAGGGGTGTAAGCACCGATATCCCTTATGAACCGGACTGTAGCCGACGAACAGACATCGTGCAGACCGAAAATCAGTCTTGTGGCGATTATACGGTCGTAGATGGGGATATACACTGCAGCCAAACACACGTAAGTCCATGTACTTAGGCTCACGATGAAACAACCTGAGAAATGGAGACGCACCGTCAAGAACCGGTGAAGGTAGTGTGTTAATGACATAGGCTGCAGACGAAAACGCTTCCCACCAGAATGACACGGGCATATAGGCATGAGCTAACATCGAAAGACCAAGCTCAACCACGTGTCTGTGTTTCCGCTCGGCGACACCATTCTAAGCGTGTGTATGTGGGCACGGGTGGCGTATGCCGATGCCGATGCCGTTGTCAGCAAGAAAAGCACTGAAGGGTCGAAATTCCCCGCCAAAGTCACATTGAACATTTGCAATATCTGTTTTCATGGATTTTTCAACAAATTTCTTGAAGGATTTGAACACAGTCAGCGCATCAGCTTTGACACGGAGAGGATAAAGCCAGGTAAACCTGATAAAATCATCGACAAGGTGTATATAATATCGATGCCCTTCTGTGGATAGAACCGGGGCAGGCCCCCACAAATCAGTGTGTATTAATTGTAGTGGTCTTGTCAAGTGAGACTTAGACGTAGAGAAGGGGAGTGTATGACTTTTTCCCAACTGACATGAAGAACAAAATTCTGTAACATCTTTCTTTGGCCAATGAACATTTGTTTTCATTAAAACTGACTTTACAACAAAGTCTGAGGCATGACACAAGCGGCTATGCCAAAGTTTCCAAGTATCACTGCTAGAAATCGTGAAACATTCATTATCAATTATTTTTGTAGAGGAATCAGTCTTTGCAGAAGAACGAAGAGAAGCAGCATGCCTTCCTGGGAGAGTGTCAATCTGAAGAAAGCGGTATAAGCCCTTATCAACAGTGCCTTGAAGCAAAAGTTTCCCCGACCTCTTGTTCTTGACAGCACAAAATTTTTCATGAAACTCAATATAAACATCATTGTCAACTGTCAACTGAGAGATACTGACCAAATTCTTTTTTATTGCAGGTGTGGTTAACACATTTTTAAGCAATACAGTATTAGTCGAATCTATATTAGGACAAAGCATGGTATGACCAACATGAGTTATGTCTAAGAAGTTACCATTTCCAACCATCAGCTTCTCCTTGCCCTTATAGCCCGAACTGACCTGCAGATTCTCCATGCTATTAGTCACGTGAGCAGTGGCGCCTGAGTCAGCATACCATGCTGGATCGTAAACAGTCTCTGGTCCTGTAAAAAATGTTGCATGACCAGGAGTTGAATGAGCAGATCTTGATTGAGACAAGTTATTGTTGTTGTCGTTGTAACTGCCACTTGGCTGGGTGTACACAGGCGCTTGGCGTGTAGGCGATGGAGGATGATAATTTTCATCGAGACGGTGCCAACAGGCTGACGCCACGTGACCCGCTCGGTTACAGATCTGGCATATGGGTCGAGAAGAAACCGCTGAAAAGGCTCGACTGCCGTGAAACCTTCCTCTACCAGATCTGCCACCACGAGATCTTCCTCGACTGCGTGAGTCGACATAGTTGACCATCGCGCCATGAACATCAGTGTTGATGGAGCTCAGCATATGTTCGATTCGTGTTTCTTGTGAGAGTGCCATGGCTAGCACTTCTTGCACCGTAACGTCCAAGCCGGGTAGTTCTGAGCTTTGCATTTTGTTACTTACCATAGCCACAAGCACGTCGTACTCTGTTGGCAAACCCATCAGAATGTTCGTGATTAGGTCACCATCGGAAATCTCAGCTCCAGCTAAAAAAAGAGAGTCAGCAAGATTTTCCATCTTAGCAAAATAATCGGAGACAGACAAGCTCCCTTTCTTGGTTGTTTGAAGCTGAAGCCTCAACGGCATGATTCTAGCCCTGGATCTGACTGCAAAAGGAGACTCTAGTGCGAGCCATAAGGCCTGTGACGACCTGATCCGAGTGACTGACCTGAGAATGGTGGTTGTTAACGAAGATAGTAACCAGCTTAGGAGCAGCTGGTCCTCTCGAACCCATGAATGCAGATCTGGGTTTAAACGTCTTTCCTGGATGCCTTCTTTGTTGGTCGAGTCAAGGAACTGTGCCGGTTGTGGTCTGCTTCCGTCGATGAAGCCAATGAGGTTGTGGCCAATAATGGCTTAAAGTACCTGCGATCGCCAGACGGAGTAGTTCTCCCTGTCAAGCTTCACTGAAACAACGGTGTTCAGCGTTGTGGCGAACTGCGAAGCTGCTGGAGTCCCTGTCGTCACTGGCGTCACTCTTGGCTCGACGTGGATCTGTGTTGGCACAGAGGATAACCCTTCTGATGCCATTATGAAGCTCTGATACCAAGTTATATTTATATAAAAGCGGTATATATATATATATATATATATATATAAAGTGTATAAGAGAGGCTGATTGTACGAGTAAAGCACTCGTTGGTAATAGGATATTTTATTGCTCTCGGGATAAGTGTACAGTGAATGGCTCAGGGTTTATATAGTACAGAAACCCTAAACCTTTATTTAAAATAAATATAAATCATATAATAAGGGAATCCTATGCTTTTGTGAAATTACTGGGCAGCTCCTTGTTATCGTCAGGCTGTCCCAAGCCTCATATCCGACGTGGCAATACTCAAGTGGTGAGCTGACATGGCAACAGCGTCAAGTGAGTCAGCTGTGGTGGCATCTGAGTCATCTACATGATTGGCTCCAATAATGTGTTTTAATATATTTTAGATGTTATTATATAATTCCGCCACATATCATTGATATGTTATATAATATTATTGGTTAATCGTTGACTAATTTACAACAATTATGAAAGAAATTGTAAATTTTGATATTGAATTTGAATTTAGAAATTAAGATTATTTATATATGTATATTTTGGATTTTATAAAATACCCGTATAAATAATTCGGTTGCTTGATATCGATAATTTAATCGAATCAATTGTCCACTTATTTTTTTTAATGCAAATTTTGAATTTAATTTTTCACTCGTGTTGCGAGTTGTTAGGGAAAAAGATTATTTAATTATAGCTGTGAAGTAGAGGTGTCCAACTAAGACTTGGAAACCTCAGGTCACGTTAGTTATACACTAACGCTCCTATAGATTCTTAACACGTGTCTTCACTGTAACTAACTTTCAGTTAAAATATTAACATAAAAAATTAACTTATAAATTATTGTTTGTAGTCATTCTTCAATCAATGGAATCAGAGTTAGAACAGTTCTCTAGATTATCAATTCTTCTCAACCTCTACTTCAATGAAAAGTTCATTTGATCGATTTACTAAATTTGGAGTTGCCTTTGTAGGACTAAATACGTTTAAGTAAAAACATCAATGCTAGCTCAATTAGTAAAGCATCCACCTCACAAATGGGGAGTCGAGCAAATTAGAATTTCATTCTTCATACGTTTAGGCAAATCTAATTAAAACTTCATCTCTAAATGTCTACAAGAGATGAATGGGAACCAAAAATCAAACTAATTTAACAAAAAAAATAGAATCTTAATTATTTTTTTGTTTCTTTAAATACGCCTGCGACATAATTTGAGACGATTTTGCACCGAATTTTCAGGGAAATTATAGAGTTTAATGTATTTAGTATTAGACATATTTCTCGTCTCCGTAATGTCGCGGCGCATAGTCTAGCGCGCTATGCGGTTAACCATTACTTGTCTTTGACTTGAGTGAGTTTGGTTCCGCCTTATTCAGAGGAGACCATTAGAGTCGAAGTCAAAAATGTTCAAGTTCAATAGTAATATGGTAACTGGCGGTCATGAAGAGATGTATATGGTGATTTATGATCCTAAATGCAATTAAAGAAAATAAGAAGTCCTAAATTCGTGATTTTCTCTTGCATACAACAAATAATCTGAATATTTGATGTAAATCTGAGTGTTTCCTAGCATAACTAAGTTGGTAATTCCATATAAGGATCGAGCGGCTAAATGTCAATAAATGGCCGTTAACTCAAAATCACGGGATTGCCGTTAATCGAACAAAATTTTGATGGAGAAAATGTAGACAACGGAAAAATGAATGTTGATGGGATTGCCGTTGGCCGGTCGGACGTTTGAGAAAAATTAAAAAAATTCGATGGAAAAAATGTTAATTATAAAAAATTCAAGATTACAAAAATTATAACAATTATATTTATAAAATCTTAATCATATATTAAAATGTGAACTTAAAATTTAGTTGAAACTGTGTTTTTAATATAATGTATTCAATGTTATAAGGATTGAATATTAAATTTAGAATAAAAATTAAATTAAATATTAAGTTATATATCAGACGGTGAAAATAGGCATACTCGTGGAATTTCCACGAAATTCATCGGCCAAAATGACGAAACGCTTGTATGGGCGTTTTTTGACCGACCAACGACAAAAAACGGCATACCCATGAAATTTCCACGAATTTCGTCGGCCATTTTTCATTGATTCCATGTTACCTTCAAATATGAGCTCATGTGTTCACTTTTCATCTTGATATAAAAAAAACAAAAATCGCTCTAAATAACCAAATGAAACATGGATATTGTTGTTTGACCATTCTTTTTTATTTGTTTAGTAAATAATCATTTATTGTGATGTGTCTGCTAGTAATTGGTGTTAGTGAGTTATATTTTTAGTTAATATATACAGATTTATTTTGATTAATAGCTATTAACTAATTTTTTTCAAACGTTTGGTTATATAGCAATAAATATATTTTAAAGTGCTATATTGCTATATAAAAAGTGTTAAATCTAAGTTGTAAGTTGATAATTTCACGTCACCTTTAAATTAGGAGATTATGAATTCAATTCTCATATTCCTGGGATTTATCGAGCACATTATTGAGAGGAACAAGCTGAGAGGAAGCAGGAGAGCGAGCGGGAGGCAAGATATCAGAGGGGAGAAGAGGTTGAAGGTGATCAACATCGGGAAGCAAGAAAAGGAAAGAAAGAGTGAAGAATCTAAGAGCGGCGCGAAGGAGAAGGAGGACCCAAAGGTTAGAAAAATCAGTACGAGTGATCCCAAAAGCGTGAAGAAAAATTCCCCCGGCCCACTTGGAAGAAAGTCCTCCAAGGCTATCGATGCACATCAAAAGCGCGAAAAACGTGCCCTCAATCCCGAGCGGGCACAGGCGCGTGCTGAGCACGATCATGGGGATCCACCTGATACGGGCCACCACGCGGTGCACGCACTCCTCTGCTATCACGAACAAGAAATCCGGGATTCCGACTGCCAAGTTCCACCTAAGAACGAAGGCCAGGTCCACCACCCCAGAAACCGCGTAAAGCACTTGGGCCAAGAACAAAACTTTTCTAACCGGAAATTCCTTCAGCGTCTTGTGGTATATCACCACTCCGACCATGGACCCCGTCGCGCCTATCGCATATATCATCCCCACGAACTCTTGGGAGAACGCCGGGCCCGCTTTGGGGTCGGTGTACCAGTAGAAAGTCCCTTCGTGCGTGCTTATGCTCAGCGCGATCGATAGGTACATGTACAGCGACGGTTTCCACACGTGTGGGATTTTTATTGTCTTGTACATCCCTCGAATCGCCACGCCTAGCTTCTCCATCGTCTATAAATTATTAGGAAACATTGTTTATAGAAACAGGATTATGATAATAAACAAAACCGGGATAGAGTATTAATTAAAGGCTTCGTCTATTGGAGAATTTTTGTAAGAAACATTCAAAGGCTTCGTTTACTGTGAAGGCTAGAATCGCACGTGGCTGAACACGTGATTCATTGACTAAAAGCAATATTAAACTGAAAGAAAAAAAAGTACGCCTATGGTTTTGCAATTTAACGTGTCTTAGTTGCGTAGCCCCTTGATGATGGGGAGAAGAGAACCTACCAGGGAAGGTACATTCATTTTTAAACGGTATTTAATTTTCTAATGTATCAAAATCAATTTAAATTTTGTTTTGGAGAATACAATAAATCTGTGATTAGAACAAACCTTTTCGGATTCAGAAGTGGCAGTCCTTTGCTCATGCATAAACCATCCCAGAACAACCAACAAAGCCGGTGGCACTGCCAAGAGCCCTAAAGAACCCTGAGACACGATCAAAGATTAAATTAAGAAAATCATGGATTTAGTTCCAGTAAAAGAAAGTAATTTTGGTGATAATTTTTGGCAATTATTTTGCTTATATTATCATTTGGATTCTTACAATAAGTTACTTATTAAATAAACTTTTTTTACATATTCTTTGGGGACAATTCCATGATTTACAAACAATAGAATAGTTATTGTATATAGTAACTCTAAATACGTTTGTTAGTTTGATAATAAAATTGTGTTAAAAAATAGTAATAGATTGAAAAAAAAAATACATTCGAAACTGGTGGATAGTGCCTTTTCTCATATTTTACTATAATTAGTAAGAGTATGCAATGTTTTTTTTCATAAGTGGTGTATAATGTTTGAGAAATTGGACTTGTTTTTTGTTGAAAACGGGAAGAAATTAGACTTTTATGACCACCTTTATTCGAAGTACGATTTTTAATCAAAATGTCTTTAAAAAGAAAAAATAAATAAAAATAACTCAGAAATTATTACATTTCATCAGACCATATCGGAGTCCGTCCAAGTCAACCATAATTTATTTTTTCGACAATCATTTGATTACATCAGAGTTCGCCAAACATTTTGAAAACAATTGGTCAAAAATAATTAAAAAAAATAAAAAATAAGATTTATTTGAAATAAAAATATTTTCGTCCAAAACTTAAGTACAAAAATATTTTAGGATAGAATTATAATGTGGAGACTAATTCAGATATTTCACATGTTTCTAATCTAGAAAATAAAAAATTTCCTCAAGAAAAAGATAAAAAAATAAAATTTTCTCTAATTTATATTTTCAGAGTTTACCAATAAAATAAAGGGTACAAGACTATTGGTTTGAAAATAATAATAAAATAAAGGGGGAAAGATTAAAAGAAAAGAGAGACCTGAGGACCGAGACGGTGGAGAAAGAAGCCGGTTGTAGCGTAACCGAGAAGAGCACCCGCGGAGGAGCAAAACCCGCAGAGGCTCTGCAGATCAGCAGCCAGCGAACGGGCCTCGATACTACTCCGTGCAATACACGCGTCGATGGTGACATCCGCCACCGCCATCGCCGCCGAGAGGCTGACGAGGCAAGCGACCGCCGCGGCGACCGGCAGCTCCCCTCCCAGAGCCACGGCGAGCGCGGACACCGCTCCGACGACCCCGGCGGCGGCGAAGTAAGGGCGGCGGCGGAATCCGGCGACGGGGCAGAGGTCGGTGAGGAGGCCCCAGAGGGGCTTCATGACCCAGGGAAGCGCGTAGAGGCCGGCGTAGAGCTGCACGGCGGAGGGGCTGGATCGCTGAACGTCTTTCCAGTAATAGTCGGAGACGACTCTGAAGAAGGAGCCGGAGAAGCCGTGGTTCAGTCCGTACACCAGTATCACTCCCGCCACGAACGACGCGCTCAGCCGTGACGATAGCATCCCGATCCACTCGAACGGCTCTGTCAACCACCACCACCACGACCTCTTCCTCGCCCTCGTCATCGCTTCTTCTTCTTCGGCGATGAGGCTTCGAGTCTCCGACGAAGAGCTCATTCTTCAGATTTGTTTTACTTTTAATTAAGGATTGGATCTTCGACTCCAGGCTTCACGCGCGTGATGACTCGGTGCGCTAAACTCCCATTTTAAAAATGTAGGAAATTTTGAACCTTGCAAGCTTCACGCTATGAGGTGTTGAATTCAACGCAAGTAGCTTTTGTTTACTCTCTCGGTCTTAATTTTGTTTTACAGGTAAATCTGAATCGTTGGTTCAACATTTTAGTTCTTATTTTTTTAATAAATGTAATTGATTTTAAATCTTTGAATTTGATACATATATATATATATATATATATATATATATATATATATGACTCAATGGAAATTTATTTATGAACATACACTGTACATTTCTAATTAGCATAACTTAATTTAAGTAAGTAAATTTGTAAAAAAGAAAAGAAAATATTAAAGATAAAAAGTGATTGAATTGGTTTAGTGAAATAATTAGTGGCTGAATTTCTTTAATTTGTTTTCAGATATACACAAACAAAAGAAATTCCACCGAGTTAGAAGATTCGAAGCCATAATTTAAGTACGAAAATTATTATCAAAGTTAAAGAACTCAAATTTCGAAATTAAAATAGTGAATTGCACTATTTAGTTTATTTTTATTTAAATAAATAAATTATTAATATTTAGTTAAACGCTTAAGAAGTGAATTTAATTATTCTCTTTTGGAAATTCTCGGTTCCCATATTTCAGATCAACCAATTTATTTGAGACTCATAATTATGTTGCTGGATTTTATTTTGTATTCTTTTCAATACAAAAGTATGTGAGTCTTAATAAGTTTGACTTTCGGAAAATCATAGAAAAATGAATTAAATTCTCAAAACCTAAATCGACTCAAATTAATCTCGACAACGAACCCCATAGTCTTCGAGTATTTTCGAATCCAATACCTAAAAGACTTTCAACTCCGAATTTTAGTTCTTTCGACGTTCAGCGATGTATCAAGTGTCTCGAAGAACGTGAAAGGCGAGACATCTTCGAAAATCATCAATTTTTTTGTTGAGCTATTCTGGGTAAGTGAGGAGACATAAGTCAACTACTTACCAAATGAATAATCATGTTTACATGTGCATTTATTTGATAGTAACCAAGAGTAGGTGAAAGCCCTAGAAACTTGGAAATTAAAGTTTCGAGCACTCTTGCTTGAAATGTTAGTTCGGGTACGCTTGTTAGGTTCGAACGCTAACTTAAACTAGCAACATTTAAAATATGTATATTTAGATTCCTCTCCTAACTCCATGAAGTAGGTTAGGATCCGATGGATGGAAGAGTAATAGACTCCAGAAAAACCAGAAGTAGAAGAATCGAAAGTCACGTTTCAACCTTCCACCTATATTCTTTAACGAGCAAAGAAAAAGAAACAATAAATTCGATCGAGGTTTATCCCGATATGTTCTTCTGTATATGAATTTATCAAGTGCACTGCTAGTTCCAGACCCATACTTTAAATAAACTAATGTCGGTGCTACTCACATGTCAACGAATTGTGCTTAACGGGCTATGTCAGTCCATGCGCTGAGTATTCAAAGTAACGATTGAAGGTTGCACATGGAGAGCATGTTGCTAGTTGGATAACTTGACATGAGCCGCATTGGACGCCTCGAGGAGCAGTGGTGAAAGTCTGGATTCGCGAGCTCGCTGTACTATAGACCAACAGTGATGACGTCATGACGAATGAAGTATCACTAGTGGATCCCTGACAAATTTTTAAATTTAGATCAGTTGATGATTGCTGCTCAAAATCTGAAGTAGGTCTCTAGTTGGGTAAAAAATTATAGGAATGATGAATGCATAATATTGCAGAACGACCATTGCTTTAAGGATGCCCGTGCATTAGCCACTCTTAGGTGATAGCTGCATCATGCATTCTTGTATTCTTGTTCGCACGTATATGTTTTGCATTTGACTGTTTTATTTTCCTAGGTTAGACACTCCCTTACTGAGTCATTTAACTCGTATCTCTATAACCCCGGTAATGTAGATAAGGGAAAATCTATGATGCAGTAATGTGAATGAAGGCAAACGGGCTATGTATTTTGACTTGAGAAGTGATCTACTATAGGATATTATGTATAATGTCGACCTTTTCTAAAACAATATCCCATTTTTATAAATATATTGAGAGCTTTTATGTACACAAAAATATTAGTATAAAGGTCAATTTCATATTTAAAGTCTTAACGGAAAATGAAACCACTGTTATATTAAACGTTTTCGCACTTTTCATTATGTTGTAATCGTTTATAGTATGTTTAATAAATTATATGTTTGTCTTGAGTATTTTATTAAATATTATTGCTTATATGATGACATGCTCGTAATACGTGATATTGGTCTTGAGGGAGTTGTGTCTTGCGGACGACATGATGACGCTTGCGGATCATGACATCAATAAAGTCACATTTGAATGCTTTATTCTACTTTCAGATTAGATATTATTACATTTGAAAGTAAAATTTTAGATAATCCAAACTTATCCCTTTGTTTTTTTATTGATGTAGCGGTGAATTTTTTAATATTATTTTACTTTCGTATATGAATATATTTTTTACTTTCATATATAACTAGTTGCACTTGATTGTGTTTTAGGTACAACAATTTGGATGCAGTACAGAGTCGGATGCAACATAGTCGCACTTTAAAGTTAGAGATTCCGATTTAACATAACTTTTTATTGTTTTTTATGTCAATTTCAATCTTTTCTTATTTCTTCTCTCGTTGCTTCTCTATTCTCTTCTCTTCTTTTCCAATCTCCACCGTCAAGACCTCTACCCAGGGCCGTCCCAATGCGCCCATAGTAGTATTTAAGATTATTATTCAATTTTTGTGAGTTCTACTTCATTAAATGCGAGTCGTTATCATCTTTTTATATTTGGCTTATTTTTTCAAAAAGATTGAGGCCTTAAGCAATTGTTTAGGTGACTTACTGTTTGGGTCGGGCCTTACTCCATTGAGCCAATGTTGAGACTTTTCGTCTTCTTATTTTCAGCCACTTCCTCCAGGTCCTGGCTGTTGGAATAGGTGTAGGGTTAAGAAAAATTTATCATTAACACATTAATGGCGGAATATAAAAATTTATTTGACTAGTAAAACAATTTTTACTAACCTTAACAAAGTGCATATACATATTATAATCAAAAACATTATTTAAACTACTTGAATACTAACTTTTCTTGTATCTTCAAAATTGAAGCGTCTTGGGAAAGGTGGATCTTCTTTCTCGGCTCGATTCCTTCACGTCTAATCTTGAACTTGAGAAACCTAACGTTTCTTTTACAAGAGTCTATAGAGGTTTAGAAGGATCTGTGTGTGGGCACAATTAAACAATATGAACCAAGAACAATTCTTGGATAATAAGCTAATTCACTAGATCAATTGAGGATCTAGGTGCCAACATAAAAAGGAGTATTTTCTAGAGAGAGAGAGAGGGTCGGCCAAGAGCTAGAGAGCAAAATAGGAGAAAAGCTTATTTTCATATCTCTATGTGAGGCTCTATTTATAGGAGAAGGAAAATCAATAAAGGGTAATTATCCTTTCCTATTATGCATTCATGTTACAATATTTGATTTTCTCTCCTCTTCCTCTATGTATATGGCCGGCCATTCAATGACATAAGTGATGGAAATTTGTTTCCTCACTTAGCACATTTGATTCCTTCTCAAGGAAATTCATTTCCCTTTTGCTTTTGGGTAATTATCTTTATAATTAAAGGGAAATAAAACTCTTCTATTTGATGCATGTTGGCTGAATTCTATAGCTAGGGAAGGGGCATCTAGATGCTTCCTTATTTCTTTTAAGACAATTCTTAAAATAGCCATTATAGAATTATTATTGCACAAATAATGAAATTAATTTCTTAATGCCTCAAACTACTTTTCGTCTTTAGAGAATAATTTATATTTTCATCATATGAAAATATTCAAAATCTTATTTTGAAATTCACATCATTTTATGTCCATGTGGACAAAAATACCCTTTAGACATTTTTCGAGAAAAAGTCTAGTTCAACATTTGAACTTATTTTGACTTAAGTTCAAGTTTAACAATCATACTCTAATGACCTGTAATAATGACCTTATGGATCCAAATGAACAAAGCTTGAGCTTCTATACTCGGACTCAAAAGTTCACAAACTTTTTCCGAGTATTAGCTTAATGTCAACTGGCTCCACTAAAGAGTTGACACTGAGAATCTCTCGGTTCAAATGAATTTGTTTTCTACTCAAATTCAACTTAATTATATTGAGCGGATCCATTGAATGTTATCTATGTTTATCCTTCATGAATATCATCAACTAAATGAGATTTATAAAATAATCATTTTACCCGTCTAGTTGTTATTTCCTCAACTCCTTAATATTTGTGAATAAGTTAGAAACAATGTATTGACGAGGAGCTAACAAGTCACATTGTTTCATCCAAATAAAGTCGCTACTTAATTTTGGATACTGCGCAGTTCATTTATTCACATTTCAAGTATTAAAGCATGAAGTGATATATTTATATATATATATATATATATATTGCATTTCGGCAATCTTGTACATGAATTTCATATCTACGAGAACTTCACAAAGTTGGTTCATGACATCTTCATAACTTAATATCTCACCAATTGGCCTAATCTAGATCACGTAATGGACCTAAAATTTAACTTTCTCAAATGAGATTATTAATGCTATGAAATGACATGTCTCGTTTCAGGATTTAGGTAAGCTTGATGCAATTCATACATAGTGACCTTTAGACAGAAGAGGTTAAATGGTTTGTTCTTCCATTGTCTCTAAAGGTGCACTGGTCACTTCAGTATCTTCAAAAGATACACTGGAAGAACTATAGAGTTCCTAACTCTCTATGCCTCGTAACCAGACATCATAGATTCTTCCAACAATCATACTGGGATCAATAATTTGTTGATCTTTAGATTGTGAATATATCGTTTTAATCAAACTATGAAGAGTTTTGTTCACGCAAATCTACATTTGTCTCTTCATACATTGTTAGGTTTGATTAAGGACTATAAGGCTATCGAATATCATAAATCTTCAATCAAACTAAAAGGGAATGAATGAACGTTTCAACTTTTATTAATATAATCAGCAAATTACAATAAGGACTTTATAAAAATTTATATATTACATCAATATGTAAATAAACAATCTTCTTGTGGAAATCTGTGTCAACACTGGCAACACTCCACCGGTATGTCACTTGCTCATCATGCCATGCTGCTGTCAGGCTCAACCTCATCATCGTCGTCGCCTCCATTCTCTACATTGTCGTCGCCTCTCTTCTCACGATCACCCAATCCAGCCTTTCAGACCTCCATCGTTGAGACCATTCCATGTAAATCTATACGGCTTAAAGCAAGCTTCTCGGACGTGGTATCAACATCTTCCCAAATGTCTTATCCAAAATGGATATATCATGGGAATAAAGGATCAAACGTTGTTTATCAAATGTTCACACAAACCTATGTGGATGTGATACTGTTTGGAGGGGTATCTTTCGTAGCTATGCGAAGAAGAGGAAAAACATCGGCGCAAGGCAACCCCAACAAATAGAAAGAGGAAGAAGAAGAATAATCGGACGATGATTCTTTGAGCTGTAAGACTAACGACGATGATAGGGACGACGAGAGTAGTGATAAGAGGAAGAAGAGGAGAACAATAATAAATAATAAAGAAGAGAACAAAAGAAGTAAAACGAAGACAAGAAACATGATGAAAAAAAGAAAGAAGACGATGACAAGAAATAAGATAAGAAAATAAAGAACACGATGAGGTCCTAGGTATGTCCAATCCTCTATTCTAAAATATCAATTACTAACACATTAGTTTTATAAAAACTAGTTTAATAACATAAAAGAGGATGAATGTGTGTATAAGAGGAGGAATATGAGATACTTCTCCACCAATTGATTAAATAATTACATAAAAACCAGTTTAGATACATAAAAATCAATTTAGTTACATTAAAAATAGATTAGTTACATGAATATCAACATTAGTTATATAAAAAAAATGGAATTAGTTACATACAAAATCGAATTAGTTACACACAAAACCGAATTAGTTAAATTTATAAAATCAAATTAGTTACACACAAAATTCAATTAATTACATGTAAAACCAAATATAGTTACATAGTTTGTGAATTAGTAACACCATGTGCAAATATTTTATAAATGTTGTAGCTAAATTCTTATATTAGATATGCCTGATATAACTATTTGAGAAATTAATTTTAGTAACGAAGTTATTATAGTTTTTTATTTTATTAATGACTAGTCATCATTTTTCCAAAATTAAATATTTTTTCGAATAATGAAAAAATATTTGGTAAAAACGATTTAAGAAATAAAATGAGAAAAATAGTTATAATTGAACAAGATATAGGAGTGGAGAAAATAATAAATTTGATAATTATTTTGGTTTAAAGATAAGATAAAATAAAAATATTAAAAGTATGAGAGAGGAAGAGAGAATTTTTTTTTTTGATTGGTTGATTGGTTGATAATATTTAGATATTTAATATTAGTTTATATAAATTAGTAAAAAATTATATAGTGTAATGTTACTTTTGTATCTGCATTTGTCTATCCCTTCGGATAAAAAAACCTTTCTCATTTGATTACTCATAGTTTTGTCTTTTTTAAAACAAAATGACATTTTCGGAATAGAGCTGTTATGAAGTCTTAGAATTGTCTAAGCCCCCGTAGAACATATGTAAGCTGAGTTTGAAAAGAGCACGATGTGTGAGCTTTTTCACTATATGAGTTTTAAAATTAAGCAATTCAATGATGGTATATTCATATCTCAAAGTAGGTATGCAAATGATGTTGTCAAGAAATTTGGGCTCGAGTCCATAAAATCAAAGATGCCTCATGCAGTTGTTATAATCATGCTATCCAAAGATGAAACGATCTTAGGCAATCTTCAACCATGAGCATCAAATTTGGTGTTTTTTTAGCACCAAATTTGGTGCTAAAGTTTTTTCACCTTCACAACACTAAATTTAACACCAAAAAATTATTTATCATTATTATATTATTATGTTTATATTTTTTTTATATATATTTTTTAAAGTGATTTTTATTTTTATTTTTTAAAAATTTGCCGGGTGAATAATATCACACCAAATATGACGTGATATTGTTCACATCACCAAATTTGGTGATGGATTTGGAGTTGGATTAGAGCAAATTTATCACCAAAATTGATGGTTTACCAGCGGTTGTAGATGGCATTGGGAGGTCTTGTCATGCAAGGATCATGTATCTGAGACTAGTCTTATCTAGAGATAATTGAAAGTCGGTCCTTTTGTAAAGCTGAGCCTATCACGAGTGAATTTTCAGGGTCAGATTTGAACATGCTCTTCTGTATATGAGTGAAATTATGTTTTCATGTGTTAAAGTTTTATTATGCAAAAAAAAAAATTCTTTAACAAAAATTTAATCAATTGCGATAATTGTGTTACCTTACATAATTTAATATCAATTGCGATATTTTGTGGTCAAATTTTGTCACTTTTTATCTTTTGGCACATATATTTCATAATAAATTTTATCACATAAAAATAAAATTTTATCTGACTATAGCATATATATTCTATAATTTCCCAAAAATAATCTTGATAGGCACCGTGCTACTAAAAAACATAAGGTATATGGACTTCTTCAATAAACAACTAACTTTAATTTTATTTTAGGAATTACCTGCTTGATCAATCAGCAATTTCTCGACATTAAGTAAACAAATCCAACTTAAAATGATTTGCCTACATACTTAATTTATGTAACTAATTACGCTTAGTTACTTACTCCAGATCTGAACACTTAAAAAATATTCATATCTTTTCAACAAATCTGAAAACTTAAAAGATATTCGTACTTTTTCAACGGATTTGAAATATGTTGTTGTTCTAATTTTCTAGGCAAAGCAATTGATAATTTTACTGGTACTTCAATGGATTCGTCGGAGAAATTTCAAACCCAGATCTGACGCAGACGCACCGTTAATGGTAGCGGCCGGAAAAACTTAGATTTCTCTGGGAAAGTCGTAGGGAAAGCTTCAGCTACACAAAACACATTATATTTATTAAGAGATTGCAGAGATTCTATTGCCTAGACAAATCCCAAGAGAACATACCCTCTTCGTTTGTCATTGGAGCCCTCGCCGAATTTTTTAAAAAACAAGAGTACAAAATTCGCGAACAAGTTTGCCCACCTAAAACGCAGCGGCAGAGGCACAGGTAAGTGACAATCACTTGAAACACGCCGACAACCTCCGACTAGATGACAATTCCGACCTCCGACCTCCTACTACATGAAACGTGAAGATAGTTGTAAAAATCGGGACACTGATTTCAATCCCCAAAAATTTCTTTCGCTAGGATGTCGAGCTTGTACGCCGATCTCCTCGAAAACATAAATGGGGAAGAAAATATGGTAACTCAAACCTAAGCTCCATTTATGATAGTTTGAATAATTTTTACAAAAATTTCTCTAAATAATCAAATGAAACATTGATATTGTTTGGCCATTCTTTTTATTTATTTAGTAAATAACCATTTCGTATGACGTGGCTGTTAACAACTGTTATTAGTTGGTTACTTTTTGGGTAATATATACCTATTTATTTTGGTTTATGGCTATTAATCATTTTTTTTACAAACGTTGGCTATATGACATTTAATATGTTTCAAAGTGCTATATTACTAATTATCCCTAATTTTTATTTACAAAATGATATAATATTTTTTTCACTTGTCTCTGTTTTTTGACAAAAAAACCTCTCTTTTGAGACTACTCCTAGTTTTGTCCTTTTGAAAATATAAGAACATTTTCGGAATAGAGGTAGTATAAACTCCTAATTGTCTAGGCCCCAATTTTATTATGCAATATATATGCACAAAAAAAAACAAAAAAAACTCTAATTAAAACTTTGATCAATTACGGTATGTTGTTGTCAATTACGTTATCTTACATAATTTAATATCAATTGCAGTATGTAGCCGTTAAAGATTTTTTTTTTGTTTCTTAACATATATTTTGTAATAAAATTTTATCACATAAAAATAAAATTTTACTCCACTGTCACGCGTGTATTTTTATATTCCCCTTAATTATCTTGATAGTAACGGTGCCACTAAAAATAAAAGTATATGGAGTTCTTCAATAAACAACTAACTTCAATTTCAGTTTAGGAATTACCTGGTTGATCAATAAGCAATTTCTTACATTGAGTAAATAAATCCAACTTTCCACGTCATTTAAGCAGCAAAAAGAGTGCAAAAACTGAAATGCCGCTCTACTGATCCACTCGAATAAAACTCTTCGTGTCTTTCTACAATAGCTATATTTTCAACCACATTTATGCGCAATTAAGGCAAAGGATAGTGCAAGATAAAAAATATCGAGGCAAAGGATAGTGCAAGAAAAAAAATATCGAGGCAAAGAATATTAGTTTAGCAAACATCAAAGGCGTATGTCAAACACAGTATATCGATTTGCCATTTATGAAGAAGGAACGTTGTAAAATTAAGGAGATTTATACACACAAAAAAGTAACTTCTCTTTCTTTAAGACTATTCATGCAGCAAGTAGCTTCTGTATGTCCTTCTGCAATAGAAAATAAATAGTAATTAAAATTTAGCCAACTGCGCCACTAAAACCTCAAATATTAAACTTTTTAGAGAAATTGCCAAAGTACTACTTTTTATTATTCATTTTCCCAAAATCCACCCAAACATGTTTTCTTCCCAAAATACTAGTAAATTTTATGTGAAAAGACAAAATGCCCTTTAAAAAGTTAAAACTAACACAAATGTCCTACATTATAATACCGGTCAAAAAAATTAAGAAAAAATTAAAAAATTAAAAAAAAAATTAAAATTTTTAGGGGTGGAGTAGTTTTTACCTTTTTAAGTTAACTTTTTTTAAAAAAAATTATACAGTAACCGGTTAATATGAATATGGAGTCAAATGTAAAGAAATTGTTTTAGGGGTATTTTAGACTTTTATAGTGGTATTTTTGGAAAAAATTAATTTTAGTGGATTTTGGGAAAACCAATTATAAATAGTGGTATTTTGGGCATTTTCTCAACTTTTTATTAATTTTTTGTAAATAGTCAAATTGATTAAGTGATTTTTTGTTTAGCAAATATTGATGTTAATATGTTTTCAAATTTTTTGAAATATTAAATTCTAAAATCGGCAGGAAAAGTAGGCAGGAGTCCTTTTGGTTTATTTTAAATTTTTTGTATCTGTAAATCATTTGAACCGACTATTTACACTAATATTAACAGAGACAGGAAAATGTACCTCGATCTGGAAAGGGCTCGTTGTTGGTGGATATCTCTCGACAACTTTTCCATTTTTGTCTACCAAAAACTTCTCGAAGTTCCACTTGATAACGTCGCCTAAGAAACCCCCTGCGCTAGATTTCAGAAACTTATAAACAGGAGCTGTTTTTGGACCATTGACATCGACCTGTTCACAAATTATTAGCACTTTGGCTTTAGTCTTCGAACTCAAACCATTTCTTCGAGAAATGGCATGAATAACAGGAAATCTAAGAAACCTTGTCGAAGATTGGGAACTCGGCCTTAAACCTCGTACAAGCAAACTGCTTTATTTCGGGATTCGACCCGGGTTCTTGAAACCCAAACTGATTGCAAGGGAAAGCTAGTATATCGAACCCTGCAAATGGTAAAGGCGTTTAAACGTGTCTTGCAAGACAAGAAAAGAAAAAATGTTTAATCAAGCCAAATAGAGATTACTTTTTATTTTCAAACGCTTCCGAGCCATGACGTGAGTGACATTTTAATCGTCCTCAAACTATATTGGTCATGTGGCATTTTTGCTCTTTAAAAAGAAGTATGAAATATTACATACGGAACTCAGGTGCGAATTTCTCAACTTAGAAAATTGTTAACCTTTTAATTATTAAGAAACTACTTATATGAACACCATTGAAACACTAAATAACGTTAAGAACCATTTTGGATTGTAGGAATTATGTTGCATTTAATGAAAGATTTCGAATAATAAACAAGTAAATTAAGCTTGTATACATGTATTAAATTGTTCATAAGTTAGATTTTCGTCATACAGATTTTTAAGATAATGACAAAAGCACTACTAAAATGGGTTTTAAACTCGATAAAATTAGCTTCCTTGATAGAAATTAGTTTAGGGATCAAAAAACACATGAACTTGAATCTAAACAAAAAACACGACTTTAATCCTTTAGCCTCTGCACCACTGCCCTGACCATACATATGAACTTGTATATGCATATGTATATGTATATGTATAAGTATATGTGCACATATATACTTCATATCTACTTATGAAACTAATAGGATAAATGTTACACAAATCGCGCAGTAACTACTAAATTACACAAATCATATCTAATTTCAAGTTCATACATGGAACTAGTATTTTCCGTACCTTGAGTTTTATACTTGTCGTATAGGTGCGATAGCTCGGAATAATTGGAAGCTGTCAAACCACTGACATTTAAAATAAGAGATGCAGAAAAAAATAACAGTTTGATTAGTTCACAACATACTGAATTTCTAAGGTGTATTTTAAGTACACTGTAATAATAATAATAGTAATAATAATAATAATAAAAAGAGACAATATGATATATAAACAAAATATGTCTTCATAATAGTAGAAAAAAAATGAGGGGTAATTCATTATACTTGGTATCCCACATCGGAACCTAATACACTCGATTTTGCTCAGAGCCCATGAAACACAAACGAACAGTGTTCTATATGTAAAGCGATCGAAAAGATTGGGATTATAAAACGACATGATGAAGTTCATAAGGTTTAAAATCACCATACTGAATTCATGTTCATAGCCACATTGATATTCTAAATTTTACAAAAACTCAATTCATATTCATAATCAAAACACTAGAACAATAAAAGAAGGCGTGAAATCTGGAGGAGCAAAGAGAGAGATATATACCATCTTGAGGCAACATTGACAATCAAAAGAACCTTTCCCTTGAACTTGCTAAGAGGTACATCCTTTGAGTCAATATCCTGTGCACAAAAAGCAAAATCCTGTGAGAAAAGAATTTTGAAAAAGAATCAGAAAGTAAAAGGAAATACCTTCACAGTGAAGTCGTGGATGCTCTTCTCTGTAGCGGCTCTGGCGAAAACACCCAAAGATCGAAGCTTTATCGTAACCCCGGGAAAGAAAGAAGGTTTCAAAGAGAGACCGCTTGTTAGAAAGGCTGACTCGGAAGACCCGAATGAGGATTTAATAGAAGCCATGGACGAGGAATGACAGCTTTGGCTCGTCTTTGACTGAAATGCCCCGCCCAAAGGCGATGAAAAAGTGGCGGAAATGGAAGCCATTTTCTTTCCCTCTTATTTCTTCTCGCTTCTTTTCTTGGATACAACTTTGGATTAGTTTTGTCGTTCTTCAGTGGAATTGGGAAATTCGAAAAACTTAGCAAGTTTGAGACTTTTACGAATCGAGCATCGAAGGTTTTATTATTAGTGAATGATAGTCGTACACGTGTCCGTGAGTTTTGTAGATTCTTCGTGTGTCACCTGTTTATGTAAGTTTTATAAGAAACCATTTAAAGCGAATATCGGCGTTTCCGATAAGCTGGGATTTATTTATCTTATTTTTTTTGTTAATTGGGAAATTGTCTTGAGTGATGTGATTTGAAGAGAGGACGAAGAGATCGACATCGTGAAAACTGAAATGGATAAGGCAAGCTAACATCGGATGTGCATGAGCGCCTGAGATTAGTGGTTGAGCAGATTTGGAGTTTGGAAGTTTGTGTCGTTTGGGGTAATACAAATTTTCCTTTTCCTTTGCCGAATTAATAATATCTACACTCTTTTGTTGTTTAGTGATGTGGACACCACTCGCCTCCAGATTTGTTAAAGAAATATATATAACCAAAAATTAGCTTTTTAATCATTAAATTTTAATATTGTTTTTTATATATTCAACGTTTTGTAAACGAATGATAAATTTTCAATTCAAAACGTTTAGTTGTTCATACTACCTTCATTTCAAGTTTTGGCTCGCGGATTCATTTAATTTCGGTCTGAAATTCAAAAAAATTCGCTGATTATATTTTGGACTTGAATTATTAATTGGTATTACTTATCAACCGATTCTAAAATGAAATTGATTTGTGTCGTTGATTTTAAAAGGAAACAAAATGTTTTGAGTTAATTTTAGATCCTTTGATTGTGAAAACTAATAACATTATCACCGATTTTCGGTTTGGGCATTTAATTAACATAATTAATTGATAACTGGTGTTTTAGCGGACAGACTCTTTCCGGTTTTTGTTTATTTGGTCATTTGTTTCTAGTCTCAAAACTCATATCACACTTTCAATCGTAATTCATAAATACCAAATTTTGTAAATTATTTTTTAAATTTTGTTTACACAACTCAAAAGGTATAGCATGTTCATTAAACGTAAATCATATTTCATCTCATCTTTTTGTTCTTCTCTATTGGATGGATGGAATAATATCACAATGAAAGTTTTTCACTCGCAAAATCCAGTTAGTTTTTCACTAACAAAATCCAGTTAGTTTTTCACTCACAAAATCCAGTTAGTTTTTCAATTTTTATAATTTTCTTTTGTTTTATTTACAACCAGTTAACAAAATTGTAGTAAACTATTTACGTGTTGTATAATTTTGAGTCAGTTGTTTATTCGTTTATTTATAGTCAAATTGTTTGAGAAAAAATGTTCCCAGTCTTGGGAAGTGAAAGTTATTGGTGATGAAGGTGTGAACAAATTCGAAATCATTTTCTATGATGATTTTTGGATGTGAAAAAATTTCCCATGAACATGGATTTAGACGTAAGTAACGTTTTTAAATGTAAAGCATTTCTTCAATCTTCTCTGTTTGTAAGAACGTGCTTTGTCCTTAGAAATTGACTGCATCGGTTTGTATTACGTATGAGATGTGGGTTATAAAGACGTATTCTAAATCTCATACATGTTATGAAAAATAAATGGTGCACAAGAACAAGCATGCATCGTTTATGCTTGTAAGTAAATGTGTAAATGACAATTTCAGGGGTTTATGAGCGAATGAGATCAAGCTTGCAGGTGTTGCAAAAATAATAAAGTCACAATTCAAAGTTGAAAAATCTTATAATTGAGTTTGGAAGTGTAAAAAAATTGCGTTAGAAGGATTTACATTAAGACTTTGAGTTGTCATATGTCATTTACCGATTATTTGTGAAATGATTAAAGAGAAAAATTCAAGTAAATAATCTGTTTTACAAGCTATACATTACATTTACATCTTGTTAGCTTATAAGTGATTACGTGATGTTTACAAGAATATACGTGTTTACATACTGGTTAAAGAAATTTACCATTTGTTTACTTGTTAGGATCGTTTACAGAAACGTTAACTGAAAAAGAAGGAACATTTAAGTATTTTTGCCTACTTTTGGGACTTCTGTTCACGGTTTTAGATATTGTAGACCAGTTATTTATGTTGATGAAACTTTTTGTAAATTTAAATCTTATGGTACCTTACTTGTAGCCACTGGTCAAGATGGAGATAATCATTTATTTTCATTGGCTTTTAGTATTGTTGATTTTGAAAATGATTTATCATGGTTATGGTTTATGACAAATATTTGTGTGTGGTGTTTGAGAAGATTTGGTAGTTGTTTCCGATTAGCACAAATCTATGAAAAAGGCGTTCAACATGGTGTTTTTGGAAGCTAAATTTCAATATGCATGCAACATTTGTAGGGTAATGTCAAGACTCAGTCTGGTAAAAGTCGTATTCATCTCCTATTTTTATAGATGTGCAAAGGCGTACACGTCTAAAGAGTTTGAGTTTTGGTTGAACATTTTATGCATCAAAAAGCGTAAGATTAAGAAATATTTAGTCGAAGCCAACTATGAGTTATGGTCTCGTAGCCAGTTCCCCGGTAAACATCTCAATGTAATGCACTAGGACAAAAAGTTCTTTAGAAGCGACAAAAGTCGCTTATAAAGGCCAAAATGTAACTTCTAAATCACCTTTAGAAGCGACATTAGAAGCGATAAAGTCGCTTCTAGTATTGCTTCTAAAGATAAGTCGCTTTTAATGTTTTGAAGTGACTAATCGCTTCAACTGTCGTTTCTAAAGGTTCAGAAAACGGCGGGAAATTAAGGCGGGTAACCTTTAGAAGCGACTAAACGTTACTTGCCATTTTTTTAGAAGCGGCTTTAGAAGCGACTACTCGCTTCTAAATAGCCTAAGTTTTTTTATTACCATGGAATTAGAAGAGACTTTATCGCTTCTAAAGCTTACAATTTTTATTTTTTTAAAATTTATTATCCGATTTGTTTTTATATATTTATTAATAGTTATTATTAAAATTGATAATATTGAATTTTACTAATTAAATTCAAATAAAACATAATCGAAAGTCGAAAGTTGATAATAACATAAGCTATTGAAAATTAATTAACGATTAATCAATAATATTACGTGACATATCTAAATATGGTGGAAACACGTAAAAAGACCTAACATGTTAAAACACATTTTATACATGTTTAATTAACCATGACATTAAAAATCCTAACATCTCAATAAATTTATTTTGAACATATTAATCAACAAATGGAACACACTAGCAACCTATGACAATTATGTAATTGCAGATCCAATTCGTTAGAAGACTCACATATGAGATTATAAATAATCTCGTGCATTGCTAGCTTTCACCGGAAGACCTCGTCGAGATTCACGATCTGCGTCAACCTCCTTGATTTGATCGAGAACAACGAATTGGTCGTGGGACCTGTGGGTTATGGATCTGCATCACGAGACTTCACAATGGCCGAGACTTGCTGGAAGAAGGGCAGCCATACGCACGCAAGGCTGAATCCAAAAACTCTCCACGCACGCGTCTACGACGACAAAAAAATGTCCTCGCTCCTGGATCAATGAAACTGGCCCTGTACTCCAAAAATCACTCAAAAAACCACAAGTAAATTCAACAATAATACTCAGGGACTTTTGGGAGATCAAGAGGGTGGGCTCTTTTTGTGAACAACGGAAGAAGGAATCATAGAAATAAACCAAGGCACTTCAAGAAATCAAATTTCATTCACTTTTTCTCTCTATGGTGTGTTTGGCCGATTGTTTTCTCTTGGGGAGAGGAAAAATAATCGGCCAAGTCTGTTCAGGGGAGAGAGACCACGCGTGAGATTAGTCTAGGGTTAGAGAGAGTAAGCGCTTCTTTTATTTCAAGGAGAATGAGCTTAAGTTAGGTCAAAATCAAATAATAGCCCATTAGTCAAACTAAAGCCCTATAATTCATTTAAACATTTTTCCAGCACACTTCTACCCTAGATGTGGCCGGTCAAGATGTCCCAATATTTTTCAACTTTATTTGATTTATTTCTAAAATAATATTTGTTGTCGCCGTATTTCCGGCGATAACGTTAATATATATTTCCCCTCGTCGGGTAGATATGAAAGGCCCTTTCGGAACGTTCCCGAGGAATCGTGACACGCCCTCACGCGTCCAGAACTTCGGCCCATCGGCGAAGCCACGCCCGGGACCAATTTTCCTGCCCGGAAGAAGCCCGGCCAGCCACCTGCACGCCTAGGAGGGGTCTCCCCATCCTTGGCCTTCCAGGGGTCTCCCGGCCAGCCATCCTTGTCCCTGGGAGAGGCCTGGCCGGCCACCTGCATGCCTAGGAGGGGTCTCCCGTCCTTGGCCTTCCAGGGGTCTCCCAGCCGTCCATCCTTGTGCCTGGGAGAGGCCTCCCTGACCTTGGCCTTCCAGGGGTCTCCCAGCCGGCCACTCATCACCTTGGCCGGCCCCAAGGTTTGCCCCAAGGCTATAAATAGCCCCCTACACTCTTCACAAGGGTAAGACACTTTCTACACCCGGAACTCTGCTAAAATATTAGCATGTGTTCTCTCTCTCTCTCTCAACTCACTTCATCCCTCCATGTGAGGTGTCTCGAGGCATGACTTCCGACCAGAATAGTCCTTAAAGATCCAAGATCCGAGCGCCGAAACGACGTTGACCCAAGTGTCTCCGTTTCGCCCGATCTTGTCGATCCTTCCTTGTGATCCTACATACTCCACCCACATTATACTAATGTTGAGCGTCGGAGAGGTAAACAGAGGACCCCCCTCTGTTTCCCCTTCTTAGTTCACGTCTGTTTACTCTTTTCAGATAACAGAAGGACTCGAAAATTCCAAGACAGCTAAGAGACGATCGGGGACACCAGATTCGACACGCTAAGGCCGAAGCGAGGGTCACTCGCCCCGAGCGGGGATCTGACCGCTGAGGTCTCTGAAAGTTGTCCAAATTTTAGCGACAACATTTTGGCGCTAGAAGGAGGTGTTGGAATAGGTCTAGGGTTAAAGAAAAATTTAACATTAATCAAATTAATGGCGGAATTTAAAAATTTCTTTTTCAAGTAAAACAATTTTACTAACCTAGAAAAAAGCATATACATGTTATACATTAAAAACATTATTTAATTAACTAGAACACGAACCTTTCTTTGTAGCTTGACCTTGAAGCGTCTCGAGAAAGGTAGATCCTCTTCCTTGGCTCGCTCGTCACCTTCGCACCTAATCTTGAATTCGAGAAACCTAAGATTTCTATTACAAGAGTCTATAGAGGTTTTGGAAGGATTTGTGTGGGCACAATTAAACCATATGAACCAAAAACAATTCTTGGATCATAAGCTAATTCTCTAGATTAAATGTGAATTTAGGTGCAAAATAAGAAGAGTATTTTCTAGAGAGAGAGAGAGAGAGAGGGTCGGCCACAATAGGGAGAGAGGAAAAAAAAAGCTTAACCTTCACATCTCTATGTGAGGCTCTATTTATAGGAGAATGAAAAATCTATAAAGGTCAATTATTCATTCATGAATGAATAATGTAATCATGGCACAATATTTGATTTTCCCTTCCCCTTTCCCTCATTGTTTGGCCGGCCATATTGTTGCATTAGTAAGGAAATTTGTTTCCTCACTTAGCACATTAGTTTCCTTCTTAAGGAAATTAATTTCCCTTTTTCTTTTGGGTAATTATCCTTATAAGAAAAAGGAAATAAAACTCTCCTCTTTTTATAAATTACTTTTTCATCCGAATTCTATGTTGGTCGTTATTTGTGCACAAATAACGAAATTAATTTCATAATGCCTTAAACGACTTTTCGGCTTTAGAAAGTAATTTATATTTTCATCAAATGAAAATATTCAAAATCTTATTTTGACATTCACATCATTTTATGTCCTTGTGGACAAAAATACCCTTGACATTTTCCGAGAAAAAGTCTAGTTCAACACTTGAACTTATTTGGATTTAGCTTCTATTTTAACAATCCTACTCTAATGACCTGTAATAGTGACCTTATGGATCCAAATGAACAAATCTTGAGCTTCTATACTCGGACTCAAAAGCTCACAAACTTTTTCCGAGTACTAGCTTAATGTCGACTGACTCCACTAAAGAGTCGACACTGAGAATCTCTCGGTTCAAATGATTTTATTTTCTACTCAAGTTCAGCTTAATTATATTGAGCGGATCCATTGAATGTTATCTATGTTTACCCTTCATGAATATCATCAACTAGCTGGGATTTATAAAATTACCATTTTACCCTTCTAGTTGTTATTTCCTCAACTCCTTTAGTACTTGTTAATAAGTTAGAAACAATGTATTGACGAGGAGCTAACAAGTCACATTATTTCATCCAAATAAAGTCGCTACTTAAATTTGGACACTGCGCAGTTCATTTATTCACAATCCAAGTAATAAAGCATGAGGTGATATACATTGCATCTCAGCAATCTTGTACATGAATTCCATATCAATGAGAACTTCACAAAGTTGGTTCATGACATCTTCATAACTTAAAATCTCACCAATAGGCCTTGTCTAGATCACACATTGGACCTAGAATTTGACTTTCTCAAATGAGAGTATTAATGCTATGAAATGACATGTCTCATTTCAGGATTTAGGTAAGCATGATGCGATTCATACGTAGTGACCTTGAGATAGAAGATGTTAAATGGTTTGTTCTTCTATTGTCTCTAAAGGTGCACTGGTCAATTCAGTATCTTCGAAAGATACATTGGAAGAACTACATAATTCTTAACTCTCTATGCCTCGTAACCAAACATCCTAGATTCTTCCAACAATCATAATGGGATCAATAGTCTGTTGATCTTTAGATTGCGAATATACCGTTTTAGTCAAACCATGAAGAGTTTGTTCACGCAAATCTACATTTGTCTCTTCATACATTGTTAGGTTTGATTAAGGACTATAAGACTATTGAATATCATAAATCTTCAATCAAACTAAAAGGAATGAATGAACATTTCAAATTTTATTAATTCAATCAGCAAATTACAAAGTATTATATGTTACATCAGTATGTAAATAAACAATCTTTCAATAAGGACTTTACAAAGATTTATATATTGCATCAATATGTAAATAAACAATCTTCTTGTGGACATCTCTGCCAACAAACTCCCACTTGACTCAAAGAAGATGAGAGTAGTCCTTCATGCCTAATCTGTATCGATGTTGGTCGAAGACCTTGTTGGATATGGCCTTGGTGAAAGGATCTGCAAGGTTGTCCACCGTTGAGATCTTCTTCACCTCCACGTGTCCAGGCTGCACGATCTCTCTAATCAAATGGTATTTCCTCTCAATATGCTTAGAGCGCTTATGGCTTCTATGTTCCTTTGAGTTGGCAATAGCCCCACTATTTTCACAATAAAGTGTCATGGGCTCGTTGACATTTGGAACAACTTCCAAATACTTAAGGAATTTTCTAAGCCATACAGCCTCTTTAGATGCTTCACAAGCAGCCACATATTCTGCTTCCATGGTGGAGTCAGCAATGCAAGATTGCTTGGTACTCCTCCAAACAACAGATCTACCATTCAGGATGAACACAGATCCTGAAGTGGATTTCCTGGAATCCTTATCCGCCTGAAAGTTGGAATCAGTATACCCTGTCATAGTCAGGTCAGTACCTGAATATGTAAGCATCAGATTCCTAGTATTCCTAGTATTCCTAAGATACCCCGTCATAGTCAGGTCAGCAATCCAGTGCTCGGGTCCAGGATTTGATTGGAAACGGCTAACTATGCCAACTGCGAAACATATATCCGGTCTAGTGCACATCATAGCATACATGAGACTTCCTATGGCTGAAGCATAAGGAACTTTTCTCATGTCCTCAATATCTTGTGCAGTCTTGGGAGACTAGTCCTTAGAGAGTGAGACTCCATGTCCAAAGGGGTTTCACCCCTCTTGGAGTTCTGCATGGCAAAGAGATCCATCACCTTATCTATATAAGATGCTTGGTAGAGCAACAACGTCCGGTTCTTTCGATCTCAAAAGATCTGAATCCCCAGAATGTATGCAGCTTCCCCTAGATCCTTCATATCAAACTTTTTAGCTAACCAGATTTTAACCTCAGATAATTTACCTACATCATTCCCAATGAGTAGTATATCATCGACATATAATACCAAAAACACAACCTTACCCTCGTGTATCAATTTATAGACACAAGGTTGATCTATTGACTGTTCAAAACCGAAGCTTTTAACAGTATCATCGAATCTAATATTCCATGATCTAGATGCTTGCTTTAATCCATAAATGGATTTAAGCAATTCACAAACTTTGTTCTCTAGATCATTTTCCACGAAACCGTCTGGCTGAGCCATGAAAATGTGCTCGTCAAGATTTCCATTCAGAAAGGCAGTTTTGATATCCATCTGCCAGATCTCATAATCGAGAGCAGCAACTATGGATATAAGTATACAGATGGATTTAAGCATTGCGACTGGCGAGAAGGTTTCTTCATAATCGATACCTTCTATTTGGGTGTAACCCTTAGCCACTAGTCGTGCTTTGAACGTCTCAACGTTCCCATCCGGACCTCTTTTCTTCTTATAGATCCACTTACACCCTACAGGTTTAACCCCTTCAGGTAGGTCAACAAGTTTCCGGACTTTGTTGACATACATCGAATGCATCTCAACTTTCATGGCATCAAGCCAACGGTTTGATTCAGAACCAGCCATAGCTTGACTGTAGGAAACAGGGTCATCCATGTCAGCGACGGCTACGAGAGTGTCGCCATAGGACATGTACCTGTCAGGTTTTTCAGAAACCCTCCCACTACGTCGAAGTACTACTTGACGAGATTCTGAATTGAAAGGTTGCGTTTCAGTTGGGGTAAAAACAGTTCTTACAGATGAGGTAGAAGCTTCCTCACCCAACTTTTCTTCAAGCACAATTTTGTTTCTAGGTTTCGTATTTTTCATATAGTCCTCCTCAAGGAAACGAGCATTAGTGCTGACAAACGTTTTGTCATCCTCGGGACTATAGAATGTGAAACCTTTGATTTCCTTTGGATATCCAACGAATACACATAATTTTGACCTACTAGCCAACTTGCTAGTCTTTTGCCTTAGCACATGTACTGGGAAACCCCAAATTCTGATGTGGTTAAACTAGCTTTACGCCCAGTCCATCGTTCATAAGGAGTACCAGGGACCGTCTTAGACAGAACTTGGTTCAGAATTTATGCGGCAGTTTCGAGGGCATATCCCCAAAAGGAATTAGGGAGTGATGAGTAACTCATCATTGATCTAACCATATCCATCAAAGTTCGATTCCTGCTCTCTGACGCTCCGTTTTGTTGAGGTGTGCCAGGTGCTGTAAGCTGAGAAGCGATACCTTCTTCTTTAAGAAAGTCATCGAACTGTTCAGACAAGTACTCACCACCTCGATCACATCGAAGGGTTTTGATCTGTTTGCCAGTTTGCTTTTCCACTAAAGCCCGAAATACCTTAAATACGTTAAAGGTTTCGGATTTGTGTTTGAGCAAAAAGACAAATCCATATCTTGAGTAATCATCGGTAAAGGTAACGAAGTATTCGTATCCTCCCCGTGCCTGAATTCTGAGCGGACCACATACATCAGAATGTATTAGTTCTAGCAGCTCAGTGGCTCTTCGACCTTTATCAGAGATAGGTCGTTTGGTCATTTTCCCTTCTAAACAGGATTCACAAGTCGGCAGTGAGCCTATTGCAGAGGCTTTGAGTGGACCATCCCTCACAAGTCTCTTAATCCTATCTAGACTAATATGACCAAGTCTTAAGTGCCAGAGATATGTTGATTTTATTAGATCAGAGGAGTCATTAAGTTTGATCCTCTTGGGTTCCCTAATTAGATCATTATCTATTTCAGTGTCTAAAAGTAAAGGTTTTGTAGGATAAAGATAGTATAAACCATTCTTTAAACATGCATCAGTGACAAATGAATTGGAAAAAGTAATACGAATTCCATTATCAATAAAATTTAAATAATAATTCTGCTCAACAATTTGAGCTACAGATATTAAGTTTTTCCCAAAGGAAGGAACATAATACACATTATTTAAATTTAAAGTTCTGTCTTCGAAAGACAGTCACGGATCCCACAGCCTTAGTAGACACCAAGCTCCCATCACCCCACTTGAAGCAGAAGTCGCCATCCTCTAAGCTTTTGCTTTTCCTTAACCCATTCAAGGAGCAACAAATATGGTTAGTAGCAGCGGAGTCAATAATCCATGATGATACATTATCAGCTACTAAACAAGCTTCGGTAATAAGTACAATACCTTTCCTTTAGCCTTGAGGTAGGTAAGACAGTTCCTACGCCAATGTCCGGGTTCATTGCAATGGTGGCAGTTGTCCTTCAACTTGTCCACCTTTGCAGTCCGAGGCATCTTCTTCTTCTGAACCTTGCTAGGGTTCTTCTTGTCGGCTCTATGAGATCTCTTCTTAGGTCCAGAGGTGGAGACTCTTTGCTCAGTAGCATGAGCTTCTCCAGTAGTCCTCTTTTTTTTTAAGAGTCCCTCAGCGGTGTGAAGCTCCTTCATTAGCTCGGTAACAGTGTACCCAAGCTTATTCATGGAGTAATTCAGCTTGAAAATATCAAAAGATTCAGGGAGAGTTTCCAAGATCATATCTATCTTGGTTTCTCCATCAATCTCAGATCCAAGGATTTCCATCTCGTTAAGATAACTTATGATCAACATCATATGTTCTCTAACGGGAGTCCCTGCTTTCATACGCCAGTTCATAAACTGTCGTACCACTTGTTGCCTAGCCTGACGCCCTTGCCCTCCAAACATCTCCTGGAGATTGTAGAGCATTTTATAGGCTGACCCAATATCACGATGTTGTTGGTGCAACACATTGTTCATCGATGCTAAAATATAGCATCTCGCAATCTCATCGGATCTGAGCCAGGCCGCAAGGGCATCCTTGTCCTCTTGGTTCGAATCATCATTCGTTTTAGGAGGACATGGGGTGGTGAGTACCCACTTGTGCTTGTCCACGGTAAGGACAATGTCTAGGTTACGTTTCCAATCTACGTAGTTATCACCTTCCAGTTTGTTCGAGGAAAGGATAGTAGAGAGGGGGTTTAGAGACATTGTTGAAAAGTTGAAACAATTTACGATTAATCTTTTGTTTAGGATTTTAAGTTTAATTTTATTTAGACAAAGAAAAATCCAAAGGTGTTATGAACAAAATGACACTTTACTCCTTCGAGGAAGGCCGCAAAGAGTCGCCTTTCATAAGTAAATGACACATCATTAATGCATAGTCATGATGTCAGTACATCAGTGTTTGACTAGCCACCTTATAAAAAATTTTGATCACTCAAAATTTTTCGCAGGGCCTCGAGGGAGGATTACTAGAGTTTGAGTCTAAGTGTGTAACCAACAACTTAGTTCAACAAGATCTACTTTGAAACACAATCCGCCGAGGGGAGGCCTTGTCTCATTGTTTCACTTTTGAACGTAGCTATAAAAGCAATGTTAGGAGCAATGCGTCTATGAGCACTCTCTTTTAAGAGAGGGCCACGAGGGTGACTCTTAGTCCGGCGACATGTGCACTTCACATTAGTGTTGGGGATCGCGGGTTGCAAACAATAAGTACAACCCTCCCACTTAGTTTTTAGGGAAAAATAAGGGGACACTAGATTGCAAACAAGTGCAATCCTCCTACTTAATTTTTGGAAAAATGGCACGTCTACTCTTGTACATATAGGAAACATATTTCCATTAGCAAAGAGAGATAGAGTGGATCACTAGAAAAAAAACCCTAAAATTGATATTTGTGAGGGGAGAGCAGTGTTAATGCACTAAGGCACAAGGAACATACTCGGATCTTTTTGTCTATTAATTTATTTTTCCTAAGGAAAGTGTGTGCGATTAATAAATCGTCACTTTTGCACTTGAAAGTTTTTGAGATTAAAAAATCTCGTAAAACTAATATGTATATATATATATATCTTCATGACATCTTCCTTCAAGGCGTCTTCATGGTGGTTGAGCGCGAGAACGTCGGAAATCCACGATAGCATTAAGAAGACGGGAGAAAGCTAGAAGTCGCAAAATCCGGATTAAAAAATCTGGATTCGCGGACTGCCGTACACCTCGGACTTAAAAGGTCATACATGACACATCCAATATCCGATTGAGCTGAAACCAATTGCATTGGATAGCTAACATCTGTACCTTTAATTTGGTTCGAAAACCACTAGTTTTCAAGGTTGGAGAAAAGAGTTATGCCCGTTTTACTGAGCCATAACAATTTCTCCAGAATTTGAAAAAATTAAAAGTACGTCGAATCTAGGTGTAAAGAGAAAGAGGTTTATTGAAAACATTTTAATTTTATGTTTTGATTTCAATTGTATGTTATATTAACATATTAATAATTAAACACAATATTAAATAAACAACATAATATAAAACATTCAATAACTAGTTTAAACTATGTACACAAATTTTCAAACTTGTCAAAAAATTGATTTTGAATATGCTAAACATAAAGTAATTAAAAACTGTTTTTAATGTATTTATATAGCATATATAACAAGTGGAAAATCAACAAAAAATTAATTTTAGAGGTCGTACCAAAAAATTAAAATTTTGTAAGATCTAGTCTTTTGAAAAACCATTATTCAAGCAAATTTAGAATACAATTTTCTTATAATGATTTTAAATAACATGTACATGTTTATGCTTTTACCATAGCTCTGATACCATTTGTTGGAATAGGTCTAGGGTTAAAGAAAAATTTAACATTAATCAAATTAATGGCGGAATTTAAAAATTTCTTTTTCAAGTAAAACAATTTTACTAACCTAGAAAAAAGCATATACATGTTATAAATTAAAAACATTATGTAATTAACTAAAACACGAACCTTTCTTTGTAGCTTGACCTTGAAGCGTCTCGAGAAAGGTAGATCCTCTTCCTTGGCTCGCTCGTCACCTTCGCACCTAATCTTGAACTCGAGAAACCTAAGATTTCTATTACAAGAGTCTATAGAGGTTTTGGAAGGATTTGTGTATGGGCACAATTAAACCATATGAACCAAGAACAATTCTTGGATCATAAGCTAATTCTCTAGATTAAATGTGAATCTAGGTGCAAAATAAGAAGAGTATTTTCTAGAGAGAGAGAGAGGATCGGCCACAATAGGGAGAGAGGAAGAAAAAAGCTTAACCTTCAGGCTTTGAATGGTTCAGGAGTTTGAAACCCGGAAGTATCAACTTGTTCCGAGCCCTTCAGAACACGTTCCTCGCCTGATTCGCCACGCTCGTGGCGCAGAAGAAGTCTAAATCGTTCCTGTGGACGATCAGGCAAAAATCGGGCGAAAGCCTTCGTCAGTACCTGGCTCGATTCACAGAGGAATCCCACAAAGTTGAGGACTTCGACGACCGGGATGCCATAGTCGCCATCACCGAGGGCGCCGAACCCAGTGACTTCTTAAAGTCGATTGTGGGAAAAACCCCAAGGGATATGGCCAAACTTATGGCGTGTGCCAGAACGCACATGGGGGTGGAAGACTACCTCAATTGTCAGAAGAGTGGTGGTCATGTCAGTCGCCACCACTCCGATGAACGGCACGACGTTCGGGGAAAGCGTGGAAGGATTGGCCACGACGACCCTTCATCCAAACCAAGGAGGCGTTTTACTGACCAATTTCGGGGATAAGCTCTCACCCTGCTCAACACATCCCCGACCCGAATCTTGGCTCTTCACCGAGACAAGCTCGGGTCCCCGATGCCATTGAAAAAAGGTTCCGTGACGCGAGACAAGAGTAAATTCTGTGAATATCATTGGGATCATGGACACATGTTCTCTGACTGTTTCCAGTTGAAACGAAAAATCGAGGCCTTGATTCAAGATGGAAAACTCAAAGAGTTTGTCATGCGGGCGGCTGGGGTGACGATCTCGAAAGAACGCCCACCAAATAGAGGCAAAGGGCCGGCCAAGGAAAAGGCCGCCGCCGTCGCTACCATTAGCGACAGGCTCGTAAACTCCGGAATGAACATTGTGAGAACAATCCCCGGGGGGCTCGAGTGTGGCGAGTCAAGTAACCAAAGGAAAATGTATTTGAGGGCGGTGACTAATGAGAGAGTCAGGAACGGTATCAACCTCACTCAAGTCACCCCTCCGCCAACTCTTTTCAAAGAGATCCACTTCACCGAGGCTGAAGCAAAAAGGATCCTGCATCCACATAACGACGCCCTTGTCATATCCGCGACGGTTGCCAACAACGAGGTCCAACGGATCTTAGTTGACAACGGCAGCGCGGTAGATATAATATATAAATCAGCACTAGAGCGAATGAAACTGGACAGAGTGAAGCTCGCTCCGATACGCACCCCTCTTTACGGATTTTCTGGAGAAAAGGCGTGGACGGAAGGATTGATAGACCTGCCCGTCACCTTCGAGACCCGGGGTTGCGCGGAGGTCACTCAGATCGTGACCTTCTTAATTATAGACGAGCCAACGGCCTTTAACATGATAATCAGTCGACCGATCCTTATTGGTTTAAGGGCCATTACCTCGATCTACCAATGCATGATAAAATTCCCTACCAATGGAGGGATTGCATTCATGATGGGTGCCATTGCACGAACATGCCATATGCGGGCCGTCAAGGAGGAGACCGCCAAACCCAAAGGGGAGGCGACGGTGTGCACAACGTACCAGCTCACAAACGAGCTTCCATGCAAAACCGAGGAAGGAGGGACATTCGGAGAGTTGGATCAGCGTGACAAAATCGAGCGTCGGCACATGGAGACCTTCGACGACCTCGTCACCATAGCTCTGGACCCCGCTAAACCTGACCAAATTGTCAAGATCGGCGCCCAGGTGTCCGCCAAGGAGCAGGAGACGATGGTCTGTTTCCTCAGAGAACACAAAGATGTCTTCGCGTGGACACACGCGGACATGCCGGGCATAGACCCGAAGATTATGGTACATCGCCTGAATGATGACCGCAATGTACCCGAGCGGGTACAGCCCAGAAGGGTGTTTAGCGGGGAAAGGTATCTCGCCATTGGGGATGAGGTAGACAAGCTCCTCGCCGCCAACTTCATAAGGGAGGCGGAACACCCGAAATGGGTGTCAAACGTGGTGATGGTTAAAAAACCCAATGGGAAGTGGCGCATTTGCATAGATTATAAAGATCTTAACAAAGCCTTCCCAAATGATAGCTTTACCCTCCCCCGGATAGAACAACTTGTGGACGCGACAGCGGGGCACGAATTGCTCAGTTTCATGGATGCCTATTCAGGCTATAACCAAATCCGGATGCATGAGGACGACCAAATAAAGACGACCTTTGTGACAAACAAAGGTCTGTATTGCTACAAGGTAGTGCCATTCGGCCTAAAAAACGCCGGCGCCACTTACCAGCGATTGGTAAATCGCATGTTTGCCGATCAAATCGGCAAGACCATGGAGGTTTACGTGGATGATATGTTGGTAAAGAGCCGACTGGCTCCCGACCATGTCCACGACCTCAGGGCCATGTTTCGAATCCTCCGCCAATACGGGATGAAACTAAACCCCAATAAATGCGCGTTCGGAGTAGAGTCGGGGAAGTTCCTTGGCTACATGGTCAGTAAGAGGGGAATCAAAGCCAACCCTGAAAAGATCACCGCCATATTTGGGATGAAATCCCCCCAAAGCCCAAAGGGGTGCAAAGTTTGGCAGGAAGGATCGCGCATTGGCTAGATTCGTCTCCAAGGCAACCGACAGGTGCCAGCCCTTCTTCCAAATGTGAGAGGGCGTTCCGTGAAATGAAATCATACTTCACAACGCCCCCATTCCTTTCCAAACTCGTCGACCATGAGCCGCTCGTGCTCTACCTCGCAGTGTCCGAGAGGGCCACCAGCGCGGTCCTCATTCTTGAGGAGGGGCAGAGATAGTGACCAGTTTATTACGTTAGCAAGGCTCTCCTGGATGCTGAAACCCGGTATCCAGAGATTGAGAAACTATTACTGGAATTAGTCATGAGTGCTAGAAAGCTATGCTCATACTTCCAAGCACACCAAATAATTGTGCGAACCGGCCACCCAATAGAAAAGGCGTTACAGCGGGGCTCCTCGACGAGGATGGCCATATGGTCGCAAGAGCTTAACGAGTACGGGGTGCAATACCAACCGCAGACTGCCATCAAGGGCCAGGCACTGGCAGACTTTGTAGCAGAGCTCACGCCGAGAGTCGAAATCGAGCCCGCGAACCCCGCACAGAAATTACCAAAAAAAGAGGCTCCGAGCCGATAGGCCCGGCGTGGGCATTACACGTCGACGGCGCATCCAACGCCCAAGGGGCCGGCGCCGGAGTAGTTTTAACCAACCCAGACGAGGAAATACTAAAATACGCCATTCGTTTCGAATTCAAAGCCTCTAACAATGAGGCAGAATACGAAGCCTTGATAGTCGGTTTGGAGCTTGCTCATTGACTTGGCGCTGAAAAACTTGCGCATCTTTTGCGACTCGCAATTGATCGTGAATCGAGTGAAAGGCAAATTCGCCGCCAAAGAGCCCAATATGGTCGCATATTTGGCCAACACACTCAAGAACCTTGAAGTGATAGCTTGGTTTGAAATCATCCAAGTCCCTAGGGAAGAGAACGTTGAGGCAGACGCATTGGCACGCCTCACCTCGGGCATTGATGAGGGAGAAGACGGGAAGATCCCGATAGAAGTACTAACCAGGCCCTACGTTTCAAGGAGCGATGTGGGAATGGTTAGCGACTTTTCAACCCCGTCTTGGATGACTCCCCTAAAAGAATACATCGCGAATCGCGTCACGCCGGACGGTCGTGAAGATGCCAAGAAGCTAAAAAAATTGGCATCGAAATATACGATGCGCGGAGACGTGCTATATAAAAGAGGTTTCTCGATGCCGCTCCTTCATTGCCTTCGCGAGAGCGAGTTCGAAAGGCCGTACCGAGTTCGAAAGGCCATTCACAACGACACTTATGAACTTGAGAGCATGGATGGGCTTGTATTCACCCACCCATGGAACGTCGAGCACCTAAAACAATACCACATATAAGGGCAGCGACACGCGCCCAGTTTCCATTAAATGTAAACACAATGCCATGACTATCGTAATTCAATTCTATAAGCATGTACTCGTTTGAACATCGAATTAAATGTCTCATTGTTTCATCATCTATTTTGGCTTCCCTTTGTAAAGTTTCTAAAAATAACGTCCACTTATTTCTAAAACTTGGAGGGGTAGGGGTAACCCAATAAGCGGCGCTATGGCAACATCGCTGTCGGGAAACCAAAACTGCAAACAATGGGCAAATCGATAACAAGGTACCGCAACCTTGCATTCGAGAAAATCGAACCCCACAAAATGAAGCCACGAGGCAACAGCCCCATGGTCGGAAATATCCATCAAGCCAGTAACGGGGCAACGACCTAGCATTTGGGTGCCCATGGATTTGAGGAAGACCGGCATATCCTAACAGACATCTAGTCGGGATAGCGCCGGACCCAATCCTAAGGTACAAGTGGAATGCCTTTGAAATGAATACACGCGGCGCCGTAACCTGGAATCGTAAACCGATAGGTCATCGGTCGAGCCAAATCTCGGGTTTTCCCCATCGTAGAGCCCAATCGTAAGCCAAGAGGCCATCGATGAAAGCTCACAGACAAAGAAGCTCAAAACACGGCCAGGACAAGATACCCGAACCGATGAAAGCGAGCTCGGATGTCACCATGTAAGTGAGGCGTAAGTGGACAAGACGACGACTGCTCTTCGGGGTACGGGCACTCCCGGAAACGATCCGAACAAGCAGTCGGGTGAATCTCCCACCATCAACCACGCGAAGCGCGTGACATGCCGCCAATCGTGCCGATTGCATGGGTCGCCGGCCCTAACGGATCGACGACGGCAATGGAGAGTTCAGGTCATCGGTGGTACCCCGCTAGGGGACGTATCGTAAGCCGAAGGCCCCTAACGGCATAAAATTCGGAAAGCCACACCAATGACATGAGCCGTTGGCCCAAAAAGGGAGCGATGACGACAGTGAATCCCGGTCATCGATTATTCCCTACCAAAGTTGCATATCGTAAACCAAAGGCCTTAAACAACACAAGGATTGAAAAATAAGAATCCCCACAAACGCAATAAAGTTTTGCTCAAATGATAAAGAAGAAACTTTGACAGAAGAATAAATATCATAAAGACGAAACCAAAAATATCCAAAGCAAGTCAAAGAAAGACAAAAAAGCGCTAAACACAGGCACAAACGAAACCAAGTCCTAGTCAGAGACAAAGTCGACGTGCTCCTCATCGAGGGACGCGCTCGGGTGAGACGGGGATGTGCCGACCGAGGAATGAGGAGTCTCGATGGGTCGTCGACTGTCAAAGTCCTCGAAGTTCGCTTCGTCCTCCATTGCTGGGAACATGGCATCGAAGAACGCGAAGGACACTTCACGTGGCTTGTTCTCGGCGACGATGGCATCTCGATATCGGACGGCCACGGCGCGCCGAGCTTCGTATAGGGCAACCTCCCAATCGTCTCCCAGATGATTCTTGGCGCGCACGGCCTCGTCACGATCATCGACGACGGCCTGCATCTCTGCTAAGACGGCGTTGTTCTCCTCGGCAGCCTTCCGGCGAGCGCCGTCACGCGCGGCCAATTGGCCGCGACCGGAAATCTAATCCGCGTCACGAGCCGCCAAGGTCCCCTCGAGCACCTTGTTCTCCGCCAAGAACACGCTGGGACTTCTCCACTTGCTCCCTCGAGGAACGCTCCCCCGCAAAACTCGCCTCGGCCGCCTCTCGACCGGAAATGGCATTGGCTAGCGCCTCCTTCAACGCCTGCTCACGACGAGCGGCCTCCTCCATGAAAAGCTCCATCCGCTCGTGGCGTGCCAAGACCTATAGTAAAGCAATGCATAAATATGGAGCGAGAAAGTGGAAAGGAGCGGGAATAACCGACTTTTCGCGCGTCACGGGTCCCCTGCCGAAAGAGCTCCATGTCACTGACAACGACGAGTTCCTTCAAACACTTGGGGGAGGACTCCATGAGTCCTCGAGCGCTCCGGTCCTTAAAGTCGGCTGCCTCGGCAAGGAAGAGTGACCCGCCGCCACCAACAGAATGCGCCTCCACCAGACGCCGAGAGCTCGATGGCGCGTCGCTCGGAGAGGATATGGCTGGGCGCTTCGGCTGGGGACCACCACTTACACCCTCCCGAGTCGGTGGCGGGGCATAGGATTCCGGTTGCTTCTCCAATGGACGCGCCCTCGTCGCTGCATGAGCATCGCGTGATAGAGACGACGCCACCGCGCCCCCTCGGGACCACCGCCAAGAACCACCTAACGTAAGGGCAACAAAATTAGCAAGCGGAAAGAGATGGCACAATAAAGGGTACCTTGTACCGCTATAACGATCAGCGGGGAGGACATCCTCGTCGGATTCTGAATCCGACCCGTTCCGCCCCAAACCGCGCATTCGGGGAAGCAGAGAGGTGTTCGTGACAACTCACCCGGTAGTGGCCATAGTTTCAAGCGACTCGAAGATTGAGACTTGACGGCGAGCCGCCGGAAGATTATGGACGACTTTTTCGAGTTCTGTGAGCTCGGGTTCGGCGGACGATGTGGGGATCTTCACAGGCCGAACTCGAGGGGAGCGAAACCGAAGGCGGACTCGAAAACCCATAGCCACTAGTACCGGTTCTTGGTAGGCATGTTGGTGACCACAATTTTTTTTTTTAGTGTCGTAGGCTCGGTACGATCCGGCCCGGTTCAGCGCTTCCACAATCGAAAAAAACTCTAAGAAATCGTCGGCCATCATCGCTCTTTTCTGCTCCCGGAAGAACATCATGTGACAAGCGGCCACCGCCCGGTAGAATGACGGCAACATCTGGGCCGCGTGCACCTCCAGCCGGAGAAAAATCTCCTAGACCACGGCGGGAAAAGGCAACCGAAGACCGCCTCGGAGACTATCCAAATGGACGGTGGCGAACCCAAGCCGAGGGCAAGTGGGTTGATCCGTCGGAAGAGGGCATAGCACGTCGATGCATGGGGGGATCTCAAACTTCCCTTGGAGATTTCGAAACACCGCGAGCGACACGGGACACGGGGTGTCAACCCCGTCGCACGGGTAGGCCCGCCGAACCCGAGACGCCGTGATCGGGAAGGCTCGAGTTTTCTCATCCTCCTCCCGCGATGACAGAGGTGGGACGCGCGTCGTTTCTGTCAAGGAACCATTGCCAATCAAAGTATCGGATGTTGTTCGCCCCGTGGATTCACCGACCGGGCGTCGAGAAGCGCGGACGCGCAACCGCGACCAAGTACACGCCAGCCCCGCCGGCCATCACAGGCGGCACCCGCGCAGATCTCAGATCGCCCATGCCGCCGCGTACGTTCCCCATGATGTCGCCCGACGAAACGTTCGGCCCGGATATCTCCGAGAGCAGGTCGCGCGTGACCGACAAGGCTTCCCCGCCGGCCCTAGCGCTGTCGCGCCTCGTCCCGGCCGTCTCACCTGCGCCCACGCCGCCACACGCAAACCCACTCGCCCTGGGCTAGAGTGCGTCTGGCGACGTATCGCGCTCAGGGGTAGGGTTTTCCCAGCCAGCCCTAGCCCACACTGACTCGACCTCGGCCTCCCTCCTCGCGCCCTCGCCCTCGCGACAAGATCTGGTGTGGTCCCGCCGGAGAGTGTCCCCAAACGCGTCGCGCGCGGGGCTGGGCTTTTCCCTGCCGACTGGGCCACCCTCGCGCCCGGGCTCGACCGCGCCCCCTTCGCCGGCCGCCTCTGGTGCTTTTCGCGCGTTCTCCTTCCTCACAGCGCGCGGGGACGCCACGCAGAGAAGGGGCACCTCCCCGCTCGGCTGCTCACCGACCATCCCCGCGAGAATCCCCGCCCCAATCTCCGACGCCGCTCGAGATCCCTTCGGAGGCCATCCACACGTTCAAATCTTCTTCGTCGAAGAAGAGGGAGGAAAAGGGTTAAGAATTCAGAGGAAAGGATAGAGTGGAAATTGAAAAAGAATTGTGTTGTCGTCGGTTTTTCCCGACAACAATGAATATAAATATATCGTCTTCGGACGACCCCGGGCCCAGCCACCGGAGAGCGCCGCGGGCTCTCCCGACGCACCGGCAGGTCCGACGCGCCCCGATTAGCCCTTGGCCGGCCCTGAGACGTCCCTGGCCGACCCTGGCCCGCCTTGGCCGGCCCTGGCACGCCCTAGCCGGCCCTGGCACGCCCAAGCCGTCCCTGGCACGCCCTGGCCGGCCCTGGCCCTCCCTTGGCCGGTCCTGACAATCCCTGGCCGGCCCTGAGCGCCCTCGGCCGGTCCTGACCCGTCTTGGGCGCCCATGGTCGATTGCCTCGCCTATAAATAGCCCAAGACGCCTCTCACAAAGGTAACGAACAAAAAAAGAGCTAAAATTGAGAATAATATACTTTTCCTATCGAGAACTTCTCCTCGAGAATTCTCCAAAGATCCGAGACTTGAGTTTGGAAATGACGCTGACTTCATAGTCTCTGTTTCCACCTCGCGTCGTCGATCTCCCCTCGTCATCCTACAAACTCCACCCACATTATACTAATGTTGAGCGTCGGAGACGTAAACAGAGGACCCCCCTCTGTTTTCCCTTCTTATTTCACGTATGTTTACTCTTTTAAGATAACAGAAGGACTCAAAGACCACACGACAGCTAAGAGACGATCCGGGAAACCGGATCTGACACGCTTAGGCCGAAGCGAGGGTCACCCGCTCTGAGCGAGGATCTGACAGCTTAGGTCTCTGAACGTTGTCCAAATTTCAGCGACAACATTTTGGCGCTAGAAGGAGGGGCCTGTGTTTTCAATCTTGAAACCCATCCAATCCATCCAATCCACATCTCTCTATTACATCTCTATTCTTATCCGCTCGTATAAAATGAGTGATGTTCCGGCGGCCTCCGCGGCTGCCCGATCGAGCAATCCCTTCGTTTGAGCTGCTTGCTCACGATATGAGTTTCGGCGACTCCCCCACCGAGGAACCAGGCAACAACCTGGGACAAGGGGTTTGGAAGATGACATCCCTGCCCCTCGTGAGAACGAGGAAGGCCTGAGAGATGAAACCAACCATCGCTTGACGGAGTTGTTGGCTCGACCGGGGATGGATAGAGGCCTACTCATGAATCTCCTCGGATACGAGGAGGGCGGCAGTTCGACTCGGGACGAAAATTACTCCGTGGATGGCATTGTCCCGGAGACGAGCACAAGCCAGACATTCACCCGCTCGCCAGCGGAAAATGCGAGCGATGCTCCATTAGTCTCGCCAGTAGAGCAGCAGCGGGAGACTTCGCGACGGGAAGGTTCAAGTAACCCCCGGCTGCGGACGGCGCGAGGCACTTCGCAGAGCGGGCATTCTCGACAAGCACGCCAGGCATCCTCTCGACGTAGATAGTCGCAGACACCGCTGCGAAGGTCGCCTACATTAGGCCCTCACGCTCTGCCGAGGTAGACTTGAGGACCCGCCTTAATTCGCGGCGGGATCCCCGAGAGGAGGACTTGAGGAGGAAGCTGGATGCCCGACGGGCGACCGCCGGGGCTACCATCCTCGGAAATACTCCTCCAAACTCCTTAGACCAAGGGTCCAATGAACGGCAAGTTCCCACGCTAGTGGGGCCAGTCGTAGGAACTGCAAACGGGCTCGAAATGATCACAATGATTCAGGGACTCCAAAATCAGATCATCGAGTTGTGAGAAGCAGGTTCCGGAGGCTCTAGGCCATATAACAGTTTGGAGAGGTCCTACTCGCCTTTCACAGCAGTAATTCTTGCGCAAGCTCCCAGGGAGGGTTCAAACTCCCCACCGTGCCTCCCTACGACGGGCGTTCCGACCCTAACTTCCACGTCCAGCACTATGAGACCTATATGACAATGCAGGGACTGTCGGACGCAACACTCTGTCAGGCATTCATCTTGACACTGGTTGGAACAGGGTTTGAATGGTTTCGGAACCTGAAGCCCGGGAGCATCGGCACGTTCCATGCCCTTAGGGAGTCTTTTCTCACTCGATTCGCCACATTGGTGGCGCAAAAGAAGTCCAAAACGCTCCTCTGGACGATCAGGCAAAAACCAGGCGAAAGCTTGCGTCAATATTTGGCCCGATTCACCGAAGAGTCCCATAAGGTCGAGGACTTCGATGATCGGGACGCCATCGTCGCCATCACAGAAGGCGCTGAACCCAGCGATTTTCTAAAATCGATTGTGGGGAGAGCCTCAAGGGACATGCCTGAGCTCATGGCGTGCGCTAGGACGTACATGGGGGTTGAGGATTACCTCAATAGGCGGAAAGGTGAGGGCCACGGCAACCGTCCTCATCCAAATGACCACCCCAATGCTCGAGGGAAGTGGGGGAGAAACCACAACGCCATCGGCGATGACCTCCCACCGAGATCGAGGAAGCCATTTGTCGATCAGTTCCAGGGAGAAGCTCTCACCCCGCTCAATGCGTCGCCAGCCCGAATCTTGGCTCTTCATTGAGACAAGCTCGGGTCCCCGACACCATTGAGGAAAGGCCCTGCGACACGGGACAAGAGCAAGTACTGCGTGTTGTCGCTGAAATTTGGACAACGTTCAGAGACCTAAGCGGTCAGATCCTCACTCAGAGCGGGTGACCCTCGCTTCGGCCAAAGCGTGTCAGATCCGGTGTCCCGGATTGTCTCTTAGTTGTCGTGTGGTCTTCGAGTCCTTCTGTTATCTGAAAAGAGTAATCAGACGTGAACTAAGAAGGGAAAACAGAGGGGGTCCTCTGTTTACCTCTCCAACGCTCAACATTAGTATAATGTGGGTGGAGTTTGTAGGATGACGAGGGGAGATCGACGAGGCGAGGTGAAAACGAAGACTATGAAATCAGCGTCGTTTCCAAACTCAGATCTCGGATCTAGAGAGAATTCTCGGGGAGAAATTCTCTCTTTTAGCTCTTTTTTGTTCGTTACCTTTGTGAGAGGCGTCTTGGGCTATTTATAGCCGAGGCATTCGACCATAGGCGCCCAAAACGGGTCAGGACCGGCCGAGGGCGTGTTAGGGCTGGCCAGGGAGGGCCAGGGCCGGCCAAGGGAGGGCCAGGGCCGGCCAGGACGTGCCAGGGCCTTGCCAGGGCTGGCCAGGGCGTGCCAGGGCCGGCCAAGGTGTGCCAGGGCCGGCCAAGGCCTTGCCAGGACCGGCCAAGGCCTTGCCAGGACCAGCCAAGGCGTGCCAGAACCGGCCAAGGCGGGCCAGGGTCGGCTAGGGACGTCTCAGGGCCGGCCAAGGGCTAATCGGGGCGTGTCGGGGCCGGCCGATGCGTCAGGAGAGCCCGCGGCGCCCTCCGGTTGCCGGGGCCCGGGTCGTTCGAAGGCGATATATTTATATTCATTGTCGTCGGGAAAAACCGTCGACAACATTAGCCCCTCGAGTTCAATGTCGAGCGTTCGATCGGGAATGAACTCAGAAGAGGAGGACCAGCGTCGACGTCGGCGCCGAAGCATCGAGCGAGCTCCGGCGGGCCGGGCCGATGGTCAACCGGCGAGAGGCCCCTTTCGAAGGGGGAGGATGAATGGTAATATAAGCAGCTGAGTTGGCGCTCTCCCTTTTCCTTTTTTATTTATTATTTTGTTTGCACGTGTCATGGATCCTTTGTCCTCTTCTGTTGATGGTAGGTCCATCGAGGACTTTATTAGTTCTCTCTTGTCCAACCCTGATGACATTGATCATCCTTTGATTTCCCAAATTGCCCTAAAAATCCCGAGCTTTTTTCCCCTTTGTTCTTCGACGAGGAAGCGTAGGACGCGTGGATGGCGAGCGTAGGCGGAGAGGCTGCGATAACGCTGGTGGGCGGAACCGACGCGGACGGCGGTCGACATGGTGCAATCGGGGGAGCTGGCCGTGGCAGGGTCGGCCGCGTCGCGCGCGGACGGGGGAGGCGAGGGCGGCGTGGAGGCTGCCGCTGGTCGATCGCGGGTCGCCGCGCGAAGGAGGCCGGATCTGGCTGAGCAAGATCTGGGCGACCCTGCCAGCCGTGTTGTGCGCGGTCGCGGGACGCGGGGACGAACTCGGCGCCGCGCGGGAGGAACCGGCCCTGGATCGGTGGAATCCGGACGGTGGGGACGCGAGAACCTTCCGGGCCGTCTTCTTCGTCGGCGACGGCGGCCTTGACGTGCCCGCAGGAGGATCGGTGGCCACGCTTGCGACGGTCGAGACGGCTCTGGCCGCCTGGGATCCGGCCCGGGCTCTTTTCGCCAGCCCTACCCAGGCGGGACTTACGCCGGCCGGCCCTAGGCGGTCCGAAATGCGGCCGGCCGGCCCTCCCCAGGCAAGGCTTGCGCCGGCCGGCCCTGGGTGGCCCGAAATGCGGCCGGTCGGCCCTACCCGAGCGGGACTCGTGTCGGCCGGCCCTGGCCCGATCGTTTCGCGGTCGGCGACCCAGGCTTGGGAGTTGCCCTGCCGGTTGGCCTTGGGGCGGCCATCCAGCGGCCGACCGCCCCCGCCCGGGAAGCTTCCTCATCGGGCGGAGACTTTTCGGCGGACAGGGGGGCCCCTAGTTCGCCGTCAGGTAGCCGCACCTCTCAGGTTCTGCCATCGAGCCGAGGGACTCTGCCCACGCTCGTCGGAGTTGGTCGCGAAGCGTCCGAGGCAACCGCGACTTTTCCCCTAACGGCGAGGGAGTAGGACAAGAGGACGATGACCTACGCGATTACGGCACAGCGGGTCAGGGGGGATTTCTCGTGTGACGGGATTAATGCCGCGTGGGTTCTGACCCTTTCCGCCTTCCAGAGGCTTCGTGAGGAATTCGACATTCCCTCTTGCTTTGATATCCTCCGACCAGTCCCCGGCGATTGCATGACCTATCCTCGACTTGGTTATGCCGCCGTACACGTGGCGAGTCTCAAAGCAGGGCTTCGACTGCCGCTCCAACCTGTGTTACAGGACCTCCTTTCCAGGTTGGAGGTTCAACCGGCACAGATGGCGCCGATCTTCTATCGCTTCGTCGCCGCCTGCCACATGATCCTCTTCCGCGAGAAGAGGCGAGCGATGACGGCGGACGACTTCTTGGGGTTCTTGCTGATCGTGGAAGTGCGGTCGTGAGTCGGGTCATATCGGGCGAACCACGCTAGGAACTTTGTGGTGGTCACCAACACGCCCTCGAAATACCGATATCATTGGGTCTGGGTATCCGAGGCCGCGTTCGGGACCGCCCCCCTCACCTTCGGACCGGCGAGGGTGCCCACACCAGTAGTCGATCCCGAGCTTACCGAACATGGACAAGCGGTCCATCGGCTCCCGGCGACCCGACGTCAGGCGTCTAGCTTCGTATCGCCTGACATGATGGCTACGACGGGGTGGTTTGTTTCGTCGGTCTCTCCACCACCACGTCCTCGGGCAAGGGATCGGCGAAATTTCGATTCGGGATCGGACAACGAATCTCATGTGGTCGATCGCCCTCGTGGTACTAGGTATCCCTCGTTTTACTATTGGTTTGCCGAGTTTTTCTCACGTTGCCCGTTGAATCTGTTTCAGGTGGTTCCCGACGGCGTGTTCGGAGAAATCGCGATGCGCCATCGTCGGGCTTCGGGGTTCATTCCTCGGATCGAGCCCGCCTCCCCGCTGGCCGACCAGATGCGGCTACCGAGACCTTGGATCCATCGCGGGAGGAGGGCGGCACCTCGCGGAAGCACCCCGCGGTCTCTTCAGCGAGCGGCGTACCCTTGAGTTCGCGCCGCTTAGTTGATCCACCTTCACCGGGCGGGGGAGCGTCGTCTTTCATGGAGGAAGCCATGCGCTTGAGGGACCAAAGTTCGCGAGGTCTCGTGGACTTGTCGCCGAGATGCTTCAAGGAGCTCGTCGTGGGTAGCGACATGGAACTCTTCCGCCAGGGGACTCGAGACGCTCGAAAGGTAGACCTCCCATCTTCCTTCTTCATATGAGTTATATGCTTACACGATGTTACCTTTAGGTCTTAGCCCGCAACGAACGAATGGAGTCGCTGATGCTGGAGGTCGTTCGGCGCGAGCGCGTGTTGGCGGAATCGAACGGCCAGAGGGAGCGACAACATGCCGAGGCTATGGCGAAAGTCGCTGCGGAGCTCGAGGCCGTGAAGGTGATGCTGGCGGAGGAGAGGACCTCGAGGGAGCAAGCGGAACGATCGGCTGTCGCCTTCGCCGCCGAGATAAGATCGCTCGAGAGGACGGTGGCGGTTCGAGACGCGGAATTGGAAGCGATCCGCGGCAAGCTGTCCGCGTGCGAGACCGAGCGCGAGGATGCACTCCAGGAGAACGAGTCTTTCCTGTCGGAGATGCAGGCCGTCACCAAGGAGCGTGCTGAGATTGCACGCTCCAAGGCTCGGGCCGAGGAGGACTGGGAGGTGGCTCTGTACGAGGCTCGCCATGCTGCAGCAGTACGGGTCCGGGATGCCACAATAGCGGAGAACGGGTCGCGTGAGATTTCCTTCGGGTTCTTTGACGCCATGTTCCCGCCGTTGGAGGATGATGCGGACGCCGACGATCTCACGGACTCCCGCCCAGCAGATAGCACCCATTCCTCCGTTGGCACATCGCCCTCGCAGGCGAGGGCACCTTCTCCGGTCGATGAGGGACGTGCCGATTGTGGCCTCGAGTAGACTGTTCCTTTTGGTTTTGCCATTTTTTTAGCGCTTTTTGCTATGTCTTGTAGACCTTTCCACTTTGATTAAAAAAAAGACCATTTCTCCATATATTGAAGTTTGCTTTGTTTTTCTCTTACGAAATTTCGTGCGCTCCGTATGGTCGATGATGGGCAATGTTGTCAGCTCGCTCGTCTGAGTCCTTTCGGGAATTCGGGTTTTGCGGGCGGTGGCTGCGTTGCCGATTTACGATCCATTTGTGGTGCGACATCCGGGCTCGTTTATATCGGTGTTAGAACCGTGATTCGAGTGCTTTACTCGTGAATGCTTTCATCGATGGCCTGTCGGCTTACACTTGCGTTCTACGGCGGATGGGGAATCCCGAGGGTTGGCGGGATCGATGACCGAGGGTTTACGATTTGATCGATGACCGATCGGTTTACGATTTATCCTTAGTTGGAATCGCGCGCATTTCACTCAAGGGGAATTCGAGTATCGTCTTAGGATTGGGCCCGACGTTCGTCGGGTTTCCTCAAATCCATGGGCGACCGGATGCAAGGTTGTGGCATTGTTACCATTTTTTTTTGGGTTGTAAAGTACCCTAGCCCCCAAGTTTCATGAAATTTTGATATTAATTTTTTTTTTAGAAACTTAAAGAACGACACATGATGACACAAATATGCTTTTATTTCGATGTTCAAAAAAGTACACTTGGACTAAATTGAATTACGACAGCTACTGTGTTTACATGAAATGTGGAAGGGCGCAGATCTGCCGCCGCTATTGGTGGTACTGCCGTAGGTGCTCGGCGTTCCACGGGTGGGTAAATACGAGGCCATCCAAATTTTCGAGTTCGTAAATGCCGTTGTGAATGGCTTTTCGAAGCCAGTATTGCCCTCCCATGTTGGACCCAGGAACCCGCCTCCTTGTACCTTGGTGTTCGGGAACACCCTTCTCAGTACTAGGCTCCAGTTTGCGAAGCTTCGTAACTTGATTTTCGAATTATAGTATCGTTCGACTATTCCTTTCTGGGTGGCAAGACGGGTGAGTGCGTTCGACCTTTTCTCATCGATTAGGTCGAGCTCTGCCCGCATTGCTTCTTCGTTTTCCGCCTCGTGGAAGGTTTCGGTGCGAAGCGTTGGGAGCGTGGTCTCTATCGGGACCACTGCTTCGACCCCGAAGGTAAGGGCGAATTGGGTTTCCCCTGTTGCGCTCGGAGCTGTGGTCCGATAGGCCCATAGCACGAATGGGAGTTCTTCCGCCCAGGCGCCTTTTCGGGCGTCCAATCGCTTCTTCAAGTTCTCCTTAATGGTGCGATTGACTGCCTCCACTTGGCCGTTGGCTTGGGGGTGCCTGGGGGAAGCGTAAGTTTTGCTTATCCCCAACAGCTCGTACAACTCGCGCATGCGCGCGTTTTCGAACTGTCGCCCGTTATCGGTCACGATGGATTCTGGGATCCCATGTCGGCATATTATGCTTCTCCAAATGAAGTTTGTTGTATTTGCCTCGGTGATCCTTGCCAGCGGTTCTGGCTCGACCCACTTTGTGAAGTAGTCGATTGCAACTATGGCAAACCGGAATTGTCTCGGGGCCATGGGGAGTTCCCCGATCAGATCAATTCCCCACTTGGTGAATGGTCGGGGGACGATGATGGGGCAAAGTGGGGGCCGGCAGTTGTCTAGGTATATGGGCAAACTTTTGACATTTGTCGCATTTTCGGGTCCAATTGTGCGCGTCCCTCTTTAGGGTTGGCCAGAAATAGCCTAAACTCAAGAGCTTCAGGGCCATTGATTGTCCTGCGGCGTGATTTCCGCACTACCCTTCGTGCACCTCGCACATTGCCCGCTTTGCCTCGGCTTCACCCAGGCATCGTAGGAGCGGCATCGAGAAACCGCGCTTGTATAGCGTGTCCCCACGCATGGTATATCTCGACGCTAAGCCTTTCAACCTTCGAGCGTCTTCGCGGTTCTTGGGAAATTTGCCGTCTCCGAGGTATTCCGTTAGCGGAGCCATCCACGATGGGTTCGGGGAATCGCCATAGCTTGGCCCTTGATGGCTGCTTGCGGCTGGAACTTTATCCCGTATTCGCTGAGCTCTTGCGACCAAATCACCATCCTCGTCGAGGAGCCTCGCTGTAGGGCTTTCTCGATAGGTGCGCACCACTATCTGATGTGCTTGGAAATATGGACGCAGCTTTCGCGCGCTCATGATCAATGCCAATGACAGCTTCTCGATCTCTGGGTACCGAGTCTCGGCGTCCAGGAGAGACTTGCTGACGTTGTAGACTGGCCGTTGGCATTGGCCTTCTTCTTGTATAAGGACTGCACTTGTGGCCCTGTCAGACACTGCGAGGTACAATATGAGAACCTCGTGGTCGACGGGCTTCGCCAAGAATGGGGGGGTCGCGAGGTATGACTTCATCTCGCGAAACGCCCTTTCACATTCCGCAGTCCATTCGAACTTGAATAGGCGTCCATGAAGCTAAGGAGCTCGCGGCCTGCTGTCGCGTCCACGAGTTGCTCTATCCAGGGAAGGGGGAAGCTATCCTTCGGGGTTGTTAAGATCTTTGTAATCTATGCAAATTCGCCACTTCCCGTTGGGCTTTTTTACCATCACTAAATTCGACACCCACTTGGGGTGTTCCGCCTCTCTTATGAAGTCGGCGGTGAGGAGTTTTTCAACTTCCTCTCCTATGGCGAGATATCTTTCCCCGCTAAACGCCCTCTTGGGCTGAACCCTTTCGGGTATGTTATGGTCATCGTTTAAGCGATGTACCATGACCTTCGGGTCAATGCCCGGCATATCCGCGTGTGTCCATGCAAAGACGTCTTTATGTTCCCTAAGAAAGGAAGCCATCAATTCCCGCCTTTCGACGGAGAGTTGTGCGCCGATTTTACCCCCTTGGTCAGGTTTGGAGGGATCCAGGACAATCGTGACGAGGCCGTCAGGAGTTTCCATGCGCCGACGCTCGATCTCGTCGTGGTGGTCCAACTCACCGAACGTTCCTCCCTCCTCGGGTTTGCATGGGAGTTCGTCGTTGAGTTGATACACTGTGCAGACCTCCCTTGCTCCCTCAAGTTTGGCGATTTTGTCACTAGCGGCATGTACGTGACACGATCGTGCCATGGCCTGATCCCCTGCCATGCATGCGATTCCCCTCTCGGTGGGAAAATTCATCATGAGGTGATATATTGACGTAATGGCCTTGAGGCCCACCAAGGTTGGTCTTCCAATTATCATATTGTAGGCCGTTGGTTCGTCGGCGATAAAAAATGTTACAATCCGAGTGACCTCGGTGCTACCTCCGGTCCCAAAGGTGAAGGGGAGATCTATTGACCCCTTCATCCACACGTTTTCCCCGGAAAAGCCATATAATGGGGTCCAGATCAGGGCGAGCTTTACTCCGTCGAGTTTCATTTGCTCCAGCGCCGCAAATGAAACTCGACGGAGTAAGGCTCGCCCCAATCTGGACCCCATTATATGGCTTTTCCGGGGAAAAAGTGTTGACGGAGGGGTCAATAGATCTCCCCGTCACCTTTGGAACCCGAAGTAGCGCCGAGGTCACTCGGATTGTGCCATTTTTGATCGTCGACGAACCGACGGCTTACAATATTGTTGTCGCTGAAATTTGGACAACGTTCAGAGACCTAGGCGATCAGATCCTCGCTCAGAGTGGGTGACCCTCGCTTCGGCCTAAGCGTGTCAGATCCAAAGTCTCGGATCGTCTCTTAGCTGTCGTGTGCTCTTCGAGTCCTTCTGCAATCTGAAAAGAGTAAACAGGTGTGAACTAAGAAGGGAAAACAGAGGAGGGGTCCTCTGTTTACCTCTCCGACGCTCAACATTAGTATAATGTCGGTGGAGTTTGCAGGATGACGAGGGGAGATCGACGAGGCGAGATGGAAGCGGAGATTGTGAAATCAGCGTCGTTTTCAAGCTCAAGTCTCGGATCTAGGGAGAATTCTCGGGGAAGAATTCTCTCTTTTAGCTATTTTTTGTTCGTTACCTTTGGTGAGAGGCGCCTTGGGCTATTTATAGCCTAGGCGATCGACCATGCATGCCCAAGACGAGATAGGGCCGGCCAAGGAGTGCCAGGACCGGCCAGGGAAGGGCCAGGACCGGCCGAGGGAGGGCCAGGGCCGGCCAAGGCCTTGCCAGGACCGGCCAGGACGTGCCAGGGCCGGCAGAGGGAGGGCCAGGACCGGCCAGGGAAGGGCCAGGACCGGCCAAGGGAGGGCCAGGGCCGGCCAAGGCGTATCAGGGCGTGCCCAAGCTGGCCAAGGCCTTGCCAGGACCGGCCAGGACGTGCCAGGGCCGGCCGAGGGAGGGCCAGGACCGGCCAGGGAAGGGCCAAGACCGGCCGAGGGAGGGCCAGGACCGGCCAGGGAAGGGCCAAGACCGGCCGAGGGAGGGCCAGGGCCGGCCAAGGGAGGATCAGGGCCGGCCAAGGCTTATCAGGGCGTGCCCAAGCCGGCCGAGGCCTTGCCAGAACCGGCCGGGGCGTGCCAGGGCCGGCCAAAGCCCTGCCAGGACCGGCCAGGACGTGCCAGGGTCGGCCAGGACGTGCCAGGGCCGGCCAAGGCGGGTTAGGGCCGGCCGGGGGCGTTTCTTGGTCGGCCAAGGGCTAACCGGGACCCGAAGGGGCCGGTCGATGCATCGAGAGAGCCCGGGGCATCCTCTGGTGGTCGGGTCTGGGGTCGTCCATAGACGGTATATTTATACTCATTGCCGTCGAGAAAAACCGACGGCAACATTAGCCCCCCAAGTTTAATGTCGAGCGTTCGGTCGGGAATGAACTCAGAAGAGGAGGACCGGCGTCGACGCCCGCACCGAAGCACCGAGCGAGTTCCGGCGGGCCTGGCCGAGGGTCAACCGGCGAGAGGCCCCTCTCGAAGGGGGAGGAGGAATGGTAATATAAGCGACCGGTTCTTCCCTTTCCTCTCTTTTTTCTTTATTATTTTGTTTCGCACGTGCTATGGATCCTTTGTCTTCTACCGGTGATGGTGGGTCCATGGAGGACTTTATTAGTTCACTCTTGTCCAACCCTGACGACATTGATCATTCTTTGATTTCCCCAAATTACCCCCAAAACCCCGAGTCCTTTTCCCCTTTGTTCTTTGACGAGGAAGCGTTAGACGCGTGGATGGCGAGCGTAGGCGGCGAGGCGGCGGCGACGCCGGCGGGAGGGGCAGTCGTGGGCGGCGGCTGCGAGGTGCCGATCGCCGGCGACCCGATCGCGTGCGGGGACGGCGGCGCGGATACCACCGTCAGGCGGATCGTCGTGGCGCCATCGGGAGAACCGGGTGCGCCCGGGTCGGCTGCGTCGCGTGAGGGCGGCGCTGGGTCAATCGCCGGCCGATCGCGGGTCGCTGCGCGGGGGAGACCAGATCTGGCCGAGCCAGATCTGGACGACCGTGGAGAGGGGCCGGCCGTGGCTAGGCCGACCGTGTTGTGCGCGGCCGCGGGTCGCGGGGGCGAATTGGCGCCGCGCGGGAGGAGTCGCTCCCGGATCGGGAGAACCCAGGCGGGGGGGACGCAGGGCCCGCCCGGGTCGTCTTCTTCGTTGGCGTCGGCGGCCCCGACGAGCCCGCAGGGGAACCGGTGACCCCGCCCGCGGCGACGGAGTCGATTTCGGCGGCCTAGGACCCGGCCCGGGCTCTTTTGGCCGGTCCTGGGCGGCCTGCAATGCGGCCGGCCGGCCTTGCCCAGGCGGGGCTTGTACCGGCCGGCCCTAGGCGATTCGAAATTCGGCCGGCCGGCCTTAACCAGGAGGGGTTTTTGCCGGCCGGCTCTACCCGTGTGGGGCCTGCGTTGGCCGGCCCTGGGTGGCCGGAAACGCGGCCGGCCGGCCCTACCCAGGAGGGGTTTTCGCCGGCTGGCCCTACCCAAGAGGGGTTTTCGCCGGCCGGCCCTACCCGGGAGGGGTTTTCGCCGGCCGGCCCTGGGTGGCCCGGAACGCGGCCGGACGACCCTGCCCAGGTGGGACCCGTGCTGGCCGGCCCTACCCCGGCCGAGTTTCTGCCGGTCGGCCCTGCCCGGGCCGAATCCGGGACGGCCGAAACTGTCCAGATTGACACCCGACCGGCCAGCCCGACCTGGGTCGATTCGGGGTCGACCGACCCACGGCCAGGAGCTGCCTTGTCGGTCGACCTCGGGGCGACTATCGATCGGCCGACCGTTCCCGCCTAAGAAGCTTCCTCGTCGGGCGGAGACCTTTCGACGGACAGAGCGGCCCCTAGCTCGCAGTCGGGCGGCCGCACCTCTCAGGTTCTGCCATCGAGTCGGGGGACTCTGCCCACGCTCGTCGGAGTCGGTCGCGAAATGTCCAAGGCGACCGTGACTCGTCTCTTAACGGCGAGGGAGGAGGACAAGAGGACGATGTCCTATGCGATCACAGCACAGCGGGTCAAGGGGGATTTCTCGTGTGACGGGATCGATGCTGCGTGGGTCCCGACCCTCTCCGCCTTTCAGAGGCTTCGTGAGGAGTTGGGCATTCCCTCCTGCTTCGATATTCTCCGACCCATCCCCGGCGATCGCATGACCTACCCTCGACTCGGTTACGCTGATGTACACGTTGCGAGTCTTCAAGCGGGGCTTCGATTGCCGCTCCAACCCGTGTTACAGGACCTTCTTTCCAGGTTGGAAGTTCATCCGGCGCAGATGGCGCCTATCTTCTATCGCTTTGTCGCAGCCTGCCACATGATTCTCTTTCACGAGAAGAGGCGAGCGATGACGGCGGACGACTTCTTGGGGTTCTTGCCGATCGTGGAAGTGCCGTCGCGAGTTGGGTCATATCGGGCAAATCACGCTAGGAATTTCGCGGTAGTCACCAACACGCCATCGAAATACCGCTATCATTGAATTTGGGTATCTGATGCTGCTTTCGGGACCTCCCCCTTCACCTTTGGACCGGCGAGGATGCCCGCGCCGGTGGTCGATCCTAAGCTTACCGAACTTGGCCAAGCGGTCCATCGGCTCCCGGCGACCCGGCGTCAGGCGTCCATCTTTGTATCGCCCGACATGATGGCCACGACGGGGTGGTTTGTTTCACCGATCTCTCCGCCGCCACGTCCTCGGGCAAGGGATCGGCGAGATTCCGATTCGGGATCAGACATCGAATCTCACGTGGTCGATCGTCCTCGTGGTACGAGGTATCCCTCTTTTATTGTCGAGTTGCCGAGTTTTTCTCCGCTGTCCGTTATTTATGCCTCAGGTGGTTCTCGAAGGCGCGTTCGGAGAAGTGGCGATGCGCCATCGTCGGGCATTGGGGCTCATTCCTCGGATCGAGCCCGCCTCCCCGCCGGTCGACTGGTTGCGGCTACCGAGGCCTTGGCCCGACCACGGGAGGAAGGCGGCACTTTGCGGAAGCGCCCTGCGGTCTCTTCAGCGAGCGGCGTACCCTCGAGTTCGCGTCGTTTAGTTGATCCGCCTTCGCCGAGCGGGGGAGCATCGTCCTTTATGGAGGAGGCCATGCGTTTGAGGGATCACAGCTCGCGAGGTATCGTGGATTCGTCGCCGAGATGCTTCAAGGAGCTCGTCGTGGTGAGCGACATGGAACTCTTCCGCCAAGGGACTCGAGATGCTCGAAAGGTAGACCTCCTAACTCTTTTCTTCATATGAGTTATATGCTTATACGATGTTCCCTTTAGGCCTTAGCTCGTCACGAGCGAATGGAGTCGTTGATGCTGGAGGTCATCCGCCGCGAGCGCGTATCGACGGAATCGAACGACCAAAGGAAGCGACAACATGCCGAGGCTGTGGCAAAAGTCGTTGCGGAGCTCGAGGCCGTGAAGGCGAAGCTGGCGGAAGAAAAGGCCTCGAGGGAACAAGCGGAACGATCGGTTGTTGCCTTTGCTGCCGAGACGAGATCGCTTGAGAGGGCGGTGGCAGCTCGAGATGCAGAATTAGAGGCGATCCGCGGCAAGCTTTCCGTGTGCGAAATCGAGCGTGAGGATGCACTCCAGGAGAACGAGTCTTTCCTGTCGGAGATGCGGGCCGTCACCAAGGAACGCGGCGAGATTGCCCGCTCCAAAGCTCGGGCCGAGGAGGACTGGGAGGTGGCTTTGTACGAGGCAAGGCTTGCTGCAGCGGTGCGGGTCCGGGATGCCACAATAGCAGAGAACGGGTCGGGCGAGATTTCCTTTGCGTTCTTCGACGCGATGTTCCCACCATTGGAGGATGATGCGGATGCTGATGATCTCACGGACTCTCGTCCAGTAGATACCACGCATTCTTCTGTTGGCACGTCACCTTCGCAGGTGGGGGCCCCTTCTTCGGTCGACGAGGAACGTGTCGATTGAAGCCTTGAATAGATTCTTCGCTTTGGTTGCGCCATTTGTTTAGCGCTTTTTGTTTTGCTTTGTAGACCTTCCTTTTTTATCAAAGAAGACCGTTTTTCCATATATTGGGGTTTGTTTTGTTTTCTTTCGGAATGTTGTGCGCTTCGTATGGTCGATGATGGGCAGTCTTGTCAGCTCGCTTGTACGAGTCCTTTCAGGAATTCGGGTTTTGTGGGCGGTGGCTGTGTTGCCAATTTACGATTCATTTGTAAGGCGATGTCCGGGCTCGTTTACATCGGCGTTAGGACCGTGTTTCGAGCGTTTTGTCCCGTGAATGCTTTCATCGATGGCTTATTGGCTTACGATTGTGTTCTACGGAGGATGGGGAATTCCGAGGGTTGGCGCGATCGATGACCGAGGGTTTACGAACGTGTCGATGACCGATCGGTTTACGATCTATCCTTAGCTGGAATCGCGCGCATTTTACTCCAGGGGAATTCGAGTATCGCCTTAGGATTGGGCCCGACGTTCGTCGGTTCTCCTCAGATCCATGGGCAACCGGATGCAAGGTCGTGGCCTTGTTACCGTTTTTTTGTTGGGTTGGTCGGTGTTGCGACCAAAGTACCCTAGCCCCCCAAGTTTCATAAAGTTTTTGATGTGAAAAAAATTTAGAAACTTTAAAGGACAGCACATGATGACACAAATATGCTTTTATTTCGATGTTCAAAAAAGTACAATTGGACTAAGTTGAATTACGACAGCTATTGTGTTTACATGAAACGTGGTTGGGTGCAGATCTGCCGAGGCTATTGGTGGTACTGCCTTAGGTGCTCGGCGTTCCATGGGTGGGTGAATACGAGGCCATCCAGATTTTCGAGTTCGTAAGTGCCGCTGTGAATGGCTTTTCGAATCCGGTATGGCCCCTCCCACGTTGGACCCAGGACGCCGGCTCCTTGTACCTTGGTGTTCTGGAATACCCTTCTCAGTACCAGGCTCCCATTCGCGAAGCTTCGTAGCTTGACTTTTGAATTGTAATACCGTTCCACTTTTCTTTTTTGGTTGGCAAGACGGGTGAGTGCGTCAGACCTTTTCTCATCGATTAGGTCGAGCTCTACCCGCATTGCCTCTTCGTTTTCCTCCTCATGGAAGGTCTCGGTGCGAAGCGTGGGGAGTGTGGTCTCTATCGGGACCACTGCCTCGACCCCGAAGGTGAGGTCGAATGGGGTTTCCCCTGTTGCGTTTCGAGCTGTGGTCCGATAGGCCCATAGTACGAACGAGAGTTCCTCCGCCCAGGCGCCTTTTCGGGCGTCCAATCGCTTCTTCAAGTTCTCCTTAGTGGTGCGATTGACTGCCTCCACTTGGCCGTTGGCTTGGGGGTGCCTAGGGGAAGCGAAGGTCTTGCTTATTCCCAATTACTCGCACAACTCGCGCAGGCGGGCGTTGTCGAACTGTCGTCCGTTGTCGATCACGATGGATTCTGGGATCCCATGCCGGCATATTATGCTTCTCCAAATGAAGTTTGTCGTATTTGCCACTGGTTTGTTACGAGATAGTGAATGAATTAATCTGGCCAGATAATCATTGAATATGAGATTCCTTGATTGAAACATGTGACATCTATTGACGTCTCACACAAAGGGTATTTTGGTAAAGTACACCGTGGATCGAGTACAGAAAAGTTATGTGACTTGAAACGGAAAAATATGCGCGCATGAACTTAGAGATTTTCAATATTGGTCATTTAGTGGAGTCGACCATTATTAAGAATTATAAGCCGGAAATAATTTGTGAATCATTGAGTCTGTGCTTTATTCTCAAGCTTCGTTCATGTGGGTCCATAAGGTCTCAATGATGCACATTTAGAAGAGATTAATTGAACGCAATAAATTGATTTACTCATAAAATACAAATTGTTATTTGTATAGAGAAATTTATTTTCCAAGCGAATTATTGAATAATATGTTATTCATTAATTATTGATTTTGTGAAGTAAAGAACTTTATTATTGTAATAATAATTTTCTTGAGAATTCATAATAACAATATTAGAAAATAAAACGTTTCTCGTTTTATGTTATTCGATAACCATGAAACAATTTAATAACAAGTTATTAAATAGATGAGAGTTCTAAATTAAGTCGAATTTGGAAATTAAATCAAGGCAATTTGGGAAATAAAATTGAGAATCGAGTAGGACATAGGGGCCGGCCATTAACATGGTTTTGGGCTGAATATTAATTCAACAAAAGCCCACATGAAAGCCCATTAACAATGTCTATAAATAAAGGGTTTGAGGAAACCCTAGGAAAAGTTTGCTCTCTCTCTCTCTCTTCCCCTCCCTCTTGGCCGACCACCCTATCACCCGAGAGGACGAAAAATTTTGTTTTTTGTTTTTCTCGTGTGCGTTCATCTGAGCCCACACTCATCTTCTCGTTTTTCTTCTTGTGTCATCGTTGAATCAACTTGTGGTTGTTTGGTCCATTTTCGTTTTCTGGAAATCTGACCTCCGAACCAAAGATTCGATGAATCCGACGAACCCAGATCTCTCTACGAATCCATTTAAGTCAGTTCGTTGCCGACGCAACGCAAAAAACGGCATCCCGATCCGAGCTTCCAAGAGCTCTCAGCGTCGTCGCGAAGTTTCGCCTGCGATCTGCCTCCGCCCATCCGCGCGAACCTGCGCCTGACTCCGCCCGACAGCCCCTCTGCGTGTCCCAGCAGCCTGCCGCCTTTGTCCAGCCGAGCCTGCCTCTGCCCAGGACGCTGCCGACATCCCCGCTGTTCCTCCGCCTGAGCCAAGAGGTGCCTGCCCCTCTCAGCCGCTCCGGGGTCTCCTAGGGCCGCTGCCTTCTGCGTCAGACGAGTCCAGCTGCTGCCGTCCGTTCCCAGCCTGCCGAGGACCGCGCGCCATCTGCTGCCAGCTTCCCGGACCAGCCCCAAGGACGCGCCTGCTTGCCGCCTTCGCTGCCCGTGTTGACGAGCCGATGAAGTCTCTTGCAAACCCGGAATTGGAGAAGCTTGAAGATTCTCGCATCGAACTCGTTTTCAATTCCTCGACTGAGTTATTTATAACTCGACGATGTAAGTTTCGATAATCTTAAATACTCTTAATTAATATAATTGTTATGATTGTTTGGAGTGTTTGATTGTATTGAAATAACATGTTTAGAATTAAATTGTTAATTAACATGCTTATGATTTTAATGTCAATAGGTTGTTAGATATTAAATAGTTTAATATGATAGATCGTTTTTATTATTAATTCCGCACGTAATTAGTTATGTTTAATAATAATTTACTTAAATCGTTAAGTAATTTCCAAGACCATCATCGTACACGACCATTCGCCAAGTGGGGAATTTGTTGTCGATATTTTCGGACAATGTGAGTGAGCGTCTCGCGGACGTCAGACATTTTATAGCGGCGGCCCGAGGCTAACACCTCGGAGGATACATGGCGGTCGGTGACCTCGACCGGTGCCTCCGCCGGGCAGCTGGGACGACCAGTGGGGCCTCTGGACGTCCTCGGAGAGGCCCGGACGTCCTCGGAGAGGCCCGGACGTCCTCGGAGAGGCCTGGACGTCCACGGAGAGGCCTGGATGTCCACGGAGAGGCCTGGACGTCCTCGGAGCGGCCTGGACGTCCTCGGAGCGGCCTGGACGTCCTCGGAGAGGCCTGGACGTCCTCGAAGAAGCTTGGACGTCCTCGGAGAGGCCTGGACGTCCTCGGAGCGGCCTGGACGTCCTCGGAGAGGCCTGGACGTCCTCGGAACGGCCTGGACGTCCTCGGAGTGGCCTGGACGTCCTCGGAGAGGCCTGGACGTCCTCGGAGAGGCCTGGACGTCCACGGAGAGGCCTGGACGTCCTCAGAGCGGCCTGGACGTCCTCGGAGAGTGCCCTGGACGTCCTCCTGGAGGCCTGGACGTCCACCTGGCGGCCTGGAGGCCTGGACGTCCACCTAGACGTCCTGCAAGGTGGCCTGGATGTCCACCGAGGGCCTGGATGTCCTGCAGGGTGGCCTGGACGTCCACCAAGGACCTGGACGTCCTGCAAGACGGCCTGGACGTTCACCGAGGGCCTGGACGTCCTGCAAGGTGGCCTGGACGTCCACCGAGGGCCTGGACGTCCTGGAAGGTGGCCTGGACGTCCACCAAGGGCCTGGACGTCCTGGAAGGTGGCCTGGACGTCCGTCGATGGCCTGGACGTCCTGCAAGGCGGCCTGGACGTCCACCGAGGTGGCCTGGACGTCCTCTTGCCTTCCACACGCCCAAGGAGTCTCTTGGCCGGCCCTAGAAGCTCTCATCATCCTATAAATAGCCCCACGACCCTCACAACAAAGGTACACTAGTTTTCCCCAGTGAAAACTATACTCTCTCTCTCTCTTACTCTCTCTCTATCTCGGCCATACCCTCCTCGGGAAGCTGAGTCGGGAACAACTTCCCATAGGAATTGTTCCCTAAGATCCAAGGTCCGAGCGTCAAAGCGACGTTGACTCTTAAGTCTCCGTTTCCGCCCGATCTTGTCGATCCTTCCTCGTCATCCTACAAACTCCACCCACATTATACTAATGTTGAGCGTCGGAGAGGTAAACAGAGGACCCCCCTCTGTTTTCCCTTCTTAGTTCACGTCTGTTTACTCTTTTCAGATAACAGAAGGACTCGAAGACCACACGACAACTAAGAGACGATCCGGGACACCGGATCTGACACGCTAAGGCCGAAGCGAGGGCCACTCGCCCCGAGCGGGGATCTGACCGCTTAGGTCTCTGAACGTTGTCCAAATTTCAGCGACAACATTTTGGCGCTAGAAGGAGGGGATCTTCGATCTCGAAATCCATCTAATCCACATCTCTCTATTTCGTCTCTTTTCTTATCCACTCACCGAAAATGAGTGACGTTCCGGCAGCTTCCGTAGCCGCCCGATCGAGCAATCCCATCGTTCAAGCTACTAGCTCTCGGTATGAGTTTCGTCAACTCCCCCAGCGAGGGACCAGGCAACAACCTGGGATAAGGAGTTCAGGAAACGACACCCTCGCCCCTCGTGAGAACGAGGAAAGGCTGAGAGACGAAACTAACCGTCGCTTGACGGAGTTGTTGGCTCGACCGGGGGTGGATAAGGGTCTGCTCATGAACCTCCTCGGATACGAGGAGGGAGGCAGTTCGACCCGGGACGAAAATTATGCCGCGGATGGCATTGTCCCGGAGTCGAGCACGAGTCAGACATTCACCCGCTCGCCAGCAGAAGATGCGAGCGATGCTCCATTAGTCTCGCCAGCGGAGCAACAACGGGAGACTTCGCGACGGGAAGGTTCGAGTAACCCCCGGCCGCGGGCGATGCGAGGCACTTCGCGGAGCGGGCATTCTCGACAAGCACGCCGGGCGTCCTCTCGACGGAGGAACCTCGGCGTAGATAGTCGCAGAACTCGCTGCGAAGGTCGCCCATCGACCCTCAGGCCCTCGCACTCTGCTGAGGTAGACTTGAGGACCCGCCTTAATTCGCGGCGAGATCCCCGAGAGGAGGACTTGAGGAGGAAGCTGGACGCCCGACGGGCGGCCGCCGGGGCTACCACCCTCGGGAACCCTCCTCCGAACGCCCTGGACCAAGGGTCCAATGAACGGCAAGTTCCCACGCCAGTGGGGCTAGTCGTAGGAACTGCAAACGGGCTCGAAATGATCACAATGATTCAGGGACTCCAGAATCAGATCATCGAGTTGCGAGAGGCAGGTTCCGGAGGCTCTAGGCCATATAACGGTTTGGAGGGGTCTTACTCGCCTTTCACGGCAGTAATTCTTGCGCAACCTCCCGGGGGAGGGTTCAAACTCCCCACCGTGCCTCCCTACGACGGGCGTTCCGACCCTAACTTCCACGTCCAGCACTATGAGACATGGATGACAATGCAGGGGCTGTCGGACGCAACACTCTGTCAGGCGTTCAGCCTGACACTGGTTGGAACAGGGTTTGAATGGTTCCTGAACCTGAAGCCCGGGAGCATTGGCACGTTCCGTGCCCTTAGGGAGTCTTCTTGCTCGATTCGCCACATTGGTGGCACAAAAGAAGTCAAAAACGCACCTCTGGACGATCAGGCAAAAACCAGGCGAAAGCTTGCGTCAATATTTGGCCCGATTCACCGAAGAGTCCCATAAAGTCGAGGACTTCGATGATCGGGACGCCATCGTCGCCATCACAGAAGGCGCCGAACCCAGCGATTTTCTAAAATCGATTGTGGGGAGAGCCCCAAGGGACATGGCTGAGCTCATGGCATGCGCTAGGACGCACATGGGGGTTGAGGATTACCTCAATAGCCGTAAGGGTGAGGGCCACGGCAACCGCCCTCGCCCGAATGACCACCCCAATGCTCGCGGGAAGCGGGGAAGAAACCATCACGCTGTCGGTGATGACCCCCCACCGAGATCGAGGAGGCCATTTGCCGATCAATTCCGGGGAGAAGCTCTCACCCCGCTCAATGCGTCGCCGGCCCGAATTTTAGCTCTTCATCGAGACAAACTCGGGTCCCCGGCACCATTGAGAAAAGGCCCTGCGACGCGGGACAAGAGCAAGTATTGCGAGTATCATCGGGATCACGGACACGTGACCTCCGAGTGCTACCAACTGAAAAGGCAGATAGAGGCCCTGATTCAAGATGGCAAACTCAAAGAGTTCATCATGAGGGCTGCCGGGGTGACAATCCCGGAAGATCGCCCGCCGACCCAAAATAGGGCCTCGACCAAAGAGAAAGCTACAGCAGTCGCTGCCATCAGCGACGAGCCCGAGCACTCCGGGATGAACGTTGTAAGAACGATCACCGGGGGATTTGACTGTGGCGGGTCGAGTAATCAAAAGAAGAAATATCTGAGAGCAGCGACTAACGAGAGGGTTAAGAACGGCATTAACCTCACTTATGTCGCTCCCCCGCCTATCCCCTTCGAGGATATTCGTTTCACCGACGAGGAAGCCAGGCGAATCCTCCACCCGCATAACGACGCTCTCGTTATATCGGCGACTGTGGCCAACAACAAGGTTCGACGGATCTTGGTTGATAACGGCAGCGCAGTGGACATAGTGTTCAAATCGGCACTCGAGCAAATGAATCTCGATAGAGTGAAGCTCGCCCCGATGCGAACCCCGCTCTATGGCTTTTCCGGGGAAAAGGTGTGGACGGAAGGATCGGTAGACCTTCCTATCACCTTTGGAACCCGAGGTGGCGCAGAGACGACTCGGATCGTGACGTTCCTAATCGTCGACGAACCAACGGCATATAACATGATAATCGCCCGACCCACCCTGGTAGGTCTCAAGGCCATCACATCGATCTATCATCTCATGATGAAATTTCCAACCGAGCGGGGAATCGCATGTGTAATGGGAGATCAAGCCATGGCGCGATCGTGTCACGTGCACGCCGCCAGCAATAAGGTCATGAAGCCTGAAGAAAAACGAGGAGTATTATCAATAAAGGCAGCAAATTCGCGCCCAGTTATTTCATGTAAACACAATAGATGTATTTATTCCATGTAAACTCTTTTAAGCATCGAATAAAAAGCCTATTTGTGTCATCATGAATGGTTCTATAAAGCAAAAAGTTTCAAAAAATTTTGTCCGCATCCAAAGTTTCATGAAACTTGGGGGGCTAGGGAGGCTCGGTCACAACTCCAAAAGCCTTGACGCCAAAACAACCCCGAACCCGAAAGAGCCAATCACAAGGAAAATCGTGAGGCGATAGCCCCACGGTCGGAGAAATCCACCAAAGTCAGTAACAAGGCCGTGACCGTGCATCTGGACGCCCATGGATCTGAGGAAAAATCAGCAAGTACCGGCTAGGTAAAAGTTGAACCCAATCCTAAGGCGGAGTATGGATACCTGTGCGATAAATGCGCGCGACGTCAGAATAGACAATTGTAAACTCGTAAAGGTACCGGCCAACGCCCGCAAGGCGAGCCGCGGGCCAACGAGTCATCAATCGCGCCAGATCCTAGGATCCCCCCAATGTCCGTAGAGCAGATTCGCAAGCCGACAGGCCATCGATGAAGGCTCACGGACAAAGCATTCCTCTCGCGATCGTTGAAAAAGCAAGAAGACGAGGAAAGCAAGCCCAAACTAGCATCCAGCGAATGCACGAGACATCCAACTCGGAGCTCGGATGTCCGCCAAGCGGCCTAACATATCCGGCAAACCGTTGGAAACAACGAAAGCCCCGGTCGCCATCAATAATGCCGGGAGTCTCCGGGACACTCCATGGATTCGCGGCCAAACGAAAGTTACGTAAAGCGACCATGCAAACATAAAAGAAAAGAACTTTCGATAAAAGAATATCCGAAAAGAGTCTGCGAAATGAAATCAAAGTGCGAAACGCTAAACAATGGCGTAGAAAGCGGCAAACAGAAAGTCACGGCCCGGGTGTTCATTCGGAGCCAAAATCAACTTGCTCCTCGTCAGCAGAACGGAGCGGCGCCAGGTGTGAGGGAGAGTTACCCACCGATGAGCGCGCGGTTTCGTCAGGGCGAGTATCCATCGGATCGCCGAACTCTGCATCGCTCCCGAGCGGCGGAAACAGCCCGTCGAAAAAGGCAAAGGTCACCTCGCGTGACCGATTCTCGGCGATCGTGGCATCTCGAACACGCACGGCGGCAGCATATCGGGCCTCCTCCAAGGCCACCTCCCAGTCTTCGTCCGATCGGGCCTTGGTGCGCTCGGAGTCGTCGATGACAGCCTGCATCTCCCGTCGCAGGGACTCGTTCTCTTGAGCGACCTTCGCACGGGCCGCCTCGCTCGCGGCTAGCTCAGCCTCGCGGAGGGCCACGACACCTTCGAGTTTCTTGCTCTCCGCCAAGAACCCGCAGGCAGATCGCTCAACTTGCTCTCGCGCCGCGCGTTCTTCCCGCAAGTCAGCCTCGGCGGCTTTCCGCCCGGCGACGGCCTCGGCCAGAGCTTCAGCCTGCCGGCGGTCTTTCCGATCGCTGACCTCCTTCGAGATCCGCTCTCGACACGCCATCTCCTCCATTATCTGCTCGACGCGCTCCTGACGCGCTAACATCTGCAAGGCAGGTAACAAGGTCAACCAAGTCCTAAATCAATAGAGGAAAAAGGGAAACATACCTTTCGGGCCTCGCGAGTGCCCTGCCGGAAGAATTCCGTGTCACTGACCATGACCAGCTCTTTGAAGCATTTTGGGGAAGAATCCGCGAGCCCTCGGGAACCTCGGTCCCTAAGTGCAGTTGCCTCCACGAGCCAAAGCGGGGCACTGCTAGCTGGTGGACCCGCCGGCGGGCCTGTCGGGCGTCGGGAACTGGAAGGTGCCTCGCTGGCAGACGAGGCGGCAGGACGTTTCCGTGATGGGCCGTCGCCTCCTCCAGCATGGGTCGTCGGGGCAGCTCGGGTCGGCGCTCGTCTCCCCGGGCTCCTCGCCTCCACGATCTCGGGCACGTTCGGGAGAGAATCTTGAGTTCTCGCGGCCCCGCGGGAGCCCGTACCGGACAAAGCACCTGAAACGAAGGAAATATACGGTCAGAAAGCTTCAAAATCAACAAAGATAAGCACACAACCTATACCGCGAGGGACATCTTCGTCGGAACCCGAATCGAGATCACGTCGAGCCCGCCCCCGCGCTCGGGGAAGCGGGGGAACGGTGGAAACAAACCACTCCGTGGTAGCCATCATATTCGACGACTCAAAGATGGACGCTTGGCGTCGAGCGTCCGGAAATTTCCGGACAACCTTCCCAAGCTCGGTAAGATCGGGGTCCTTCGCCGACTCGGGAATCTTGCACGGGCCAAAGTCAAGCGGAGCCGTTCCAAAGGCGGACTCGGAGACCCATACCCATTGGTATCGGAGCTTCGTCTCTTTGTTCGTCACAACACTCAACTGCTTCCGATGGTAAGCCTTGTACGACCCGACTCGCGCGGGGACCTCGGCGATGGTGAGAAACTCAAAGATCTCGTCGGCAGTCACGGCTCGCCTCTTTTCGCGGAAGTACATCATGTGACAGGCGGCGACTGCTCGGTAAAACGAGGGTGACATTTGAAGAGCGTGCACCTCTAATCGAGAGAGGATGTCTTGTATGACCGGCTGAAACGGCAACCGGAGCCCGCCTCGAAGGCTAGCCAAGTGGACGGCGGCGAATCCCTCCCGAGGCCGAGTGGGTCGATCGGTGGAGAGAGGACGCAGCACATTGACGGTCGCAGGGATACCGTATGTGCCACGGAGCGCCCGGAACGTCCCCAACGACGGAAGTATCGGGATGTCGATCCCCTCGCAAGAAAACGACCCCGAAACGCGCGATCCTAAAACCGGGAAGGCGCTCGTCCTATCCCCCTCTTCGAGCACCGTCAGAGGTGGGGGATGTTCCCCATCGTCGCTAGCTCGGTCGCTTCCCGAGGGCCTGCTCACGACCCGGGCGTTCCCGCGTGTCCCGGCGATGGCCCGGACGTCCTCCGCCCTCAAGACTATGGCCCGGGCGTCCCCTTGTCCCTCAACAGCGGCCCGGACGTCCTCCCGTCCTTCTACGGTGGCCCGGACGTCCTCTGCCCCTAGGGCGATGGCCTGGACGTCCTCCCGTCCTCCTGCGGTGGCCTGGACATCCTCCGCCCTCGGGACAATGGCCTGGACGTCCTCCGCCCCCTGGGTGATGGCCCGGACGTCCTTCGGCCCCAGAACGATGGCCTGGACGTCCTCCGCCCTCAGGGCGATGACTCGGACGTCCTCTCGCTCATTGGCGGTGGCCCGGACGTCCTCTCGCCCCCCGACGATGGCCTGGACGTCCCCTTGCTCGCTGGCAGGGGCCCGGACGTCCTCCGCACAGGCCTGGACGTCCACGCGGATCAGACCGGCCGGCGACTGTAGGCCCTCTCCTTGGCGACGCGCGCGGGACCCTCCTTCGCCGGCAGCGACGGAGATGGGTTCGCCAAGAGATCTGGGCTCCCCCCGCGGCGGCGCACGAGCTCAGATCTGCCCCCGCTCGCCCGCGAAGCCTCCGCCATCGCCGCGAGCGACGGAGACAGATTCGCCGGAGGGTTCAGGCCCCCTCCCCCGACGCGCGCAGGCTCGATCCCGTCCTCGCGGATCCACGCCTCCGATGCTGTCCCACGGCCGGCGGCGGCTCCTTGGCTATCCGACGAGGTCAGAGGAGGAAGGCTTACCCGGAACCCTAGGCGAGACTCCCCGGCGGCGCAGATCCCGACGACACGACCACCCTCGCCCAACGCTCGCGCCTCAAGCTCCCCGAATCTCCCGGCCAGATCCCTTCGCGCGAAGCCTTGCCCGGCGGCCACTGACCGGTCGCCATTGGTCCCCGACCCACGCCTGGCCGGCGTGGCTGCTCCGGTCGCCGATTCGCCACCTTCATGGGCGGTTTCTCCCTCGGAGGCCATCCAAGCGGTGAGCGTTTCGTCGTCAAAAAATTCGGATAGGGAAGATTCGATTCCCGTTGAGAAAGAACTCGGGAACGAGGAAGAATGAAGTTCATTGTCCTCGGGAATGGAGAAAAAGGATTCCACGAGGTCATCCAGGGACCCACCAGTGGGGGATGACGGAAGACTCATTGCAAAAATGAAAGGAAAAAATAATAAAAAAGTAAAGGAGCGTCGGAGGATATACTACCTGACCGACGTGCTCGCCTCGATCGCCTCGGTCCACGCCCATCAGCCCGGCCTGAGTGAAAATGTCTCCGGCCTGCGCCTGGGCAGCGAGGAGAAGGCTCTGAGTTCGTCATTGATCACTCGCTCAATATCGAACTCGGGGGGCTAATGTTGTCGATATTTTCCGACAATGTGAGTGAGCATCTCGCGGACGTCGGACATTTTATAGCGGCGGCCCGAGGCTAACACCTCGGAGGATACATGGCGGTCGGTGACCTCGACCGGTGCCTCCGCCGGGCAGCTGGGACGACCAGTGGGGCCTCTGGACGTCCTCGGAGAGGCCTGGACGTCCTCGGAGAGGCCTGGACGTCCTCGGAGAGGCCTGGACGTCCTCGGAGAGGCCTGGACGTCCTCGGAGCGGCCTGGACGTCCTCGGAGCGGCCTGGACGTCCTCGGAGCGGCCTGGACGTCCTCGGAGAGGCCTGGACGTCCTCAAAGAAGCTTGGACGTCCTCGGAGAGGCCTGGACGTCCTCGGAGCGGCCTGGACGTCCTCGGAGTGGCCTGGACGTCCTCAGAGAGGCCTGGACGTCCTCGGAGAGGCCTGGACGTCCTCGGAGAGGCCTGGACGTCCACGAAGAGGCCTGGACGTCCTCGGGAGGCCTGGACGTCCTCGAAGAGGCCTGGACGTCCTCGGAGAGTGCCCTGGACGTCCGCCTGGAGGCCTGGACGTCCACCTGGCGGCCTGGAGGCCTGGACGTCCACCTAGACGTCCTGCAAGGTGGCCTGGACGTCCACCGAGGGCCTGGACGTCCTGCAGGGTGGCCTGGACGTCCACCAAGGGCCTGGACGTCCTGCAAGACAGCCTGGACGTCCACCGAGGGCCTGGACGTCCTGCAAGGTGGCCTGGACGTCCACCGAGGGCCTGGACGTCCTGGCAGGTGGCCTGGACGTCCACCAAGGGCCTGGACGTCCTGGAAGGTGGCCTGGACGTCCACCAAGGGCTTGGACGTCCTGGAAGGTGGCCTGGACGTCCGTCGAGGGCCTGGACGTCCTGCAAGGCGGCCTGGACGTCCACCGAGGTGGCCTGGACGTCCTCTTGCCTTCCACACGCCCAAGGAGTCTCTTGGCCGGCCCTAGAAGCTCTCCTCATCCTATAAATAGCCCCACGACCCTCACAACAAAGGTACACCAGTTTTCCCCAGTGAAAACTATACTCTCTCTCTCTTACTCTCTCTCTATCTCGGCCATACCCTCCTCGGGAAGCTGAGTCGGGAACAACTTCCCATAGGAATTGTTCCCTAAGATCCAAGGTCCGAGCGTCGAAGCGACGTTGACTCTTAAGTCTCCGTTTCCGCCCGATCTTGTCGATCCTTCCTCGTCATCCTACAAACTCCACCCACATTATACTAATGTTGAGCGTCGGAGAGGTAAACAGAGGACCCCCCTCTGTTTTCCCTTCTTAGTTCACGTCTGTTTACTCTTTTCAGATAACAGAAGGACTCGAAGACCACACGACAGCTAAGAGACGATCCGGGACACCGGATCTGACACGCTAAGGCCGAAGCGAGGGCCACTCGCCCCGAGCGGGGATCTGACCGCTTAGGTCTCTGAACGTTGTCCAAATTTCAGCGACAACAGAATTGATCTGATCGGGGAACTCCCCATGGCCCCGAGACAATTCCGGTTTGCCATAGTTGCAATCGACTACTTCACAAAGTGGGTGGAGGCCGAACCGCTGGCAAGGATCACCGAGGCAAATACAAAAAACTTCATTTGGAGAAGCATAATATGTCGACATGGGATCCCAGAATCCATCGTGACCGATAACGGACGACAGTTCGACAACGCCCGCCTTCGCGGGTTGTGCGAGCAGTTGGGGATAAGCAAGACTTTCGCCTCACCTAGGCACCCCCAAGCCAACAGCCAAGTGGAGGCAGTCAATCGCACCATTAAGGAGAACTTGAAGAAGCGATTGGACGCCCGAAAAGGCGCTTGGGCGGAAGAACTCCTGTTCGTGTTATGGGCCTATCGGACCACAGCTCGGAACACAACGGGGGAAACCCCATTCGCCCTCACCTTCGGGGTCAAAGCAGTGGTCCCGATAGAGACCACACTCCCCACGCTTCGCACCGAGACCTTCCACGAGGCGGAAAACGAAGAGGCAATGCGGGTAGAGCTCGACTTAATCGATGAGAAAAGGTTTGACGCACTCACCCGTCTTGCCAACCAGAAAAGAAAAATCGAACGATACTACAATTCGAAGATCAAGCTACGAAGCTTCGCAAACGGGAGCCTAGTACTAAGAAGGATGTTCCCGAACAGCAAGGTACAAGGAGCCGGCGTCCTGGGTCCAACATGGGAGGGGCCATACCGGATTCGAAAAGCCATTCACAACGGCACTTACGAACTCGAAAATCTGGATGGCCTCGTATTTACCCACCCGTGGAACGCCGAGCACCTAAGGCAGTACCACCAATAGCGGCGACAGATCTGCGCCCAACCACGTTTCATGTAAACACAGTAGCTGTCGTAATTCAATTTAGTCCAATTGTACTTTTTTGAACATCGAAATAAAAGCGTATTTGTGTCATCATGTGCTGTTCTTTAAGTTTCTAATTTTTTTTTAATCAAAATTTTATGAAACTTGAGGGGCTAGGGTACTTTGGTCGCGACACCGACCAACCCAACCAAAAAACGGTAATAAGGCCACAACCTTGCATCCGGTCGCCCATGGATCTGAGGAAAACCAACGAACGTCGGGCCCAATTCTAAGACGATACTCGAATTCCCCTTGAGTAAAATGCGCGCGATTCCAACTAAGAATAGATCGTAAACCGATCGGTCATCGACACACTCGTAAACCCTCGGTCATCGATCGCGCCAACCCTCGGGATTCCCCATCCTCCGTAGAACGCAATCGTAAGCCGACAGGCCATCGATGAAAGCATTGACGGGCAAAGCACTTGAAACACGGTCCTAACGCCGATGTAAACGAGCCCGGACGTCGCCTCACAAATGGATCGTAAATCTGCAACACAACCACCGCCCGCAAAACCCGAATTCCTGAAAGAACTCAGACGAGCGAGCTGACAAGATTTCCCACCATCGACCATACGGAGCGCGCAACATTCCGTAAGAAAAAATAAAACAAACTTCAATATATGGAGAAATGGTCTTCTTTAATAAAAAGGAAGGTCTACAAAACAAAGTAAAAAGCGCTAAACAAATGGCGCAACCAAAACAAAGAATCTACTCAAGGCCTCAATCGACACGTCCCTCGTCGACCGAAGAATGTGCCCCCGCCTGCGAAGGAGATGTGCCAACAGAGGAATGAGTGGTATCTGCTGGACGGGAGTCCGTGAGATCATCGGCATCCGCATCATCCTCCAACGGCGGGAACATGGCGTCGAAGAACGCGAAAGAAATCTCGCGCGACCCGTTCTCTACTATTGTGGCATCCCGGACCCGTACCGCTGCAGCATGGCGAGCCTCGTACAAAGCCACCTCCCAGTCCTCCTCGGCCCGAGCCTTGGAGCATGCAATCTTGTCACGCTCCTTGGTGACGGCCCGCATCTCCGACAGGAAAGACTCGTTCTCCTGGAGTGCATCCTCGCGCTCGATCTCGCACGCGGAAAGCTTGCCGCGAATCGCTTCCAATTCCGCGTCTCGAGCTGCCACCGTCCTCTCGAGTGATCTCGTCTCGGCGGCAAAGGCGACAGCCGATCGTTCCGCTTGTTCCCTCGAGGCCCTCTCCTCCGCCAGCTTCGCCTTCGCAGCCTCGAGCTCCGCAACGACTTTCGCCACAGCCTCGGCATGTTGTCGCTCCCTCTGGTCGTTCGATTCCGCCGACACGCGTTCGCGACGAACGACCTCCAGCAGCAGCGACTCCATTCGTTCGTGGCGAGCTAAGGCCTAAAGGAAACATCGTGTAAGCATATAGCTCATATGAAGAAAGAAATTGGGAGGTCTACCTTTCGAGCGTCTCGAGTCCCTTGACGGAAGAGTTCCATGTCGCTCACCACGACGAGCTCCTTGAAGCATCTCGGCGACGAGTCCACGAGACCTCGCGAACTGTGATCCCTCAAGCGCATGGCTTCCTCCATAAAGGACGACGCTCCCCCGCCTGGTGAAGGCGGATCAATTAAGCGACGCCAACTCGAGGGTACGCCGCTCGCTGAAGAGACCGCGGGGCGCTTCCGCGAGGTGCCGCCCTCCTCCCGTGATGGAGCCATGGCCTCAGTAGCCACAACTGGTCGACCGGCGGGGAGGCGGGTTCGATACGAGGAATGAACCCCAATTCCCGACGATGGCGCATCGCCATTTCACAGAACGCGCCGTCAGGAACCACCTGAGACATAAACAACGGATAGCGTGAGAAAAACTCGACAACCCGATAATAAAACGAGGGATACCTTGTACCACGAGGGCGATCGACCACGTGAGATTCGCTATCTGATCCCGAATCGGAATCTTGCCGATCCCTTGTCCGAGGACGTGGCGACAGAGAGATCGACGAAACAAACCACCCCGTCGTGGCCATCATGTCACGCGATACGAAGATGGACGCATGACGCCGGGTTGCCGGGAGCCGATGGACCGCTTGTCCATGTTCGGTAAGCTCAGGATCGACCACCGGTGCGGGCACCCTCACCGGTCTGAAGGTGAGGGGGGCGGTCCCGAACGCGGCCTCAGATACCAAGATCCAATGATATCGGTATTTCGATGGCGTGTTGGTGACCACCGCAAAGTTCCTAGCGTGGTTTGCCCGATATGACCCAACTCGCGACGGCACTTCCATGATAGGTAAGAACCCCAAGAAGTCGTTCGCCGTCATCGCTCGCCTCTTCTTGCGAAAGAGGATCATGTGGGAGGCGGCAACAAAGCGATAGAAGATCGGCGCCATCTGTGCCGGGTGAACCTCCAACCTGGAAAGGAGGTCCTGTAATACAGGTTGGAGCGGCAATCGAAACCCAGCTTGAAGGCTCGCAACATGAACGGCGGCATAACCAAGTCGAGGATAGGTCATGCGATCGCCGGGGATTGGTCGGAGGATATCGAAGAAAGAGGGAATGGTGAACTCCTCACGAAGCCTCTGGATGGTCGAAAGGGTCGGGACCCACGCATCGTCGATCCCGTCACACGAGAAATCCCCCCTGATCGGCTGTGCCGTAATCGCATAGGACATCGTCCTCTTGTCCTCCTCCCTCGCCATTAAGGGACGAGTCGCGGTTGCCTCGAACATTTCGCGACCAACTCCGATGAGCGTGGGCAGAGTCCCCCGACTCGATGGCAGAACCTTAGAGGTGCGGCTACCCGACTGCGAGCTAGGGGCCACTCTGGCCGCCGAAAGGTCTCCGCCCGACGAGAAAGCTTCCTGGGCAGGGACTGTCGGCCGGTCGATGGTCGCCCCGAGGCCGACCGACAAGGCAGCTCCCAGGCCTGGGTCGGTCGACCCCGAATCGACCCGGGTCGGACCGACCGATCGGATTTCGGTCTGGGCAGATCCGGCCGTCTGGGATTCGGCCCGGGTAGGGCCGGCCGACCGCGTTTCGAGCCACCCAGGGCCGGCCGGTGCAAGCCCCGCCCGGGTAGGGCCGGCCGGCCGCGTTTCGGGCCACCCAGGGTCGGCCGGCCGCATTTCAGGCTGCCCAGGAGCCGGCAGGCGCAAACCCCTCCTGGGTAGGGCCGGCCGGCCGCGTTTCGGGCCGCCTAGGGCCGACCGGCACAAGCCCCGCCTGGGCAAGGCCGGCCGCCCGCATTTCAGGCCGCCCAGGGCCGGCCAAGAGAGCCCGGGCCGGATCCCAGGCGACCAAAGCCGGCTCAATCGCCGCAGGCGGGGCCGCCAATTCCCATGGGGGCACGTCGGGGCCGCCGACGCCGACGAAGAAGACGACCCGGGAAGTTCCCGCGTCCCCACCGTCTGGGTTCGACCAATCCGGGATCGGTCCCCCCCGCGCGACGCCGAGTTCGTCCCCGCGTCCCGCGCACAGCACGGCCGGCCTAGCCACGGCCGGCCTCTCTCCGCAATCGCCCAGATCTGGCTCGGCCAGATCTGGTCTCCTCCGCGCGACGACCTGCGATCGGCCATCAGTGGGCCCCGCGCTGCCCTCACGCGACACGGCCGACCCAGGCGCGCCCGGCTCTCCCGATTGCGCCGCGTCGATCTCCCGTCTGGCGGCGGTCTCCGCGCCGCTGTCCCCGCACGCGACCGGGTCACCGACGGCCGGCACCTCGCGACCGCCCTTTGCGTCTGCCCCTCCCGCCGGCGTTGTCGCCGCGTCGCCACCTACGCTCGCCATCCATGCGTCCAACGCTTCCTCGTCAAAGAACAAAGGGGAAAAGGGCTCGGGATTTCGGGGATAATTTGGGGAAGGCAAAGGACGATCAATGTCATCAGGGTTGGACAAAAGTGAACTAATAAAGTCCTCCATGGACCCACTATCAACGGTAGAGGACAAAGGATCCATGACACGTGCAAAACAAAATAATAAAGAAAAAATGGGAAAAAGGAAGAACGCCAACTCAGCCGCTTATATTACCGTTTCTCCTCCCCCTTCGAGAGGGGCCTCTCGCCGGTTGACCCTCGGCCCGGCCCGCCGGAACTCGCTCGATGCTTCGGCGCGGACGTCGATGCCGGTCCTACTCTTCTGAGTTCATTCCCGATCGAACGCTCGACATTGAACTACGGGGGCTTATGTTGTCGTCGGTTTTTCCCCGACGACAATGAGTATAAATATATCGTCTTCGGACGACCCGGGGCCCGGCCACCGGAGGGTGCCACAGGCTCTCTCGACGCGTCGGCTGGTCCCAACGGGCCCCAACTAGCCCTTGGCCGGCCATGAGACGTCCCCGGCCGACCCTGACCCGCCTTGTCCGGTCCCGGCACGTCCTAGCCGGCCCTGGTACGTCCTGGCTGGCCCTGGCACGTCCTGGCCAGTCCTGGCACTCTCTGGCCGGCCCTGGCACTCCCTGGTCAGCCCTGGCACATCCTGGTCGGTCTTGGCAAGGCCTTGGCCGGCCTTGGCACGCCCTGACACGCCTTGGCCGACTCTGGCATGCCTTGGCCGGTCCTGGACCTCCCTTGGCCGTTCCTGGCCCTCCCTTAGCCGGCCCTGATCCTCCCTTGGCCGGTCCTGACACTCCCTGGCCGGCCCTGTCACGCCCTCGCCGGCCCTGACCCGTCTTGGGCGTCCATGGTCGATCGCCTCGGCTATAAATAGCCCAAGACGCCTCTCACAAAAGGTAACGAACAAAAAATAGCTAAAAGAGAGAATTCTTCCCCGAGTATTCTCCCTATATCCAAGGCTTGAACTAGGAAACGATGCTGATTTCATAGTCTCCGTTTTCACCTCGCCTCGTTCGATCTTCCCTCGTCATCCTACAAACTCCACCCACATTATACTAATGTTGAGCGTCGGAGAGGTAAACAGAGGACCCCCCTCTGTTTTCGCTTCTTAGTTCACGTTTGTTTACTCTTTTCAGATAACAGAAGGACTCGAAGACCACACGATAGATAAGAGACGATCCGGGGCACCGGATCTGACATGCTTAGGCCGAATTTTAGCGGTCACCCGCTCTGAGCGAGGATCTGACCGCTTAGGTCACTGAACGTCGTCCAAATTTTAGCGACAACACAACTTCTTCCTTAAGTCCTCTCCTCGGGGGACCCCGCCGTGAATTAAGGCGGGTCCTCAGTGTTGGCATTTATTCCCACAAAGGAGATTTTTGATATTAAATACTTTTGTATTTGTTTTGCTTTGAAATTAAATAAAGATTGAATATCCATTCTTATTAAAGATTGTGTTTACGCATTTATGTCTACGCTCTGAAACTGTCATCAACGAAAGAAGTGCTAAGTACAGACTTGACAAGATATCTTCTTATGACTAGTTTAAATAATAGTTCGCAATTTAAAGATCGATTGGGCAATCGATTCCTAGTAGTGATTGTTAGAATGAATTGAACGATATCTTATCTTGTGATATGGAGAGTTGTGACTCTGTAATTCATTCTTGATATCTTAATGAAGATATTGAACAAGACCAGTGAAGTTTTGAAGTTCGAGATAAAACCGTTTAATTACTCGAAACATCAAACTCACATACGAGGGGTATTTTAGTAATTACCTAAATCCTGAAGTGAGTACACGTATTGTTGTAACACTTTATGACATTTGATTTCTCAATGGGCAATGGCTAAATGAAGTTTCATTGACCCAACGGTTGGTGTCATAATACTGTTTCGTTGAAACATGTGATTCACATATATGGAATTTGTGTTGAAACAATGCTAAGGCGTTAGTATCACACCATGCTCTGTTATGAGAGTGTGAGCGAATAAACCAGGCCTGGTATTCATCGAATAAAGAATTCTTTAAAATAAAACATGTGACATGTTGAGACATTTCACTTTATGTTTTTCTCGTTCACAAATAACAGAGGACTTGGTGAAATAATAACTCATGGGTAAAACAGTAATTTTACATTCCTCTGAGTTAATGATACACACAAAGGGTAATATCGTAAAATACACCATGGACCGTGTGAAGAATAGTTTTGTCACATCAAACGAAAATATAAACGCATATGAACTTAGAGATGTTCAATATTGGTCCTTTAGTGGAATCGACTAATATTAAGAATTAAAAGCCGGAAAAAGTTTGTGAACTTTTATGTCCGAGCTTTATTCTAAAGCTTCGTTCATGTGGGTCCATAAGGTCTCAATGATAGACTCTCGGACGAGATTTTGGTGAACAAGAAATGATTGATTTTCTCATTCAACGTAAATTGTGATTTACGCTAAGAAAATTATTTTCTGAGTAACTAAATAAATAAGTGGTTATTTATTATTACATTTATTTCACGAATCATATTATGTTATTATATTGATAATAATATAATTTGATGATTCAAATAAATAAAAGATGAAAATAAATATTTTCTCGTTTCGTACTACATTGATTAGTATGAAAATAATTAATGACTTGTCATTAAATAAATGAGATGTTCTAAATTAATTAAATATTATTTTATAAATAAATCAAATAAATTTGAGAGATAATTAGGACAATATGGCCGGCCATAATATGTGTTTTATGGGCTGGAAAAATTGTTTAGACTCATTAAAAGGAGTTTTGGGCTTAAGTTTGACTAATGGGTCTTAACTGGATTTTGACCTGACTTAAGCTCATTCTCTCTAATATAAAAGGAGGCTTTCTCTTTGGTAACCCTAGCCTAATTTCGACCAACACTCAGCCAAACCTCTCGCCCCTTGTGCTTGAGAGGTTTTGGCCGAAATTAAGAGAGAAAGAGAGAGAGGAAAACTGTTTCCCGGCAGCCCTTCCTTTTATTTGAGTTTCCCCTTCTTCCCTTATTCCCACGAAATTGTCCACCCTCTTTGTCTCCTAAAATCCCTTGAGTATTATCATTGACTCAACTTGTGGTTGTTTGAGTGATTTTTCTCTCCCCAGGGCCGGCCACTTTTGGAGGAACGAAGGCACGACGTATTTTGAGGATCTCCTTGGCGCGCGTGGTGTAGAGGATCGGCCGATCACTTGAACGTACATCGAGACTTGCTCTCGCAGATCCAAACCCTATGTAAGTATCTCTTAAACGAATTGGATCTGAATGATATAGTATTGTAGAATGATTATATTTATTTAGATTGTTCTTTTGCTTACTTAAATGAATTTATTGATATGTTCATAAATTTTGTTGACATGCTAGTTTAGATTTAATGACATGGTTATTAATATGTTAAAAAACGTTTTTAATATGTTAAATTGAATTATGAATTTCCGCCATATATAGATTTGTTTCATAATTAATTAGGTTAATTGTTAACTAAATTCCAACAAATGGTATCAGAGCCATAATTGTAATTAAATCGACTTGCGGGTCGAATGGAGCGTCGCTCGCATTCTCCACGGGCGAGCGGGTGAGTGCCAAGCTTTCGCTTGTCTCCGGGACAGTGTCGTCCATGGCGTAATCTTTGTCCTGTGTCGAAATGCCTCCCTCCTCGTATCCGAGGAGGTTCATGAGTAGGCCTCTATCCACCCCCGGTCTAGCCAACAACTCCGTCAAGCGGCGGTTGGTTTCGTCTCTCAAGCCCTCCTCGTTCTCACGAGGGGCGGGGATGTCTTTTTTCCAAACGTCTTGTCCTTGTCCCAGGTTGTTGCCCGGTTCCTTGGTGGGGGAGTCGCCGAAACTCATATAGTGAGCTAGCAGCTCGAACGAAGGGATTGTTTTATCGGGCAACTGCGGAAGTTGCCGGAATGTCACTTATTTTTCAATGAGCGGAAAAGAAAGGAGATGAAATGGAAAGATGTGGAATGAGCGAGTTTTAGGGTCGAGAAACTAGCCCCTCCTTCTAGCGCCAAAATGTTGTCGCTGAAATTTGGACAACGTTCAGAGACCTAAGCGGTCAGATCCTCGCTCAGAGGGGGTGACCCTCGCTTCGGCCTAAGCCTGTCAGATCCGGTGTCCCGGATCGTCTCTTAGCTGTCGTGTGGTCTTCGAGTCCTTCTGTTATCTGAAAAGAGTAAACAGACGTGAACTAAGAAGGGAAAACAGAGGGGGGTCCTCTGTTTACCTCTCCGACGCTCAACATTAGTATAATGTGGGTGAAGTTTGTAGGATGACGAGGGTAGATCGACGAGGCGAGGTGAAAACGGATACTATGAAATCAGCATCGTTTCCAAACTCTGGTCTTGGATCTAGGGAGAATTCTCGGGGAGAAATTCTCTCTTTTAGCTCTTTTTTGTTCGTTACCTTTGTGAGAGGCGTCTTGGGCTATTTATAACCGAGGCATTCGACCATAGGCGCCCAAAACGGGTCAGGACCGGCCGAGGGCGTGTTAGGGCTGGCCAGGGAGTGTCAGGACCGGCCAAGGGAGGGCCAGGGCCGGCCAAGGCGTGCCAGAACCGGCCAAGGCGGGCCAGGGTCGGCTGGGGACGTCTCAGGGCCGGCCAAGGGCTAATCGGGGCGTGTCGGGACCAGCCGATGCGTCGGGAGAGCCCGCGTCGCCCTCCGGTGGCCGGGCCTGGGGTCGTTCCAAGGCGATATATTTATATTCATTGTCGTCGGGAAAAATCGACGACAACACTGCGAGTATCATCAGGATCACGGACACGTGACCTCCGAGTGCTACCAATTGAAGCGACAAATAGAGGCCCTGATTCAGGATGGCAAACTCAAAGAGTTTGTCAAGAGAGCCGCCGGGGTGACAATCCCGGAAGATCGCCCGCCGACCTTAAACAGGGCCCCGACCAAAGAAAAGGATGCGGCAGTCGCCACCATCAGCGACGAGCCTGAGCACTCCGGGATGAACGTTGTAAGAACGATCACCGGGGGACTTGACTGTGGAGGGTCAAGCAACCAAAAGAAAAAGTATCTGAGACCAGCGACTAATGAGAGGGTTAAAAACGGCATTAACTTCACTTATGTTGCTCCCCCGCCTACCCCCTTCGAGGATATTCGTTTCACTGAAGAGGAGGCCAGGCGAATCCTCCACCCGCATAACGACGCTCTCGTTATATCAGCGACTGTGGCCAACAACAAGGTTCGACGGATCTTGGTTGATAATGGCAGTGCGGTGGACATAGTGTTCAAATCGGCGCTCGAGCAGATGAAGCTCGATAGAGTGAAGCTCGCCCCGATGCGAACCCCGCTCTATGGCTTTTCCGGGGAAAAAGTGTGGACGGAAGGATCGATAGACCTTCCTATCACCTTTGGAACCCGAGGTAGCGCAGAGGTGACTCGGATCGTGACGTTTCTAATCGTCGACGAACCGACGGCTTATAACATGGTAATTGGCTGACCCACCCAGGTAGGTCTCAAGGCCATCACATCAATCTATCATCTCATCATGAAATTTTCAACCGAGCGGGGGATCGCATGTGTGATGGGAGATCAGGCCATGGCGCGATCATGTCACGTGCACGCCGCCAGCAATAAGATCACGAAGCCTGAAGAGAAAAGGGAGGTCTGTACGACATATCAACTTAATGACGAACTCCCATGCAAACCCAAGGAGGGAGGAACGTTCGGTGAGTTGGACCAGCTCGACGAGATTGAGCATCGGCGCATGGAAACTCCTGACGACCTCGGAACGATTGTCCTAGATCCCGCCAAACCTGACCAAGTGGTCAAAATCGGCGCACAACTCTCCGTCGAAAGGCTGGAATTGATGGCTTCCTTCCTCAGGGAACATAAAGACGTCTTTGCATGGACACACGCGGATATGCCGGGCATTGACTCGGAGATCATGGTACATCGCTTAAACGATGACCATAACATACCCAAAAGGGTTCAGCCGAGAAGGGCGTTTAGCGGGGAAAGATATCTCGCCATAGGAGAGGAAGTTGAAAAACTCCTCGCGGCCGACTTCATAAGAGAGGCGGAACACCCCAAGTGGGTGTCGAATGTGGTGATGGTAAAAAAGCCCAACGGGAAGTGGCGAATTTTCATAGATTACAAAGATCTTAACAAAGCCTGCCCGAACGATAGTTTCCCCCTTCCCTGAATAGAGCAACTCGTGGACGCGACAGCGGGCCACGAGCTCCTTAGCTTCATGGGCGCCTATTTAGGCTACAATCAAATCCGGATGCACGAGGACGACCAGATAAAAACGACCTTTGTGACGAACAAAAGCCTGTATTGCTATAAGGTAATGTCGTTCGGTCTAAAAAATGCCGGAGCAACCTATCAGCGTCTGGTCAATCGTATGTTCGCCGACCAAATCGGCAAAACCATGGAAGTCTACGTGGACGACATGTTGGTAAAAAGCCGACTAGCTCCCGACCATGTCCACGACCTCCGAACCATTTTCACGATCCTCCGAAAGTACGGGATGAAGTTGAATCCCAACAAATGTGCATTCGGGGTCGAGTCGGGAAAATTCCTAGGCTACATGGTTAACAAGCGGGGGATCGAGGCCAACCCCGAGAAGATCACTGCCATTCTCGAGATGAGGTCCCCGCAGAAACCCAAGGAGGTCCAAAGTCTGGGGGGACAGATCGCGGCGCTAGCTAGATTCGTCTCTAAGGCCACCGAGAGGTGCCACCCTTTCTTCCAATCCCTAAAGAAGAGAGACGGGTTCGAATGGACTACGAAATGTGAAAGGGCGTTTCGCGAGATGAAGTCATACCTCGCGACCCCCCCATTCTTGGCGAAGCCTGTCGACCACGAGGTTCTCATATTGTACATCGCAGTGTTTGACAGGGCCACAAGTGCAGTTCTTATACAAGAAGAAGGACAATGCCAACGGCCAGTCTACTACGTCAGCAAGTCTCTCCTGGAGGCCGAGACTCGGTACCCAGAGATCGAGAAGCTGTCATTGGCATTGGTCATGAGCGCGCGAAAGCTGCGTCCATATTTCTAAGCACATCAGATAGTGGTTGCGCACCGGACATCCTATCGAGAAAGCCCTACAGCGAGGCTCCTCGACAAGGATGGCGATTTGGTCGCAAGAGCTAAGCGAATACGGGATAAAGTTCCAGCCGCGAGCAGCCATCAAGGGCCAGGCTATGGTTGACTTTGTGGCAGAGTTTGCACCCGCAGAGATCGAAGTCGAATCAGACAATGTCCCGCCGGACCCCACAAGGAAAAGAGACATCGGGCCAACAGGCCCGACGTGGTCTCTACATGTCGATGGCGCTTCAAATGCCCGGGGGGCTGGCGCCGGGATGATTTTGTCCAATCCCGACGGGAATAAATTGAAGTACGCCCTGCGCTTCGAATTCCGCGCTTCCAACAATGAGGCCGAATACGAAGCCTTAATAGTCGGTTTAGAGCTAGCTCGCCAATTGGGGGTCGATAACATGCAAATCTTTTGCGACTCGCAATTGATCGTGAACCAAGTAAAGGGCGAATACGCCGCCAAGGAGCCTAACATGATCGCATATTTGGCAAAAACTCTCAAAAACCTTGAAGCGATAGCTTGGTTTGAAGTCATACAGATCCCCCGAGAAGAAAACGTCGAGGCCGACGCGCTAGCGCGCCTCGCCTCGGGGATCGATGAGGAAGAAGATGGCGATGTCCCTATCGAAGTCTTGACCAGACCTTACATTTCCAGAAGTGACGTAGGAACGGTCGGTGACTCCCCGAACCCATCGTGGATGACTCCGCTAACGGAGTACCTCGGAGGCGGAAAATTGCCCGAGAACTGTGACGACGCTCGAAGGCTGAAAGGCTTAGCGTCGAGGTATACCATGCGTGGGGACACACTATACAAGCGCGGTTTCTCAATGCCGCTCCTACGCTGCCTGGGTGAGGCCGAGGCAAAGCGGGCGATGCGCGAGGTGCACGAAGGGTTGTGCGGAAATAACGCCGCAGGGCAATCAATGGCCCTGAAGCTCTTAAGGTTAGGCTATTTCTGGCCAACCCTAAAGAGGGAAGCGCAAAATTGGGCCCGGCAATGTGACAAATGTCAAAGGTTTGCCCATGTACCTAGGCAACCGCCGGCCCCCCTTTGCCCCATCATCGTCCCCCGACCATTCCCCAAGTGGGGAATTGATCTGATCGGGGAACTCCCCATGGCCCCGAGACAGTTCCGGTTTGCCATAGTCGCAATCGACTACTTCACAAAGTGGGTCGAGGCGGAACCGCTGGCAAGGATCACCGAGGCAAATACAACGAACTTCATTTGGAGAAGCATAATATGCCGACACGGGATCCCAGAATCCATCGTGACCGATAATGGACGACAGTTCAACAACGCCCGCCTACGCGAGATGTGCGAGTAGTTGGGGATAAGAAAAACTTACGCTTCCCCCAAGCACCCCAAAGCCAACGGCCAAGTGTAGGCAGTCAATCGCACCATTAAGGAGAACATGAAGAAGCGATTGGACGCCCGGAAAGGCGCCTGGCCAAAAGAACTCTCGTTCGTGCTATGAGCCTATTGTACCACAGCTCGGAGCGCAACGGGGGAAACCCTATTTGCCCTTACCTTCGGGGTCGAAGCAGTGGTCCCGATAGAGACCACGCTCCCCACTCTTCGCACCGAGACCTTCCACGAGGCAGAAAACAAAAAAGCAATGCGGGCAGAGCTCGACCTAATCGATGAGAAAAGGTCGGATGCACTCACCCGTCTTGCCACCCAGAAAAGGAAGGTCGAACGATACTACAATTCGAAAATCAAGCTACGAAGCTTCGCAAAAGGGAGCCTAGTACTGAGAAGGGTGTTCCCGAACACCAAGGTACAAGGAGCCGGTGTCCTGGGTCCAACATGGGAGGGGCCATACCGGGTTCGAAAAGCCATTCACAACGCCACTTACGAACTCGAAAATTTGGATGGCCTCGTATTTACCCACCCGTGGAACGCCGAGAACCTAAGGTAGTACCACCAGTAGCGGCGACAGGTCTGCGCCCAACCACATTTTATGTAAACACAATAGTTGTCGTAATTCAATTTAGTCCAAGTGTACTTTTTCGAACATCGAAATAAAAGCATATTTGTGTCATTATGTGTTGTTCTTTAAGTTTCTAAATTTTTTTTTTCAAAATTTCATGAAACTTGGGGGGCTAGGGTACTTTGGTCGCAACACCGGCCGACCCAACAAAAAATGGTAACAAGGCCACAACCTTGCATCCGGTCGCCCATGGATCTGAGGAAAACCGACGAACGTCGGGCCCAATCCTAAGACGATACTCGAATTACCCTTTAGTGAAATGCGCGCGATTCCAGCTAAGGATAAATCGTAAACCGACTGGTAATCGATCAAATCGTAAACCCTCGGTCATCGATCGCGCCAACCCTCGGGATTCCCCATCCGCCATAGAACGCAATTGTAAGCCAACAGGCCATCGATGAAAGCATTCACGGGTAAAGCACTCGAAACACGGTCCTAACGCCAATGTAAACGAGCCCGGGTGTCTCCCCGCAAATGGATCGTAAATCGGCAACACAGCCACCGCCAACAAAGCTCGAATTCTCGTAAGGGTTCGGACGAGCAAGTTGACGAGATTGCCCATCATCGACCATACAGAGCGCATGACATTCCGTAAGAAAAAAACAAAATAAGCTTCAATATATGGAGAAAGGGTCTTTTTCAAAGAAGAAGGTCTACAAGACAAAACAAAAAGCACTAAACAAGTGGCACAACCAAAAGGAACAGTCTACTAGAGGCCGCGATCTACGCGTCCTTCGTCGTCTGGAGAGGGTGCCCCCACCTGTGAATGCGATGTGCCAACGGAGGTATGGGTGATATCTGCCGAGCGGAAGTCCGTGAGATCGTCGGCATCTGCGTCGTCCTCTAGCGGCGGGAACATGGCCTCGAAGAACGCGAAGGTAATCTCGCGCGACCCATTCTCCGCTATTGTGGCATCCCCGACCCGCACCGCTGCGGCGTGGAGAGCCTCGTACAGAGCCACCTCCCAATCCTTCTCCGCTCGGGCTTTGGAGCGTGCAATTTCATCACGCTCCTTGGTGACGGCCCACATCTCCGACAGGAAAGACTCGTTCTCCTGAAGTGCGTCTTCGCGCTCGGTCTCACACGCGGATAGCTTGCCACGAATCGCTTCCAACTCCGCGTCTCGAGCTGCCACCTTCCTCTCGAGCGATCTTGTCTCAGCGGCGAAGGCGACGGCCGATCGTTCTTCTTGTTCTCTCGAGGTCCTCTCCTCCGCCAGCTTCGCCTTGACAGCCTCGAGCTCTGCAGCGACTTTTGCCGTAGCTTTGGCGTGTTGTCGCTCCCTCTGGCCGTTCAATTCCGCCGACACACGCTCGCGCCGAACGACCTCTAGCATCAGCGACTCCATCCGTTCATGACGGACCAAGGCCTAAAGGGAACATCGTATAAGCATGTAACTTATATAGGAAGAAAAAGTGGGAAGTCTACCTTTCGAGCATCTCGAGTCCCTTGGCGGAAGAGTTCTATGTCGCTAACCACGACGAGCTCCTTGAAGAACCTCGGCGACGAGTCCACAAGACCTCGCGAGCTCTGGTCCCTCAGGCGCGTGGCTTCCTCCATGAAAGACGACGACCCCCCCCCCCCCCCCCCCCCCCCCGGCGAGGGTGGGTCGACCAAGCGGCGCAAACTTGAGGGTACGCCGCTCGCAGAAGAGGCCGCGGGGCGCTTCCGCGAGATGCCGCCCTCCTCCCGCGATGAAGCCAAGGTCTCGGTAGCCGCGCCCGGTCGGCCAGCAGGACGGCGGGTTCGGTATGAAGGTTAGGCCCCGACGCCCGACGATGGTGCATCGTCGCTCCTCCGAACACGCCGTTGAGAACCACCTGAAACAAAAACAACGGACAACGTGAGAAAAACTCGGCAAACCAATAATAAAACGAGGGATACCTTGTACCACGAGGGCGATCGACCACGTGAGATTCGCTGTCTGATCCCGAATCGGAATCTCGCCGATCCCTTGCCCAAGGACGTGGTGGCGGAGAGACCGAGGAAACAAACCACCCCGTCGTAGCCATCATGTCAGGCGATACGAAGATGGATGCCTGACGTCGGGTCCCCAGGAGCCGATGGACCGCTTGTCCAAGTTTGGTAAGCTCGGGATCGACTACCGGTGCGGGCACCCTCGCCGGTCCAAAGGTGAGGGGGGCGGTCCCGAACGCGGCCTCGGATACCCAGACCCAATGATATCGGTATTTCGAGGGCGTGTTGGTGACCACCGCAAAGTTCCTAGCGTGGTTCGCCTGATACAACCCGACTCGGGACGGCACTTCCACGATCGACAAGAACCCCAGGAAGTCATCCGCCGTCATCGCTCGCCTCTTCTCGCAGAAGAGGATCATGTGACAGGCGGCAACGAAGCGATAGAAGATCAGTGCCATCTGTGCCAGATGAACATCCAACCTGGAAAGGTGATCCTGTAACACAGGTTGGAGCGGCAGTCGAAGCCCCGCTTGGAGGCTCGCCACGTGTACCGCGGCATAACCAAGTCGAGGATAGGTCATGCAATCGCCGGGGATTGGTCGGAGGATGTCAAAGCAAGAGGGAATGCCAAATTCTTCACGAAGCCTTTGGAAGGCGGAAAGGGTTGGGACCCACGCGGCATCGATCCGGTCACACGAGAAATCCCCGCTAACCCGCTGTGACGTAATCGCGTAGGACATCATCCTCTTTTCCTCCTCCCTCGCCGTTAGGGGGCGAGTCGCGATTGCCTCGGACACTTCACGACCAACTCCGACGAGCGTAGGCAGGGTCCCTCAGCTCTACGGCAGAACCTGAGAGGTGCGGCTACCCGACGGTCAGCTAGGGGCCCCCCTGTCCGCCAAAATGTCCCCGCCCGATGAGGAAGTTTCTCGGGCGGGGGTGGTCGTCCGCTCGATGGCCGACCCGAGGCCGACCGGCATGGCGGCTCCCAAGCCTGGGTCTGTCGGCCGGTTGGGAATCCACCCGGGCCGGACCGGCCGATCGGGTTTCGGCCTGGGCAGCCTCTCCTCCTACGCTCGCCATCCACGCGTCGAACACTTCCTCGTCGAAGAACAAAGGAGAAAAAGGCTCGGGATTTTGGGGGCGATTTAAGGTAATCAAAGGATGATCAATGTCATCGGGGTTGGACAAGAGTGAACTAATAAAGTCCTCCATGGACCCACCATCGACAGAAGAGGGCAAAGGATCCATGACGCGTGCAAACAAAATAATAATAAAAAGAAGGAAAAGGGAGAGCGCCAACTCAACTGCTTATATTACCATTCCTCCTCCCCCTTCGAAAGGGGCCCCTCGCCGGTTGACCCTCGGCCCGGCCCGCCGGAGCTCGCTCGATGCTTCGGTGCGGACGTCGACGCCAGTCCTCCTCTTCTGAGTTCATTCCCGATCGAACGCTCGACATTGAATTCGGGGGGCTAATGTTGTCGTCAGTTTTTCCCGACAACAATGAATATAAATATATCGTCTTCAGACGACCCTGGGCCCAGCCACCGGAGAGCGCCGTGGGCTCTCCCGACGCACCGGCCGGTCCCGACGCGCCTCGATTAGCCCTTGGCCAGCCCTGAGACGTCACTGGCCAACCCTGGCCCGCCTTAGCCAGCCCTGGCACGCCCTGGCCGGCCCTGGCCCTCCCTAGCCGGCCCTGGCCCTCCCTTGGCCGGTCCTGACACTCCCTGGCCGGCCCTGACACGCCCTCCGCCGGTCCTGATCCGTCTTTGGCACCCATGGTCGATTGCCTCGGCTATAAATAGCCCAAGACGCCTCTCACAAAGGTAACGAACAAAAAAAGAGCTAAAAAAGAGAATAATATACTTTTCCTATCGAGAACTTCTCCCCGAGAATTCTCTCCAGATCCGAGACTTGAGTTTGGAAACGACGCTGACTTCATAGTCTTCGCTTCCACCTCGCCTCGGTGATCTCCCCTCGTCATCCTACAAACTCCACCCACATTATACTAATGTTGAGCGTCAGAGAGGTAAACAGAGGACCCCCTTCTGTTTTCCCTTCTTATATCACGTTTGTTTACTCTTTTCAGATAACAGAAGGACTCGAAGACCACACGACAGCTAAGAAACGATCCGGGACACCGGATCTGACACGCTTAGGCCGAAGCGAGGGTCACCCGCTCTGAGCGAGGATCTGACCGCTTAGGTCTCTGAACGTTGTCCAAATTTCAGCGACAACAAATTGTTTTCAGGAGAAGATAAAAAGGAACCACTTAAATCATCAACGAACCCCCCGTCAACATCAAAAGGCTCGGAATCCATGACCAAATGTTATAAAATAATTAAAAATTAAGTGCGGGAGTTGGTTTGTAATATTACGTATTCTCCCCCATCTTGTCAAAGGCTCCTAGAAATCCTTCTCGCCGGCCCGGCCTGCCATAGCCCGGGCGGCCCTCGAGTTGGAACGGCGACCGGAAGACTCCACTTCTGAGTTCCATCTGGACCTCATCGTCGACATTGAACTCAAGGGCTAATGTTGTCGCCGTATTTTTGGCGATGACGTTAATATATATTTCCCCCCGTCGGGTAGTATGAAAAGGCCCTTTCGGAACGTTCCCCAGGGATCGTGACACACCCTCACGCGTCCAGAACTTCGGCCCATTGGCGAAGCCACGCCTGGGACCAATCTTCGTTCCCGGAAAAGGCCTGGTCGGCCACCTACACGCCTAGGAGGTGTCTCCCCATCCTTGGCCTTCCAGGGGTCTCCCGGCAAGCCATCCTTGTGCCTGGGAGAGGCCTGGCCGGCCACGTACATGCCTAGGAGGGGTCTCCCCATCCTTGGCCTTCCAAGGGTCTCCCGGCCGGCCATCCTTATGCCTGGGAGAGGCCTCCCCGTCCTTGGCCTTCCAGGGGTCTCCCGGCCGACCATCCTTGTGCCTAGGAGAGGCCTGGCCGGCCACCTACATGCCTAGGAGGGGTCTCCCCGTCCTTGGCCTTCCAGGGGTCTCCCGGCCGTCCATCCTTGTGCCTGGGAGAGGCCTCCCCGTCCTTGGCCTTCCAGGGGTCTCCCGGCCGGCCATCCTTGGCATAGGAGAGACTTGGCCGGCCACCTACATGCCTAGGAGGGGTCTCCCCATCCTTGGCCTTCCGGGGGTCTCCTAGCCGGCCACCCTTGTGCCTGGGAGAGGCCTCCCCGTCCTAGGAGGGGTCTCCCCGTCATGGCCTTCCGTGGCGTCGACGAGTTTCTCGATCTTGGGGAGAGGGAAGCTATCCTTTGGGCAGGCCTTATTGAGGTCCTTGTAGTCAATGCATATTCGCCATTTGCCATTTAGCGTTTTTACCATGACTACGTGGATACCCACTTGGGATGTTCTGCCTCCCTTATGCACTCTGCCGCAAGAAGTTTGTCAATTTCCTCGCCAATAGCTTGGTACCTTTCTCCACTGAATGCTCGCCTAGGCTGGATGCGCTCGGTTATTCTCTTATCGTCATTCAGACGGTGGACCATGATCTCGGGGTCGATCCCGGGCATGTCAGCATGAACCTATGCGAAGACATCCTTATGCTCCCGGATAAAAGTTGCCAGTTGTTGCTGCATCTCGGGTGAGAGCTAAGCAACTATTTTGACGATTTGATCAGGTTTCGTATCGTCTAGCACAACGGGGAGAAGATCGTCTGGTGTCCCCACCTTCTGTCCCACGGCCTCGTCCCTCTGATCCAATTTGCCGAAAGTGCCGCCATTTTTCATCTCACACGGTAATTTTTCCCCGAGCTGGAAAATGTTACTCGCCATTTTTTCCTTTCCCGTCGACCCCCTAGATGTAGCACATCCTGGCCATGGCTTGGTCCCCGGTCATAAAGGCGACTCCTCCTTCAGTCGGAAACTTCATCATCAGGTGAGACGTGGATATTATGGCCTTTAGTCGATTGAGGGTCGGTCGACCGATGATGATGTTGTAAGCCGATGGCTGATCAACGACTAGGAAGGGTACGACATGGGTGGCCTCGATGACGCCTTTTGTCATGACCCTTTCTCCATAAAACCCAAAGAGCAGGGTCAAACCTCGGGTCGGCTTCAGTCCGGTTAGCTTCATCCTATCAAAAGAGGACTTAAATATAATTTTGGCAGAACTACCGTTGTCGATTAGGATCCTTCGAACGATTTTGTAGTGAGTGGAGCTGATACCACGATGGCATCGTTATGAGGATGAAGGACCCTTTTGCCTCCTGCCTTGTGAAGAACATGGATTCGAATCCGACCGATGGTGGTGCTTCGTATGTGTGATTTATGTAGTGTGCAACCTGCCCTTGGGAGGCCTCTCGCGCGTATCGCTTTCTTTGCTCGCTCGAGTCTCCACATTCCGAGCCTCCCATGTTAGAGCCCATGATATGCAGCTGTGAGCTTTTTGGTTCCTGGGTTATCACCCGATCGGTCACGGTGACCATCGTCGGACCCTTTCTTTCTTGTCGCCCTTGTTCTCCTCCCGCTGATGTCATACCCATCGTTCGGAGCACATATTCTTTCAATTTCTCATCTTGTATGAGAGCCTCAGTTTGCCGCTTGAGTTGGTAACACTCGGCCGTCAAATGGTCGTGATCCTGATGGTATTCGCATAATTTGATCCGATCTCGTTTTGCAGGATCTTTCGTGAGGGGAGTTGGGCTACCCAACTTGTCACGATGCAGGGCCAAGACTCGCTCTTGGGGGGTGTTTAGTGGAGTGAAGGTCGAGAATTTACGGAAGTTGTCGGGATGCGACGGTCCGAGGCCTAGGAAGGATTGGTCGCCAAGGGCCTGGCCTCCCGTGCTCCTTTTTTTTCGAGGGTCGGAGTGGTCTTTCTCGTGCTCCCCGAGGTGACGACCGTGTTGCTTGCTAGATTTCCGACCGTCTCCCGTGCTCCTTTTTTTCCGAGGGCAGAGTGGTCCTTCTTGTGCACCCCGAGGCGACGACCGTGTTGCTCGCTTGATTTTTGACCGTCTCGGCCCTCGAGATAGTCTTCGATTCCCATGAACGTACAGGCTCTCGCCATCATGTCCGCCATGTCCCTTGGGACCGTTCCCATGATAGACTTTAAGAAGTCGCTCGTGCGGAATCCTTCAGTGATTGTTGTGATCGCGTCCTTGTCATCAAATCCCTCGACCTTATGCGATTCATCGGTAAAGCAAGCGAGGTATTGCCTTAAGGTTTCATCCCTACCCTGTCAAATAGAGAAGAGGTGAGTTTTCGACTTCTTTTGTGCCACGAGGGTGGAGAAACGAGCAAGGAAAATCTCCCTCAGAACCCTGAACGATGGGATGCTCCCTGTCTTTAGACTCCTAAACCACTCGAATCCCATCCCGACAAGGGTTACGCTGAAGGCTTGACACAAGGTGGCGTCCGATTGGCCTTGCATTGACATCCATGTTTCATAATGTTTACTGTGAAAATTTGGATCTGTGCGCCCATCGTACGGGGGAATCGAAGGTAACTTGAAATTTCCCCCACATGATTGCGCCAAGATCTGGGCGAAGAATGGAGAGTAAGATTCCTCGATTCCTCCGTAGGGCCTTTGCCTCCCAGATTCCCTCATCTAGATGATTTGATTTTGGAGGCTTTGGATCATTGTCACCGTATCGATGGGGTCGCACGCAGACGTTTGTTAGATGCTTGGTCCGCGATGTTGGCTTGTGGTTGACCAAGTGTGACAGCCGGCATTGTGTCCCTTCGGGAGCTAAGCCTTCGACAAAGTTGATATTAATGGCGGAATATAAAGATTTCTTTTACTAGTAAAACAAGTTTTACTAACCTAGATATAGTGCATATACATGTTATAAATTAAAAACATTATATAATTACTTGAATACTAACCTTTCTTGTAGTTTGATCTTGAGAAAAGTTGATATTCTCTTGTAGATCGATTCCTTCACTTCTAGTCTTTAACTTTAGAAATCTAGGATTTCTATTACAAGAGTCTATAGAGGTTTAGAAGGATTTGTGTGTGGGCACAATTAAACACAATAGTTCAAGAACAAGTCTATGAGCTAGAGAGCTAATTAAGCCTAAGTCTAATGAGGATTTAGGTGCCAAAATAAAAGAAGTATTTTGAGAGAGAGAGAGAGGGTTCGGCCAAAATAGAGAGAGAGAGCAAGAATGAAGCTTTCAAAAAACTTTCTTTCACATCTCTATGTGAGGCTCTATTTATAGGGGAAGAAGAAATATATAATGGTCAATTATGCATTCATGACACAGTATTTGATTTTCTCTTCCCCTTTCTCTCTTACTTTGGCCGGCCATATACCTCAAGCAAGGAGGAAATTTGTTTCCTCACTTAGCTTATTTATTTCTTTCTCAAGGAAATTCATTTCCCTTTTCCTTTTGGGTTATTATCCTTATAATTAAAAGGAAATAAAACTCTCCTCTTGATGCATATTTTGGCCGAAATTCTACCTAAAGATGAGCTTCTAGATGCTTCCTTATTTCTTTTAAGACAATTCGTAAAATATCTATTGTAGAATTATAATTGCACAAATAACAAAATTAATTTCATAATGCCTTAAACGACTTTTCGGCTTTAGAAAATAATTTATATTTTCATCATATGAAAATATTCAAAATCTTATTTTGACATTCACATCATTTTATGTCCTTGTGGACAAAAATACCCTTTAGACATTTTCCGAGAAAAAGTCTAGTTCAACATTTGAACTTATTTTGACTTAGCTTCTAGTTTAACAATCCTACTCTAATGGTGACCTTATGGATCCAAATGAACAAAGCTTGAGCTTCTATACTCGGACTCAAAAGTTCACCAACCTTTTCCGAGTATTAACTTAATGTCTACTGACTCCACTAAAGATTTGACACTGAGAATCTCTCGGTTCAAATGAATTTATTTGCTACTCAAATTCAACTTAATTATATTGAGCGGATCCATTGAATGTTATCTATGTTTACCCTTCATGAATATCATCAACTAGTTGGGATTTATAAAATTACCATTTTACCCTTCTAGTTGTTATTTCCTCAACTCCTTTAGTACTTATGAATAAGTTAGAAACAATGTAATTACGAGGAGCTAACAAGTCACTTTGTTTCATCCAAATAAAGTCGCTACTTAAATTTGGACACTGCGCAGTTCATTTATTCACAATCCAAGTAATAAATCATGAGGTGATATATATTGCATCTTAGCAATCTTGTATACCCGATACAATCAGGGGATCGGATTGATTATAGAAATAATGAATTGCATATCTATGAGAACTTCACAAAGTTGGTTCATGACATCTTAATAACTTAATATCTCACCAATAGGCCTTGTCTAGATCACGAAATGGATCTAGAATTTGACTTTCTCAAATGAGAATATTACTGTTATGACATGACATGAATCATTTCAGGATTTAGTTAAGCATGATGTAATTCATACATAGTGACCTTGAGATAGAAGATGTTAAATGGTTTCTTCTTCTATCGTCTCTAAAGGTGCATTGGTCAATTCAGTATCTTCAAAAGATACACTGGAAGAACTATAGAGTTTCTAACTCTCTATGACTCATAACCAGACATCATAGAATATTCCAATCATACTAGGATCAATAGTCCGCTGATCTTTAGATTGTGAATATATTGTTTTAGTCAAACCATGAAGAGTTTGTTCACGCAAATCTACATTTTTTTCTTCACACATTGTTAGGTTTGATTAAGGACTATAAGACTAATGAATATCATAAATCTTCAATCAGACTAAAAAGGAATGAATGAACAATTCAACTTTTATTAATTTAATCAACAAATTACAATAAGTTAGAAACAATGTATTGACGAGGAGCTAACAATGTTTTGTTATTTCCTCAACTCCTTTAGTACTTGTGAATAAGTTAGAAACAATGTAGGAGCTAACAATTCACATTGTTTCGTCCAAATAAAGTCGCTACTTAATTTTGGATACTGCACTGTTCATTTATTCACAATCCAAGTAATAAAGCATGAGATGATATACATTGCATTTCAGCATTATTGAACATGAATTCCATATCTATGAGAACTTCACAAAGCTAGCTCATGACATCTTCATAACTTAATCTCCCACCAATTAGTCTAGTGTAGATCACATAGTAGACCTAGAATTTGAGTTTCTGAAATGAAAATATGTAAGCTATGAAATGACATGTCTCATTTCAGAATCTAGGTAAGCACGATGCAATTCATACATAGTGACGTTGATACAGAAGAGTTTAAATGGTTTATTCTTACATTGTCTCTAAAGGTGCACTGATCAATTCAGTATGTTCGGAAGATACAGTGGTAGAATTATAAAGTTCCTAATTCTCTATTCCTCGCAACCAGACATCATATATTCTTTTAACAATCATACTAGCATCAACAGTCCGTTGATCTTTAGATTGTGAATGTTTCTTTTTAAGCAAACCATGAAGAGTTTGTTCACACAAATCTACATTTATCTCTTCATAATCTAATTCTCTAGATCAAGTATGGATTTAGGTGCAAAATAAAAAGAGTATTTTCTAGAGAGAGAGAGAGAGAGGGTCGGCCAAAAGAGCGAGAGAGCAAGAATGAAGATTAACCTTTCACATCTCTATGTGAGGCTCTATTTATAGGAGAAGGAAAAATCTATAAAGGTCAATTATTCATTCATGAAAGAATAATGTTCATGACACAATATTTGATTTTCCCTTCCCCTTTCTCTCTTAGGATGGCCGGTCAAACACTTCAAGCAAGGAGGAAATTTGTTTCCTCACTTAGCTTATTTAATTCCTTCACAAGGAAATTTATTTCATTTTTCCTTTTGAGTAATTATTCCTTATAATTAAAGGGAAATAAAACTGTCCTCGTGATGCTATATTGGCCGAACTTCTACCTAGGGAGGAGCATCTAGATGCTTCCTTATTTCTTTTAAGACAATTCTTAAATACCCATTGTAGAATTATAATTGCACAAATAACGAAATTAATTTCATAATGCCTTAAACGACTTTTTGGCTTTAGGAAATAATTTATATTTTCATTAAATGAAAATATTCAAAATCTTATTTTGACATTCACATCATTTTATGTCATTGTGGACAAAAATACCCTTATCTTGACTTAGCTTCTAGTGTAACAATCATACTCTAATGACCTGTAATAGTGACCTTATGGATCCAAATGAACAAAGCTTGAGATTCTATACTCGGACTCAAAAGTTCACAAACCTTTTCCGAGTATTAGCTTAATGTCAACTAACTCCACTAAAGAGTTGACACTGAGAATCTCTCGGTTCAAATGAGTTTATTTTTTACTCAAACTCAACTTAGTTATATTGAGCGGATCCATTGAATGTTATCTATGTTTACCCTTCATGAATATCATCAACTAGTTGGGATTTATAAAATTACCATTTTACCCTTCTAATTGTTATTTCCTCAACTCCTTTAGTACTTGTGAATAAGTTAGAAACAATGTATTGACGAGGAGCTAACAAGTCACATTGTTCCATCCAAATAATGTCGCTACTTAATTTTGGATACTGCGCAGTTCATTTATTCACAATCCAAGTAATAAATCATGAGGTGATATATATTGCATCTCAGTAATCTTGTATATGAATTCCATATCTATGAGAACTTCACAAAGTAGGTTCATGACATCTTCATAACTTAATATCTCACCAATAGGCCTTGCCTAGATCACGTAATGGATCTAGAATTTGACTTTCTCAAATGAGATTATTAATGTTATGTAATGACATGTCTCATTTCAGGATTTAGGTAAGCATGATGCGATTCATACATAGTGACCTTGAGATAGAATATGTTAAATGGTTTGTTCTTCTACTGTCTCTAAAGGTGCACTGGTCAATTCAGTATCTTTGAAATATACATTGGAAGAACTATAGAGTTCTTAACTCTCTATGCCTCGTAACCAGACATCATAGATTCTTCCAACAATCATACTGGGATCAATAGTCCGTTGATCTTTAGATTGCGAATATATCGTTTTAGTCAAACCATGAAGAGTTTGTTCACGCAAATCTACATTTGTGTCTTCATACATTGTTAGGTTTTATTAAGGACTATAAGACTATTGAATATCATAAATCTTAAAACAAACGAAAAAGGAATGAATGAATGTTCCAACTTTTATTAATTTCATCAGAATATTACAATAAGTACTCGTGAGAGATTTATATTACATCGATATGCAAATAAATAATCTTCTTGGGTAAGTTTATCTTCAATTTACACTGAAATGAAATTATTCCTATAATTATCGGAAGATCGTACAAAAATAGAAAGTTAATATATTCAACTATTTTAAAATCCGACGGTTTAATTAATTTGAGATAAGATCCTACAGTTTTGGAAAGTTGTTTGACTCATTACTTTTTGGATAATCGATTTATTTCATTACTTATTTGGAAGATTATCCAGTATTTGATCGTTAATTGATATTCACTTTACACTGAAATGAAATTCTTCTAATAATTATTTTGGGTAAGTTGATATTAAATTTACACCGAAATTGAATTGTTCTTATAATTATTGGAAGATCATACAAAAGTGGAAAGTTGATATATTCAATTATTTAAATATCCGGTGGTTTAAAATTTGGGATAAGATCCTACGATTTTGGCTAGTTATTTGACTAATTAATTTTAGGATAATCAACTGATTTCATTCATGTTTGGAAAATTGTCTAGTATTTGCTCGTTAGTTGATATTAAACACTGAAATGAAATTGTTCCTATAATTATTTTGGGTAAGTTGATCTTCAACAAAGTTTTTCATTGTTAATGGCATATTAATCAACCAAGCACAATTTTTGTTAAGTTTACTTGATGAAAGAAATCAAAGTTTCATACATGAATTTGAAATTAAAATCAAAACACGAAGAAGAAGAACAAGAAAAGAAGAAGAAGAAGAAAATGAAAACAATAACTAAGGTTGTGTTCATGAAAACTTCAAGATCATTAATCATAAACAAGAGATGAAGAAATCGAGTCTAAAAAAATCGACGTGTTCATGTACTTCAAGATCATTAATCATAAACAAGAGACGAAGAAATCGAGTCTAAAAAAATCGATTTACATAAATGCTTTCGAAAACAAAAACAAGTTAGATACATAAAAAGAACATAAAGACCTGTTAATTGCCGACCAATTTACGGCATTGAACTTCACAAAAACTTCTTGGTGATGATCGATCAAAGAAAATGGCTTGGGTTTGTTTGTCAATGGATTTGGTTTCTGAGAGAATTGTTTTTAAAATGACAGTTGGTTGCCTGCGTTCGAAGTTTCTCTCTTGAAATCCGAAATTATATATATATATATAAGTAATGTGGTGCGGTTATTAGTCCGTAATTTACACTGTAAATTAACTACCGAAATTAAGTATTTGAATTTCATTAAAATTTAGGTGGAATTTTTATTTTTGGGGCAAAATTGAAAGGAAATTTTTCGTTGATTAACAGAGTGGACATTTACAAATGTTTTACAAAACATTGGACAAAACCAGATTAGCAAACCTATATAAGACTATATTATACATTAAATCGTATTTATATGTAACTAAATCTAGAATACTATGTAATTAATTACATTAACACCTAACTAATAATAATTATAGGTAACTAATTACATAACTGTATGTAAATAAATATAGTATACGTATACCGAGGCATATTTATTTAACAGTTGTACAGTTGTATGGGTACCTCTGAGCTAATATATGTTGTTCTTCGAGCCATTTCTTAGTGCCTATCAAATGTATCCAAACTGATTAAACCCGAACTAATTACCTTTTCACGTAACTAAATATGGTTTGTATGTAACTATATATAACTATATGTAACTAAACTACCACAAAAACGTACATCTACTACAGTCTTTGCACGTAGTCTTTAAAATAGACTATGATTTTCAGTCTGTTGTGTGTCTCGGTGTTGTCTATCCACTTTAATAGAGATTACGATTTTTACTATGTTAGACTATAACTCAAAACAGTAGTCTTAAACTATCAAGTTAATAAACACTACGATTTATAAACATCGTGTTCATATTTAAAAAATAATATTTTTTATATAGACTACTATTTATTGCTGCAATTTTAGTATTAGACTATTGTTATCAAATGTAGTGTTTATATATATAAAATAATATATATTATATACTACTATTAATTGGTTATAATCTTACTATTAGAGTACATTTTATCAGTAAATTTCATTGAAATAATAATATTAATTAAATATTTGAAATAAATTTAAATAAAAACTCAAAATATATTCCATATATTCATTTCATTAATATATATACAAAGTGCTTTATAACAACCAAAATATACATTTCAAAGGTTCAAACAGTAAATGTATTGCTACTTCATAGACAGACTAATGCATATATTTATTATTTATCTCATATAAGTGCATAAAATCCACCACTCAAGGAGCGGAAAGAGATCTTTGTCGGCATTTGAAAGTTTCTGCCACTTTACGATCAATGGCGGCATTAAAATATCGAGATAAGCTGGTTGGAGAAAGCATGGGAAAGAAATAATTTTTCTAACTGATCAAACTTAAGACCATCTTTTGATTTTGACTTCATGCTTGGGTGCAAATAAAAATATAGATATGTACAAATGGTTAATTATTTTTCCTACATCCTTTACAATCTGCATAAGATGTTTGGTGGAGGCGAGACAGCAAGCTATCCGCAGTTTTATGAACTGCAGGATAAAGTCGAGATCTTCAATTCGGGAACATATGCTACTGATCATGAGTCACCTGAATGACATGGAGATTCTTGGGTCTGAGATCGACAGAGAGACCAAAATTGGCATGATCTTAGAAACTCTGACGGGCTCATTGTATAGCTTCCGTCTGAACTACTCCATGAACAAGCTCGAGTACACTGTTATTGAGCTCATGAAGGAGTTGCAGACTATCGAGGGACTTCTCCCTAAGAACAAGAAGAAGTCTAGAGAGGTAAGGTTGCTGAACATAGGGCCTCGACTTCTGGTTCTAAGAGGGTGACGAGAGGACCCAAAAACGCCAACAGATTGGGACCCATGATGCCTTACAAGAAGACTGCGGATGCTAAGGGCAAAGGCATCGCAAAGATGGACAATTCTAAGCACAAGTGTCACCACTGCAGAGAGGTTGGCCTTTGGCGAATGAACTATTCTGCCTACCTCAAGACTATCGAGGAAAAATGTATGATCTTTGTCACTCAAGCTTAATACACGACAAACAAAGAATCCCCTAGAATTTTAGAATGTGAGCCTTCTTACCATATTGTGTGTAATTTAAATGGTTTCGGGAAATCTAGGACTTTAAGTGATGGGGAGTTCGCGTTCAACTGGGTGATGGGACGAAGTGTTGGAATTTATTTCACGATTAAACAATAAATTATATAAAATATCTTAAATATGGTGAAAATATATCATTTGACCTAATATATTAAAAACAAATTTTTAATATATTCAATTAACCTAGGCATTAAAATTACAAACATATCAATAAACATTTTTGTCTAAGCATGTTAAGCAACAAATTAAACACGCTATTAACTTATATAAATCATTTATATAATCACAGATCCAATTCGTTGAGAAATACTTACAAAGGAGATTGTAAACAATCCCGGACGTTGCTCGCTAACTCCGGAAGGCATTGTCAAATTTCAACTCGTGAAATAAATCTCGTCGGGTGCAAAGGGGCTGTTTGGCCGAGAGCAAGATGCGAGGACTTCGAGGAAGGGGCTGGTCTCCACGTCCGCGTCAAGAGGAAGGCACGCAGGGCGTTGAACGAGGCTAACAGCCCTCGTCGGATAGGCGCCGGATTGCGCCTGTAGGCTCGCCGGATAGACGCGTCAAATTGGATCCGACGGGGAAGCGTTGAGCCTTCGATTGATATTTAAATCAATTATCTTGCTGTCTTGTCGGCCTTAATTTGTTGGAAATTACTTAACGATTTAAGTAAATTATTATTAGGAATTAATAATAAAATCGATCTATTATATTAAACTATTTAATATCTAACAACCTATTGGCATTAAAATCATAAGCATGTTAATTAACAATTTAATTCTAAACATGTTATTTCAATAAAATCAAACACTCCAAACAATCATAACAATTATATCAATTAAGAGTATTTAAGATTATCGAAACTTACATCGTCGAGTTATAAATAACTCAGTCGAGGAATTGAAAACGAGTTCGATGCGAGAATCTTCAAGCTTCTCCAATTCCGGGTTTGCAAGAGACTTCCTCGGCTCGTCAACACGGGCAGCGAATGCGGCAAACAGGCGCGTCCTTGGGGCTGGTCCGGGAAGCTGGCAGCAGATGGCGCGCGGTCCTCGGTAGGCTGGGAACGGGCGGCAGCGGCTGGACTCGTCCGACGCAGAAGGCAGCGGCCCTAGGAGACCCCGGAGTGGCTGAGAGGGGCAGGCACCTCTGGGCTCAGGCGGAGGAACAACGGCGACGTCGGCAGCGTCCTGGGCAGAGGCAGGCTCGGCTGGACAAAGGCGGCAGGCTGCTGGGACTGCAGACGGGCGGTCGGGCGGAGTCAGGCGCAGGTTCGCGCGGATGGGCGGAGGCAGATCGCAGGCGAAACTTCGCGACGACGCTGAGAGCTCATGGAAGCTCGGATCGGGACGCCGTTTTTTGCGTTGAGTCGGCAACGAACTGACTTAAATGGGTTCGGAGAGAGATCTGGGTTTGCAGACTCAGATTCGTCGGATTCATCGAATCTTTGGTTCGGATGTCAGATTTCCAGAAAACGAAAATGGACCAAACAACCACAAGTTGATTCAACGATGACACAAGAAGAAAAACGAGAAGATGAGTGTGGGCTCAGATGAACGCACACGAGAAAAAAAGAAACGAATTTTTTTGTCCTCTCGGGTGATAGGGTGGTCGGCGAAGAGGGAGGGGAAGAGAGAGAGAGAGAGAGCAAGCTTGACCTAGGGTTTCCTCAAACCGTTTATTTATAGACATTGTTAATGGACTTTCATATGGGCTTTTGTGGAATCAATATTCAGCCCAAAATCATGTTAATGGCCGGCCCCTATGTCCTACTCGTTTCTCAATTTTATTTCCCAAATTGCCTTGATTTAATTTCCAATTCGACTTAATTTAGAACTCGCATCTATTTAATAACTTGTTATTAAATTGTTTCATGGTTATCTAATAACATAAAATGAGAAACGTTTTATTTTCTAATATTGTTATTATAAATTCTCAAGAAAATTATTATTACAATAATAAAGTTCTTTAATTCACAAAATCAATAATTAATGAATAACACATTATTCATCAATTCGCTTGGAAAATAAATTTCTCTATACAAATCACAATTTGTATTTTATGAGTAAATCAATTTATTGCGTTCAATTAATCTCTTCTAAATGTGCATCATTGAGACCTTATGGACCCACATGAACGAAGCTTGAGAATAAAGCACAGACTCAATAATTCACAAATTATTTCCGGCTTATAATTCTTAATAATGGTCGACTCCACTAAAGGACCAATATTGAAAATCTCTAAGTTCATGCGCGCATATTTTTCCGTTTGAAGTCACAGAACTTTTCTGTACTCGATCCACGGTGTACTTTACCAAAATACCCTTCATGTGTATCAGTAAGTCCGGGGAATGTAAAATTACCGTTTTACCCCTAGAGTTATTATTTCACAACTCGTTTGTTACTTTTGAATGAGAAAAAACATAAAGTGAGACGTCAATACATGTCACATGTTTCAATCAAGGAATCTCATATTCAATGATTATCTGGCCAGATTAATTCATTCACTATCTCGTAACAAACCATAATGTGATACAATGAATTTCATTATGTGTACACGAATTCCATATCTGTGAATCACATAATCCAACACTACAACATTATGTCACCAACCGTCGGGTCAGATGCAGCCATTACATGGCCATCGCCCATTGACAAATCAAATGACATAAAGTGTAGCACCGACTATGCACTCACCTCAGGATTAAGGTAGTTATCGAAGTACCACTCGTACGTGATCTTGGAGCTTCTAGATTAAACGGTTGTATATCGAGCTTCCATAGAATCACTAGGTCTTGTTCAATATCCTGTATAAGATATCAAGAATGAAATCATAGAGTCACAACTTTCTATTCACATGATAAGATATCATGATTCATTCAAACAATCGTTACTTAGACTCGAATGCTCAATCGGTCTTAAGATTGCGAACAAATGGCTTAAACTAGTCACAAGGGGTTATCATGTCAAATCTGTATTTAACACCCTTTTCATTGATGATAGTTTCAGAGCGTAGCATACATACATAAACACAAACTATAGGAAAAGAATGCTTATTTATTAATATCAATGTTTCAGCAAAATATTACAAATAATAAATAAAATGTCTAATATTCTCCTTTGTGGGCACCAATCCCAACATAATTAGCACAAAATTACTCAAACACCGTAATCTTGAATCAACAATAATACACTAAAAGTATATGGGAGATTAAGAGTGTGGGCTCTTATTTGAACACTCGGGAATAAGAGAACTCTCAAGAAACTGCGAGCAAGCAAGAAAATAAAAATTCTCTTCTTCTCTCTTTTCTTTCTTTCAGCCGAACACGCACAAAGGGGAAAGGGAGAGAGATGGCCGAAAATTTATGCTAGGGCTTTTGTCAATTTAGGGTTTCCTTAAGCCTTTACATGAAAGGTTAAACGTGCTTAACCTGGGTCAAACCCATTACTTAATTTTAAACTATTTTATAAACCCATGGCTAATTATTTTCGACCGAGACATGTCAAAACACTCGACCATAAAAAAATTATTTTATCCCAAATTCTTTTGATTTATTTATAAATTCGATTAATTTAGAACCCTTATTTATTAATGACATTTCATTAAATAATTTCATACTTTACAAAAAAGTACGAAAGTAGAAAATATTTATATTCATATTTTCTTTATTTGAATCATTAAAATGTATAATTATCAATATAATTATACAATATGATTAACTAAATAAATGTAATGATAAATAGTTAATTATTTATTAAGTCATTTAGAAAATAACCTTCTCGATATAAATTAAAATATATATTTAATGAATAAATCAATTGTTCTTGTTCATGTAATCTCATCTGAGTGTCTATCATTGAGACCTTATTGACTCAAATGAACGAAGCTTTAGAATAACGATCACACTCAAAAGTTCACAAACATTTTCCGTCTTATAATTCTTAATATTAGTCGATTCCACTAAATGAGTAATACTGAAACTCTCTAAGTTTATATGCGTTTATTTTCCGTTTTGTGTGAAAAAACAATTCTTCACACGATCCATGGAGGACTTCACGATATTACCCTTCATGTGTATCTGTAACTTTGACGAATGTAAAATTACCGTTTTACCCCTGAGTTATTATTTCACTAACTCCTTTGTTTTTTGTGAATGATAAAAACATAGAGTGCGATGTCTTTACATGTCATAATGTGTCACATCGATTATGCATTAACTTCAAGATTTTAGGTAATTATCAAAATATCCCTCGTATGTGATCTTGAAGTTTCGAGTGATTAAACGGTTTTATCTCGAGCCTCAGAGCATCAGTGTCTGTTCAATATCTTCTATAAGATATCAAGAATGAAAAATAGAGTCATAACTCTCTATATCACAAGATAATATATCATAATTCATTCAAACAATCATTGCTCAGATTCGATTGCACTGTCAATCTTAAGATTGTGAACAAATATTTAAACTTGTTACAAGGGGCTATCTTGTCAAGTCTGTACTTAACACCCCTTTCTTTGATGACAGTTTCAGAGCGTAGCATTCATACATAAACACAAACATAATAAAGAATGAATATTTAATTTTATTAATGTCTCATCAATAATTAAACACAAAAGTATTTCAATGTCTAATATCTCCTTTCTGGGCATCAATCCCAACAAACTCCCACTTGACTCAAATGAGATGCGAATGATCATTCTATATCAATCCTTTTGGGTGTCCCTCGAAAACTATACTCGTTAAAGGCTTCGTGAATGGATCAACAAGATTGTCTAACTTGCACTCTATGTGTTTAGCGCGCTTGTGACTTCTTGGTTCGTTACAGTTAGCGACAGCCCCACTGTTATCACAATAAATGTGATAGGCTCACTTGCGTTTGGAACTACTTCGAAGTACATAAGGAATTTCCTCAGCCACATAACTTCCTTTGCAGCTGCACAAGCTGCGACATACTCGGCTTTGATGGTCGAGTCAGGAACACAAGATTGCTTGATACTCCTCCAGACCACGGATCCACCATTCAGGGTGAACAACGACCCTAACGTAGATTTCCTGGAATCCTTATCCGTTTGAAAATCGGAGTCGGTATATCCCCTCATATTTAGGTCACCACCTGAGTATGCAAGCATATAGTTTCTCGCTCTCCGGAGATACTTTAGAACAATCTTGACAACAACACAGTGTTCGGTTCCAGGGTTTGAGTGAAACCTACTCACCACGCTCACTGCGTAGAAAATATCTGGCCTCGTGCAAAGCATAGCATACATGAGATTTTCCACGACTGAAGCGTATGAAATATGTCTCATGTCCTCAACTTCTTGAGAAGTCTTGGGAGACTGCTCACTTGAGAGATGCACTCCATGTCTGAAAGGTAGTTGTCCTTTCTTGGAGTCTGCATACTGAAGCGATCCATGATCTTATCAATATCAGATCTTGAGAAAGCGCTAAATTCTGGTTCTTCCGATGTCTGAAGATCTGAATCCCCATATTGTAAGCCGCTTCTCCTAGATCCTTCATCTCAAATTGTTTTGACAACAAAATCTTAACCTCTGATAACTTTTCTAAATCATTCCAAATGAGTAGTATGCCATCCACATATAGGATGAAGAATACCACCTTGCCATCGTTTATCATCTTATAAACGCATGGCTCACCTAGATGCTTGCTGCAGTCCCTAAATGGACTTTAGCAACTCGCAAACCTTGCCCTGTTCGTCTTTCTCCATCAACCCGTCTAGTTGAGCCATATAAATATGCTCGTCAAGACTTCCATTCAAAAATGCAGTCTTGGCATCCATTTGTCAGATTTCAAAATCTAGGGCGGTAGCAATGGATAAAAAAGTACGGATAGACTTCAGCATCATGATTGGCGAGAAGGAATTTAAATAGTCGATACCTTCTTTTTGTGTGAACCCCTTCGCCACAAGTCGTGCCTTGAATGTCTCAATATTTCAATCCGGTCCTCTTATCTTCTTGTAGATCCATTTACACTTAATAGGCTTGATGCCTTCGGGTAGATCTACACGCTTCCAGACCTTGTTGACATACATCGAATGCATTTCAACGTTCATGGCTTATTGCCATAGGTTTTCTTTGGAACCCTGCATCGCTTGGGAAAATGATACTAGATCATTTGCCTCTTGGTATGCGACAGAAGTGAAAGTCTCTCCGACACCCATGCATCGATCAGGTTGTCGTACAATCCTGCTACTGCGACGAATCACAGGAGGCGCTGGTTCTAAACGTGGTCCTTCCACTGTTGGTATAGGACCCGTCCTATCTTGTGAAGTACCAGATACTTCACCCAACAGCTCTTTCAGCACAAGTCTGCTATACGGTACAGAATTCATCATATCTGCTTCTGGAAACCTAGTGTTCGTGCTAACAAACTTTTTCTGATCAGCAGGACTCTAGAAGATGTACCCTTTCGTCTCTTTAGAATATCCCACGAAAAGGCATAATTTTGAACAACTACCCAACTTGCTACTCTTTTGTCTCAGCACATGTGCTGGACAGCCCAAGATTCAGATATAAAACTGATTTTCTACCACTCCATCTCTTATAGGGAGTACCAGGAACCGTCTTTGACAGAACCTGGTTCAGAATATAAGATGTTGTTTCTAGGGCATATCCCCAGAATGAGTCGGGAAGGGATGAGTAGCTCATCATCAAACTCACTATATCTAGCATTCCTTCTCTCTATCACACCGTTTTCCTGTGGAGTGCAGGGTGTTGTAAGCTGAGAGAATACCTTGTTCTCTAAGAAGGTCTTTGAACTTTCCAAACAAGTACTGTCCCCCCAGATCTGATCGAAGGGTTTTGATCTGTTTCTCTGTCTGCTTCTCAATTAAAACCTTATACTCTTTGAACATTTCAAAGGTATTCGACTTATGTCGCATAAGGAAGACATGACCAAACCTTGAGTAGTCATTAGTGAAAGTTATAAAGTATTTGAAACCTCCTCTTTCCTGGATGTTGATAGGACCACATACATCACTATATATGAGTTCCAACACCTGTGTGGCTCTTAGACCCTTCGAAGAGAAAGGTTTTTTGGTCGTCTTGCCCTCGAGACAGGATTCACGGTTAGAGACTTCAAAGAACCATCCTTTGTTAATATCTTAATCATATCTAGGCCAATATTTCCAAGACATAAGTGACATAGATATGTGTCATCAGTTTCATCACTATGAAACGTCTTACGCTTCCCGAATGAATCTCTATTCACTTCGGTATCCAAGATTGTCGGCTCATTAGGATATAAATAATAAATAGAATCCACACGGTGAGCTTTAGTAATAAAAGAATCATCAATAAAAAATCTCGATACCGTTATTGATCAAATTACTGCAACCATGTTCTTCTAAACGACCAAATGAAATCAAATTTTTGTAAGAATCCATAACATAATAAACTTTATTCAATAATAAAGTTTTGTCTCCAAACTTGAGCTGGATGGTCCCGGTAGATCTTGCTCCGACTTTCGTTCCATCACCCCAGTTGACCGCGAACTCCCCATCACCTAAGCTCCTGGTTTTCCTGAAACAATTCAAATTACACACAATATGGTCAAAAGCTCCGCAGTCTAAATTCCACGGCGACGCCTTATTTGCCGTGTGATAAGCTTGAGTGACAAAGAACATACATTTCCCCTTGACACTCATGAGGTAGGAAGGACAGTTCCTTCGCCAGTGGCCGGCCTTTCCGCAATGGTGACACTTGTGCTCAGAATTGTCCACCTTTGCGATGTCTTTGCCCTTAGCACCCGCAACCTTCTTGTAAGGCTTCTTGGAACTCGTTCGGTTGGCCATTTTAAGCCCTCTCATTTCCCTCTTAGAACTAGAAGTCGAGGCCCTATGTGTTGGAAATTATTTAACAATTTAAACAATAATATTACATAACACATCTATATGTGGCGGAATTATATAATATGATCTGTATTAAAACTCATTTTAATAAACTAACAACCTAGGCATTAAAAATCACAAACATGTAATAAATCATTTTATTCTAAACATGTCAACAAATTGAACTAAACCATCTAACAACTTATAAACACATTTTATAAATAATTAAAACAGATCCAATTCGTTTAGAAACACTTACATGTGAGGTTGTAAACAACCTTGTGCGTTGCTAGCTAACTCCTGAAGGCCTCGTCAAAATTCAGAAATCTTATCCGCCAGATTGGAAATCCTGACCCGCCGGAATGGAATCTGGTCAGCCAGCCAGAAATTGGCCTGAGATGTTGTGGCTTCCTTCGGTGGAATCTAACCGCGAAACTTTGCAAGAACGTTGAAGACACCTAAGGCTAACTCCGGAAATCCTGACCGCCGGAATGGATACTTACAAAGGAGATTGTAAATAATCCCGAACGTTGCTCGCTAACTCCGGAAGGCCTCATAAAATTTCAACTCGTGAAATAAAGCTCGTCGGGTGCAAAGGGGCCGGTTTCCATGCACGCGTCAAGAGGAAGACACGCACGGCGTCGGACGAGGCTTACAGCCCTCGTCGGATAGGGTTGGATTACACCTGGAGGCTCGCCGGATGGGCGCGTCAAAGTGGATCCGACGGGGAAGCGTTGAGTCTTCGATTGATATTTAAATCAATTATCTTGCTGTCTTGGCCGGCCCTAATTAGCACAAAATCACTCAAACACCAAAATCTCGAATCAACAATAATACACTCAAAATATATGGCAGATTAAGAGTGTGGGCTCTTATTTGAACACTTGGGAATAAGGGAAATCTCAAGAAACTGTTAGCAAGCAAGAAAAACTATTTTCTCTTCTTCTCTTTTTTCTTTCTTTCGGCCGAACACACACAAGGGGGGAGGGAGAGAGTTGTCCGAAAGTTTATCCAATGGTTTTTGTCAATGGGTTTCGTTAAGCCTTTATATGAAAGGTTAAATGGGCTTAAGCTTGGTCAAACCCATTACTTAATTTTAATCTATTTTATAAACGCTTGACTTGTGAAACCCCAAAATTTTACTATGCCTTAAATGTTGGGATTGGTGCCCACAAAGGAGATATTAGACATTGAAATACATTTGTATTTGATTTTGCTGAGACATTAATATTAATAAATATTCATTCTTTATTATGTTTGTGTTTATGTATGAATGCTACTCTCTGAAGCTCTCATCAACGAAAGGGGTGCTAAGTATAGACTTGACAAGGTAGCCCCTTGTGACTAGTTTAAACATTTGTTCACAATCTTAAGATCGATAGAGCAATCGAATCTAAGTAATGATTGTTTGAATCATGATATCTTATCTTGTGATATAGAGAGTTGTGACTCTATGAATCATCTTTGATATCTTATAGAAGATATTGAACAAGACCTGTGATACTTAGAATTTTGAGATAAAACCGTTTAACCACTCGAAGCGTCAAGATCACATACGAGGGGTACTTTGGTACTTACCTAAATTCTGAAGTGAATGTATAATTGATATTACACTTTATGACATTTGATTTGTCAATGGTCAATGACTAAGTTATAGTTTTATTTGACCCAACGGTCGGTGTCATAACGCTGTGATATTGGGTTATATGATTCACATATATGGAATTCATGTTGGAACAATTGAAATGCATTAGTATCACACTATGCTTTTTTATAAGAGTGTGAATGAATAAACCTGGCCAGGTATTAATCGAATAAGAACATTCTTTGATTAAAAGATGTGACATGTAATGACATCTCACTTTATGTTTTTCTCATTCACAAATAACTAAGGAGTTAGTGAAATAATAACTCAAGGGGTAAAACTGTAATTTTACATTCCCCTTAGTTAGTGATACACATGAAAGGTAATATCATAAACTACTCCGTGGATTGTGTGAAGAATTGTTTTGTCACATCAAACGGAAAATGTACGCATATGAACAGAGAGAGTCTCAATATTAGTCCTTTAGTGTAATCGACTAATATTAAGAATTAAAAGATGGAAAAGGTTTGCGAACTTTTGAGTCCGATCTTTATTCTAAAGCTTCGTTCATATGGGTCCATAAAGTCTCAATGATAGACACTTGGAAGGGCTTAAATGAATGAAAATTATTGATTTACTCGTTGAAAATAAATTATGATTTATATCGGGAAAATCATTCTTCTAAGTAACTTAATAAATAATTAGTTATTTAATGTTACGTTTATTGAATCATAAAGTATTATTATATTGATAATAATACACTTGAGAGATTCAAATAAATATAAGAAGAGAATAAATAATTTCTCAATTCGTACTTATTTGGAAAGTATAAAATTATTTTAATGAAATGTCATTAATAAAATGAGAGTTCTAAATTAATTGAATTTAGAAATAAATCAAAAGAATTTGAGAATAAAATAAATGAATATGGCCGAGTATGGAGATGAGTTTTGGCCGAGAATTATCATTGGGCCATGAGTTTGACTCAGCATAAGCCCGATTTAAATTGTTTATAAAAGGACTTAAGAAACCCTAATGACTGAACGTTAACCTTAGCCCTAATATTTTCGGCCAAGAGAGTCTCCCTCTCCTCGTGTGACAGTTGGCCGAAATCCCCAAACAAGAAAGAAAAGAAAAATAGTTTTTCATCATTTTGTTGTGTGATTCCTTATTACACATGAAGGGTAATATCGTAAAGTATTATGTGGATCGTGTGAAAAAATGTTTTATCACATCAAACGGAAAATATATGCATATAAACGTAGAGAGTGTCAATATTAGTCCTTTATTTGAATCGACTAATATTACGAATTAAAAGACGAAAAAGGTATGTGAACTTTTGAGTATGACCTTTGTTCTAAAGCTTCGTTCATGTGGGTCCATAAGGTCTCAATGATAGACACTTAGAAGAGATTAAATGAACAAGAATAATTGATTTGCTCATTAAATATAAATTTTGATTTATATCGATAAAGTTATTTTCTATGTAGCTTAATAAATAATTATTTATTTATTGTTACATTTATTTGATGAGTCATATTGTATAATTATATTGATAATAATACATTTGAGTGATTGAAATAAATAAAAGAAGAAAATAAATATTTTCTCATTTTGTACTTATTTGTGAAGTATGAAATTATTTAATGAAATGTCATTAATAAATGAGAGTTCTAAATTAATTGAATTTAAAAATAAATCAAAAGAATTTAGGAATAAAATAAATTAATTTGGCCGAGTATGACGATGAGTGTTGGCCGAATTCTTTAAGTGATTAGGTAATGGGTTTGATCCAACTTTTGCCCATTTAACTTGCGTATATAATGGCTTAAGGAAACCCTAATCACAACTGAACCTAGATAAAGTTTTTGGCCAAAATCCCTCTCCTCTCTCTTGTGAGTCTCGGCTGAAATCTCTCAGAGAAAACAAAGAGAGAAAATTGTTTTTCTTCTTTTTTTAAGTGAACCCCTTATTCCCCAATGTTCATAGAAGAGCTCACCCTCTCAATCTCACTATAGTTCTAAGTGTATTCTTTTTTATCCTATATTGTGGTGTTTTGGTGAATTGTTCTTCATTAGGGCCGGCCAATTCCTTGAAGAAATTGATTTAAAATCAATTCGAAGCCTAGGCGCTCCCAGCCGGATCCGTCCTAGGCGCACAGCCCAAATCCGGCGAGAAGGCCCAGTCCGACGAAGGCTCACAGTCACAGCCCTTTGTCCGGCAAAGGCTACCAGGCGCAGACCCCCTGTTCGGTGAAGGCTCTCATGCGCAGACCCCCTGTCACGCGAAGGTTCCCAAGCGCACTGAAGGGCTGTCCGGCGAGCCCCTGCTCCCTGTCCGACCAACGTGTCTCCTAGGCCATTCGACGAGGCTCTTTCGAGCGTTTGATTCGACGAGGCCTTCAGAAGATAGCTAGCAACATCGAGATTGTTTACAATCTCAATTATAAGTATTATCTACGAATTAAATCTCCGAATATAAATTGTTTATAGGTTGCTAGATTGTTAGTTCAATTTTTTAATCACATGTTTAGAATTAAAAGTTTATTGATAGGCTCACAGACCCATTTCTGCTGGCCGAACATATACATAGAGCAAGGGGAGAGAAAATCAAATATTGTGTCATGAATGCATAATAGGAAAGGATAACTACCCTTTCTTGATTCTCCTTCTCCTATAAATAGAGCCTCACATAGAGATGTGAAAAAAAAAATCTTGCTCTTATTTCTATTGTTTAGGCCGTCCATCTTTTCTCTCCTTTCTCTTAAAATACTTCTTTTATTTTGACAGCTAAGTCCTCATTAGACTTAGGCTTAATTAGCTCTTTAGCTCATAGACTTGTTCTTGATTAATTGCGTTTAATTGTGCCACCACACAAATCCTTCAAACACTGTAAAGACTCGTGTAATAGAAACCTTAGGTTTCTCGAGTTCGAGATATCGTTCACATAGGGGATGCTGAAGTCATGAAGATCTCAACGTTAGACAACCTTGTTGATCCCTTCACGAAGCCTTTAACGAGTAAAGTCTTCAAGGGACACCTGGAAGGATTGGGACTGAAGAATCATTCGTATCTCCTTTGAGTCAAGTGGGAGTTTGTTGGGATTGGTGCCCACAAAGGAGATATTAGACATTGAAGTACTTTATGTATTTAAATTTTGCTGAAACATTAATATTAATAAATGTTCATTCTTTTAAAGATTGTGTTTAGTTATGTTTAAAGTTATGCTCTGAAACTGTCTTCAACGAAAAGGATGTTAAGTACAGACTTGACAAGATAACCCATTGTGACAAGTTTGAAACATTTGTTCGCAGTCTAAAGATCGATAGAGCAATCGAATCTTAGTTATGATTGTTTGCATGAATCATGATATCTCATCTTGTGATATAGAGAGTTGTGACTCTATGATTCATACTTGATATCTTGTAGAAGATATTGAACAAGACCTGTGACACTTAGAAGCTCGAGACAAAACTCTTTACACACTCGAAGCTTCAAGCTCAGAACTGAAGGAGTATTATGATACTTACCTTAATCCTGAAGTGAATGTGTAATTGACATCACACTTTGTGACATTTGATTCGTCAATGGGCAATGACTAAGTTTTAGTTGCATCTGACCCGACTATTGGTGTCACAAGGATGTGATCTTGGGTTACATGATTCACATATATAGAATTTATGTAACAACAATGCAAATGCATTAATATCACACTATGCTTTGTTATGAGAGTGTGAATGAATAAACCTCGCCAGGTATTCATTGAATGAGTTCATTCTTTGATTAAAACATGTGACATGTAAAGACATCTCACTTTATGTTTTTCTCATACACAAATAACAAAGGAGTTAGTGAAAAAATAACTCAAGGGGTAAAATAGTAATTTTACATTCCTCTTAGATACTGATACACATGAAGGGTAATATCGTAATATATTCCGTGGATCGTGTGAGAAATGGTTTTATCACATCAAACATAAAATATGCGCATACGAACAGAGAGAATGTCAATGTTGGTCCTTTAGTGGAATCGACCAACATTAAGAATTAAAAGACGTAAAAAGTTTGTAAACTTTTGTGTCCGATCTTTATTCTAAAGCTTTGTTCTTATGGGTTCATAAGGTCTCAATAATAGACACTTGGAAGAGATCAAAAGAACAAGGATTGTTAATTTACTCATTGAATATAAATCATGATTTATATTGAGAAAACTATTTCTTTAAAGTAACTTATTAAATAATTAGTTATTTAATGTTACATCTATTTAACTGAATTGTAGAGCATTATTATAATGATAATAATACTCTAGTGATATTCAAATAGATAAAGAAAGACATACATATAATTTTTCATTTCATACTCATTTAGAAAATATGTAATTATTTTAATGAAATGTCATTCAATAAAATGAGATTCTAAATAAATTGTATTTAGAAATAAATTAATAAATTGGGAATAAATAAATTGTATATGGCCGAGTATGAGGAGGGTGTTTTGGCCGAAAATTAGAGTGACAAGGCTAAGGGTTTGACCCATCTTAAGCCCGTTATGGAATGTTTATAAAAAGGAAACTAAACCATAATTACTCTAACCCAAACCCTATTTTTTTCGGAAAACTCTCTCCTCTCTCCCCTTGTGTGAGTTTCGGCCAAATTCCCAAGAGAAGAAAAGAGAAAAAGTTGTTTTTCTACTTTTTATATTCAATCCCTTGTGTTCTTGAAAGCCCACCATTTCCATATCATCAAAATTCCTTGTGAATTATTATTGATTCAAACTTATGGTGTTTGATAACTTGTGTGATCTGGAAAATTGAATTTGAAAAACGTTTTTATATTTTTCTGGGATTATTTCTCTATCCCGGAGTGTTTTTGATCGCCCAGGAACTCCAGTCCGGCGAAGGCATTCCGTCCGGTGAGTTCTTCCCTGTCAGGCGATTCTCTCTAGTCCGGCGAGGCGCTCCAGTCCGGCGAGCATCCCAGTCCGGCGAGATCTTCCCAGTCCGGCGGGTTTTCTCCAGTCCGGCGAGGTCTTCTCCAATCCGACAGTCCCAGGATCAGAGACCCAGTCCGGCGAGTCCAATCGGCGGTGAATCCAATCCGGTGACCCCAATCCGGTGAGCTCCACCCGGCGAGTCCAGTGCGGAAAGTTCAGTCCGGCGAGTCCATTCCGGCGAGCTCCATTCCGGCGACCTTGTTCTTCCCATTCCGGCGAAGATTTTTTTTTTGGGATTCCGACGAGCTTGTTTTTCGACGTGGATTTGGCGAGGCCTTCCGACGATAGCGAGCAACGTCGGGATAATTTATTATCCTAATTGTAAGTACCTTTTTCAACAAATTAATATGCTAAATTAAATATATATGAATTGTTCATATAGGTTGTTAGTGTGTTTAATTGTTGAATGTTTTATGATTTAATAAATGATTTTAATGCCATAGGTTGTTATTCATGTTAAAAATTGTTTTAACATGTATAGATCTATTATATAATTCCGCCATATATGATATGTTATATAATTGTTTTATTTAAATTCTTGAATAAATTCCAACAAATGGTATCAGTGCTATAAATGGCATTAAAATCTAGGTTGTAACTAGTTTTAAAATTTGTTTTTTGACTAGTTGACGTTGGCGTTTTTGTGATATGATTGTTTTTATTGCATTGTGATGTGAATGAATATTGTGAATGTGTTTATGGATGGATCCTCATTGAAATGCACTTAGGATTTTATTTCCGATTACGTCCGGGTTATTTTATTTATTTTAAAATTGTGAGCCTCAAATTTCGAAGACCTTTTAAATTGTAAAATTTCCTTTTTTATTGTTGTAAATCGGCGACGTAAAGACGAAGGACAATAGAGACTCGGCATTGGCCGCACATTATTGAACGTGTGAGTGCTAAACCGAGAGACTCATTTGGCCACACGTTATTGAACGTGTGTGTGCTATTTGAGTGGGAGGATATCGTAGTTGGCCCCACGGAGGAAACATGTGGGTGCTAATCTGATCGATTCGACGGCGCGCCTTCTAGTGCATCCATATGATCTTTTAGAATATCTTTATGGGTTGTATTTAGAAATGGGCAAATCGATTAGTTAAATAATTTATGCTTTATTTTATTTTTATCTCTTCTCATTGCACGTCACATGTCATATAGGATAGAACGCCAGCATCAAAATCATATGATATGTCATATAGTTTATAATAGAATAACTAGTTATAAAATTATAAACAAATGAATTCATTTCGTTGAAAAACTAAGTGGGAGGGTTGCTTATCGTTAAAGCAACCCTAGGTCCCTGACACGGTTTTAAATAAACGAGTGTGTGATGAACTAAGAGTCACACATAGTGGCCCTCACTTCAATGTGAGTACTTCGGAAACACTCGGCTATTTAATTCGTTAAGAACTAAGTCTTGAAAGAGAAACAATGAAGCGGGGTCTCCACATAAGTGAACCGTCTTCAAAGTAACTCGATTAAAGACCCACGTGTCGGTTATACACTTAGACTTATGTTTTAACATAATTCTCACATAGAGGCTCTGTGTTATAAATAAGTGACCAAAATTCATGGTAATTAGTAAGAGCTAGAAGTTGTGACTTCTTGGATGGCTCAAACTAAATTGTGATGTGTCACTACTATGAAAGGAGGTTAACTACGGTTTACCCATAGTAAAAGTAGTTAACCGTTGAGTTCATAATATCATGAATTACTTACATGCTTTCCTCACCATATTAGGATTGTTGCATGCATCATGTAATTCGCATAATTATAGCACATACTAAAATCATTTATTTATTTATTTTTTCAGCAAAATGTCTTTTAATCCACTTCAAACAATATTAAGTTCGAATAAACTCGAGGGTGAGAATTACGTTGACTGAAAACGTAACCTCGACATCATATTGACGGTGGAGAATCACAAGTATGTTCTCACGACCCCATGTCCTCCTCCTCCGAGTGCTGACTCAAGCAAGGAAGACAAGGACACCTTCGATGCGTGGATGAGATCTGATGAGATTGCTCGATGCTACATTCTTGCATCGATGAGCTATGTATTGCAACAATCTCATCGAGACATCTCCACAGCATATGAAATCCTGTACAATCTTCATGAGATGTTCGGATGTCATGGGCGTCAGGCGAGGCAGCAAGCTATCCGCAGTTTCATGAACTGTAGGATGAAGCAAGGATCTTCCGTCCGGGAACACATGCTATTGATCATGGGTCACCTGAACTACATGGAGATCCTTGGTTCAGAGATTGATGGAGAAACCAAGATTCACATGATCTTGGAGACTCTTACGGAATCTTTTGATAGCTTTCGTCTGAACTACTCCATGAACAAGCTCAATTGCACAGTGACTGAGCTTATGAAGGAGTTACAGACTGCCGAGAGACTTCTCCCTAAGAAAAAGAAGAAGTCGGGAGAGCTCAATGTTATTGAACACAGAGCCTCGACCTCTGGTTCTAAGAGGATAATGTAAAGGCCCAAAAACGCCAACCGAACGGGTTCCAAGAAGCCTTACAAGAAGGCTGTGGATGCTAAGGGTAAAGGCATCGCAAAGGTGGACAAGTCTGAGCACAAGTGTCACCATTGCGGAGAGGCTGGCCACTGGCGGAAGAACTGTCCTACCTACCTCAAGAGTGTCAAGGGGAAAGATATAATCTTTGTTACTCAAGCTTGTTATACTACAAACAAGGCATCGCCCTGGATTCTTGATTGCGGGGCGTCTGACCACGTTGTGTGTAATTTGAATGGTTATAGGAAAACCAGGAGCTTAGGTGATGGAGAGTTCGGATTCAACTGGGGTGATGGAACGAAAGTCGAAGCAAGATCTGTCGGGACCATGAAGCTCAAGTTTGGAAAAGAAACTTTATTATTGAATAATGTTTACTATGTTCCGGATTTTTGCAAGAATTTGATTTCGTTTGGTCGCTTAGAAGAACAAGGTTTCAATTTTAAGATCAATAATGGTATTGAGATTTTTATTGATGATTGTTTTATTACTAAAGCTCAACGTGTGGATTCTATTTATTATTTATATCCTGCTGAGCCGAAAATCTTGGACACTAAGGTGAATAATGATTCACTTAGGAAGCGTAAGACGTTTCATAGTGATGAAACTGACGACACATATCTACGGCATCTGCGTCTTGGACATATAAGCATGGATAGGATCAAGAGATTAACAAAGGATGGTCCTTTGCAATCCCTACACGTAGGAAGTCTTCCCACGTGTGAATCCTGTCTTGAAGGCAAGATGACCAAGAGACCTTTCTCAACAAAGGGTCTTAGGGCCACGCAAGTATTGGAACTTATACATAGTGATGTATGTGGTCCAATAAACATCCAGGCAAGAGGAGGTTACGAATATTTTGTAACCTTCACTGATGACTACTCTAGGTTTGGTCATATCTACCTTATGCGACATAAGTCAGATACTTTTGAAATGTTCAAACAGTATAAGGCTTTAGTTGAAAAGCAGACGGAGAAACAGATTAAACCCTTTGATCAGATCGAGGGGAAGAGTACTTGTCTGGAGAGTTTGAAGACTTTCTTAGAGAAGAAGGCATTCATTCTCAGCTTACCGCACCTGGCACCCCGCAGCAAAACGGTGTGTCAGAGAGAAGGAATCGAACTCTGTTAGATATGGTGAGATCGATGATGAGTTACTCATCGCTTCCTAATTCATTCTGGGGATATGCCCTAGAAACAGCTGCCTACATTCTGAACCAGGTCCCATCCAAAACGGTACCTGGCACACCCTATGAAAGATGGAGGGGTAGAAAATCCATTTTACACCATACTCGCATCTGGGGTTGTCCAGCACATGTGCTGAGACAAAAGACTAGCAAGTTGGCTAGTCGTTCAAAAGTATGCCTTTTCGTGGGATATTCCAAGGAAACAAAAGGGTACATCTTCTATAGTGCTGCTGATCAGAAAACGTTCGTTAGCACGAAGGCTAGGTTTCTGGAAGAAGATTATATGAAGAATTCAGTACCGAGAAGCAGACTTGTGCTGAAAGAACTGTTGGGTGAAGCAGCTGGTACTTCACAAGATAGGACCGATCCTATTCCAACAGTGGGAGAACCAAACTCGGAATCAGAGACTCCTACGCTTCGTCATTGCAACAGAGTTGTGTGACAACCTGTTTGATACATAGGTATCGGAGAATCTTTTACTGCAGTTGCATACAATGAAGAAGATGATCCGGTATCATTTTCTCAAGCGATGCAGAGTTCCGAGGCAAACCTATGGCAAGAAGCCATGAACGTTGAAATGCATTCGATGTATGTCAACGAGGTCTGGAAGCTTATAGATCTGCCTGAAGGCATTAAGCCTATTGGTTGTAAATGGATCTACAAGAAGAAAAGAGGACCGGATGGAAATGTTGAGACATTTAAGGCACGACTTGTGGCGAAAGGGTTCACACAAAAAGAAGGTATCGACTATGAAGATAGCTTCTCGCCAGTCGCGAAGCTGAAGTCCATCCGCACTCTCTTATCCATTGTCGCAGCCCTAGATTATGAAATCTGGCAAATGGATGTCAAGACTGCGTTTTTTTTTGGGGATTCCGACGAGCTTATTTTTCGACGGGGATTTGGAGAGGCCTTCCAACGATAGCGAGCAACGTCGGGATAATTTATTATCCTAATTGTAAGTACCTTTTTCAACAAATTAATATGCTAAATTAAATATATATGAATTTTTCATATAGGTTGTTAGCGTGTTTAATTGTTGAATGTTTTATGATTTAATAAATTGTTTATTAAATTAATAAATTGATTTTAATGCCATAGGTTGTTATTCATGTTAAAAATTGTTTTAGCATGTATAGATCTATTATATAATTCCACCATATATGATATGTTATATAATTGTTTTATTTAAATTCTTGAATAAATTCCAACACATAAAAGATCTAGCTACAAGAAAGGTTAGTGTTCAATTATTTTTTTATTCCGTCATTAATGTGTTAATGATAACCAGAGTCTTCAATCCGGCGAGCCAGCTTCTAGGATTTTGACGAGGCACTCCGACGTAAACTAACAATGCACGAGGTTGTTTACAACCTCATATGTAAGTGTCCTAAAACGAATTTGATCTGCGATTAATTTTATAAATGTGTTTATAAGTTGTTAGATCGCTTTATTCAATTTGTAGACAATATCTTTAGCATAAATATTTTATTGACATGTTAGTGATTTTTAATGCCTAGGTTGTTAATATGTTAAAATGAGTTTTAATATATTTTAGATGTTATTATATATTTCCTACACATATAGATGTGTTATATAATAATATTCTTCAAATTGTTAAATAATTTCCAACAAATGGTATCAGAGCTAGTAAAAGACATTAAAAATTAGCATTTGTTGACTAGTTTATAAATGTTTTTACTAGTTTTGTATTGGCGTTTTTGTATTATTAGAATTGCATTATGAATGCTTGTGTATGTGTATTCTGGATGGATCCTCATTAGTATGGCCCTAGGAATATTCCGGTTATCGTCCCGAAATTAATTTTAAATTATTTAAATTTGTGATCCTCAGCATGTGAGGACAATTAAAATTGTAATTTTATTTAATTGTAATCTAACGAGAAGCAAGGAAGGAAGCACCTCGGGCTAGGACGCACGTTGGAGAACGTGTGGGGGCTGACCCGAGACATCTGATGACGCGTCAAAAGTCCCTTGGCCGGTCCCTCATTGAATATTAAATAGTTTTATTTCAATGTAATTTTTCTTTTGGGCAATTAGAAAAGGGCCATAGGATGATTTAAATATTTTATGTTTATTTTATTTAATCTCATAGCATAATCACATCACATGTCATATAAGATAGAATGTCAACTTCACATTAAAATGAATCGTTCATATAGTTTAAGTTTATGAAAAATATTATTAAATGTAAATTGTTGTCAACAAAAATACGATTTTTGCAAAAACTAAGTAGGAGGGTTCTTTACCGTTGCCCGCGGTCCTCGACGTGAATTTAATTAACCTTATGTGTGATGAAATAAGAGTCACCCTTGTGGCATTCCCTTTAATGGGAGTACTTCAGAAGCATTAAGTTAATCAAATTGTTGTGAACTAAGCCTTAAGAAAAACTATGGAGCGGGGTTTCCCCTCCGTGAACCGTTATCAAAGTGACTTGATTAAAGGCCCACATGTCGGTTATACACTTAGACTTGTGTTTTAAAGTAATCCTCACTTAGAGGCTCTGCGTTAAAAATAAGTGACCAAAATTTATGGTAATTAGTTAGAACTAGAAGTTGTGACTTCTTGAATAGTTCGAACTAAATAGTGATGTGTCTCAACTATGACAGGCGATTAATTTTGGTTTCCCCTCAGGAAAGTAATTAATCATTATTGTTTATAATTCCATGAATTATTTATCGCTTTCCTCATCATATTAGGGTTGTTCATGCATATACTTCGAAACTGTAGTACATACTAAATTTATTTATGTATTCAGCAAAATGTCTTTTAACCCATTACAAACGATTTTGAGTTCAAAACAACTTGAGGGTGAGAATTACGTTGATTGGAAACGTAACCTCGACATCGTGCTGACCGTGAAAAAGCACAAGTATTTTCTCACGACCTTATGTCACCTTCCTCCGAGTGCTGACTCTAGTAAGGACGACAAGGACGCATATGATGCATGGATGATGTGTGACGAGATTACTGTTGGAATAGGTCTAGCGTTAAAGAAAAATTTAACATTAATCAAATTAGTGGCGGAATTTAAAAATTTCTTTTCAAGTAAAACAATTTTACTAACCTAGAAAAAGCATATACATGTTATATATTAAAAGCATTATTTAATTTACTAGAATACCAACCTTTCTTTGTAGCTTGATCTTGAAGCGTCTCAAGAAAGGTAGATCCTCTTCCTTGGCTCGCTCGTTACGTTCGCACCTAATCTTGAACTCGAGAAACCTAAGATTTCTATTACAAGAGTCTATAGAGGTTTTGGAAGGATTTGTGTGTAGGCACAATTAAACCATATGAACCAAGAACAATTCTTGGATTATAAGCTTGTTGTCGCTGAAATTTGGACAACGTTCAGAGACCTAAGCGGTCAGATCCTCGCTCAGAGCGGGTGACCCTCGCTTCGGCCTAAGCGTGTCAGATCCGGTGTCCCGGATCGTCTCTTAGCTGTCGTGCGGTCTTCGAGTCCTTCTGTTATCTGAAAAGAGTAAACAGACGTGAACTAAGAAGGGAAAACAGAGGGGGGGTCCTCTGTTTACCTCTCCGATGCTCAACATTAGTATAATGTGGGTGGAGTTTGTAGGATGACGAGGAGGGATCGACGAGATTGAGCGAGACAAGGATACTAGGATCGCAGGCGTCTCAGAGCTCGGATCTCGGATCTTTAGGAAGTATTCTTCCGGTTGGGAGAGAATATCCGAAATACCTCACGTGGGAGTATGATATGTGTCTAGAGAATAAGGGAAAAATGTCTCTTTTTGGAGTCAAGAGCTTACCCTCCTGCGTAGAGAGCATCGAGGGCTATTTATAGCCATGGGTGTAGCCTTGTGGCCGAGTGGGGCACCTCTGGGCGTCGGTGGCCGGCCAGGTCCCTCCCACGAGTGAGGAAGACCGGCCAGGTCCCTCCCCTGAGTGAGGAAGGCCGGCCAGGTCCCTCCCCTAGGTGAGGATGGCCGGCCGGGCCCCTCTCCTATGTGATGGTGGTCGGCCAGGTGTGCGAGGGCGGGTCACGGTTGTCCCGGGGAAGGCGTCTCCCCTTCGCGCCCCGGATATAAACGCGGACATATATATTCAACGCTGTCGCCGGAAATACGGCGACAACATTAGCCCCCCGAGTTTGATGTCGAACTTGAGATCGAGAGCGAACTCAGAAGTGGCGCCTCCCGACGGGCGCTCCACACCCAAGATCGGGCGCGCACCGACGGGCCGGGCCGGAGGGCAGCGCTCCAGGGAACCCTCACGGAGGTGGAGGAGATCAGGTAGCTTTATAAGCACCCTTACCTTTAAATTATTATATTTTCCTTTTTTTCCTTTGCATCACGTCATGGACCCCGTGCCGTTCGACATGGATGACGGGTCCGTTGACGACTTTGTTGGTTCCTTTTTATCCTCGCCTGGGAGCAATACTTTTTCAATCCCCAATTCACCCTTTTCCCCAAATCCCGAATCCTCTCTCTCTCTCTTCTTTGACGACGACGACTTGGACGCGTGGATGGCCGCCGACGGAATCACGACGCCGGAGGTAGGGGCGGAGGCCCTGGCAGGTGAGCAATTCGGCGAGGGGGCGTTGCTCGGCGAGGGGCGTGAGGTTGGAGGGACGTCGGGGGTTACCGGAGAGGAAGGCTCGGCGGCGCCCAAGGGCGGGGACGAACCTGGGCTCGCGCAAGGCGCGACGGCGGCAGACCGTCGGCGGAGTGCTCCCGGGTCTAACCTTGGGGGCGCGGGCGAGCGGGAGGTAGCCCCGGGGACCGCCAACGGATCTGCGGCACTCGGGCGTGAGGACGGCACCGGGTCTGTGCGTGGCGTGGCGGCAGGTCCCCGACCAAGCTCCCTCGGGCTTGGCAACGGCGGCGCGAGAGGACGAGGAGCGGCCGGCCGTGCGAGTGCGCGTGCTAGGGCCAGCGGAGACAGCCCCAGACGCGCGCGTGGCGCCCCGGGGGGCACGCCTCGGGCTGGGGCGCGTGGATCTGGCCGGATCGAGAGCCTCGGCGGCGCGGGCGGAGGCTCGCCGGTCGAGGTGGAGCGCGACGGCGTTCTGGGCGATGGAGGCGGGCCTTCCCCCGTGCGTGGAGTCATGGGGGGCGTGTCGCAGTTCGTGGGCTCCGGGCTCGTATTCGCCGGAGTCCACTCGGTGGCGTGGGCTCCGCCCGAGGTGCCCACCGCCGACCTCACGCCCCCTCGGGGCCGGGTAGCCGGCCAGCCCCCTCCTGGAGCTTTGGCGGCCGACCAGGGGCCTCCCCCGGGCGAGATGGCCGGCCGGCCCTCTCCCAGGGGGCCGGTGGCCGACCAGGGGTCTCCCCCGGATGGGATGGCCGGCCGGCCCCCTCCCAGGGGCTAGGTGGCCGACCAGGGGTCTCCCCTGGGTGGGATGGCCGGCCGGCCCCCTCCCAGGGACCCGATGGCCGACCAGGTGCCTTCCCCGGATGGAGTGGCCGACCAGCCCCCTCCCAGGGATTCCATGGCCGGCCAGGGGCCTCCCCTGGATGGGACGGTCGGCCAGCCCCCTCCCGGGGGTTCGGTGGCCGACCGGGGGACCTTCGGGCATCGGCCGAGCGGCCGGGGGTCTCCTACGAGGTGGGAATCGCCCGAGAGCCCGACAGGGGACTCGAGACCTCCCGGGCAGTCGTCGGCCGTGGGTACCCTTCCGACTTTGGCCCAGTTGGTGCGTGGTCGCGTGTCGGAAGAGAACGAGTGGACCCTTGCCTTCCCGGTCACCGCGTCCCGATTCGGGGGGCCTTCCCCTGCGAGGGGGTCGACTCCCCGTCCCTTGTGTCGCTCGCTCAGTTCCGGGGGCTTCGCGAGGAGTTTGGGATCCCGCCGAGTATCGACATTCTGCGTCCTCTCCCGGAGGATCGGCCTTCGCGCCCTCGGCTCGGGTTCGCCGCGGTTCATGTGGCTAGTCTTCGGAGCGGGCTCCGGTTGCCTTTTCCTGGCGTGATACAGGAGCTTCTGCGTCGATTGGAAGTGCACGCAGCCCAAATGCTACCTTCATTCTACCGGATGGTGGCCGCCTGCCATATGATGTTCTTTCGAGAATGGAAGAGGGCGGTCACGGCCGATGAATTCTTGGAATTTCTATCGATCGTGGAAGGGTCGAACAGGGCTGGGTCGTACCGGGCGTATCACGCCAAACAGTTTGCCGTGGTCACCAATGTGCCCACAAAATATCGAATCGATACCCTTGGGTGTGGGTTTCGGAGTCCGCGTTTGGCTTGGCCCCTCTTGAGTTTGGGCCTGTGAGGATCCCAGATTCGGCTGTCGACCCAGAATTCACGGAGCTTGGCAAAGTCGTCCACCGTCTCCTGTCGGTCCGTCGTCAGGCTTCGATCTTCGCGTCGCCCGACACTATGGCAATCACAGGGTGGTTCGTTTCGAATACTTCCCCGTTCCCCCGAGCGCGTGGCCGAGGGCGGAATGATTCGGATTCAGAGCCCGACGAAGAGGTCCTTCCGGCCGATCGTTGAAGCGGTACGAGGTACCCCTTATTGTGCCGTTCATTTTTGCCTACTACTTGGTTGCTCTTTCGTTAGGCGGTTCTCGTCGACGACCTCGAGGAGGTGCTACGACTTCGCCGCCTCCGCGCGAGGCTCATGCTGCGAGGCGACCGAGCCCATCACGGGAGCGACCAGAGTCTCAACCCCCATCGGCCCCTCAGGAGGGCGGGAGCAGCGGCGCCCCGCCGTATCCTCGGCGAGTGACGCGCCGTCGGGTTCTCGGAGACTGGTGGAAGCGACCTCTACCGGTGGTGGCGGGTCGCTCTATCTCGCCGAAGCGAATGACTTGAAGGATCGGAGCGCTCGGGGCCTCGCGGATTCATCCCCCAAGTGCTTTAAGGAGCTCGTCGTTGTCAGCGACATGGAACTCTTTCGGCAAGGGACTCGCGACGCGCGAAAGGTTAGTCATTCGTGTGCCTCCTATTTCGTGTCTTTCCTCTCTGTGCCTTGTTCATTTGTTATTGCATTGTAGGTCTTGGCGCGCCACGAACGGATGGAGCTCGTGATGGAGGAGGCCGCTCGCCGTGAACGGGCGTTGAAAGAGGCGCTGGCCAACGCGATTTCCAGTCGAGACGCGGCCGAGGCGAAATTCGTGGAGGAGAGGGCCTCGAGGGAGCAAGTGGAGCGATCCGCGAGCGCCTTCTTGGCGGAAAGCAAGGCGATGGACAAGGCCTTGGCATCCCGCGATGCCGACCTCGCTTCCGTTCGTGGTCGGCTGGCTGTGAGCGAGGCTGCCCACCTGAGAACCGTTGAGGAGAACGATGCCCTCCTGGCGGAGATGCAAGCCGTCGTCGATGACCGCGATGAGGCCGTGCGCATCAAAGAGTGCCTGAAGGATGATTGGGAAGTCGCGGTATACGAGGCCCGACATGCTGCGGCCGTCCGCGTCCGGGATGCCATTGTTGCCGAGAACAAACCCCGCGAAGTGTCTTTCGCATTCTTCGATGCCATGTTCCCGCCGATTGAGGGCGACGCGGGCTTCGGCGAGCGCGGCGGTCGGCGTCCCACCGAGACTACGCAGTCCTCGGTGGGAACATCTCCTTCTCATCCGAGCGCGGGCCCAGGCGAAGAGCAGCTTGACTTCGGCTCCGACTAGTGTTTTGTTTCATCCGCGCCTATGTTTAGCGCATCCTTCTTCTTATTTACTTGACTCGTTTCGGATGTTTTGAGGCTTTCCATTTTTGCAACATTTATCTTTCTTTCTCGCAATCTTCTCTTTATCGAATGAAAAACCCCGCGGGTTCGTGTTGGCTTCTTTTTTGCGATTCTTGTGTTGCTTGAAGTTTTTGATCGTCGGATTCCAAGACGCTTGGGGCCTTCGATTTACGATGGGCCTCCTTGGCGAGACGCAATCGATGATCGGGAATTTCCTTTGCCGTCGTCGACTTACTACGGCCGGCAACCAGCATTAACGGCATGTCGCGCGTATTGCGTGGTCGATGGTGGAGACTTATTCGGTAACTCGTCCGACTTTCCTCTTGGGCACGTTTGTGTCTCGAGGAATGTTCATTGTCTCATTCACTTACGCCTTGCTTCCTTGGCGACATCCGAGCTCGCATTCTAGGTTTTGGATATTTTTTCTTCCCAACCGTGTTTTGAGCTTCTTTATTCGTGAGCTTTCGGCGATGGCCTGTCGGCTTACGGCTTGGCTCTACGACGGGGGAATCCCGAGATTTGGCTTGATCGATGACTCGTCGATTTGTGACGTTGGTTTACGATTTGCCTTGTTGGCGTCGCGCGCATTCATCTCTAGGGTATTCGTTTTATGTCTTAGGATTGGGTATTGACATTGGCCCGGTTGTGTGTCAATCGGGGTTTGCCAACATTCCTCAAATCCATGGGAACCCAGATGCAAGGTCGTTGCCTTGTTACTGGTTTTTGGTGGAGTTTTCTCCGGCCACGAGGTTCGTACCCCGCGATTTTGTGGGTCTTTGATTTTCTCGAATGCAAACCGTTATGGTTTTGTTATCGATTCGCCCATTGGTGGAGGGTTTTGGTCCCTATTAGCGTATCGTCGCTTTGTTGGGTTTACCTCCAGCCCCCCAAGTTTTTAGGGATAATAACAATTATTTCTAGGAACTTATAGCGGGAAATTAACCAAAATGATGACACAAAAACGATCTTTTATTCGATGTTCAAATGGATACATTTATTGAATTACGACAATCGTGGCTTTGTGTTTACATTTGTTGGAAATTTCGAATGCCGCTTGGCCTTCATGTGTGATACATTTTTAAATGTTCGGCGTTCCAGGGGTGGGTGAACGCGAGCCCGTCCATGTTTTCTAGTTCGTATGTGCCGTTGTGAATGGCTTTCCGAACTCGGTACGGGCCTTCCCAGGTTGGGCCTAACACACCAGCCCCTTGTACCTTGGTATTTGGGAATACTTTCCTCAAAACCAAGCTGCCGTCGGGAAAGCTCCTAGGTTTAACCCTTGCGTTGTAGTAGCGCTCGACCTTTCTCTTTTGGGTTATTAGGCGCGTGAGTGCGTCGGCCCTCCTTTCGTCGATCAGGTCGAGGTTTGCTCTAATGGCTTCCTTGTTTTCTTTTTCGTGGAAGACCTCCATTCGGAACGTGGGGAGCGTGGTTTCTATCGGGACCACGGCCTCCACTCCGAAAGTCAAGGCGAACGGGGTCTCCCCCGTTGCGTTTCGCGCCGTGGTGCGATATGCCCATAACACGAAGGGTAATTCGTCTGCCCACGCGCCTTTTCGGGTTTCCAATTTCTTCTTCAAATTTTCTTTTATCCTACGGTTTGCCGCCTCCACTTGGCCATTAGCCTGGGGGTGCCTTGGGGAGGAGTAGGTTTTACTAATCCCGAGTTGTTCGCATATCTCGCGCAATTGCGCGTTGTCGAATTGTCGACCGTTATCAGTCACGATCGATTCCGGAATACCGTGGCGGCATATTATGCTCTTCCATATGAAGTTCGTTGTGTTTGCCTCCGTGATTTTTGCCAGCGGCTCGGCCTCAACCCACTTGGTGAAGTAGTCGATTGCAACTATGGCGAATCGGAGTTGCCTCGGGGCCGTGGGTAATTCACCGATCAAATCGATTCCCCATTTGGTGAACGGTCGGGGAACGATGATCGGGCACAATGGCGCCGGGGGTTGTCTGGGAACGTGGGCGAACCTTTGGCACTTATCGCACTGTCGGGACCAGCCATGGGCGTCTTTTTTCAAAGTTGGCCAAAAGTAGCCTAATTTTAGGAGCTTCATGGCCATTGATTGTCCTGCCGCGTGGTTCCCACATAGTCCCTCATGGACTTCTTTCATGGCCCGTCTCGCTTCGCTGTTGTCAAGACAGCGAAGGAGAGGCATCGAGTAGCCCCTCTTGTATAGCACATCCCCGCGCATCGTATATCTTGACGCCAAGTGTTTCAATTTTTTGGCATCTTCACTATTCTCTGGAGTGACTCCCCTCGCTATGTAGTTTTTTAGGGGAGTCAACCAGGACGAAACCGACGAGTTACTAACTATCCCTACATCGCTCCTCGAGATGTAGGGTCTAGTTAGTATTTCAATCGGGACTTCTCCATCTTCGTTCGAATCTATGCCCGAACCGAGTCGCGCCAAAGCATCCGCCTCGGCGTTCTCTTCTATGGGGATTTGAACGATCTCGAACCAAGCTATCGCTTCTAGGTTCTTTAGGGTTTTTGCTAAATAAGCCACCATGTTTGGCTCCTTGGCGGTGAACTCGCCTTTGACCTGATTCACGATCAATTGCGAGTCGCAAAAGATGTGCAAGTTTTCAGCACCGAGCCGATGAGCAAGCTCCAAACCGACTATTAGGGCCTCGTATTCTGCCTCGTTGTTGGAGGCCTTGAATTCGAAACGCAGCGCATACTTCAATTTTTCCCCGTCGGGGTTGGTTAGAATTACTCCGGCCCCGGCCCCTTGAGCGTTTGATGCGCCGTCAACGCACAACACCCATGCTGGCCAGGATGGGCCAGGGCCTCTCTTTTTTGGAGATTTTGGTGTGAGGGCCTCGCCTTCATTCTCGATCCCCGGCGTAAATTCCGCCACAAAATCTGCCAGGGCCTGGCCTTTGATGGCGTTTCGCGGTTGGAAAAGTACCCCGTACTCGCTAAGCTCCTGTGACCATATGGCCATCCTTGTCGAGGATCCTCTTTGTAGTGCCTTTTCGATCGGATGACCGGTCCGCACGATTATCTGGTGTGCTTGGAAATATGGGCGCAGTTTCCTGGCGCTCATGACGAGTGCGAGTGACAATCTTTCGATCTCAGGATATCGGGTCTCAGCGTCTAGGAGGGCCTTGCTGACATAATACACCGGCCATTGTCCTTTTCCTTCCTCACGGATAAGGACCGCGCTCGTAGCCCTTTCGGACACTGCGAGGTAAAGCACGAGAGGCTCATGGTCCCTAGGTTTCGACAAGAACAGGGGTGCTGCGAAATAAGCCTTCATTTCGCGAAATGCTTTCTCGCATTTGGACGTCCATTCGAACCCGCCCTTCATCTTCAACGCCTGAAAAAATGATTGGCACCTATCGGTTGCCTTGGAGACAAACCTAGCCAGAGCCGCGACCCTACCCGCCAGGCTTTGGACCTCTTTGGGCTTTGTGGGAGACTTCATTCCAAGTATGGCGGCGATTTTCTCAGGGTTGGCTTTGATTCCTCGTCTGCTAACCATGTAGCCGAGGAATTTTCCTGACTCTACCCCGAAAGTGCATTTGTTGGGGTTTAGCTTCATCCCGTATTGGCGGAGAATTTGGAACATAGTCTTGAGGTCGCGGACGTGGTTTGAAGCCAGTCGGCTTTTTACCAACATGTCGTCCACATAGACTTCCATGGTTTTTCCGATCTGTTCGGCGAACATTCGGTTGACCAATCGTTGGTAGGTGGCACCGGCGTTCATGAGGCCGAACGGCATTACCTTGTAGCAATAGAGGCCTTTGTTAGTTACAAAGGTTGTCTTGATCTGGTCACCCTCATGCATCCGGATCTGGTTATAACCTGAGTAGGCATCCATGAAGCTGAGCAACTCATGGCCCGCTGTTGCGTCCACGAGTTGCTCAATCCGGGGGAGTGGAAAGCTATCCTTTGGGCAGGCTTTGTTAAGATCTTTATAATCTATGCAAATGCGCCACTTCCCGTTGGGCTTTTTGACCATTACTACATTGGATACCCACTTGGGGTGTTCCGCTTCTCGTATGAAGTCGGCGGCGAGAAGTTTGTCAACCTCCTCTCCGATGGCTAGATATCGTTCCCCGCTAAATGCCCTTCTAGGCTGTACCCGCTCGGGCACATTGCAGTGATCGTTTAGACGATGCACCATAATCTTCGAGTCTATGCCCGGCATATCTGCATGTGTTCTCTAAGGAAGTGGGCCATCGATTCCTGTTCCTTGGCAGACAATTGAGCACCTATTTTGACCGTTTGGTCGGGTTTGGTGATGTCTAGGACTATCGCGACGAGGTCGTCAGAGGTTTCAACGCGACGGCGCTCAGTTTCGTCGCGCTGATACAACTCTCTGAAGGTCCCACCTTCCTCAGGTTTGCAGGGAAGCTCGTCCGAGAGCTGGTATGTTATGCAAATTGTTGTGTTCCCTGTAGGTTTGGTAACTTCTTCCTTTACGGCTCGCACATGACACGTTCGCGCCATGGCTTGATCTCCCATCATGCATGCAATCCCCTCACTGGTTGGGAATTTCACCATGAGGTGGTAGACTGAGGTGATGGCTTTTAAACCGACGAGGGTCGGTCGACCGATAATCATGTTATATGTCGTCGGTTCGCTTACGATTAAGAAAGTCACGATTCGAGTGACTTCCGGACCGCCCCGGGTCCCGAAGGTTACGGGGAGATCGATCGATCCTTCCGTCCAAACCTTTTCTCCTGAAAACCCGTATAGGGGGGTGCGAATCGGGGCGAGCCTTACTCCGTCGAGTTTCATTCGATCAAGTGCCGATTGGTAAATTATATCCACCGCACTTCCGTTGTCAATTAGGATGCGTTGGACCTTGTTGTTAGCAACCGTGGCAGACACAACCAGGGCATCGCTATGTGGGTGCAAGATTCTTTTCGCCTCATCCTCGGTGAAGCGAATTTCTTCGAACGGAGTCGGTGGGGGGGTGACCTGAGTGAGGTTGACGCCACTCCTGATTCTCTCGTTTGTCACCGCCCTTAGGTATTTTTTTCCTTTGATTGCTTGACTCGCCACATTGGAGCCCTCCAGTAATCGTTCTTACGATGTTCATTTTAGGATTTTCGGGCTCGCTGCTGATAGTGGCGACGGCAGCAGTCTTTTCCTTTATCAGCTTATTATTCTGGTTCGGAAGACGTTCCTCCGGGACAGCTACCCCGGCGGCCCGCATGACAAACTCTTTGAGTTTCCCATCCTGGATCAGGGCTTCTATCTGTCGCTTTAGCTGAAAACAATCGGCAGTCATGTGTCCATGATCTCGATGGTATTCACAAAATTTACTTTTATCCCGCATCGCGGGACCCTTCCTCAATGGCGTCGGGGACCCGAGTTTGTCCCGATGCAAGGCCAGGATCCGGGCCGGGGACGTATTGAGCGGGGTGAGGATTTCTCCCCGAAACTGGTCGACAAAAGGCTTCCTTGATCTGGGAGAGGGCTCAACGCGATTATTCCTTCCGCGCTTCCCTCGGGTTTCAGACCTTTCGTCGGGACGGTTGCGCCCTGAGCGCCCATCGCCTTTCCTACAGCTTAGGTAATCCTCTATCCCCATGTGCGTCCTAGCGCATGCCATAAGCTCAGCCATGTCCCTCGGGGTCTTTCCCACGATCGATTTTAAGAAATCGCTAGGCTCGGCGCCCTCGGTGATGGCAACTATGGCATCCCGATCGTCGAAGTCTTCGACTTTATGGGATTCCTCCGTGAATCGGGCCAAATATTGACGGAGACTCTCGTCCGATTTTTGTTTGATCGTCCACAGGTACAATTTAGATTTTTTATGTGCCACAAGTGTGGCAAATCGAGCTAGGAAAGCTTCCCGAAGGGCTTGGAAAGATCCGATGCTGCCAGGTTTCAGACTCCTGAACCATTCAAAGCTTGACCCCGTCAGTGTCAAGCTGAACGCCTGGCAGAGAGTTGCGTCCGACAACCCTTGCATCAACATCCATGTCTCGTAATGTTGGATGTGGAAGTTGGGGTCGGAGAGCCCGTCATAAGACGGGATGGTGGGGAGCTTAAATCCCCTTCCCGGCGGTTGTGCTAGCACTACCGCCGCGAAAGGCGAGTATGAGCCCTCCAGACCGTTGTAAGGTCTGGAGCCCCCCGAGCCTGCTCCTCGGAGCTCGATGATTTGATTCTGGAGTCCCTGAATCATCGTCATCATCTCAAGCCCGTTGGCGGTTCCCGCGATGGGCCCCACAGGCGTCGGCCCCTGTCGCTCATTAGATCCTTGATCCATGAGGTTGGGAGGAGGGTTCCCGAGGGTCGTAGCCCCTACCGCAGTCCGACGGGCGTTCAACTTCCTTCTCAAATCTTCCTCTTGGGGACCCCTCCGCGAGTTAAGGCGAACCCTGAGATCCTCCCCCGAAGGGTGCGAGGGCCTCGCCGTCGGCGGGCGTCTTCACGGCGGACCTCATGGCTCTCCGCACCATCGTCGCCCCGTCGGGACTGCGCATGCCACGGACGCCTAAATCGTCTGCCATGGGAAGCGTTACCGCTTCCCGGCACTCGTGGGTTACTGGACACCTCAAGTTTTGAGCCCATTCGTTCTCGGCTAGCCGACGAACCCAACGGAGCGTCGCTCATGTGGGCCAAAGGCGAGGGAGTGAAAGTTTGACTCGTGTCTGTTTCAGGGATCACATCGTTTCCGATGTAATCCTCATCTTGGGTCGAGTTAGCCTCTTCCTCGTACCCGAGGAGATTAACAAGCAAACCCTTGTTCACTCCTGGCCGCGCCAAAAGTTCCGCCAATCGGCGATTGGTTTCGTCTCGTAGGTCGTCCCCGCTGTCGCGAATGGCCGGATTGGCGTCTTCGATCCCCCTTCCGGGAGCCTGCGGCCTTGCCTCTCGATGAGGCAATTGTCGGAATTCGTATCGCGAGCCGGCAGCTCGGACGATAGGGTTACTCGATCGAGCATCCGCAGGAGTCGCAGGGACGCTACTCATTTTGTATGAAAAATCAAGAAAAGAGATGAGAATAAAGAAATGTGGACCGGGTGGACTTTAAGGTCAAAAGTCCCCTCCTTCTAGCGCCAAAATGTTGTCGCTGAAATTTGGACAACGTTCAGAGACCTAAGCGGTCAGATCCTCGCTCAGAGCGGGTGACCCTCGCTTCGGCCTAAGCGTGTCAGATGGTGTCCCGGATCGTCTCTTAGCTATCGTGCGGTCTTCGAGTCCTTCTGTTATCTGAAAAGAGTAAACAGACGTGAACTAAGAAGGGAAACCAGAGGAGGGTCCTCTGTTTACCTCTCCGACGCTCAACATTAGTATAATGTGGGTGGAGTTTGTAGGATGACGAGGAGGGATCGACAAGATTGAGCGAGACGAGGATACTAGGATCGCAGGCGTCTCAGAGCTCGGATCTCGGATCTTTAGGAAGTATTCTTCCGGTTGGGAGAGAATATCAAAAATACCTCACGTGGGAGTATGATATGTGTCAAGAGAATAAGGGAAAAATGTCTCTTTTTGGAGTCAAGAGCTTACCCTCATGCGTAGAGAGCATCGAGGGCTATTTATAGCCATGGGTGTAGCCTTGTGGCCGAGTGGGGCACCTCTGGGCGTCGGTGGCCGGCCAGGTCCCTCCCACGAGTGAGGAAGGCCGGCCAGGTCCCTCCCCTGAGTGAGGAAGGCCAGCCAGGTCCCTCCCCTAGGTGAGGATGGCCGGCCGGGCCCCTCTCCTGTGTGATGGTGGTCGGTCAGGTGTGCGAGGGCGGGTCACGGTTGTCCCGGGGAAGGCGTCTCCCCTTCGCGCCTCGGATATAAACGCGGACATATATATTCAACGCTGTCGCCGGAAATACGGCGACAACAAAGCTAATTCTCTATATTAAATGTGAATCTAGGTGCAAAATAAGAAGAGTATTTTCTAGAGAGAGAGAGAGAGGGTCGGCCACAATAGGGAGAGAGGAAGAAAAAAGCTTAACCTTCACATCTCTATGTGAGACTCTATTTATAGGAGAAGGAAAAATCTAAAGGTCAATTATTCATTCATAAATGAATAATGTATTCATGACACAATATTTTATTTTCCCTTCCCCTTTCCCTCTTTGTTTGGCCGGCCATATTGTTGCATTAGTGAGGAAATTTGTTTCCTCACTTACCACATTTGTTTCCTTCTTAAGGAAATTCATTTCCCTTTTTCTTTTGGGTAATTATCCTTATAAGAAAAAGAAAATAAAACTCTCCTCTTTGATGCTATGTTGGCCGAATTCTATCTGGGGGGGGGGGGGGGGGGGGCGGGGGGGGGAGCATCTAGATGCTTCCTTATTTCTTTTAAGACAATTCTTAAAATACCCATTGTAGAATTATAATTGCACAAATAACGAAACTAATTTCATAATGCCTCAAACGACTTTTCGGCTTTAGAAAATTATTTATATTTTCACCAAATGAAAATATTCAAAATCTTATTTTGACATTCACATCATTTTATGTCCTTGTGGACAGAAATACCCTTTAGACATTTTCCGAGAAAAAGTCTAGTTCAACATTTGAACTTATTTTGACTTAGCTTCTAGTTTAACAATCCTACTCTAATGACCTGTAATAGTGACCTTATGGATCCAAATGAACAAAGCTTGAGCTTCTATACTCGGACTCAAAAGTTCTCAAACATTTTCCGAGTATTAGCTTAATGTCGACTGACTCCTCTAAAGAGTCGACACTGAGAATCTCTCGGTTCAAATGAATTTATTTTCTACTCAAGTTCAACTTAATTATATTGAGCGGATCCATTGAATGTTATCTATGTTTACCCTTCATGAATATCATCAACTAGTTGGGATTTATAAAATTACCATTTTACCCTTCTAGTTGTTATTTCCTCAACTCCTTTGGTACTTGTGAATAAGTTAGAAACAATGTATTGACGAGGAGCTAACAAGTCACATTGTTTCATCGAAATAAAGTCGCTACTTAAATTTGGACACTGCGCAGTTCATTTATTCACAATCCAAGTAATAAAGCATGAGGTGATATATATTGCATCTCAGCAATCTTATACATGAATTCCATATCTATGAGAACTTCACAAAGTTGGTTCATGATATCTTCATAACTTAATATCTCACCAATAGGCCTTGTCTAGATCACACATTGGACCTAGAATTTGACTTTCTCAAATGAGAGTATTAATATTATGAAATGACATGTCTCATTTCAGGATTTAGGTAAGCATGATGTCTTTCATACATAGTGACCTTGAGATAGAAGATGTTAAATGGTTTGTTCTTATATTGTCTCTAAAGGTGCACTGGTCAATTCAGTATCTTCGAAAGATACACTGGAAGAACTACAGAGTTCCTAACTCTCTATGCCTCATAACCAGACATCCTAGATTCTTCCAACAATCATACTGGGAGCAATAGTCCGTTGATCTTTAGATTGCGAATATATCGTTTTAGTCAAACCATGAAAAGTTTGTTCATGCAAATCTACATTTGTCTCTTCATACATTGTTAGGTTTAATTAAGGACTTTAAGACTATTGAATATCATAAATCTTCAATCAAACTAAAAAGGAATGAATGAACATTTTAACTTTTATTAATTTAATCAGCAAATTACAAATATTTATATATTACATCAATATGTAAATAAACAATCTTTCAATAAGGACTTTACAAAGATTTATATATTACATCAATATGTAAATAAACAATCTTCTTGTGGGCATCTCTGCCAACAATTACAAGATGCTACATCTTAGCATCTATGAGAAATGTGTTGCAACAATATCATCGAGACTTCGCCACTGCGAGTGATATTTTCTACAATATCCACAAGATGTTTTGATGTCATGGGCGTCAGGAAAGGCAGAAAGTTATCTGCACAAGTTTCAAACTTGCGGAAAGACCGGCCACTGGCAAAGGAACTGTCCTGCCTACCTCAAGACTGTCAAGGGGAAATGTATGATCTTCGTCACTCAAACTTGTTACACGACAAACAAAGAATCGCCCTGGATTTTAGACTGCGGACCTTCTGACCATATTGTGTGTAATTTGAATGGTTTCAGGAAAACCAGGAGCTTAAGTGATGGGGAGTTCGCGTTCAATTGTGCCGATGGAACGAAGGTCAAGCAAGATCTTTCGGGGCCATGCAGCTCAAGTTTGGAGACAAGACTTTATTACTAAATAATGTTAATTTTGTTCCGGATTTTTGCAAGAATTTAATTTCTTTTGGTCATTAGAAGAAAAAGGTTTCAGTTTTAAAATCAATAACGGTATTGAGATTTTTATTGATGATTGTTTTATTACTAAATCTCATCGTGTGGATTCTAGTTATTATTTATATCCAAATGAACCGACAATCTTGGACACTGAAGTGAATAGTGATTCACTCGAGAAACATAAGATGTTTCATAGTGATGAAACGGACGACACATATGTATGGCACTTACATCTTGGACATATTGGCCTAGATAGGATTAAGAGGTTAACAAAGAATGTTCTTATGAAATCTCTAATCGTGGGATCCATGCCCACGTGTGAATCCTGTCTTGACGGCAAGATGACCAAGAGACTTTTCTCTTCGAAGGGTCTAAGTGTTGGAATTTAGTTAACCATTAACCTAATTAATTATGAAACATATCTATATATGGCGGAAATTCATAATTCAATTTAACATATTAAAAACGTTTTTTTTAACATATTCATAACCATGTCATTAAATCTAAACTAGCATGTCAACAAAATTTATGAACATATCAATAAATTCATTTAAGCATGCAAACGAACAATCTAAATAAATATAATCATTCTACAATACTATATCATTCAGATCCAATTCATTTAAGAGACACTTACATAGGGTTTGGATCTGCGAGAGCAAGTCTCGGTGTACGTCCAAGTGATCGGCCGATCCTCTACACCACGCGCGTCAAGGAGATCCTCAAATCCGTCGTGCCTTCGTTCCTCCAAAAGTGGCCGGCCCTGGGGAGAGAAAAATCACTCAAACAACCACAAGTTGAGCCAATGATAATACTCAAGGAATTTTAGGAGACAAATAGGGTGGGCTCTTTCGTGGGAACAAGGGAAGAAGGGGAAACTCAAATAAAAGGAAGGGCTGCCGGGAAACAGTTTTCCTCTCTCACTTTCTCTCTTAATTTCGGCCAAAAACTCTCAAGCACAAGGGCGGAGAGGTTTGGCTGAGTGTTGGTCGAAATTAGGCTAGGGTTACCAAAGAGAAAGCCTCCTTTTATATCAGAGAGAATGGGCTTAAGTTAGGTCAAAATCCAGTTAAGACCCATTAGTCAAACTTAAGCCCAAAACTCCTTTTAATGAGTTTAAACAATTTTTCAAGCCCATAAAACACCTATTATGGCCGGCCATATTGTCATAATTATCTCCCAAATTTATTTGATTTATTTCTAAAATAATATTTAATTAATTTAGAACATCTCATTTATTTAATGACAAGTCATTAATTATTTTCATACTAATCAATGTAGTACGAAACGAGAAAATATTTATTTTCATCTTTTATTTATTAGAATCATAAAATTATATTATTATCAATATAATAACATAATATGATTCGTGAAATAAATGTAATAATAAATAACCAGTTATTTATTTAATTACTCAGAAAATAATTTTCTTAGCGTAAATCACAATTTACGTTGAATGAGAAAATCAATCATTTCTTGTTCACCAAAATCTCGTCCGAGAGTCTATCATTGAGACCTTATGGACCCACATGAACGAAGCTTTAGAATAAAGCTCGGACACAAAAGTTCACAAACTTTTTCCGGCTTTTAATTCTTAATATTAGTCGATTCCACTAAAGGACCAATATTGAACATCTCTAAGTTCATATGCGTTTATATTTCCGTTTGATGTGACAAAATTATTCTTCACACGGTCCACGGTGTATTTTACGATATTACCCTTTGTGTGTATCATTAACTCAGAGGAATGTAAAATTACCGTTTTACCCCTGAGTTATTATTTCACCAAGTCCTCTGTTATTTGTGAACGAGAAAAACATAAAGTGAAATGTCTAAATATGTCACATGTTTTATTTCAAAGAATTCTTTATTCGATGAATATCAGGCCTGGTTTATTCGCTCACACTCTCATAACAGAGCATGGTGTGATACTAACGCCTTAGCATTGTTTCAACACAAATTCCATATCTGTGAATCACATGTTTCAACGAAACAGTATTATGACACCAACCGTCGGGTCAATGAAACTTCATTTAGCCATTGCCCATTGACAAATCAAATGTCATAAAGTGTTACAAGAATACACGTACTCACTTCAGGATTTAGGTAATTACTAAAATACCCCTCGTATGTGAGTTTGATGTTTCGAGTGATTAAACGGTTTTATCTCGAACTTCAAAACTTCACTGGTCTTGTTCAATATCTTCATTAAGATATCAAGAATGAATTACAGAGTCACAACTCTCCATATCACAAGATAAGATATCGTTCAATTCATTCTAACAATCATTACTAGGAATCGATTGCCCAATCGATCTTTAGATTGCGAACTATTATCTAAACTAGTCATAAGAAGGTATCTTGTCAAGTCTGTACTTAGCACTTCTTTCGTTGATGACAATTTCAGAGCGTAGACATAAATGCGTAAACACGATCTTAAATAAGAATGGATATTCAATCTTTATTTAATTTCAAAGCAAAACAAATACAAAAGTATTTAATATCAAAAATCTCCTTTGTGGGCATAAATGCCAACACTAAGAACAACGCATGTATCGGAACTCATACATAATGATGTATCTGGTCTACTCGACATCCGTGCAAGAGAAGTTTATTAATACTTTGTAACCTTCACTGATGACTACTCTAGGTTTGGTCACATCCTCCTTATGCGAAAAAAAGTTGATATCTTTGAAATGTTCAAAGAGTATAAGGCTTTGGTTGAGAAGCAGACGGAGAAATAGATCAAAACTCTTCGATCATATCCAGGAGGAGAGTACTTTTCTGGAGCGTTTGAAGACCATCTTAAAGAAGAAGTAGTTCATTCTCAGCTTAGAGCCCCAGACACTCCATAGCAAAACGGTGTGTTAGAGAGAAGGAATCGACCCCTGCTAGATATGGTGAGGTGGATGATGAGTTACTCATACCTTGCTGGTTCATTCTGGGGATATGCCGTAGAAACGACTTCTTATATTTTGAACCAGGTTCCATCGAAGACGGTCCCTGACACTCCCTACGAGAGCTGGACTGGTAAAAAATCTAATTTACACCACGTCGGAATCTGGGATTGTCCAGCACATGTGCTGAGACAAAAGACCAGCAAGTTGGCTAGTCGTTATGAATTGTGCCTTCTCATCAGATATCCAAAGCAAACAAAAGGGTAATTCTTTTATAGCCCTATTGATCAGAAAACATTCGTTAACACGAACGCTAGGTTTCTTGAAGCAGACTATATAAAGAATTATGTTCCGAGAAGCAGACTTGTGCTAAAGGAGATGTTGGGTGAAGTAGCTGGTACTTCACAAGATAGGACGAGTCCTATACCAACAGTGGAAGAACCACATTCGGAACTAGAGCCTCCTGTGATTTGTCGCAATATCAGGATTGTACGACAATCTGAATGATACATGGGTGTCAGAGAGACTTTCACAGCTGTCGCAAACAAGGAGGAAGATAGTCCAGTATCATTTTCTCAAGCGATGCAGAGTTCCGAGGCAAACCTATGGCAAGAAGCAATGAACGTTGAAATGCATTCGATGTATGTCAACGAGGTCTGGAAGCTTATAGATCTGCCTGAAGGCATTAAGCCTGTTGGTTGTAAATGGATCTATAAGAAGAAAAGAGGACCGGATGAAAATTTAGAGACATTTAAGGCACAACTAGTGGCGAAGGGGTTCACACAGAAGGAAGGTATCGACCATGAAGATACGTTCTTGCCAGTCACGATGCTGAAATCCATCCGTACTCTTTTATCCATTGTTGCCGCTCTGGATTATGAAATCTGGAAGATGGATGTCAAAACTTCATTTCTGAATGGGAGTCTTGACAAGAGGATTTATATGGCTCAACCAGACGGGTTCATGGAGAAAGGCCAACAAGGCAAGGTTTTTGAGTTGCTGAAGTCCATTTATTTATCGTAGCAAGCATCTAGATCCTGGAATATCAGATTCGACGAGACAGTAAAAGGCTACGGCTTTGATTAATCAGTAGATGAACCATGCGTTTATAAGATGATAAACAATGGCAAGGTGGTCTTCTTAGTCCTGTATGTAGATGACATACTACTCATTGGGAATGATGTAGGAAAGTTATCAAAGGTTAAGATCTGGCTATCAAAACAATTTGAGATGAAGGATCTTGGAGAAGCGGCTTACATTATGGGAATTTCATATCTGCAGAGATCGAAAGAATCGGAAGTTAGCGATGTCTCATGCATCTTATATTGATAAGATCATGGATCTTTTCAGTATGCAAGACTCCAAGAAATGGCGCTACCTTTCAGACATGGAGTGCATCTCTCAAGTGAGCAGTCTCCCAAAACTCTTCAAGAGGTTGAGGACATGAGACATATTTCATACGCTTCAGCCATAGGAAGTCTCATGTAGCTATGCTTTGCGCGAGGCCAAATATTTGTTATGCAGTGGGCGTGGTGAGTAGATTCCAGTCAAACCCTGGACCAGAGCACGTGGTTGCTATCAAGCATGTTCACAAGTACATGCTTGCATAATCAGGTGGTGACCTGAATATGACGGGATATACCGACTCCAATTTTCAAGCGGATAAGAATTCCAGGAAGTCCACATCAGGGTCTGTGTTCACATTGAATGGTGGATCCGTAGTCTTGAGGAGTATCAAGTAATCTTGCGTTGCTGACTCAACCATGAAAGCCGAGTATGTGACAGCTTGCAAAGCTGCAAAGGAGGTTGTGTGACTATGAAAATGCCTTATGTACTTGGAAGTAGTTCCAAGTGCAAGCATGCCTATCACACTTTATCGTGATAATAGTGGGGTTGTCGCTAAGTTTAAGGACCAAGAAGTCACAAGCGCTCAAAACAAATAGAGCGCAAGTACCACCAGGTACGAGACAATCGTTCACAAAGGGGACGCCGAAGTCATGAAGATCTCAACGTTGGACAACGTTGCTGTTCCCTTCACGAATCCTTTGACGAGTAAAGTTTCCGGGGGACACCTAGAAGGATTGGGACAGAAGGATCATTTGCATCTCGTTTGAGTCAAGTGGGAGTTTTTTGGGATTGGTGCCCACAAAGGAGATATCATGCATTATAAATACTTTGTATTTGTTTTTTGCTGAAACATTAAATAAAATTAAATATTCATTCTTAATTAAGCTTATGTTTACGTATGTTTGCTATGCTCTGAAACTGTCATCGAAGAAAGGGCTGCTAAGTACATACTTGACAAGATAGCCCCTTATGACTAGCTCGCAATCTAAAGATCGATAGAGCAATCGAATATGAGTAATGATTATTTGAATGGATCATGATATATTATCTTGTGATGTAGAGAGTTGTGACTCTGTGTTTCATTCTTGATATCTTACATAAGATATTGAACAAGACCTGTGATACTTTGAAGCTCGAGATAAATCTATTTAATCACTTGAAATTTCAAGGTCACATACGAGAGGTATTTTGGTATTTACCTTAATCCTGAAGTGAATGCATAATCGATATCACATCTTATGACATTTGATTTTTCAATGGGAAATTGCTATATTGAAGTTGCATCTGACCCGGCGGTTGGCGTCATGACGTTATTATATTGGGTTATGTGATTCACAGATACAAAATTCATGTTGAAACAATTCAAATGCATTAGTATCACATTATGTTTTGTTATGAGAGTGTGAATGGATAAACCAGGCCTGATATTCATCGAATAGAATATTCTTTGATTAAAACATGTGACATGTAAAGAAATCTCACTCTATGTTTTTCTCATTCACAAATAACAAAGGAGTTGGTGAAATAATAACTCAGGGGTAAAACGGTAATTTTATATTCCTCTGAGTTACTGATACACAAGAAGGGTAATATCGTAAAATACAGCGTTGATTGTGTGAAGAATTGTTTGTCACATCTAACGAAAAATAAACGCATATGAACTTAGAGAGTTTCAATATTAGTCCTTTAGTGGAATGGACTAATCCTAAGAATTAAAAGACGGAAAAGTTTTTTGAACTTTTGAGTCCGATCGTTATTCTAAAGTTTTGTTCATATGGGTCCATTAGGTCTCAATGATAGACTCTCGGACGAGATTTATTGAACTTGGACGATTTGATTTTCTCATTGAAAGTAAATTGTGGTTTACACTAAGAAAATATTTTTTCTAAGTAATTGAATAAATAATTAGTTATTTATTATTACATTTATTTAATGAATCATATTATGTTATTATTTGAATAATAATATATTTTGATGATTTAAAGGAATAAAAGATGAAAATAAATATTTTCTCGTTTCGTACTACTTTGAAAGGGTAATATCGTAAAATACAGCGTTGATCGTGTGAAGAATTGTTTGTCACATCTAATGGAAAATAAACGCATATGAACTTAGAGAGTTTCAATATTAGTCCTTTAATGGAATGGACTAGTATTAAGAGTTAAAATACGGAAAAGGTTTGTGAACTTTTGAGTCTGATCGCTATTCTAAAGTTTTGTTCATGTGGGTCCATTAGGTCTCAATGATAGACTCTCGCACGAGATTTATTGAACTAGGACGATTTGATTTTCTCATTGAAAGTAAATTGTGGTTTAGACTAAGAAAATGTTTTTCTAAGTAATTGAATAAATAATTAGTTATTTATTATTACATTTAGTTAATGAACCATTATATTATGTTATTATATGGATAATAAAATATTTTTATGATTTAAAGGAATAAAAGATGAAAATAAATATTTTCTCGTTTCGTACTACATTGAATAGTATGAAAATAATTAATGATTTGTTATTAAATAAATGAGATGTTCTAAAGTTATTAAATATTATTTTAGAAATAAATCAATTAACATTTTCGAGAACACCATGGATATCATTCGGTCATAATTAAAGAATTAGGTCATAAATTAATTTTTGAAATTCATTTAAAAAACAACGGGCTTAAGTTTGACAATGAGTTTGACCTAAGAAAAGCCCACTTTCTCTCTCTACTTAAAGGTTTTTTCGAAACTTTAATGAGCTAACCCTAATCATAATACTCGGCCAAGTCCCTCTCATGTGTGTACTTGTGTTAGCCGAGAGAGTTAGAGAGAGAGAGAGAGAGATCAAGAATTATTTTATTGATCTCCCAAACGTTCTTGATTAATCCCGAGTGTTCTTCGTTGTTCAACTAAAGAGCCCATCCCCTAAATCTCCCCAAAACTCGAGAGAATCATCATTGACTCTTCTCTTGGTGTTTGAGTGACGTGTTGCCTGCAGGGAGTCACTCGAAACGCGATGAAATTGAGCGAGACGCAACGAGGCTCATTTCAGCCTCTCTGCCGGACAGACTCGTCGGACAGACTTGCCGGATAGATGTTGTTGTGGGGCCGACCTACGCCTAAGCCACCACAGGAGCTTGACGCGGATCCAGGTCGAGCCACTTCACCACACCTCGCCCTAAACTAATCTACCCTGGTGCACAGGTCTCGGAGCTTCATTGACTCGCTGGAACTCACAAGCTCACATACCCATTTCTGCCGGTCGGCAGAGTCCAATTCGGCGGGCCAAAATCTCCAATTCGGCGAGGCAGCTTCTAGGATTTTGACGAGGTGCTCCGACGTTATCTAGCAATTGACGATGTTGTTTACAACCTCATATGTAAGTGTCCTAAAACAAATTTGATCTGCGATTAATTTAATAATGTTTATAAGTTGTTAGATCATTTTGTTCAATTTGTTGACAAAATGTTTAGCATAAATAGTTTATTGACATGTTAGTGATTTTTAATGCCTAGGTTGTTAATATGTTAAAATGAGTTTGAATTTATTTTAGATCTTATTATATAATTCAACCACATATAGATGTGTTATATAATAATATTGTTTAAATTGTTAAATAATTTCCAACACGAACCCCTTGGTGCCCACAAAGGAGATTTAAAACATTATAAATACTGTGTATTTGATTTTGCTGAGACATTATATAAAGTTAAATATTCATTCTTTATTTAAGTTAGTGTTTATGTATGTATGTTACGCTCTAAACTGTCATCAACGAAAGGGGTGTTAAATATAGACTTGACAAGATAGCCCACTGTGACTAGTTTAAACATTTGTTCGCAATCTTAAGATCGATGGAGCAATCAAATCTAAATAATGATTGTTTGAATCGATCATGATATCTTATCTTGTGATATAGAGAGAGTTATGACTCTGTGTTTCATTCTTGATATCTTATAGAAGATATTAAACAAGACCTGTGATACTCTGAAGCTCGAGATAAAACCGTTTAGACACTCGAAACTTCAAGATCACATACGAGGGCTATTTTGGTACTTACCTAAATCCTGAAGTGAATGCATAATCAATGTGACACGTTATGACATTTGATTTATCAATGGGCAATGGCTAAAATTATAGTTGCATCTGACCCGGCGGTTGGTGTCATAACGCTGTCATGTTGGGTTATGGATTCACAGATACAAAATTCATGTTGAAACAATGCCAATGCATCAGTATCACACTATGCTTTATTATGAGAGTGTGAATGAATAAACCTGGCTAGGTATTCATCGAATATAAACATTCATTGATTAAAATATATGACATGTAAAGACATCTCACTTTATGTTTTTCTCATTCACAAATAACAAAGGAGTTGGTTATTTATTTAATGAATCATATTATGTTAATATATGGATATTAACATATTTAAATTATTCAACTAAATAAAAGATGAAAATAAAATAAATATCTTCTCATTTCGTACTATCTTGAATAGTATGAAATAATGATTTGTCATTAAAGAAATGAGATATTTCAAAATAATTAAATATTATAATGGAAATAAATCAAAATAAATATTTTCGAAATATATAGGATTATACTCAGCCATAATTAATGAAGTATGTAAGAGAATTAATTTTTGAAATTAATTAAAAGAGTAATGGGTCTAAGTTTGACTATTGGGTTTGACCTAAGAACAGCCCGCTCTCTCTCTATTTAAAGGGCTTTTTGAAAACCCTAACCGAAAACACAAAAATTTGGCCAACCTCTCTCCCACCCTTCTCCTGAGTTCTTTGGTCGAATTTTTAGAGAGAGAGAGAGATCAAGAAATATTTTCTTAATCTCCCGAAAGTACTTGAGTGGTCCCGAGTGTCCGTTGGTGTTCAATTGAAGAGCCCACCCTCTTAATCTCATCAAATCCCGAGGGAATTACCAATGACTCTTCTATTGGTGTTTGAGTGACTTTGTACATGCAATTATCCACTCGAGACGCGAAGAGATCGAGGTAAATGGAGCGTGGCTCATTTCAGCCTGCTGGCCGGATTGGGTCACCGGACTGCGAGCGTGCCTAAGCCACCACCGGCGACTCAGGGCGTTTCTGTTCACGAAATTTTACATGGTCATTCCTCTCGGTCTCTCTCACATTCCTACAAAATTTCACGGACAAATTCCACCGGACGATTTCAGAATATTGACGGCGAGACAGATTCCAATCCGGCAGGTCCTATCTTCCAATCCGGTGGGTCAGATTTCAGAATATTGACGAGGCGCTCCGACGTTAGCTAGCAACGCACGAGGTTGTTTATAACCTCACATGTAAGTGTTCTAAACGAATTGGATTTGTTTTAATGATTATGAATGTGTTTATAAGTTGTTAGATGGTTTGGTTCAATTTGTTGACATGTTTAGAATAAATAGTTTATTGACATGTTTATGATTTTTAATGCCAAGCTTGTTAGTTTATTAAAATGAGTTTTAATACAGATCATAATATATAATTGCGCCACATATAGATGTGGTATGTAATATTATTGTTTTAATTGTTAAATAATTTCTAACACTCCATCATTCCCTGTGTGTTTCTTGGCCGATTATCTGGAGAGAGAAAGAGTAAAGAAATTTCGTTTCTTGATTCTTGATTCGTTTGATAGTTTCCCTTCCCTTTGTTGTTCATATTTAAAGAGCCCACTCTCTTGATCTCCCCAAAACCCGGGAGATTATATCCATGAATCTTTTATGGTGTTTGAGTGACGTGGTTTTGCAGAGAACGAGGTCAGAACACGAAGAAATTAAACTAGACGCGACGAGCCTCAGATTTTCCTCTCAGCTGGCCGGCCAGACCACCTGCCAGACAGCCACCGGCGGACAGACACTTACCAGGCGTGCTTAAGCCTTCACGCACGTCATGTGCATTTCACGCTCTGTCCAGCGCCTCCAGCACGTAACCCAACATGTCCTCTTGGTTCCTGCGCAGGTGTGGCGCTCCAAGTCGACTCTAGGAGCTCGTAGATGCACAGACCCACAAGTCCCTTCCCGAAGACCTATCCGGCCGGCCAGATTCCTAACCGGCCAGTCAGATCTGTCAATCTGGCGAGGCTTTTTTGGCGTTCCGACGAGCCTGCCCTTTGCTCCATTCCGACGAGGCATTTCGATGAAATCGAGCCATGAACGAGATTGTTTACAATCTCACGTGTAAGTCCTTTCTAACGAATTGGTTTGCAATTCTTTAAATTGTTTATAGGTTGCAAGATTGAATTGTTCAATTGTTGTTTATATGTCTAAAAATGAAATGTTTACTGACATAAAGAATTTTTAATGCATAAGTTAATTGAGTATCTTAAAAATGGTTTTTAATATATTAGGTCACATTATATATTTTTGCTATATTTAGATAATTTCCAATATGTAATTTGTTGGATTTATATGTAACTAACAAGTTTGAATGTAACTAATTAAACTTATATGTAACTAATCGGATTTAATGTAGCTAAACACAAAATCCAATGTAACCAATTACATTTATAGGTAACTTCAAACACGCTTGAATGTAACTAATTATATTTGTCCGTAACTAAAGACGGGTTCGGACGTAACTAATTGAGTTTTATTTCTAATTACTTGAATTTGTAAATAAATAATATAATTTATAGATAAATAATTCATGATTACCGATGTAAGTACTCGGAAATATATGTAACTAATATGCTATTTTACTTGTTGGAATGGATCTAGGGTTAAGAAAAATTATCATTAACAAGTTAATAGCGGAATATAAAAATTTCTTTACTACTAAAACAATTTTACTTGTTACTAACATTTCTTGATCTTTGAGAAAGCTTAGGAAAGCTAGATCGTCTCGTCTTACTCGTTTCCTTCACACCTTTTCGTGAACTCGAGAAACTTAAGGTTTCTATTACAAGAGTCTATAGAGGGTTTAAAGTACTTGTGTGTGGGCACAATTAAACACAGTAGCTCAAGAACAAGTCTATGAGCTAATGAAATAATTTAAGCCTAAGTCTAATGAGGACTTAGATGCCAAAAATAAGAGAAGTATTTATAGAGAGAGAGAGAAAGGGAGAGAGTCGGCCACTCTAGAGAAAACAAGAGGAAGAAAGCTTATTTTCACATATCAATGTTAGCCTCTATTTATAGGAGAAGGAAACACAAGCAAGTGTAATTACCCTTTCCTATTGTGTATTCGTGACACGATATTTGATTTCCTCTTCTCTTTCCCTATAATATGGCCGGCCATCTCTTTGCTTTAGTGAAAGAAAATTGTTTCCTCACTTAGCACATCTGTTTCCTTCTCAAAGAAATTCATTTCCTCTTTTCTTTTGGACAATTACCAATATACAATAATGCACAAAATAATAAGAGATATTATTTCCTTCTCTCTATTGATGTTGGCCGAAATTCTACCTAGGGGGAGGTTTAGAAGCTTTCTTATTTCTTTCAAGACAATTCTTAAAATACCTTTTGTTGAATTAATATTGCACAAATAATGAAATTAATTTCATAATGCCTCAAATGACTTCTCAACTTTAGAAACTAATTTATATTTCCATCATATAAAAATATTCAAAATCTTATTTTGACATTCACATCATTTTATGTCCATGTGGTCAAAAATACCCTTTAGACACTTTCCGAGAAAACATCTAGTTCAACATTGGAACTTATATTGACTTAGCTTCTAGTTTAAAAATCCTACTCTGATGACCTATAATAGTGACCTTATGGATCCAAATGAACAAAACTTGAGCTACTATACTCGGACTCAAAAGTTTACAAACTTTTTCCGAGTATTAGCTTAATGTCAACTGACTCCACTAAATAGTTGACACTGAGAATCTCTCGGTTCAAATGAATTTATTTTCTACTTAAATTCAACTTAATTTTGTTGAGTGGATCCATTGAATGTTATCTATAATTAGCCTTCATGAATATCATCAACTAGATGGGATTTATAAAATTACCATTTTACCATTCTAGTCGTTATTCCCTCAACTCCTTTGTTACTTGTAAATAAGTTAGGAACAATGTATTGACGATGAGCTAACAAGTCACATTAATTCATCCAAATAAAATTGTTACTTAATTTTGGATACCGCGCGGTTCATTTATTCACAATCTAAGTCATAAAGCATGAGATGATATACATTGTATTTCAGAAATCTTGTACATGAATTCCTTATCTATGAGAACTTCACAAAGTATACTCATGTCAACTTCACAACCTAATACATCACCAATAGAGCGCATCTAGTTCACAAACTTGGATCTAGAGTGTAGCTTTCTCTAATTAATATATTGAAGTCATGAAATGACATGTCTCATTTCAGGATTAAAGTAAGCACGATGCAACTCATACATAGTGACCTTGAGACAAAATAGGTTAAATGGTTTGTTCTTACACTGTCTCTAAAGGTGCATATGTCAATTAAGGATCTTCGGAAAATACACTGGAAGAACTATAGAGTTCTTAACTCTCTATGCCTCGTAACCTGACATCATAGATTCTTCCAACAATCATACTATAATCAATAGTATGTTGATCTTTAGATTGTGAATATATCGTTTGAACCAAATCATGAAGAGTTTTTTCACGCAAATCTACATTTGTCTCCTCATAAATTGTTAGGTTTAATTAAGGACTATAAGACTATTGAATATCATGAATCTTCAAACAAAAAAAAAGAATGAATGAACTTTCAACTTTTATAAATTTAATCAACAAATTACAATAAGGACTCATGACAGGTTTATACTACATCGATATGTAAATAAATAATATGCTTGTGGGCATCTTTGCCAACATTACGTACCTAATTCTTGTTTCTACGTAACAAAATTGCTTATTGTGAGAAACATTACGTCTATATTTGAAATATACGATTTTCTTCAATTGAACTGTACGTACGCTGCACGAACACGACTCGTCATGGTACGCCATGTGTTAGTACATTGTAGTAGATGTCCTTACATTTAAAGTAAAATGGTATTTGATTGCAAACATGCTCAAATATTTTTGCAATTTATCATTGTTGGTGTACAATCCTCTTTTACGTACCCTTATCAAGGAGTGTATGTCAATCACGTCCAACAACGTCGAATCAAATGATGGAACAAGTGCCCCCGACTGGGAACATGGACCATTGCATTGTTCACCTGCGTCTGCATCGACGCACCATGTTCTCTGGCTCCAATTGGTGCTACGTGTTGGCAGAGATGCCCACAAGAAGATTATTTATTTACAGATTGATGTAATATATAAATCTTTTATAAGTCCTTAATGTAATTTGCTGATTAAATTAATAAAAATTGAAACGTTCATTCATGCCTTTTTAGTTTGATTAAAGATTTATGATATTCAATAGTCTTATAGTCCTTAATCAAACCGAACAATGTATGAAGAGACAAATGTAGATTTGCGTGAACAAACTCTTCATGGTTTAGTTTAAACGATATATTCACAATCTAAAGATCAACGGACTATTGATCCCAGTATGATTGTTGGAAGAATCTATGATGTCTTGTTACGAGCATAGAGAGTTAGGAACTCTATAGTTCTTCCAGTGTATCTTTTGAAGATACTGAAGTGACCAGTGCACCTTTAGAGACAATGTAAGAACAAACCATTTAACCTCTTTTGTCTCAAGCTCACTATGTGTGAATTGCATCATGCTTACCTAAATCCTGAAATGAGACGTGTCATTTCATAGCTTCAATATTCTCATTTGAGAAAGTCAAATTCTAGGTCCACTGAGTGATCTAGACTAGACCAATTGGTGAAATATTAAGTTATGAAGATGTCCTGAAACCAGCTTTGTGAAGTCTCATAGATAAGGAATTCATGTACAAGAATGCTGAAATGCGATGCATATCATCTCATGCTTTATTACTTGGATTGTAAATAAATGAACCGCGGTATCCAAAAATAAGTAGCGACTTTATTTGGATGAAAAATGTGACTTGTTAGCTCCTCGTCAATACATTTATTCTAACTTATTCACAAGTAACAAAGAAGTTGAGGAAATAACAACTAGAATGGTAAAATGGTAATTTTATAAATCTCATCTAGTTGATGATATTCATGAAGGGTAATCATTCGATAATAAGTAGATTTTTTAGCAGAAAATATATTCATTTGAACCGAGAGATTTTCAGTGTCAACTCCTTAGTCGAGTCAGATGAGATTAAACAAGTCTAAAGTTTGTGAACTTTGAGTCCAAGAGTCCTAGTTAAAGTTTTGTTCATTTGGGTCCATGAGGTCACTATCACAAGTCGTTAGAGTAGAGTTTGTTAAACTAGAAGCTAAGTCAAAATAAGTTCAATTGTTGAACTAGACGTATTTTCTGAAAATGGTCTAAAGGGTATTTTTATCCTTAAGGATAATTGATGTAAAATGTTAAAATAAGATTTTGAATTTTCTCACAAATTAATTTAAAGTCAAACGGCTGAAAATTGGTTTTCATGCTTAGTGAATTAAATTTTGTGACAATATATTGTTTGGGAAATAATGCGAGGGCTTTTCCTTAATTTGTTATGAGCAAATTAGGAAGTAAATATGTGTGTGTAGAAACCCATATGGCCAGCCACTTTACATCAAGGGAGGGAGAGAAATATCTTCTTTTATTTGGTGCATTATTGCATATTGGTAATTTCCCAAAAGAAAAGAGGAAATGAATTTCTTTGAGAATGAAACAAATGTGCTAAGTGAGGAAACACATTTTTCTCACTTATGGCATAGGGTGGCCGACCATGTAGAAGAGAAAAGGAGGAGAAAATCAACTATTATGTCATGAATGCATAATAGGAAAGAGTAATTATCCTTTCTTTATTTTCCTTCTCCTATAAATAGAACCTCACAAAGAGATGTGAAAATAAGTTTTTTGGTCTTTCTCTCTCTCTTCTAGCCGACCATATTCCTCCCTCTCTCTCTAAAATACTCTTTTATTTTGGCACCTAGATCCTCACTTGATCTAGAGAATTAGCTTATGATTCAAGAATTGTTCTTGGTTCATATTGTTTAATAGTGCCCACTCACTAAACTTTTCAAACGCTCGAAGACTCTAGTGGTAGAAACTTTCGTAGTTGCTCGAGAATCTAAAGACGAAAGGCAGCAAGACATGGAGAAGGATCTTCATCCAAGAATGGACTCCAAGATCAAGCAACGAGAGAAATGTTAGTATTCAAGTATTTTAAATAATGTTTTTAAATTGATACATGTTCATGCACTTTGCCTAGGTTAGTAAACTTATTTTACTTGTAAAGAAATTTTATATTCCGCCATTAATATGATTAATGATAATTTTTCTTAACCCTAGACCTATTCCAACACTATGTTATTCGGCACCTTGAGCAATGCTCTCTTCGCCGTGTCCTAGAAGAGTGCTCAGTTTACGCTTAATTTCTAATGTGTTCATATTGGAACCAACATGCGTAGACGACATATTTAGTAACTCAATTTTCAATACCAGAGACATTTTAGACGTATCATTTTTTCTTTCCGAATATGTAAATAACAAGCCAAACTAATGTTCGAGTCAATTATAATAGGTTTTACCAACCCTTGTGTCTCGTACTTCACGTTCAATACCTTATGAGCGTTCTTATTCAATCTCCCGCCAAAATACGTGAGCAACACTTTATTAAACCCTCAAATGTGGTGGTCAGGGGTAAGAGGGATGCGAATGAACCACCAACCTGATAATAATCATCTCTCAACCATTTGCGGATATGCTTGACGTTTGTGAAAACACCGTCTTCCATAACTACACTCAATTCATTTTCCAGGTACATAAAATGACATAATAGTTACGTACCTTATGTTCTTAATTATGCTTACTTACATAATAAAGTTTTTTTGCCCACCTAGCTTGGTGGAGACACAGGTTTGAGAACACGCAGGAGACCTTCAACTTGATGAGAATTATGATCGAAAATGCGACCTTCGAGTCGGAGGGACGAAACGCGACTATTTCAATAAAATTTACACGGTATTGATCCTACTTCGCCGAATTTATGCTTACCTCTGTCAGGGTACAAGCTTCTCTCGATCACCGAGCTCCTCCTAAACATAAATGGGGAAGAGAAATTCCACACTGAACACTGAAACTTAGCCTACATTTATTACCGTTATTAATTTATTTTACCTACATAAGAGCAAGGTTAAAATTTTGGAAAATTGCGTGAAAATTGCAGAAAAATTGCGTGGAAGAAATTAGGTACATAAAAGAAGTTTTTTTGTTTCTCCACAATATTTGGACGAAGTTGCAAAGAAATTGGTGGAAATTGTGTTTTTGTATCGATTTCCATTTTATTTCGATCAGTCCTTTCAATTTTGAACAATATTTTGGTCATTTTATGAAATTTTCACTGAAATTGCAATAAAATGTTTACGATTTTGTATTGGTTCTAATAGAAAATTGATTTTCATATTGTTTGTATTTTTCTTTGTAAAATGATGAAAAATTAAATTATTTGTTTTAAGTTGTACGGTTCACATATATTTTTCTCAAAAAAATGAAGCACAACTACACGATATAATTTGACTACTTTGACCTCTAAGTAAAATTTGAAAATTTATACTAATAAATCGTCACTGAAGTTATTTTTGAATATTTCTCTTATATATTTTAAATTGAGAAATTGCCCAAAATGCCACCATTTGTACTTGATTTTCTCAAAATCCACTAAAATTAATTTTTTCCCAAAATACTAGTACAAAAGTCTAAAATACCCCTAAAACAATTTCTTTACATTTTATTTCATATTCATATTAATCAGTTATTATTTATTTATTTTTTTATTAAGATTAAACTTTAAAATGTAGAAACTGTTCCAATTCTAAATTTTAATTTATTTTAATTTTTAATTTTTTTCTTAATTATTTTGGCCGGTAATATAATGTAGGGCATTTGTGTTAGTTTTATTTTCTTAAAGGGTATTTCGTCATTTCACATGAAATTTACTAGTATTTTGGGAAAAAATTATGGTTAGGTGGATTTTGGGAAAATCAAAAATAAAAGGTGGTACTTTGGGCAATTCCTCTTTTAAATTTAGGTGTGTTATCTTTAATTAATATATGTAATCAATATCTTGGTCACTCTTTTTTACTTTTAATGCCTGAACATAATATGTGTAATTAAAACTAAAATTTGTTTATATGTATTTTTTTTGTTTTATGTATTTTGTAACATTATTTTTTTCGTAATTTATGTATCTTAATGAAATTTTTATCAGTCGCCGCAATTTTTACCGTAATTTTTTTTAAAAAAAATTCACATTATTTCTGTCGCAATTTCCATCAACTAACGCAATTTTTATTTTTTTGGATCATCGGCACGTTATCGACCACTGCAATTTCAACACGTGATTTGCGTTGATGGAACACAATGTTACAAATGCATGTGAGATTTTTTATTTCCAAATGTGATATTTTCTTTTCAGATATTCAATTTCTTTTATATATATTATATTTCAAATATTTATAATTGGTGGATTTTGAGAAAATGAATAACAAAAAGTGGTATTTGATCATTTTCTCTAAAAAAAAATGACTTCGAATCTGATATGAAAGCGAGATGAGCTGGTGTTTTACCGTTTTTAGGCATCTGTGTAATAAAAGAAGAAGAAAGTCAACAACGAAGGAAGGAAGGAAGCAGGTCAATAAAATAATGGCATGAGCAGATCTGGAATGGAGGAGAGGCGGGAGGAGAGGCGGGGGCGGGAATGCTGGGTGAATCCGGCGACGTGGCTGGCGGAGCTGGCGGCGGAGATGCACTGGAGCTTCGTGGTGGGCGTTGTGTTGGTGTACGGCGTCAACCAGGGCCTGGGCGGGGCTCTGGGGAAAGTGGCCACCGAGTATTACATGAAGGACGTTCAGAAGGTTCAGCCTTCGGAGGCTCAGATTTACTCCGGAATCACTTCCATTCCCTGGCTCATTAAGCCTCTCTGGGGCCTTCTCACCGACCTCGTTCCCCTCTTCGGATATCGCCGACGCCCTTACTTCGTCTTCGCCGGTGACTTTTTTATTATTATTTTATAATTCTGTTTGAACTGGATTGCTTTTATATTTATTCCCCCTTAAATCCGGGAACTTTTGTGGGATGCGTGGAAAGTGTTATGAGCATTATTGAGTCGTATAGTTTCCAAATTTACTTCCTCCCCAAATGGAATTTTGGCAAATCCCACCCATTACAAATGTAAAATTAAAAAAATATGGCAAGTGTTGGGTCAAAGGGAAGGCCTTTTTTTAAACTAATTCATCCAGATTAGTATTGAATGAAGCTAACAATGCTCTGTAAATGAGTAAAATTTGATATTTTACACAAGATTGAAAGTTGCTTCTTTTTTATAGAAGAAATTAGGACGTGCACTAAAGTGTGTTGGGTCAAAGGGAAGGCCTTTGTAACTACTTCGTCAGTGTTTATCCAGATTAGTATCGAATGAAGCTCAGTAAATGAGCAAACTTTCTTGCTTTTCTTGTTTCGTTTCACCTTTCTTGTGAAATGATGGATTATTATGCCTATCTACATAAAAGTTCTTGTTTCAAACAAGATTGGTAATTGCTCATCAAGGTGTGGTTGATATATTACTCAGGGTGTGTTGGGATGATATCGATGGTGATGCTATGCTTCCATGAGAATCTGCACTTGGTGTTAGCCCTCACGTTCTTGACAGCTGGCAGCGCGGGAGTGGCTATAGCGGACGTGACCATCGACGCCTGCGTGGCTCAGAACAGCATAACACAGCCCTCAAGAGCCGCTGATATGCAGAGCCTCTGTGCCCTCAGCTCCTCCATTGGAGCCCTCCTCGGTTTCTCCATCAGCGGCGTCTTCGTTCATCTCATCGGCTCCCAGGTCAGCCAAATCACTGAATCGACAATGTGTATGATCGATAGTCTTCTTTTCGATGTTTGAATGTGAAATGTACACTCGGATTCCTGATATGTTACTTAGCAATATGGGCTTTAACTAGATAGATCAGCATAGCTCCTTGAAAGCCAAGGGTAATCAGCACTTTGGACGATAAATGTAAAGAAACAATCATCAAAAGGAATCGCATGACCGTCTTCTTTTCAAAATATATTCAATGTTTGAATGCGAAATGTAATCTTGAAAACTTGGAGGAGCTCCATTTGATAGGTTTGCATAAAACAGAATAGTATAATCTCGAAACCCAAGTGTGAAAACTTTTCCGCTTATTTGTAGGGTGTGTTTGGCTTGCTAATCATCCCGTTCGGGCTTGTATTTCTAGTCGGGATCATGCTAAAGGAACCCCCCACGCCCGACTTCTCGTACTGCCAGGTATTTTGCCCGACTTTTACGCATTCAAAGTCTTTCATACATGCACCAACAAGACCTTACCAAAAGTTTCATACTTGTTAATATTTTTTTTCTTTTTATCGCGATTCGTCTGATATAAAAAAAATGCAACCTTCAGAGAAATTGCCTTATCTACCATCCTTCACTAATGTTTTGACAATGTGTGTTGAAACGGACTCAGGTGAATCAGAAGTTCATTTCCGCCGGTGAAGCAATGTTCAGAACTCTCAAGTCTCCGAGCGTGTGGAGGCCGTGCTTGTACATGTACCTCTCCTTCGCGCTGAGCTTGAACATCCTCGAAGGAATGTTCTACTGGTACACAGACGCGAAAGACGGTCCCTCTTTCTCTCAGGAGAACGTGGGGTTCATCTTCTCGATAGGCTCGGTGGGGTCTCTGGTGGGAGCGGTGCTGTACCAGAACGTGCTCAAAGATCACCCTTTCAGGGACCTGCTCTTCTGGACTCAGCTCCTCTACGGCCTCTCGGGGATGCTCGACCTGGCGCTTGTGCAGCGGCTTAACCTGAGGGTGGGCGTACCGGATTACTTCTTCGTGGTGATCGACGAGAGCGTTTCGCAGCTGATAGGGCGGCTGAAATGGATGCCTTTGCTGGTGCTGAGCTCGAAGCTGTGCCCCAGCGGGATCGAAGGAACCTTCTTTGCCCTTCTCATGTCGGTCGATAATCTTGGTCTTCTCTCTTCCTCCTGGGGCGGGGGATTCTTGCTGCACCTCCTCGGGGTCACTCGAACTCGCTTTCACAATCTCTGGCTCGCCATTCTCGTCCGCAATCTTCTCAGACTCGCCCCACTTTCTCTCTTGTTTTTGGTCCCTAGAGCGGATCCCAACTCTTCGATTCTTCCTCATCACATGCTCGCTTCTGAGGACGAGCCTGTTCGTGGAGATGAGAGAGTCGACGACGTTGAGTTGGTCGACGACGTGGAGTTGGTCTCCCTTGTGAACAATGTCGACAATGCTAGATAGCAAAATTCATATAAATTTTACGAGATTCAGATTGTTTTTTTTTATGATATTATACGAGCATATTGTATTTGGTAAGCGTAGAAGGGCTTTGTTGGCAGAGAGTTTTTTAGTCAAAAGAGAGAAAACTGCAAAGACCCATTACATTCTTATGAAAGGGTTGAAATTGCGGAGGGTTAACGTGTCGATGGTCCGAAAAAATGGAAATTGCGGTGACCGATAAAAATTGGGACATCAATAATGTGAAAATTTTATAAAAAATTGCGGAAGAAATTGCGGTGGCAGATGAAAATTGCGGTAAACTACGAAAATTGCGACGGAAATAAAGTTACGACATATGAAACATAAAACATTAAAATACATATATAAATAATTATTATATTCAAGCACACAAAAGTTGTAGACATATTCAATATTAACACATAATACTTACATACTCTTTCATTTGTCATGTTCTACAAATATTAACTCAACAACACATAATCTCTGAAAAAAACTAAGAGCAAGAGAACAAACATTTTCTATTTCACAACATTTTTTAAAACAAAATCGAATCAATAAGAAAACTCAAAATTTCATACTGCCCACGAAAAATCAGCAAACTTACTACGGACACGACGGAGAAATGACAGTAATATGACGGAAATAATGTTGAATTTACACTGTGGTTGTCAAAAAACGTTCACTTACATGGAAATGTCGTCGTCATTGCATCTTCGCCGCAAAGATCACCAGAATGCAAAATCTAAGGTTTTGTTCGACTTAGTTTAGGCTACATTTCAAGATTTTTTGGTGTCTTATACTACCAGTTGGACGAAATTTACCGAAATGATATGAGAGAATGACGTCGCAATTTAGGCGCAAAACCAACGACATTATGTGGCGAAACAAAAAATAGTAAAAAAAAATGGCGATAGCAAAAAACGCAGTTCCCCGACATTGTATTCCTTGTTTTCAGTTGTACTATTATTTTCCTTCACCAAATTTTCTTTTATCCATTTTAGTTCACCAAACAAATCTAACTCATCGATATAAGGAACTCCCTTACATTTTAACGCAATTAAAGATTCTATGAATATATTTTCAAAGTAAATTCATCCAATGATTTTAGCTTTCTAAAATTGAAAAAATATCCAAAAATACTTTCATTTGCTTCAGGTTGTTCAAATATATTGATAAGTGAAGATATAACTTAATCAACAGTGAAGATAAAATATGGGATGAAAATGTATATAATCTTCTATAGTACTGAGTTTGCAAAATAACCAACTTATTAAAAGTTTTGGTTAATACCCAATTAGAGAAATTGACGAAAATTTCTGGACTATTATACTCTTTACAGATTTATTTAAGGGCTAATAAATAAAATGATAATTTCTTAAAATTAACTACAAAATAGCCGGTTTTTAAGTTGCTATGGATATACTCACATTCTCTCTCCGATAAATGACCGAAAATTTGGTAAACAATCCAAAATTAATGGAGTTTTAAATGCGGGAGGGAGAAATTTGGGGAAGTTGTTGTTATATACTAAATTAATCCTCTTAAACTCCAAACCCGTTTCAACACACCTTTTATTCTCTCTATTCTCTATTTTCTCTAACACCACCGATTTCTCTCTCTCTGTAATCATCTGCGAAGACTGGTTTTTCGTCGCTGTCCTCATACTCTTCGCCGGAGGCTCCGAATCCCAGCCAAGCCTCGTTCATCGAGAACCACCTCGGCGGGCCGCCAAAAACGTCGTGAAAGTCAACGTCGGAGTTTCTGAAAGGCTTCGCAGATCCCGCAGGCGAGCTCACAACAACGTCGGTCAACGGGCATTGGTGAAGGCTGTAGCCGGACATAATGCTTTCTATTTCTCTCAATCCCTCCATTATTATCGTTTTGCAAAACTAAAAACATTTTTTACTATAACCTCGTCATTAAAAATTCTAGGGTTTTCCTATTTTATGAACGATGTTATTTTTTGTGAAGCAACAATTATATTTATTTTGGAATATGTTGATAATCAGTGAAAGATATGTTGTTTTTGTGGGGTCAATTACATGTTATTTTAGATTATAATAGATGTCTGTAATTTATCAAATCTTTAATTGTATATGGTTAATTTATATTAATTCTGGGCAAATAATTTAATTTTAGGAAATTCGTAAATGTACAACACGTTATCAGCAGATGCACAAAATAACCAAAATTAACACAAAAATTATATAGATTTTGAGAATCAGGTAGCATAACTAAATTAGAAATTAAATTTTTAAATTTAAAATTCTCAATATAATGTTCGACTGATATAAATTTCATTTATAGTAATAGATACCGAATATTTGGGCATCATTTTAGGAAAGAAAAAAATAAGGCTTTATTTTTAAATCGAAAAAGATTTAAGACTAAACATATTCGGAAAGGATATATCTTAATATCAATTTGGATTTATTCGAATTAATAGTTAAAACTAAAAACAGAATGGAATAAAGATTATTTCAATTAAAACTGTCAAAATAAAGACTACAAAATAGGAAATTTGTAGCTGTGCACAACAAATAAACCAAAATTACCACGTTTCTTTTCAAATCAGTTACCAAATTTAAGTATTTTCCAAATTAAATCCATGAAATAAGGAGATACGAACAAAATTAACGGAAATTAACCAATATTACGGATGGATGAATATACTTCAACTGTAATTTGCAATCCCGATTAGTATTAAATAATAAATACTAAAAAAATTGAGTCATTAATGAAATATATTTATTTAATAAAATCAACAAAAAATTATTAATTATTCAGTTGACTAATTTAAATATTAATCAAATCCAGTAATTAACTATTTCAAACCCATGAAATCAGGGGATATGATTTGAATGATTCGATGTCTCTGTAAAAACAAATTACCACAAATTAGCTAGTATTATATAAGGACGAATATACTTTAATTGAGACTTGAAACCGGTTTAACGCAAGTTGACTATTTCAAATAGATTTTAAATTCATTAATTAACAATTTAACGCAAGTTGACTATTTCAAAGAGATATTAATGGTTGCTGAATCAAAATACTCGCTGGAAAATGAATGAAAGAATAGTAAGAGCAATCCTGACTTCAAATAAATTAAGGCAAATTAATATCAGCTTAATGGAAATTAACGAAAATTAACCAATATTACAGATGGACGAATCTACTTCAATTGTAATCTGCAATCCGGATTAGTATTAAATGATAATTACTAAAAAAATCAGTCATTAATGAAATATATTTATTTAATGTAATCAACAAAAAAATCGTTAATTATTCAGTTGACTAATTCAAATATTAATCAAATCCAGTAATTAACTATTTCAAATCCATGAAATCAGGGGATATGATTTGAATGATTAGCTCTCTATAAAAATAAATTAACGCAAATTAACTAGTATTATATATGAACGAATATATTTCAATTGAAACTTAAAACCGGTTTAACACAAGTTGACTATTTCAAATAGATATTAAATTCATTAATTAACAATTTAACGCAAGTTGACTATTTCAAAAAGATATGAAATCCATTAAATAACGGTTTCGAATATGATAATTGAAAATTAAACACGAATATTCGAAAATTTAGGTTAATTTGCGTTAATATATAAAAACTGGATTAATTAAATAATTTAATCTGAAAATAAAAAAGGGCATAGATGGAATTGCATGTCCCATACAAACTGCAATGTAGGACCGAATGAATATTTTTTAAATGTTTGCAAAATATTGGGTATTTTACAATTGCAACGTTTCACGTGGCTTAGTTAGAGTAATTTTTCATAAATATTCACTTCAAAATGATTTTTCGGGTGTCAAGTTTTCATCACAATAAAATCTTTATGAATTTTTATTCTATGAACCACACGTCTTTTTCTCGAAATTTAGGTTCGATCTCCATCTCATTTGCAATCCATTTTTTCGGAACAAAGGCATTTGTAAACCCATTTTCTCCGTAATTTTGAGAAAAGATGTGATAAGACCTCTTAATTAATCTCTAACAATCTCAATATGTATATTTTTGTTAGAAATATTGCTCACTTAAGATAATAGAATGAATAATTACTAAATTATAAGATGTTAATTTTATCGACATCGTATGATTAGTGAGTCGATATCTGAATAATAGGAGTCAATATCATCTATCTATCATAGTCTCCGTAGTAAACTACATCGTGCGTTGACCATCCGAGTTAGACATGAACTAAAAATTGATCGATGACTGTTGTGCGCCTGGAAAGTCATACCTGAACTCATATATGTGGAACCAAGGTTTTAAATACCGGCGGTTATCGCCAAAATACCGCATATTTCAAGTTATCGGTGAAAAAAGTTGCTTCTCGTTCATGTTTTATAATGATCATTTTTTTGTCAATTTATCACTTTTTACCTATTTATCGCGATAAATTCCTTAGTTATAAAATTGAAAATACCACCATTTTTTCATTTTACTGGCTCTCTCCTACCGAGCAAAACTGAACGTCACAGTGCAAATCTTATACATTACCAGTTACTTGAAGGTTGTGAGTGCCATATCGAACCATAACCAAGGTAAGATTAACGTTTTTTTTTATATATGATCGGTGGTAGGCAATGATAATTGCTAGTTATCCTCTAGTTTTATGGCTTTTATATTAGTTTTTTTTTGTAGATCTAGTTTCATTATGTTTTTGGAAATTTTTTTGTCAGAGAATTATTATGTTCAAAATTCCTAAAGTTTTTTGAAGTTCTAGCGAGATCCAAATTTTCTGGCGGCCAACGATGATTTTTGGCAACTGAAGAATTCTCCCGAGAGATAAAAATTTACAGATTCAGTAAGGATAGTGGTTATAAACTTAAAACATTAATTCTGACTTTACATTCACAATTTAGAACTTAAAATTGTTAATAAGAATGGTGATTATAGGTTAAAGATTATGTATTATGGATTAAAATTTGAATATGATTTATGGAATTGGGATTTTTGATTTTGAATATAAGATTGTTATTAGTTAAATTATAATTGATTTTTAATTTATAAGATAACGTTGTGAATTTGATTATGGATTATAGATTATGTAATTTTGATTTATTATATTGAATTTGAATTTAGAATATAAGATTATGATTATGAAATATAGAATTCTGATTTTGATATTGAATTTGAATTTAGAATATGAGTTTATGATTATGAATTATGTAATTGTGAATTTTGATATTGAATTTGAATTTAGAATATAAGATTATGATTATGAAATATGAAATTGTGAACTTTGATATTGAATTAAATTTAGAATATAAGATTTGAACTTTGATATTGAATTTGAATTTCGAATATAAAATTATGATTATGAATATGAAATTGGGAAGTTTGATAATGAATTTTGTATTGTTGTAGAAAAATGGTGGATGACTGCGCAAAAAAATATTGTACGCCTATCCAAAGAGTTGCGAACGAGTTCACTTGTCACTTTTGTGAATGAGAAATGTGAGATGGTGGGATAACTCGGATGAAATACCATTTGAGTGGGAATGATCTCCGAAAAAATGTGAGGCCAACGCACAAAAGTGGCTCTCGAAGTTTGGAACAAGATGCGGGAACTACTTCATGAATCCATGCAAAAGAAGCGAAAGCAAAATAATTTTGATATTAACATCGGACGGAGGTTGTCCTAGACTCTTAATAATTCGGATGAAGAAGCTGAGGCTGAAAGACAGTTATACAACGAAGTCAAAAAATTTGTCACAATACTGCTTCCCATGGATTTGCTAGTGGGTTCGAAGGTCCCGGTGGTGGATTGAGGTCCAGGAAAATTATTTATTTACATATTGATGTAATATAAATCTTTATAAGTGCTTAATGTAATTGCTGATTAAATTAATAAAAGTTGAAACGTTAATTCATTCCTTTTTCGTTTGTTGAATATTTATGATATTAAATAGTCTTATAGTCCTTAATCAAATCTAACAATGTATGAAGAGACAAATGTAGATTTGCGTGAACAAACTCTTCATGGTTTGGTTAAAATGAAATATTCGCAATCTAAAAATCAACGGACTATTTATCCTAGTATGACTGGTGGAAGAATATATGATGTCTGGTTACGAGGCATAGAGAGTTAGGAACTCTGAAGTTCTTCCAATGTATCTTCCGAAGATATTGAATAAACCAGTGCATCTTTAGAGACAATGTAAGAACAAACCATTTAACCTATCCTGTCTCAAGGTCACTATGTATGAACTGCATCGTGCTTACCTAAATCCTGAAATGAGACATGTCATTTCATACCTTTAATATTCTCATTTGAGAAAGTCAAATTCTAGATCCATTAAGTGATCTAGACTAGACTAATTGGTGAGATATTAAGTTATGAAGATATCATGAACCAGCTTTGTAAAGTTCTCATAGATATGGAATTCATGTACAAGATTGTTGAAATGCAATATATACCACCTCATGTTTTATTACTTGGATTGAATAAATGAACCGCGCGGTATCCAAATTTAAGTATAGACGTTATTTGGATGAAACAATATGACTTGTTAGCTCCTCGTCAATACATTGTTTCTAAGTTATTCACAAGTACCAAAAGAGTTGAGGAAATAACAACTAGAAGGGTAAAATGGTAATCTTATAAATCTCATATAGTTGATGATTTTCATGAAGGGTAATCATAGATAACATTCAATGGATCCACTCAATATAATTAAGTTGAATTTGAGCAGAAAATAAACTCATTTGAACCGAGAGATTCTCAGTGTCAACTCTTTAGTGGAGTCAGTTGACATTAAGCTAATACTCGAAAAAAAGTTTGTGAACTTTTGAATCCGAGTATAGAAGCTCAAGCTTTGTTCATTTGGATCCATAAGGTCACTATTATAGGTAGTAGGATTGTTAAATTAGAAGTTAAGTCAAAATAAGTTCAAGTGTTGAACTAGTTTTTTTCTCAGAAAATGTCTAAAGGGTATTTTTGTCCACATGGACATAAAATGATGTGAATGTCAAAATAAGATTTTGAATATTTTCATATGATGAAAATATAAATTATTTTCTAAAACCGAAAAGTCGTTTAAGGCATTATGAAATTAATTTCATTATTTGTGTAATATTAATTCTACAATGTGTATTTTAAGAATTGCCTTAAAAAAAAATAAGGAAGCATCTAGATGTCCTTCCCTAGTGTAGAGTTCGGCCAACATGCATGATAATTCTTTACCTTTAATTATAAAGATAATTACCCAAAATGAAAAGAGGAAATGAATTTCGTTTAAAAGGAAATAAATATGCTAGGTGAGGAAACAACTTTCCTTCCCTTATGTTCAATGTTGGCCGGCCATGTACAAGGAGTAAGATGAGAGAAAATCAAATATTGTGTCATGAATACACAATTGAAAATGGTTATTACCCTTTCTTGATTTTTCCTTCTCCTATAAATAGAGCCTCACATAGAGAAGTGAAAATAAGCATTCTTGCTCTTGTCTCTCCTTTTGGCCGACCCCCTCTCTCTCTCTAGATAATCGCTTTTTATTTTGGCCCCTATGTCCTCATTAGACTTAGCCTTAATTAGCTCTCTAGCTCATAGATTTGTTCTTGAGCTATTGTATTTAATTGTGCCCACACACAAATCATTTTAAACCTCTAAAGACTCATGTAATAGAAACCTTAGGTTTCTCGAGTTCACGTTTAGGTTTGAAGGAATTGAGCCATACGAGAAAATCAACCTTTCTCAAGACTCCTCCAAATCAAGGTACAAAAAAGGTTTGCACTCAAGCACTTTAAATATGTTTTAATTTATACATGTTCATGCACTTTGCCTAGGTTAGTAAAATTGTTTTACTTGTAAATTTTTTTTATATTTCGCCATTAATATGATTAATGATAATTTTTCTTAACCCTAGACCTACATTGCTTTCAGCAACCGGTGTGCCGATCCCAACGCCGTATCGGATATCTTATGTGTATTCGCCGATGGAGTTAGAAGACTTTAAGAAATACGTGGATGCGCAAAAACTCACGTGAAAAAAATGCGGATGTACCATTATGTATGACGGCTGGACTGAGATCACGAAGTTAGAGTATTCTCAACGAAATGAGATTATTTCCTTGACCATCACAACCATTATTGCCATGAGCTCCGCGACCTCGGAATTGACTTATGACTCTACGACCTCTAGGCCGATTCTCAACAAAATTTGCAAAAATGTGAGATGGATCAAGACTAAGAACAACATTTTGCTGATCTAGCCTGGTTTCATGATAGTAAAGTAGCACTTATGCCTCAGCTAAGGAACCTGAGTCAGGTCTGGCTGTGAGAATAAAAATTGCTTAATTGAATTCAAAGTCAAATCCAGCGAGAACACAAAGAAACAATTCATCATCATTGATTTGCTGTCCAGTTGCAGCTAAATTATCTACAATAACTTTGACTTCCATTAAGAATACTCTAACATTTCACGAATTTTTTTGATAGTTTGAACCTGGACGCTGAACTGCAGCAATCTCGCCTTGGAACTTCCTGCAAACATTTGAAGCAAACTAGTCTATATCTTACATGAATTTTGGTATCTTGACACATAGCCAAGCATTAACTATGAAACTGAGGACATTAGCCAAGGCAGAATGCCTGATCTATTATCATCCATAACGAATATTCAGGATAAGTCTTCACGATAATGATGTTATTCTTAATATCCATTGACTCTGTTGTGGTCGAGCTTGCTTGAGCCTGGATGAACTGTGGCCGCGTCATCTAAGTTCCATCAAGGTTGCGCATGAATCGCAGCACGAACCTGTGATTTTCATTAGCAAAAAATTTCTCGATAAAACATCAAGGTCATATGAACGAGATGAGCTGAGATCGAAAAGAGATTCCTAGGTCATATCATTAACGTTGGCTCTGGTATTGGCTATGATACCAGGAGAATAATGAAAATAATAGTTGATGATTAAGTCTAATAACCATCCTAACAGAATTCTCATATTAAAAAAGCCAATCATTTAAACAGAAAATTTATAACATTGGGACGTATTCCTCATAAAAGAAAAAAACATTGGTATCTACAGCTCAATAATGTGTAATAACAACTTAGACACGTGTAATAATATTATAGGTTTATTTACTTATTACAATATGATACATGGACACACTTTAATCAAGTAAATATGCATCGGTGAGATGACTTACATGCTTCACAAAGCCCAAAATCTTCCGCATGATCAGAAAGAGACCACAGTTTGATGTCCTTGAATGGTGCTTGATACGAGGCATTATTTAGAACACATGAATATATCATGACTGTAATCTAACAAATCAGTAACGTCTAATTTGAACATTTCGTGATTGGCTAAAACCCTCTACAATTTATTTAAATTTCTATTCATAATGTGACATTCTTTTCTTGTAAATAATAAAAAAAATCTTAGAAATTGATGAACATTAAAGGTTGTTAGTTGTGGTAGATGAATATCACCAGTTTAGAAACGAAAATAAATAAATTAACAAATATCTAAATATAAAGTTCTGATGATTTTTTTTTTTTTTTTTTTAAAGTTCTGATGATTTATTTAAAGAAATATTGTTTCTCATATAGGAGCGACTTTGACGTGCCCTCCCTCAAAGAACCAGAAACTTCAATCCAAAGCAAATTGTTCTTTTTTGGAAAATAAAATAAAATAAAATAATTTATCTCGAAACTTTTTACGGTTTAAAATAATAAAAAAAAGAAAAACTTCAAATAAAGTTTAAATGACCGACGAATTTCCACGAAATTTCATGTTTAAAAATTTACCGGTCATAAACAAATTTGAATTTTCAAATGAAATTAATATTAGCATAAAATTCAATTTACATTGTAAATGAAAAATCAATTAACGAGAGAATAAAATTTATGAACAATTCGAGAACAAATATTTGACAGATTAAAAATCATTTCCAAATATAGAATATGATAACTAATATATTAAATTTGTTCGAATTTAAAGATGAAAATAATATATAATTAATTAGTTATCTTGAATTAATAGGCTAATATTTAAAATAAAAGTCTACCCACCACCGTAGGGAACAATATCTAAGTCATATATATCGCTTACTTTCAATTTTCGGAAACTAATTTGAATTTTCGAACGAAATTAAGATTTATATTTCGAAATTAATATTCAAAATTCATAATATTCGGTCAAATTATTAAGGGTTTAAACGTAAAACTATATAGATTAAAATTAAGACACGTTATCAACATAACTATTTACAAAAGTTTAAAATGTTGGACTTTTTCAAATTGAGTTTATTAAAGAGGGCCAATTCATCGAATTTTTGTTTATTTATATATATGAAATTTATGTTTTGAACTAAACACGTAATCAACTGCTCAACGACAATCTCATCGATATTTCATTTTCCCTTTTATACATTTTCTCCATCGAAATTCCGTTCGATTAACGAAGTTCCCGTCTTTTTGAGTGATCTGTCATTTATATTAATAGGCAATTTAATAAACAACCAAATTGGGTTGTATTTCGACTAAAGATAACAATCTTTTAGTTTAGATTACAATATTATCTTAATTTAATTAGATATTATGACGCCGGACTATCGCAACAAAAAATCAATATTTTATTCCTTTTGTAGGATTCTAAATTATTATATATATATATATATACATCAATCGTCACTTCGAGTTGGAAAGTGGCGAGTGTTTCCGAAAGCAGAACATGTCACTTTCATGAATTAAAACTCAATAGTGATTGCTGACGTGGAAATTTCGAAGCAGTAGTACTCGTCTTGAAGCCAAAGTATTTTTTGTCAACTCTGCCGACTTTGAAAACTTCAAATGAAAAATATTGGAAAACAAAATAAAAGCCACTACCCAGGTTGGCTCTCTGTTCGTTGAATTTTAGAGTTTTCTTTTTCTTTTTGTGAAGAAAAAGCCGTTTTGGGGTTCCTTCTCTCGTTTTGTTCGTTCGGTCATGGGCTATAGATACAACGCAGGTCTGGGATTACTTGGTCTGGTCGTTGTGATATGGGTTTCTCACGCCGAGGTCACTCAGGTTAGCTATAGCCCATGTATATACAAATTAATTGTCGTTGTATTTATAAAACAATATGAACTGCGTTATTTATTTTAAAACTGTGTTCCAGATCCGTAAACCCCTTTATATACACATACATATATACATATATATATATACATGTAGTTTAGCTATGGCTTGATATCCAGGAAAAAGAACTTACTTAAAGATGACTCTTTTGGAAGCTATGAATTGTGTCTGTGCTTCAATTGCAAAGGGATTATCCTTAATTAATTAATTAATTAATGTTTGTTTATTTGTATTTGGGTGCACAGAGAATATTCAGAGAGTACAAACAGCCATTCGCGTTGACTTATTTGGGAGTGTCGTTGATGATTGTGTTTCTGCCGATAGCGGCTTTCAAGGACTGGGTACAAGGCTTTGTGGGCCCGACTGGAGATTCTAAGGTCTCCGAAATTCCTCTCGAAACTCCCTCGAGCGATCTCAAGGCCTTCCTCATCGACGACGATCATGATCTCCTTCTCGAACAGGAAGAAGGTAGACTCTTTTCCGACGAAAACGGCATTGTGAAACGGGATTCCGATATTAGTTCTTGGGAAATCGCCAAATGTGGCCTTTGCCTCGCTCCGATATGGTTCTTCACTGAGGTAACGACTAAGCAGTAATATTGCAGCCCTCGCGATTTATTTATGAAAAATTTAGCCACCAAAAATAAATAGCCAATCTTTCGCTAATTTTTTGTGAACAGTCAAAACCAAAAATAAATTCGGGAATTTTTATTACTTGTGCACTTTATTTAGGAGTTTCTTCTTCAAAAATTTTGATTTCTTGTTTAGAGGATACATAGTTTTTAGAATTTTGAAATTAACATTCGGATGTGATATATTATTTTAGATTTTTTGTGTGTGTAAATTATTTGGACCGACTATTTACACAAAATTAATAAAAAGTGAGCTCTTCCCTAATCAAGTTAACTTCGGTGGCTATTAACTACAAAGATCTTTAATCGATTTATTGAATGATAATTGTTTTCTGTATGTGTCTATGGTTTTCAATATGGTGCAGTATTTTTCGAACTCGGCGCTCGCGAATACAAGTGTCGCGAGCACAACGGTTCTGACTTCAACTTCGGGACTATTCACGCTCTTCATCGGAGCTTTCCTGGGTCAGGACACGATAACCGTCCCCAAGGTTATTTCCGTCTTTGTCACCATGGCAGGTGTTGTGATGACGACATTGGGAACCACTTGGGCCTCCGATGAACTTTTAAGCTCCGCCGAGTAAGTTCAAAGTCCTTTCTTAATCTCGTGGCAAAAAAATCCAATCTTTTGTGTACTTAAAATCTTATCTTCTTTCGGTCAAAAGGACTAGCAAGCACTCGATAACCGGGGACGTGTTCGGCCTTCTCTCAGCAGTATCGTACGGGTTATTTACAGGTAAAAGAAGAACCATCACGGATTATTTTTACTTTTTATTAAGGGTTAATGTAATTATGATATAGCTCACATTTAGTAAATTTTTGGTAAAAGTCCGGATTAAACCATTTACAATTTTTTTTAACCAATTTAGCCCAAGCATATTTTTCCACTCATTCCAAAAACAAAAAAGGCAAACCGGTAAAAAAAATCGAAATAAATCTGTTACATAAGCACGCTGGCTATTTACAACAAATTAACAAAACGTCAGCTAAATCCAAATCTCTTATGTTTTAGGTTGGCTAATCACCCATTTTTTTTATTAATTGATTATACTAATGACGAGATTATCAAAACAGTGATGCTTAAGAAGTTCACCGGGTCAGAAGGAGAGAAGGGTGATGTGCAAAAGTTCTTCGGATACATAGGCCTCTTCACTTTCGTCGGTCTTTGGTGGCTTGGTGAGTAATGAAAACCGATATAAATCTCGAGCTCTCTTCAATTTATGAACGATCGTTCCTTTTTTTTTTTCAGTTTGGCCGTTGAATGCTCTCGGACTTGAACCTCCTTTAAGCCTACCAAAGTCGGGATCGATGAGAGAAGTTCTGTTGTTGAATGGATTAATCGGGAGTGTCCTCTCCGATTACTTTTGGTAACCAAAAAATTACCACACACAAAAGGTGTTCTTAGAACTTAGAACCTGAAAATTAAAATCTATATATATTTATTATGTATTGCAGGGCTCTTTCAGTGGTTTGGACTTCTCCGCTAGTCGCAACTTTAGGCATGTCGTTGACTATTCCACTTGCCATGGTGGCAGATATGGTGATTCATGGCCGTCATTTTTCCGTCATTTACATCATCGGTTGTGTTCAGGTAAAAAGTTTAGCTATTTCCTCTTTTCTTCGAAAAATTTATAGGTTCGGTTAAGTAACCTACGACCCAGTAAAGAAAGACTAAGAATGAATTCAAAAGAGCTAAAAAGTATATTTATATTTGAAAACGTTCGCACGAATTATAACGGTAAAACCGGTCTATTTCCGGCATCATATACATAGTTGGCGCATTCTTTTTATGACTTATATATTTCTATCACAAGCATATGTATTTTACAAATTTATTCATATTCATCTTTAATCTTTTCTTAGTATGAAAAAAATTACAATAAATGACGCCATGTGAATCCCTAGAAACATGTGTTAAGTGGTATTTTTTATTTTTTCTGCTAAACAAATACGAGCATTGGGTCGAACTCTTCTTTAGTGTCAAGGGATAGCTATGAATAGTCACCGAACAAATGATTGGGTTACAAGCCAAATAAAATGTTTGAGATTGATAATAAATCTTATGCAAAGAAGATGAAGTAACATTCCTGATTTGCAATTTTATTAAAATAAAAGTGGACTATATATGTTAGGCGTGTAAATACATAGGCATGTCTATTTACCTAACATTTAAGAAAAGTAACTTGAGAAATTGCTTCTTTAGGTAATGGTTTCGTTGAAAAAATGTGTGTTTCAAAGAAGTGACTGAGAGAGAATTTTTTGACATGATTGTCAGGTTTTTGTTGGATTTGTGATCGCAAACATTTCGGGCAAGTTCTCGTGCAAGACTGACTAGCAACGGTGACACTGGACTAACATTGCTGACCCTAGATGTTCATAAGCATACATAGATTCATACATGAAAGCCAACAAAAGAAAAGGGAAAAAGGACCACAGAACGTTGTAATTTATTTTTGTTTTCTCTTAAGACTTTGTTGCCTTTCTGGATTATACTAAATAGGAAACTACCCAAATATTCTTTATTTTTGTGTAATCACAATGAAGCTTATTAGCACAGAAACTACGTTTTCAGTACTTCCAATTCATACTCACAGTAAAGCTTAAATCCCTATAGAAGATTTTGTGAGTATCAGTACAAATAATACATGTCGTACTACATTACACAGCTACCTAATGTCTTTACTAATCTGATGTCCATTCTCACCCGGCCATATCTTAACAGCTAGTCGTTTGATAAACCTCTTCAAGAGGTACATTTTTTTTGAAAACAAAACACTACTACAAATTTAGTCATCTACTACAGATGACTTTTAGATGCGACTAGTCGCATCTAAAAAAATGACGTGAAATTTATATTTTTTATTTTCAAGAGCATTAGATGCGACTTTTAATCGACGTGCAATTATTTTTTATTTTTTTTATTTTTTTAGAGGCATCAGATGCGACATTGTCGCATCCAATGGTGACATCAGATGCGACAAGTCGCATCTAAAGGTTACCAACGGATGCAATAATGTTGCATTTGATATTAGGGCTCGAATTCAAACCCTCAACCTCCCTTCTTCATCTCTCATTTCACTCTTCCTCTCCCTCTCTTCCTTCCTCTAAATCGACGCCCAGCTCCTCCCACCTCCGCCCACCCTCGTTCCGCGCCCCTCTCTCCGCCCACCCTCCCTCCGACGCCCAGCTCCTCCCTGCCTCCGCCTCCCACTCTCCCTGCCTCCGCCCACCTCCCTCCACCGCCCTCCTCCTTGCATCCACCCGCCTCCCTCCTCCCAGCCTTCGTCCACCCTCCGCCCAACCCTAGCCCTGCCTCCGCCCAACCTCCCTGCCTCCGCCCAACCTCCCTGCCTCCGCCCTCCGCCCACCCTCCGCCCTCCACCCCTTCTCCCTGTCTCCGCCGCCCCTTCCTCCTCCCTACCTCATCAAAACCTCCCGATCCCGATAGGTATGATGACAAGAAAGAGTGCCCTATTACCTCAATTGATATCATGGAATATTTGACTCCGAACAAGGGTCAGAATCTCTCTCTCATTACATATTCCAAACGAGTTGGTGTCAGTTGCCCACGAATCCAGTTGAATACACAAGATCAAAATTCTAACTTTGAGATTTGTATAAACTCGAAAATGGCCAAAGACCTCCAAACCGAGTTAGGCAACTCATCTTGGAGACTTCTCATGATGTTCTGATTATCGCCTTCAATAATGACATGACTATGGTTATAGAATTCACCCAACCTGATCGCCATGCTTAGTTGCTTCCAGCTCCGCCTCATACACGTCACTTGCCTCCACCTTGCTCATGTAGGGATTTTTGCCTATAAAGGAGATATAAGACATTTAATACATTTTTGTTATTCTTTTTGCTGAAAGTAAATTAAAGTTAAATATGCATTCTTATTTAAGATTATGTTTATACATGTATGTCTATACCCTGAAACTGTCATCAACGAAAGAAGTGTTAAGTACAGACTTGAGAAGATACTTTCTATTGAGTAATTTAAAAAAATGGTTCGCAATCTCGAGATCGATTGAGCAATCGTATCTGAGTAATGATTGTTTGAATAAATTATCGATATCTTATCTTGTGATATAGAGAGTTGTGACTGTGGAATTCATTCTTGATGTCTTGATGAAGTTATTGAACAAGACCTATGACACTTTGAAGTTCAAGATGAAACCGTTAAATCACTCGAAACTTCAAAATCACATACGAAGTGTATTTTGGTAATTACCTAAATCCTGAAGTGAATACATATTTTCTTGTGACGTTTTATGAAATTTGATTAGTTAATGGGCAATGTCCAATGAGTTTTTATTGAGCCGACGATTGGTGTCATAAACTGTTTTGTTTAATTACGTGATTCACATATATAGAATTTGTGTTGCAAGAATGCTACAGCATTAGTATCACACCATGCTTTGTTATTAGAGTGTGAGCGACTAAATCGGGCTTGTTATTCAACGAATAAAACATTACTTGAATAAAACATGTGACATGTTGTGACATCTCACTTTATGTTTTTCTCGTTCACAAATAACAAAAGAGTTTGTGAAATAATAACTCAGGGGTAAAACGGTAATTTTACATTCTCTGAGTTAATGATACGCACAAAGTATAATATCGTAAAATATACCGTGGATCGTGTGAAGAATAGCTTCATCACATCAAACAGAAATATAAACGCATGTGAACTTAGAGATGTTGAATAGTGGTCCTTTAGTTGAATATACCAATACTAAGAATTGAAAGTCGGGAAAAGTTTGTGAACTTTTGTGCCCGAACTTTATTTTAAAGTTTCGTTCGTGTGGGTCCATGAGGTCAGAATGATAGATTTTCGGATGATATTTCAGTGAACAATAAAAAGTTTATTTTCTCATTGAATGTAAATTGTGATTTACACTATGATGATTATTTATTTTGAAATTAAATAAATAATTAACTATTTTTAATTACATTTATTTAATAAGTCGAATTGTATAATTATATTGATAAGAATACAATTTTGGGATTTATATAAATAAAAGATGAAAAGAAATAAGTTCTTGATTCGTACTTGTTTGCATAGTATGGCAAGGATTGATGACTTGTCATTAAATCGATGAGATGTTTTAATTTGAATAAATATTATTTTAGAAATAAATCCAATAAATTTGAAGTGGAAATTAAAACAATGTTGGCTGCCCATATATGTGGATTTATGGGCTGAAAAATTGTTTAAACTCATTAAAAAGGATTAACAGGCTTAAGTTGACTTAATGAGATTAACTTGACCTAGGCTCGTTATCACTTGAATAAATAGACACGAACTTCACTCTCAACCCTAATTCACTCATTTGGCCGAGTACCCTAGTAAGAGAGAGTCTCCTTGGCCGAGAATCCTAGAGAGATAGAGAGAGAGAGAGAGAGAGAGAGAGAGAGAGAGAGAGAGAGAGAGAGAGAGAGAGAGAAGTTTTCCAAAAACCTAGCCGTTTTGGTTATCCTTGGCCGAACCCTAGGTGAAAGCATTTTTCGTTTGTCTATTACTTTTGAGTGATCAATCCCTTCATCTTGTTCATAGAAGAGCCCACCCTCTTAATCTCAATAAAATCCAGAGATCTTTTCGTTGACTCTATTTCGTGGTGGTTTGAGTGATTCCCTTCTCCTTGGCCGTGCACCTCTTTACCACAAGCAAGGATCAATGGAGTCTTTCGTTGAGAGGAGTCAAGGAGGCCGGCCATACACGTAGACGCATGCGAGAGATTCAGACTCAGGTTGTTGGAAATTATTTAACAAATTAAACAATGATATTACATAACACATCTATATGTGGTGGAATTATATAATATGATCTGTATTAAAACTCATTTTAATAAACTAACAACCTAGGAATTAAATATCTTAAACATGTCAATAAACTATTTGTTCTAAACATGTCAATAAATTGAAGCAAACTATCTAACAACTTATAAACACATTCATAAATCATTATCTTCAGATCTAATTCGTTTTAGGAAACTTACAGTTGAGATTGTAAACAATCTCGGATGTTGCTAGCTAACTCCGGAAGGTCTCGTCGAAAATTTCTTCAAAAATAGACTCTGGTCAGACTCTGGCCCGCCGGAATGGATCCTGGTCGGTCGGCCAGAAATGTGTCTGCGGCGCTGTGGCTTCCTCCGGATAAATCTGACCATGAAACTATGCAGGAACAGTGAAGAGACCTAGGACTAGGTCCCTGTAAAAAGGCTTGACCAGATTCCTCGTCAAACTCCCGTGGTGAGCTAGGCACACTCTGCGTCCGGCGAAAAACTCCAGTCAAGGCGACCCAATCCGGCCAGCAGGCTGAAATGAGTGTCGCTCTGTTTCTCTCGATTTCTTTGCATTTCGAGTGGATACCTTCGTGTACAAAGTCACTCAAACACCAATTGAAAAGTCAATGGTAATTTCCTCGAGATTTGATGAGATTAAGAGGGTGGACTCTTCAATTGAACAACAAGGGACACTCGGGATCACTCAAAAACTTTTGGGAGATCAAGAAAATATTTCTTGATCTCTCTCTGTCTAAAAATTCGACCAGAGAACTAAGGAGCAGGGGGAGAGAGAGGTTGGCCAAAAAAATTATTATTAGGGTTAGGGTTAGGGTTTTCAACAAACCCTTTAAATAGAGAGAGAACATGCTTTTCTTAGGTCAAACTCAATAGTCAAAGTTAAGCCCATTATTCTTTTAATTAAGATAAATTACCCAAAATACCACCATTTGTATTTGGTTTTCCCAAAATACTAGTACAAAAGTTTAAAATACCCCTAAAATAATATCTTTACATTTTATTTCATATCCATAATAATCAGTTATTATTTATTTATTTTTAAAAATATTAAACTTTAAAAGATAAAAATACTACAACAATAAAAAAAAATTAAATTTTTAATCTTTTTCATAATTATTTTGGCCGGTAATATAGTGAAAGGCATTTGTGTTAGTTTATTTTTTTAAGGGTATTTCGTTTTTTCAAAGTAAATTTACTTGTATTTTTGGAAAAAAAAAATTATTTTTTGGTAGATTTTGGGAAAATAAAAAATAAAAGGTGGTATTTCGGGCAATTCCTCTTTAATTAATTTCAAAAATTAATTCTCTGACCTAATTCATTAATTATGGCCGAGTATGATCCTATATATTTTGAAAATAGCTATTTTGATTTATTTTTATAATAATATTTAATTATTTTGGAATATCTCATTTATTTAATGACAAGTCATTATTGTCATATTATTCAAGATAGTACGAAATCAGAAAATATTTATTTTCATATTTTATTTATTTGAATAATTTAAATATGTTAATATCCATATATTAACATAATATGATTTATTAAATAAATGTAATAATAGATAACCAATTATTTATTTAATTAATTAGAAAAATATTTTCTTAGTGTAAATCACAATTTACTAAAATGATAAAATTAAATTGTCCTTTTTCAATAAATCTCGTCCGAGTGTCTATAATTGAGACCTAATGCATCCACATGAACGAAGCTTTAGAATAAAGATCGGACTAAAAAGTTCACAAATTTTTTTCGTCTTTTAATTCTTAATATTAGTCGATTCCACTAAAGGACAATTATTGAAGCTCTCTAAGTTCATATGCGTATATTTTCCGTTTGATGTGGCAAAACAATTCTTCACACGATCCATGGAGTATTTTACGATATTACCCTTCATGTGTATCAGTAACTCAGAGGAATGTAAAATTACCGTTTTACCCCTGAGTTATTATTTCACTAACTCCTTTGTTATTTGTGAATGAGAAAACATAAAGCGAGATGTCTTTACATGTCACATGTTTTAATCAAAGAATGTTCTTATTCGATGAATACCTATCCAGGTTTATGTTGGAATAGCTCTAGGGTTAAGAAAAATTATCATTAATCATATTATTGGCGAAATATAAAATTTCTTTACAAGTAAACTATTTTACTGACCTAGGCAAAGTGCATATACATGTTATAATTAAAAAAAAAATATTCAAACTACTTGAATACTAAACTTTCTTGTATCTTCAAACTTGAAGCGTCTTGGGAAAGGTGGATCTTCTTCCTTTGCTCGATTCCTTCACGCCTAGTCTTGCACTTTAGAAACCTAAGGTTTCTATTACAAGAGTCTATAGAGATTTAGAAGGATTTGTGTGTGGGCACAATTAAACAATATGAACCAAGAACAATACTTGGATCATAAGCTAATTCTCTAGATCAATTGAGGATCTAGGTGTATAATAAAAAGGAGTATTTTCTAGAGAGAGAGGGTCGGCCACAGTGCAAGAGAGAGTAAAAATAAAAGCTTATTTTCACATCTCTATGTGAGGGTCTATTTATAGGAGAAAGAAAAAATCTATAAAGGTCAATTATGCATTCATGAAAGAATAATGCATTCATGACACAATATTTGATTTTCTCTTCCCCTTTCTCTCCTAAGTTGGCCGGCCATGCATTGTGCATTAGTGAGGAAATTTGTTTCCTCATTTAGCACATTTGTTTCCTTCTTAAGGAAATTCATTTCCCTTTTACTTTTGGGTAATTATCTTTATAATTAAAGGGAAATAAAACTCTCTTCTTTGATGCATGTTGGCCGAATTCTTTAGCAAGAGAAGGGAATCTAGATGTTTCCTTATTTCTTTTAAGACAATTCTTAAAATATCCATTGTAGAATTATTATTTCACAAATAATGAAATTAATTTCTTAATACCTCAAACGACTTTTCGGCTTTATAAAATAATTTATATTTTCTTCATATAAAAATATTCAAAATCTTATTTTGAGATTCACATCAGTTATGTCCATGGGGACAAGAATACCCTTTAGACATTTTCCGAGAAAAAATATAGTTCAATATTTGAACTTATTTTGACTTAATTTCTAGTTTAACAATCCTACTCTAATGACATGTAATAGTGACCTTATGGATCCAAATGAACAAAGCTTGAGCTTCTATACTCCGACTCAAAAGTTCACAAACCTTTTCCGAGTTTAAGCTTAATGTCAACTGACTCCACTAAAGAGTTGACACTGAGAATCTCTCGGTTCAAATGAGTTTATTTTATGCTCAAATTCAACTTAATTATATTGAGTGGATCCATTGAATGTTATCTATGATTACCCTTCATGCAAATCATCAACTAGATGAGATTTATAAATTACCATTTTACCCTTCTAGTAGTTATTTCCTCAAAGCACAGTGTGATACTGATGCATTGGCATTGTTTCAACATAAATTCCTTATTTGTGAATCTCATAACCTAACATGACAGTGCTATGACACCAACCGTCGGGTCAGATGCAACTATAACTTAGCGATTGCCCATTGACAAATCAAATGTCATAAGGTGTCACATTGATTATGCATTCGCTTCAGGATTTAGGTAAGTACCAAAATATCCCTCGTATGTAATCTTGAAGTTTTGAGTGTTTAAACGGTTTTATCTCGAGGTTTAGAGTATCACAGGTCTTGTTCAATATCTTCTATAAGATATCAAGAATGAAACACATAGTCACAACTCTCTACATCACAAGATAAGATATCATGAATCATTCAAACAATCATTAATCAGATTCGATTGCTCTATCGATCTTAAGATTGCGAACAAATGTTTAAACTAGTCACAAGGGGCTATCTTGTCAAGTCTGTATTTAGCACCCCTTTCGTTGATGATAGTTTCAGAGCGTAACAAACATACATAAACACAAGCTTAAATGAAGAATGAATATTTAACTTTATTTAATGTCTCAGCAAAATCAAATACAAAATACTTATAATGTCTTGAATCTCCTTTGTGGGCACCAATCCCAACAAACTCACACTTGCCTCAAAGGAGATAAGAATGATCTTTTAGTCATCTCTTCTGTGAACGATATCTAGTACTAGGTGATACTTCCGCTCTATGTGTTTAGAGCGGTTGTGACTTCTTGGCTCTTTACAGTTAGCGAAAGCCCCACTGTTATCACAATAAAGTGTGATAGGCTCGCTTGCACTTGGAATTACTTTCAAGTACATAAGGAATTTCCTCAGCCAAACATCCTCCTTTGCAACTTCACAAGCTGCCACATACTCGGCTTCCATGGTCGAGTCAGCAATGCAAGATTGCTTAATACTCCTCTAGACCACAAATCCACCATTCAGGGTGAACACATATCCTGAAGTGGATTTCCTGGAATCCTTATCCGCTTGAAAATCGGAGTCGGTATATCCCGTCATCTTCAGGTCACCACCTGAGTATGCAGGCACGTAGTTTCTCGTTCTCCGGAGATACTTGAGAACATGCTTGACAACAACTCAGTGCTCGGGTCCAGGGTTTGACTGAAACCTACTCACCACGCCCACTGCGTAGCAAATATCTGGCCTCGTACAAAGCATAGCATACATGAGACTTCCTACGGCTGAAGTGTAAGGAATGTGTCTCATGTCCTCAACCTCGTAAGGAGTCTTGGGAGACTGCTCACTTGAGAGATGCACTCCATGTCTGAAAGGTGTATGTCCTTTCTTGGAGTCTTGCATACTGAAGCGATCCACGATCTTATCAATATAAGATACTTGGGAAAGTACTAACTTCCGATTTTTTCGATATGTGAAGATATGAATCCCTAGAATGTAAGCCGCTTCTCCTAGATCCTTCATCTCAAATTTCTTTGACAGCCAGATCTTAGCCTCTGATAACTTTCCTACATCATTCCCAATGAGTAGTATGTCATCCACATATAGGACTAAGAAGACCACCTTGCCATCGTTTATCATCTTATAAACGTATGGCTCATCTACTGACTGATCAAAGCCGTAGCCTTTCACAGTCTCGTCGAATCTGATATTCCACGATCTAGATGCTTGCTTAAGTCCATAAATGGACTCTAGCACCTCAAAAACCTTGCCTGGCCTTTCTCTATGAACCCGTCTGGTTGAGCCATATAAATTCGCTCGTCAAGACTCCTATTCAAAAATGCAGTCTTTACATACATCTACCAAATTTCATAATCAAGGGCGGCATCAATGAATAAAAGAGTGCGGATGGACTTCAGCATCGCGACTGGCGAGAAGGTATCCTCATAGTCGATACCTTACTTTTGTGTGAACCCCTTCGCCACAAGTCGTACCTTAAATGTCTCAACATTTCCATCCGGTCCTCTTTTCTTCTTGTAGATCAATTTTCACCCTACAGGTTTGATGCCTTCGGGTAGATCTACAAGTTTCCTGACCTTGTTGATATACATCGAATACATTTCAACGTTCATGGTTTCTTGCCATAGGTTTGCTTCGGAACTCTGCATCGCTTGGGAAAATGATGCTGGATCATCTTCCTCCTGGTATATGACTGCAGTGAAAATCTCTCCGATACCCATGTATCGATCAGGTTGTCGCACAATCTTGTTATAGCGACGAATCACATGAGGCTCTGGTTCCGAACGTGATTCTTCTACTGTTGGACAGGACTCGTCCTATCTTGTGAAGTACCAGCTACTTCACCCAACAACTCCTTCGGCACAAGTCTGCTTCTCGGCAGAGAATTTTTTATATAGTCTGCTTCAAGAAACCTAGTGTTCATGCTAACGCACGTTTTCAAATCAGCAGGACTGTAAAAGAACTACCCTTTTTGTTTACTTTGAATATCCAACGAGAAGGCACAATTCTGAACGACTAGACAACTTGCTAATCTTTTGTCTCAGCACATGTACTCAACAACCCCAGATTTGGACGTGGTGTAAATTAGATTTTCTACTAGTCCATCTCTCATAGGGAGTGCCGTGGACCGTCTTAGACAGAACCTGGTTCAATATATAAGCTGGCGTCTCTAGGGCATATCCCTTGAACGAGTCGGGAAGTGATGAGTAACTCATCATCGACCTTACAATATCTAGCAGAGTTCGATTCCTTCTCTCTGACACACCGTTTTGCTATGGAGTGCCAGATGTTGTAAGCTGAGACTGAATACCTTCTTCTCTAAGAAGGTCTTCGAACTCTCCAGACAAGTACTCTCCCCCTCGATCCGATCGAAAGGTTTTGATCTGCTTCTCCGTCTGCTTCTCAACCAAAACCCGATATTCTTTGAACACTTCAAAAGTATCGGATTTGTGTCGCATAAGGAAAATGTGACCAAACGTTGAGTAGTCATCAGTGCAAGTTACAAAGTATTCGTAACCTCCTCTTGCCTGAATGTTGATTGGACCACATACATCACTATGTACAAGTTCTAATAACTGTGTGCCTCTTAGACCCTTTGATGAGAAAGGTCTCTTGGTCATCTTGCTCTCAAGACAGGATTCACACGTGGGCATGGATCCCACGGTTAGATATTTCAAACGACCATCCTTTGTCAACCTCTTAATCCTATCTAGGTCAATATGTCGAAGACGTAAGTGCCATAGATTTGTGTTGTTTGTTTCATCACTATGAAACATCTTACGCTTCCCGAGTGAATCACTATTCACTTCGGTGTCCAAGATTGTTGGCTCATTTGGATATAGATAATATATCGATTCCACACGATGAGCTTTAGTAATGAACGAATCATCAAAACAAATTTCAATACCATTATTGATTTTAAACTTGAAAAATTGCTCTTCTAAACGACCAAAAGAAACAAGGTTCTTACTAAAATCCGGAACGTAATAAACATTATTCAATTTAAGCTTCAAGGTCCCAACTGATCTCGCTCCGACATTCGTTTCATTTCCCCAGTGTAACGTGAAATCTCCGTTATTTAAGCGTCTGGTTTGCCTTAAACCATTCAAAGTACACACAATATGGTCAGAAGTCCCGCAATCTAATATCCATGGCGATTCTTTATTTGTGATGTAACACACTTGAGTCGTTGACTCATTCTGTTGGCGTTTTTGGGTCCTCTCATCATCATCTTAGAACTTGAAATCGAGGCTTTGTGTTCAGCAACATTGAGCTCCCTAGACTTCCTCTTATTCTTAGAGATAAGTCTGTCGGCAGTCTGCAACTCCTTCATGAGCTCAATGACAAAGTACTCGAGCTTGTTCATGGAGAAGTTCAGATGGAAGCTATCGAACGATTCCATCGGAGTCTCCAAGATCATGTCGATCTTGGTTTCTCCGTCGATCTCAGAACTAAGAATCTCCATGTCGTTCAGGAGACGCATGATCAGTAGCATGTGTTCCCGAACTGAAGATCCTGGCTTCATCCTGCAGTTCATGAAACTGTGGATTGCTTGTTGCCTTACCTGACGCCCATGACATCCAAACATCTCATGGAGATTATAAAAGATGCCGCATGGTGTGGACATGTCTTGATGAGATTGTTGCAACACATTGCTCATAGATGCTAAAATGTAGCATCTAACAATCTCGTCGGATCTCATCCACGCATCGTAGGCGTCCTTGTCCTCCTTACTCAAGTCAGCACTCGGACGAAGAGGACACGGGGTCGTGAGAACATACGTGTGCTTTTCCACGCGTCAACACGATGTCGAGGTTACGTTTCCGATTAACGTAATTCTCACCCTCAAGTTTGTTTGAACTCAAAATCGTTTGCAATGGGTTAAAAGACATTTTGCTGAAAATATTAAATAAGATAAATAATTGTAGTATGTGTTACAGATTCGAATTATATGCATGAACAATCCTAATATGGTGAGGAAAGAGATAAATAATTGTCACACCCCGACAAGTCGTTTATCATTTACTCAAAATTTGCGGTAATTTTTTTGTCAAAGTATAAACGACATGTCGTGTGACAACTTTTCATATCAGCATACACATTAACATTCATACTATATATCTATTCACACACTGTTCACAAAACATTACTAAAAATAAGGCCCATCAGGTCACACTAGTTCATATACGAGGTTTTGCCCGTGTGGAGACACCTTCCAGTCAACCCGCTATTACACCTACGTATTTTATTCACACTCCTTACATATATCACCAAAACCGAGTGAGCTAATGCCCAGTAAGCAGAAACGATGCATATGATATGAATGTCAATTACAACTCAATCCATTCTTTTCATCTTTTCTTATTTGATAACTTTTCTTACTCGCGTGCGTGGTATGTGTTGTAAGAGGTTCACCATGGCTTAACTCACATACATATATAACTAACTCAAACCAAAACCATAAGGTCCCAGACTACATATAGTTTGACAGTCGCGGCCAATGGTACCCAGTTTTACATATGACCAGACGACTCGTGAGACCAATCCTATCTCACGGGCCATGGTTAACTCCCCAATCCTAGGAGTTAACGAAACTGGTTCCATGATCTTAGAAACCAGCCAAGCCATCCATGAACGACCCACAACGCAACACCACTTTTTGAAAAAAACAAAAGAACCTCATTTCTCATTTCAAACTATTTCCACTTCCATTTTATAAAATATGCACATGTATGAAAATGCAATAAACTCAACAAACATATATCATGTAAATGCAAGCATACACATAGCACACAATACATCATTTTTGTGATACAAATGAAATGTTTCTACTTACTTGGATACTTTCGAATCCCGATTCCTTTTTAACAAAAAAAATCGTTTCCTTACTTCACGTAGCTTTGTCCACGTACTACATTTACGCTCGCTGCTATCCTTGCAACGATCTGAACTTATCTATAGAAGAGAAAGATTGAATGTTGAGGGTACTTACTATCTCGTTCATCGACATACTAACGAACAAATTCTTACTAAAAGAAAAGTTCACTTCAAACGTATTAAAAACGTTCCCCTAGTTACGCTACCCCTAACCTCTCGGCTAACGGCATACATACACTCAAATAAGAACAAAACATAGGAAACAACTTAGGAACGTCCTATATCATTTGACCATCTACTCTTATAACTGGGTAAAACCCATAGTTTAGAATAGATTCCTGAGAGTCGAAACTAAAGAAAAGAACGCAAATATAACATTTCTCGTTGATATTCTCTTTTTTTTCAAACTAAAAGAGTCGAGCTTTTAGTCGAACTCGATTATTAATATATAAGTAATATAAGGATACTAACTAATTACGTGAATAATCAACAAGTTTGATAATAATAACATAATATTTTCTAATAGTTCACATCCAATAAAATTGAAAATTGAAACACTTAATCATTAACAATATAATAGTACTATAATTAATAATATTTTAAATAACTCGTAAAAATAATTAACAATTCGTAACCACTTCGAGTCAAGACTCGGGAATTTTTCGACTCACTACACGCTAAACAAACATTTTGTGAGCCTCCGAGTCAAAACCGAAAGGCCTTTCTTTATCGGCCTGGTCCGACCTCGCCTCGTCGACACCCGCACGGCAGCTCCGCCACTCCTCGGACAACGCATATCTCAAGTTACACAACTCCAATTCAACCCATTCCAATTCTTCAATAAAGTAGACATCTGTAGAATTCTATTGACATATTACAAGTTAAATTTGAAGTGGAATGGCTATCTCAAAAATATCTCGTAACAACAAATTTTGCGGATTCGGTTTTCAGGGTTTAAATCACAACTTCAAAAATTCATATCCCCTTCGTTACTTAACGAAATTTCACGTTCTAGTACATTTTAGAAAGCCCAGAACCTCTTTTATACACCAAAAATATCCACATAAAATAATCACAATCATAGGTGAGGCGTTGACCTCTATTAAGAATCAGGTCGGAGGTATTATTTGTTTTCCACCTTTTCAAAATCAATTCAAAACGAGCCCAAACATAATCCTTCTCAATTCCGACCTCAAACACACCATAAACCACAAATATAATTACCGAGTACAAAATCCCCAAATTTGTATGAAGAACCCTAATTCGAAAATCAACAACCGACGGTTTTTGAAAATCAATACCTCACGCCGTTGAGAACACACAGCCAAGCTCGATTCCACCCTTCTTCTTCGCTGAATCACCACGAAACAAGAGAAATGCAGAGGACAACATAACCATAAGAACACTAGCTTGTGAGAATTGGAGCTCAAATAAGTCGGGAGAAATAAAAAGAATCGGAGAGGTTTCCTTACCTTCATCCTCCGCCTATCTCTCCGTCCTTCGTCTCCGGCCGATCCTTCGCTTTCCGACGACGATTTCTTCTCTCTCTCTCTCTCTCTCTCTCTCTCTCTCTCTCTCTCTCTCTCTCTCTCTCTCTCTCTCTCTCTCTCTCTCTCTCTCTATATATATATATATATATATATATATATATATATATATATTTTCAGCCCTATTGTTTCTAAAGTTTATATTTTGGCCGTGCAACATAAGATGTAGAAGAAGCATCATCAACTTTTCCATATTTTCTCATTAAATTCTCTAATTTTCGTAATTTTCTAATGTGACCCCAAACTCACTTTCTATTGACATTTAAGTCATCATTTTGGTAACAATTGGGTCCTTGTCACAAAATAATGTTTATAAATCCATGATAAAAATGGATAGTTAATTTGTGACTAACTCGAGAATTTTCTCGTTACACTTATTAATTTAAATATAATTAAGGTCTCTCGGAATTTGTTATTATCCTTTAATAACTCCGAGATATTCCATCCCCTTAACGTAATTTAAATTAATTTGATTTCGTTGGACTTTCGATCCACTAAAGGTTTACTTTCAACGAAGGAACCTCATATATCCCTTAAATTTGTACAATCCAGTGATACAAAAGTTTATAGTTTACAATCTCTAGCCCCTAAAAAGAGTTTCGTCCTCGAAACTTAAATCAAGGTAGGGTACTTCTTTTGCATCTCACTTTCGAGCTCCCAGGTAGCTTCTTCTGCCGAGTGTCTCTTCCATATCACTTTTACAAGAGGAATAGTCTTATTTCTTAAGATTTTCTCTTTATGGTCAAGGATTGCAACAGCTGGTTCTTCATATCTGACGTCAGGAGAAATCTCAACCTCTTGATCTTGAAGTACATGTGAGGGATCAGACACGTACTTCCGTAACATCGAAACGTGAAAAATCTCATGGAGGTTGGACATAGATGGCGGTAAAGCTAGACGATATGCAGTCTTGCCTACACGCTCAAGGATCTAAAAAGGTCCGACATATCTTGGATTGAGATTTCCCTTATTTCCAAACCTCATCACGCCACGCATCGGTGAAACCTTCAAGAAGACTATATCTCCTATCTCAAATTCTAGAGGTCTTCTTCGCTTGTCAGCGTAGCTCTTTTGGAGACTTTGGGAAGTCTTCATTCGAGCTTGAATCTTTTTAATCGCCTCTGTAGTCTGCTCTACAATTTCTGGTCCGATGATCTTACTTTCACCAGCTTCATCCCAATGAATTGGAGAACGACACTTTCGTCCATAGAGAGCTTCATACGGAGCCATTCCTATCGTTGCTTGGTAGCTGTTGTTGTACGAAAATTCAATCAAAGGAAGATAACGACTCCACGAGCCATGAAAGTCTAGGACACATGTCCTGAGCATATCTTCCAATATCTGAATCATACGCTCACTCTGACCATTAGTTTGGGGATGAAAAGCTGTACTAAACTTCAATCCTGTCCCCAAATTCTCTTGCAAGCTCTTCCAAAACTTTGTCGTGAAACGAGTGTCACGATAAGAAATAATAGAATTGGGAATTCCATGGAGACGCACAATCTCTTTGATGTAGACCTCATCAAGCTTATCCATAGAGTGAGTGGTCTTGATCGAAAGAACATGTGCTGACTTAGTCAATCTGTCAATAATGACCCATATAGAATTATGAACAGCAACCGTTTTTGGCAAACCTGACACAAAATCCATCGATTTGTTCTCACTTCCACTGTGGAACCTCTAGGGGTTGCAACATTCCTGCTGGTTTTTGATGTTCGGCCTTGCCTTGTTGACAAGTCAAACACTTTTAGACGAAATCAACGACATCCTTCTTCATACCTGACCACCAATAGACTTTTTTCAAGTCGTGATACATCTTTGTCACACCTGGATGCACAGAGTATGGCGCTCCATGAGCTTCCACAAGAATCTCCTTCTTTAAATCCTCGTCTGCTGGGACACAAAGCCTCGTATTAAATCTAAGCACCCCATCTGATACTTGGAAATCCATTCTCTTTCTAGATCCTATTTCATCACAGATCCTTTCTAAGTAAGTGTCTGAGGACTGTTGGTCCTTCCAGCAACGTAGGTTGTAGCAACATAGACATTAATCTTGCCAGATACCCTTTATGCACAATCTCTAGCCAAAAACTCTGCAATTATGACAATAGTGGTTTTTGTGTTACTGACTAGGCGTCAACGCTTGTGGGCATTCTCCTACTCAACGCATCGACCACTACGTTCGCCTTCCCCGGATGATAGTCAATTACACAGTCATAGTCCTTTACTAACTCCAGCCATCGTCTTTGCCGCATATTCAACTCTTTTTGTGTGAAGAAGTACTTCAAACTCTTGTGATCTGTGTAGATCTAACACTTCTCTCCGTAGAGATAATGTCTCCATAGTTTCAACGTGAACACTACCGCAGCTAACTCTAAGTCATGAGTTGGGTAGTTTTGCTCATACTCCTTAAGCTGGCGAGAAGCATAGGCGATGACTTTGCCTCCTTGCATCAATACACATCCTAATCCGCACCGAGAAGCGTCTGTGTATATCACGAATCCTTGTGATTGGATTGGAATAGTCAATATCGGGGTTGACACTAGTCTACGCTTTAGCTCTTCGAAGCTCTTTTCACAAGTGTCGGACCATTGAAACTTCAGGTTCTTGCGAGTCATACATGTAAGTGGTGCGGAAAGCTTTGCAAATCCTTCCACAAATCTCCAATAATAACCCGCTAGACCCAAGAAACTACGAATCTCGATGGCATTATTTGGTTGAGGCCACTTGCTAACAGCTTCAACCTTTGACGGATCTACAACAATCCCCTCCTTGGAGACAACATGACTGAAAAATGCCACTTGCTCGATCCAAAACTAGCACTTCTTGAATTTCGCGTAGAGCTGATTGTCCCTCAGTCTTTTCAAGACTAGTTTTAAATGCTTTGAATGTTCTTATTTCGTGCGAGAATATATAAGAATATCATCAATGAAGACTATGACGAACTTATCCAATAAATCTTTGAAAACTCGTTCATCGGATCCATGAAACCAGCAGGGGCGTTTATTAATCCAAAATACATGACTAAAAACTCATAGTGTCCATATCTTGTCCCGAAAGTCATTTTTGGGATATCTTCAACGCTGACTTTCGACTGACGATAGCCACTTCTCAAGTCGATCTTTGAAAATACCGCAGCTCCTTGCAATTGATCGAACAAATCGTCAATCTTTGGAAGTGGGTATTTGTTCTTGATCGTGACATTGTTGAGCTCCCTATAGTCGATGCATAATCTCATAGTCCCATATTTCTTCTTAATGAACAACACTAGAGCTCCCCATGGAGAAAAGCTGGGACAAAGAAAGCTTTTATCCAACAACTCTTGTAATTGAACTTTAAGCTCTTTTAACTCTACCGGTGCCATTCGGTATGGAGTTTTAGATATAGGAGCAGTTCCGGGAATCAAGTCAATAACAAACTCGATATCTCGGTCCGGAGGTAAACCAGGCAAGTCCTCAGGAAAATCATCTTTAAATTCATTAACTATAGGCACATCCATTAGATTAAACTTGGACTCGACCTTTGTTTCTATCAAACTAGCTAAGAACCCAACACATCCCCCCGTTAAATAGCCTATGTGCCTTCACCGCCGAGATGAGAGGCGTTCTCAATGTATTGGTGTTCCCAATACATGAGAATTCATCCTGATTGGGTGGGCTAAACAACACTATCGTCCTCTTACAATCTATGAAGGCATAGTGTTTAGACAACCAATCCACTCCTAGAATATGTGGCTTACTCAAGTTATCAGCCTAACTACAAAGTAAGAACATCAAAGAATGCACGAAAAAACTTACTGGTTGACGGCGCATCCCCACTTGGCAATACTCGTATATGAACGGTCTACATAATCGATTTATTTTAAACCTGGGCTCTGATACCAAACTTTGTCACACCCCGACAAATCGTTTATCATTTACTCAAAATTTGCAGTGATTTTTTTTGTCAAAGTATAAACGTGATGTCGTGTGACAACTTTCCATATCAGCATACACAATAACATTCATACTATATTTCTATTCAGACACTGCTCACAAAATATTACTCAAAATAAGGCCCATCGATCAAACTAGTTCATATACAAGGTTTTGCCCGTGTGGAGGCGCCTTCCAGTCAACCCACTAATGCACCTACGTATTTTATTCACACTCCTTACCTGTATCACAAAAACTGACTGAGCTAACGCCCAGTAAGCAGAAACGATGCATATGATATGAATATCAATTACAACTCAATCCATTCTTTTCATCTTTTCTCATTTTATAACTTTTCTTACTCGTGCGCGTGGTATGTGTTGTAAGAGGTTCACATGGCTTGTCTCACATACATGTATGACAAATTCAAACCAAAACCATAAGGTCCCAGACTACATATGGTTTGACAGTCACGGCCAACGGTACCCAGTTCTACATATGACCAGACGGCTCGTGAGACCAATCCTATCTCATGGGCAATGGTTAACTCCCCGATCCAAGGAGTTAACCAAAATGGTTCCCCGATCCTAAGAACCATCCAAGCCATCCATGAACGACCCACAACACAACACCACTTTTTGAAAAAAACCTCATTTCTCATTTCAAACTATTTCCACTTCCATTTTATAAAATATGCACATGTATGAAAATGCAATCAACTCAACAAACATATATCATGTAAATGCAAGCATACACATAGCACACAACACATCATTTTTGTGATACAGGTGAAATGTTTCTACTTACCTGGATACTTCGAATCCCGATTCCTTTTTAACAAAAAGATTCGTTTCTTTACTTCACGTAGCTTCGTCCACGTACTACCTTTACGCTCGCTGTTATCCTTGCAACGATCAGAACTTATGTATAGAAGAGAAAGATTGAATGTCGAGGGTACTTACTATCTCGTTCATCGACATACTAACGAACAAATTCTTACTAAAATAAAGTTCACTTCAAACGTATTCAAAATGTTCCCCTAGTTGCGCTACCCCTAACGTCCCGGTTAACGGCATACATACACTAAAATAAGAACAAAACATAGGAAACAACTTAGGAACGTCCTATATCATTCGACCATCTACTCTTATAACTGGGCAAGATCCATAGTTTAGAATAGATTCCTGAGAGTCGAAACTAAAGAAAAGAACCCAAATATAACATTTCTCGTTGATATTCTCTTTTTTTTCAAACTAAAAGAGTCGAGCTTTTAGTCGAACTCGATTATTAATATATAAGTAATATAAGGATACTAACTAATTACGTGAATAATCAACGAGTTTAATAATAATAACATAATATTTTCTAATAGTTCACATCCAATAAAACTGAAAATTGAAAGACTTAATCATTAACAATATAATAGTACTATAATTAATAATATATTAAATAACTCGTAAAAATAATTAACAATTCGTAACCACTTCGAGTCAAAACTCGGGAATTTCTCGACTCACTACACGCTAAACAAACATTTCGTGAGCCTCCGAGTCAAAACCGAAAGGCCTTTTTTTATCGGCCTGGTCCGACCTCGCCTCGTCGACACCCGCACGGCAGCTCCGCCACTCCTCGGACATCGCATATCTCAAGTTACAAAACTCCAATTCAACCCATTCCAATTCTTAAATAAAGTAGTCATCTGTAGATTTTTATTGACATATTACAAGTTAAAGTTGAAGTGGAATGGCTATCTCAAAAATATCTCGTAACAACAAATTTCGCGGATTCGGTTTTCAGGGTTTTAATCACAACTTCAAAAACTCATATCCCCTTCGTTACTTAACAAAATTTCACGTTTTTGTACATTTAGAAAGCCCAGAACCTCTTCTATACACCAAAAATATCCACAAAAAATAATCACAATCGTAGGTGAGGCGTTGACCTCGATTAAGAATCAATTCAAAACGAACCCAAACATAATCTTTCTCAATTCCGACCTCAAACACACCATAAACCACAAATATAATTACCAAATACAAAATTCCCAAATTTGTATGAAGAACCCTAATTCGAAAATCAACAGTCGGCGGTTTTTGAAAATCAATACCTCACGCCGTTGAGAACACACAGCCAAGCTCGATTCCACCCTTCTTCTTCACTGAGTCACCACGAAACAAGAGAAACGCAGAGGACAACATAACCATATGAACACTAGCTTGTGCGAATCGGAGCTCAAATAAGTCGGGAGAAATAAAAAGAATCGGAGAGGTTTCCTTACCTTCATCCTCCGCCTATCTCTCCGTCCTTCGTCTCCGGCCGATCCTTCGCTTTCCGACGACGATTTCTTCTCTCCCTCTCTCTCTCTCTCTCTCTCTCTCTCTCTCTCTCTCTCTCTATATATATATATATATATATATATATATATATATATATATATATATATATATATATTTTTTATATATATATATATCTATTTTCGTTTGTTTGAGCCCTATTGTTTCTAAAGTTTATGTTTTGGCCGTGCAACGTAAGATGTAGAAGAAGCATCATCAACTTTTCCATATTTTCTCATTAAATTCTCAAATTTTTCGACCTTTTCAAAAGTGACCCCACACTCACTTTCTTTTGATATTTAAGTCATTTATTTTGGTAACAATTCGGTCCTTGTCACAAAATAATGTCTATAAATCCATGATAAAAATGGATAGTTAATTTGTGACTAACTCGAGAATTTTCTCGTTACACTGATTAATTTAAATATAATTAAGGTCTCTTGGAATTTGTTATTATCCTTTAATAACTCCGAGATATTCCATCCCCTTAACATAATTTAAATTAATTTGATTTCATTGGACTTCCGATCCACTAAAGGTTTACTTTCAACGAAGGAACCTCATATATCCCTTAAATTTGTACAATCCAATGCTACAAAAGTTTATACTTTACAATAATTCATGGTATTATTAACAACAATGATCAATCATTTTTCCGAGGGAAACCATAATTGATCTCCTTTTCATAGTGACACATCACTATTTAGTTCAAACCGTCCAAGAAGTAACAACTTCTAATTCTTACTAATTAGCATAAACTTTGATAATTTATTTTTAATGCAGGGCCTCGAGGGAGGATTACTTTTAAAACATAAGTCTAAGTGTGCAACCGGCGTGTGAGCCTTTAATCAAGTCACTTTGATAATGGTTCACCGAGGGGAGACCCCGCATCATCGTTTCTCTTTAAGGCTTGGTTCGTAACAATTTGATTAACTTAATGCTTCCGAAGTACTCCCATTAAAGGGAGGACCACGAGGGTGACTCTTAGTTCATCACACATTAAGGCTGCCTTCCTTGTCTTCTCGTCGTCGGATTACAATTAAATGAAATTACAATTTAAATTGTCCTCGCAAATTGAGGCTCACAAATTTAAAATTTAGTAAAATAAAATTAATCCGGTACGATAACCGGAAAATTCTTAGGACCATAACAATGAGGATCCATCCACAAAACACACACACAAGCATTCATAACGCATTCCAAATCATACAAAAAACGCCAACAGCAAACTAGTCAATTGAGATCCAATTCATTTTAGGAAACTTACAATTGAGATTGTAAACAATCCCGGACGTTGCTAGCTAACTCTGGAAGGCCTCGTCGAAAATTTCTTCAAAAAGAGACTCTGGCCGGAATAGACAGCTTTGGCCTGCCGGAATGGATTCTAGCCGGCCGGCCAAAAATGTGTCTACAGCGCTGTGGCTTCCTTCGGATGAATCTGACCGCGAAACTTTGCAAGAACGTGGAAGAGACATAGGGCTAGGTCCCTGTAAAAATGCTTGACCAGATTTCTCGTCAAACTCCCGTGGTGAGCTAGGCACACTCTGCGTCCGGCGAAAAATTCAAGTCAGGCGACCCAATCTGGCCAGTAGGTTGAAATGAGCCTCGCTCCGTTTCACTCGATTTCTTCGCATTTCGAGTGGTTACCTGCCTGTACAAAGTCACTCAAACACCAATGGAAGAGTTAATGGAAATTCCCTCAAGATTTAATGAGATTAAGAGGGTAGGCTTTTCAATTGAACAAGAAGGGACACTCGGGATCACTCAAGAACTTCCAGGAGATCAAGAAAATCTCTCTCTGTCTAAAAATTCGATCAAAGAACTCAGGATAGGGGGAGAGAGAGGTTGGCCAAAATTTTTATGATTAGGGTTAGGATTAGGATTTTCAAAAAAACCCTTTAAATAGAGAGAGAGCGGGCTTTTCTTAGGTCAAATCCAATAGTCAAACTTAAGCCCATTATTCTTTAAATTAATTTCAAAAATTAATTCTCTGACCTAATTCATTAATTATGGCCGAGTATAATCCTTTATACTTTGAAAATATTTATTTTGATTTATTTCCATAATAATATTTAATTATTTTGGAATATCTCATTTATTTAATGACAAATCATTATTTTCATACTATTGAAGATAATACGAAATGAGAAAATATTTATTTTCATCTTTTATTTATTTGAATCATTTAAATATGTTAATATCCGTATATTAACATAATATGATTCATTAAATAAATGTAATAATAAATAACCAATTATTTATTTGATTACTTAGAAAATTATTTTCTTAATGTAAATCACAATTTATTTAAATGAGAAAATCAAATTTTCCTTGTTCAATAAATCTCGTCCGAGTGTCTATCAATGTGACCTAATGGACCCACATGAACAAAGCTTTAGAATAAAGATTGGACTCAAAAGTTCACAAACTTTTCCGTCTTTTAATTCTTAATATTAGTCGATTCCACTAAAAGACTAATATTGAAACTCTCTAAGTTCATATGCGTATATTTTCCGTTTGATGTGACAAAACAATTCTTCACACGATCCATGGAGTATTTTACGATATTACCCTTCATGTGTATCAGTAACTCAGAGGAATGTAAAATTACCGTTTTACCCCTGAGTTATTATTTCACTAACTTCTTTGTTATTTGTGAATGAGAAAAACATAAAGTGAGATGTCTTTACATGTCCAAGTTTATTCATTCACACTCTCATAACAAAGCATAGTGTGGTACTGATGCATTGACATTGTTTCAATATGAATTCCGTATCTGTGAATCACATAACCCAACATGAAAGTGTTATGACACCAACCGCCGGGTCAGATGCAACTATAACTTAGCCATTGCCCATTGACAAATCAAATGTCATAAGGTGTCACATCGATTATGCATTCACTTCAGGATTTAGATAAGTACCAAAATACCCCTCGTATGTGATCTTGAAATTTCGAGTGTTTAAAACGGTTTTATCTCGAGCTTTAGAGTATCACAGGTCTTGTTCAATATCTTCTATAAGATATCAAGAATGAAACACAGAGTCACAACTCTCTATATCACAAGATAAGATATCATGAATCATTCAAACATTTATTACTCAGATTCGATTGCTCCATCGATCTTAAGATTGCCAACAAATGTTTAAACTAGTTACAAGGGGCTATCTTGTCAAGTATGTACTTAGCACTCCTTTCATTGATGACAGTTTCAGAGCGTAACAAACATACATAAACACAAACTTAAATGAAGAATGACTATTTAACTTTATTTAATGTCTCAGCAAAATCAAATACAAAGTATTTATAATGTCTTAAATCTCCTTTGTGGGCACCAATCCCAACAAAAAGTGTGCACAAGGAAGCTCTCGGTCCAAGGAGTTGGACACTTGACGCAGGTACGGGATTCACAAGATTGAAGACAGAGAGAAGACTCGAGAAATTGTCGATGATAACCATAAGTTTTCGCAGATTCGATTTTTAATTTAATTCTATAATTAGTTATAGAATTGTGATTGTGTCTGAATTGATTGATTACATGTTTAAAAACTTATTGACAGGTTATATCGTTTTTATTGCCATGGTTGTTCAATATGTTACGAAACGAGTTTCACATTTTAAATTGAAATTTTGAAATTCTGTCATATTAGATATGTTTCTTAATTTAATATATTAATTGTTACCAATTTCCAACGGCCATGCCCACAGAACCTTTCCTTCGTCGTTCGTCATTCGGGCCAAAATGCCTGCTATCGATCCCTTCTCTGAGTAAATGGTTGGTGCCTTGCCAGTAACACTTTTCCTAGTACCATTAAAGTACTCAGATACGAACATCTTTATTCAATAGCAAACATGACATTAATTTAAATTGTCACATTATATTTTTAAACTACAATATTTCAAGTTAAATTCAATTTTAATACTGTTAGAATTAACTTATGTTTATCCACATGTTAATAATAATTTTTCTTTTGGATTTTTGAAAGTCATGTTGTATCATACTACTATAGTTTATTATGTATGTGACACAAATCAAGTCTCATGTATTTTACTTAGCAAATGAACTCTATAAATTCAATTTGCTTATCAACACGAATATAATATGCAAGATAATGGTTAAACAACTACCTACACACCGAAGTTAATTACTAGCAACTCAATTTCTTGTAAAAAATATAATAGTCCACTCTTTCTTAGAAACATAGTTGAAGTTTTATTTTATTAAAAGAATAACTTATCACACCGAAGTTAGTTAAGTATAATTGGTTAAGTTAGTTTAATTATTTAAACGATTTAACGGCTCAAATGTAAGTAAATTATATTTAGTAACTAATTTCGGCCAAATTGACTATTTCTTAATGAAATAGTAAAAACAAAAATTTGATTGTTTACCCACTAAATTATATAGTGATTTCAAAATATCAAACGTTTTATAAATAGTGTGTAAATACTCAGCGAAAACTATTTAAACGATTTTATAGTTCATAATATTCTCATAAATAATTTGTTAATTGATTTTCTGATTTAAATTTCAAATTAATTCAGAAATTTTTTATTATTTAAGTTGTTTAAATTTTTATTAATTTATTTTAGCGAGAGAGGCAAAGAGAAACTATTACGATTCAAAAAAATTCATTAATAATTTAAATTGGATATTTACACAAAATTTACAATGCGTTAAGTATATTAAAATTTGTAAAGATATTTAACACAATTATCCAAAAAAATCCAAATAGATGATTATATCTTAATTTATTAATGATTTTCAGTAAAAGAGAGTCGTGTGATTTATTCGAGAATGTATTTAGGTAATTCTCGAATTAATTTATAAAGTGAGGAAGTGAAGAGAGCATTAAAAACCGAAGCTCTTATAGAGACTCTAACGGGGTTGTGAGATTTGAGGAGCGAAGAAAAGATGGCCGAAAAGGGAAAGGCAGTGATGAGTGGTGGTCGGAGATGGGCCGTTGACTTCTCCGACTTGTCTTCTTCTCCTTCCTCTCGCGACGTCCCAGATCCTCCCGGCTTCTCCCGATCCCCTCCCGACCAGGTTCGTTTTCTCCATAAACTTCCTTATTTCTCCTCTCCGCCAGATCGATCCTAATTTCGAGGTTTTCTCCAGGACGATGCGACTGTGAGCCGCCAGAAGAAGGACGCCGAAGCTGTTTGGAAAGCGCAGGTATTTTCTCAGTCTCTCTCTCTCTCTTCTTTCGGTCTGGTTCACTATCCAAATTGAATCGGTCGAGAATCGAAGATACTTGAATCGAAATCCTAGGGTTAAGGCGAGAGAGAATTAGGGCTGTGGAATTGAGATCGACAAAAGTACAGAGCTAACGAATCTGTGTGGGTGGGGGGGGGGGGGATTGTTTTGATTACGTGAACAGAAAGCGTGGGAAGTGGCTCAAGCTCCGATGAAGAACTTGTTGATGATGGGGTTCATGATGTGGATGGCTGGGAGCACCGTGCATTTGTTCAGCATTGGGATTACTTTCTCCGCTCTTTGGCAGCCATTGAGCGCTTTGCAGGGCGTTGGGAAAGGTCAGATTTCAACCTCCCCTTTTGTTCAATGAAATCTAAAACCTAGGAAATTTTCAAAGCCTTCTTGTCAAACATGTCAATAAAAGAAATCCTCACACAAAAATAAGGGATATTTGAGTAGCAATTTCTATGTTTCTAATGGTGATTGTACTCTTTATCCCTATTTCTTAGGGTACTTGTAATTAGTAGCCTTTCAAACTATATGGGTTTTGTATGTATCCAGGTTTTGTTAAAATATGTTGATAAATGGCCGGGCCAATCCGTTTATCACTTTCCAGTGACTGAAATCGAAAGGGCAAACAGATAAGAAATTTATGAAAATTTGATGCCACATAACCAACTAACAAAACGTTGCTTTATTCAAATCACTCAAGTTTACGCCGGCTAATTACTCAATTTTCTTGTATTTCTTAAGTCCTTTTTTGGTTCTGACTTGCAGTTTTCGAGCCGTATAAAGACAGCAGGGTAGATCTTCTAGCCTCTAAGCTGGTATTCATTGCCCTTAACTTGGGTGGTCTTGCACTCGGCATTTGGAAGGTGCGTGCTTTTAGCTGTCCCAATCTCGTTTTTTTCTTTTGCCTCCTTTAACTTATGATAAATTTCCTTTTCATTTCTTTCTTGAAAACACGATTTGTATTTGAAAATGTTTTGTGTTGTCTTCATGTCAGCTTAACACGTTGGGGTTGCTTCCCACACATGCGTCCGATTGGGTCTCCTCATTGCCTCCTGCTTCGGTACGTTTCTCGATCCATTTTCTTGATGATATAGCGTTTTACGTATTCTTGACCAATGATGATTCTTTATTTCCATTTGGGGTGCTATTACTCTTTCCAATTAAAATTAAGTGAAGTCATGCATTTCCTGAAAGTAATCGAGATTAAAGGAATGGTTCTTATTATTAATCGATCTTCGTCGACCAAAACATAAGAACTGAAACATTTGAATTATATAGTGAGGCTAAGTGTGAAAATGACATACAATACATTGATTTCTCTACCTAATAATAGAACACAGCTGTTCATCCTTTCCTGTTCCAGTTTACATTGATAGGTCTATTGCTCAAAGCAACCGAGTTTTCTTTTCCATGGATTTTGTATCGCAATGTGTAGTAACTCTATGCATATAGAAACTTAGTATTGGTGTTTTAATTATATATCAATCTGCTTTTCAGGAAATCGAGTATTCCGGCGGTGGTCTTCCTTTGTATTGATGATATGTTAATCTTAAAGAGTTAACTTTTGGTCCAGTATGTCCCTGGGCTGATTAAATTAGACGGGCTTGAAATTTCTAGAAGTGAATTTTGCACTCTTAATTAGCCGATAGCTCGTCACTATTCCTTGTTTTTAGACATGAGTGCAAGAAGCTCATTTCATTGAGTAAAAGACTAGTTTTGTATCAAAGTCGACAACCGATTTCAATTCATAGCTAGTATACGATTCTCATCTGGTAATTTTTGACAAGTTTATTTTCGTGAGGCAAGAATAAGTTGATGAGCTCAAGGTTCTCAAGTTGAATTTGAAGAAAGATTAGTCATCAAATCTTGTGATTCTGGTAGCTACATGCCAAATGACGTGTCATGCAGATTTGCTATCGGTTTGTTAATTTTACAAGACTTTGTTACTTTAACCTATGTCTTGATGTTGCTTTTGACCTTTGTTAATAAGGTATGAGCGAAATGGGACCTTTTCTAGTTTCAAATTTAATATTGGCCAACAAAGAGTAGGTTTCATTTTAAAATGTACAAGAGGACACTTGAGCAATCAACAACGATGATCGAGCTAGAGTTTGAGCCAATTTATTAACCTTGCATTTTAAAGACGCTTGAACTGAAACCTACTTCCGGAAGTTGGATGCAAATAGAGGTGATCGGCTCAACGTTTTGAGAGGGAGAGTCTAGAGCGTGATGGCTTCTACATTTGAGGAGAGTTGTAAAATTTGTAAATGAACAATATTTCGTAAAATGATATTAATATTTACGTGACATTTTCTTTTATTCAAAAAAAGATTTTGGGCCCATCAGACCCGGTTCTTCTTCCAAATTGGAGTTTCGAAGCCCAGTTCCATTTGTGAGGTAGACACTACGAGCCTGATCTCCATCGACAGCCACAAGAATATATCATAATAAGACAAGAGGGAAAAGGAGAGAGAGAATCAGAATGGAGCTGACGGCGCAAGAGCTGGTTGTGTACAACGGGAGCGACCCGTCGAAACCGATCTACGTGGCGGTGAAGGGGCGGATCTTCGACGTGACCTCCGGGAAGTCGTTCTACGGCCCCGGCGGAGCGTACTGCATGTTCGCCGGCAAGGACGCGAGCCGAGCCCTGGCGATGATGAGCAAGAGCGAGGACGACATCTCTGCCTCCCTCCACGGCCTCTCCGACAAGGAGATCGGCGTTCTCAATGACTGGGAGAAGAAGTTCGAGGCCAAATACTCCGTCGTCGGTCGTCTCGCTTGATACCAATATCACTGTTTTCAATCATAATAAGAAAATCTATGTCTTTCTCGCTCTGTCAAATCCGTAAAGTTTGGGTCTTTCCATGTAATAAACATTTCTTACTTATATTTATCGTCGTCTTCTGCATCGCTGAAACTTTTCTGCAATCTCTGAGCCTGAAGAAGATAAAGACCATGTATAGAGAGACTAGGAAAAGGGAGACCTCTTTCGTTAACTCATTAGAAATCAATTAACTTAAAATATTGGAGAGTGATTTACATCCAAATTCATTTGAAATCGTCGTACTACTCTTGATTCTGTTAATTTTCTTCCAAATTAATCTGAAATCATCGGAAAAAAGAAAACCTAAAATCAATTTCAATCTTTGAATTTATGGGGAAATCATCTTAAACAATTATGGATTTCATATTAATTTATGGGGAAGGTATTTTTAATTAAAAATAAAAATTTTCTTACATCTTTCCAAATCAATTAATAAATGCTCTTATAATATTTGTTGGTACTTGAAACGAAAATTACAAGATTAATTTTCAATATAAAGAAATTTTTTAAGCCTATGTCTATAATATTCATGCCCTTTTATTTCTCTTCGTCCTCTTTTTATATGTCCTTGGTTAGGAATGTGGCTTGATCAGACCAACGTTCGTGATAATCGTCGCCAATCATCTTAGTCGTGGATATCTATCGTCAATAACCGTTATATACTTATTTATGACGGTTTATTATGCTTACGTAGCCTTAGTAAGTTTTTATTCAAATAACTATTCTTTATACACCTAGAATTTATCCGAGTCATTCGTTTATTTCGTTCGGTATTCTAAACTTAATTTATATTCATATTCATTTCTTATTTTCTTATGAAGATACACTTGTTACTCGATCAAGCGTTTTGTCTTAGGTCGTGTTAAAATCGGATGGTAATATTGCCTTCTAATTTTTTAGCGTATAAGAATTATTTGGTGAGAAACTTGTAGTCTGCGCGAGCTTTGGATTTGTTTATTCGGCCGTAAATTATGAACATTCGGTGTAATTGTTTCAATGTTCGGCTTTCTACCTTTATGCTGGCGAAAAAAAATTATATGCTAATTTTTTCAAAATTTGTTTCACGTGAATCATTGTTTATGAATCGTTGCGACTCTTCCAATTCATTCTTGATATTATGACTTTTATGTCACACCGTTATGATTAGATTGTATCGCTTCGTATCAGGTCTGTCTTGCTTATGATGTTTTAGCTTCCTTGAGAAGCTTAATGTTTTTTTTCTCATAAATACCTTTTTATCGCTCTTCATAATTACTTTTACCCTACTTCGCTCTCAGACGTTGCTCGACTTCCATATTTCGTAAGCGGATTCTCCTTTTTACTCCTTTCTTTTATGCTTTCGAATGGTGTTGTTTTTGTTTTCGATTATATAAATAAGTCATCCGTAGTTTTATAAGATAATTTAATCTTCCAAAAATCACAAATATAATGTCTGAGGACGACTCTTTCCTTGGCTAAGCTATTTTGTCACAAATTAATAGTTCTGGAGAAAAGAAAAGTAGCGGTTCAAGCTCTTCTTCTAATAGCTCTGAGGAGGTCTATGGGTCTCGCCACCGTCCTTGTCGTGAAGGATTTTCAATCTCAAAATCCGAGGAAAATTCTTCGGAGGAGTCTCCCAAGCATACTATTTCTGACGATACTCGTGCGAGCTCTGAGGAGAGGAAAGATTAGTATTTTTTTGCAGAACACCAAGATTCTCGCGTGTCCGAGTCCTACTTGGATTGGCCCCGTCGAAATAAAAGGGTGAAAATGAAGACCCCTGATCACAGAGGGGGGTTGATTGGAATCAGCCCATTCGGTGGTCGATGAGATCTTTCCTTTTAATTCAACCTAGGGTTCGACCAAATGATGACCAAATGGCTAGAGTTTTGGAAAACTTCTATCTCTCTCTAGAATTTCTTGGCCAAGGGAGATTCTCTCTCACTAGGGTACTCGGCCAAATCAATGAATTAGGGTTGAGAATGAAGTTAGTGCCTATTTATTCAAGTGATAACGGACCTAGGTCAAGTTAAGCCCATTAACCCAAGTTAAACCCGTTTATCATTTTTAATGAGTTTAAATAATTTCCCATCCCATAAATCACAATCTATGGCCGGCCAAAATTGATTTAATTCCACTCCAAATTTATTTGTAAAATAATATTTAATTAAATTAGAACATCTCATTGATTTAACGACAAGTCATCAATCCTCGTTATACTAGTCAAACAAGTACGAAATGAGAAATTATTTGTTTTCATCTTTTATTTATTTAAATCCCAAATTATTATCATTATAATTATACAATTCGACTTATTAAATAAATCTAATTAAAAATAACTAATTATTTATTTAATTACGAAATAAATAATATAAATCACAATTTACATGCAATGAGAAAATGAAATCCGGGCGCTAAAATGAAAATCACAATTAATTTTGTTCACTGAAATCACATCCAAAAATCTATCAGTGAGACCTAATTGACCCACATGAACGAAACTTTAGAATAAAGTTCGGGCACTAAAGATCACAAACTTTTCCCGACTTTTAATTCTTAATATTGGTCGATTTCACTAAAGGATCAATCTTGAATATCTCTAAGATACACACGTTTAGATTTCCGTTTGATAAGATGAAACTATTCTTCCCCTAAGTTATTATTTCACCAACTCCTTTATTATTTGTGAACGAAAAAACATAAAGTGAGATGTCACAACATGTCACATGTTTTATTCAAGGAATATTTTATTCGTTAAATACCATGCTCGGTTTAGTCGCTCACACTCTAATAAAAAATCATGGTGTGATACTAATGCATTAGCATTCTTGCAACACAAATTTCATATATGTGAATCACATAATTTAACGAAACAATATTATTACACCAAGTCGGGTCGATGAAAACTCATTTAGACATTGCCCATTGACTAATTAAATGTCATAAAGTGTCACAAGAAAATATGTATTCACTTCAGGATTTAGGTAATTACAAAATACCCCTCATATGTGATTTTGAAGTTTAAAGCGATTTAACGGTTTATCTCAAACTCCAAAGTCTCACAGGCTTATTCAATGTCTTCATCAAGACATCAAGAATAAATTCAAAGGTCACAACTCTCTATATCCCTGATCCCCTTATTCCAAAAACTTAGTGGGAGGGTTGTAGTTATTGTTTGCAACCCACGATCCCCAACACTAATGTTAAGTGCATATGTCGCCAGACTAAGAGTCACCCTCATGACCCTCTCTTTAATGAGAGCACTCAAAGACGCATTGCTTAAACATTGCTTTTAAGCTACGTTCAAAATTGAAACGATGAGACAATGCCTCCCCTCGGAGGATTGTTTTCAAAGTAGATCTTGTTGAATTAAGTGGTTGGTTGCAAACTTAGACTCAAACTCTAGTAATCCTTCCTCGAGGCCCTGCAAAAAGTTTTGAGTGATCAAACTTCTTTATAAGGTGGCTAGTCAAAGCATTGATGCATTGACATCATGACTATGCAGTAATGATGTGTCATTTACTTATGAAAGACGACTCTTTGCGGCCTTCCCTCGAAGGAGCAAATTGTCATTTTTTTACAACACCTTTAGATTTTTCCTGTCTAAACTTAAACTTAAAATCCTAAAGAAAAGACTAATCATAAATTGTTTCATATTTCAGCAACATGTCTCTCAACCCCCCCTCTCTACCTTTCCTCGAATAAACTAGAAGGTGATAACTATATAGATTGGAAACATAACCTAGACATCGTCCTTACCGTGGACAAGCACAAATGGGTATTCACCACCCCATGACTTTTTGAAACAAATGATGATTCAACTCAAGAGGACAAGGTTCCATCAATCACTGCCTGTCTCAGATTCGATGAGATTGCGAAATGCTATATTTTAGCATCGATGAACAATGTGTTGCAACCACAACATCGTGATTTTGAATAAGCTAGTGATATGCTCTTCAATCTCGAAAAGATGTTTGGAGCGCAAGGGCGTCAGGCTAGAAAACAAGCGGTTCGACAGTTTATGAACTGTCGTATGAAAGTAGGGACTCCCATTAGAGAACATATGATGCTTATCATAAGTTATTTAAATGAGATGGAAATCCTTGGATCAGATATTGATGGAGATACCAAGATAGATAAGATCTTGGAAATTCTCCCTGAATCTTTTATTTCTTTCAAGCTGAACTACTCAATGAATAGGCTAGGGTACACAGTTACGGAGCTAACAAAGTGTTGGAAATTAGATAATGTTTAACCAATAATATTATATAATATATCAGTATATGACGGTATTATATAATAAGATCAAAATATATTTAAACACGTTTTGACATATTCAACAACCTAGGCATTAAAAATTACTAACATGTCAATATATATTTTATTCTAAACATGTTTTCAACAAATTGATCACACTAGCAACCTATAAACAAATTTATAATTTGCGTCGCAGATCCAATTCGTTAAAGAGACTTACATGTGAGTTTGTAAACTGCCTCGTGCGTTGCTAGATATCTCCGGAATGCCACACCAAGAGTTCGTCGGACTGGAAGTCGATGTTCGCCGGATTGGAAGCTGTCTGGCCGGCCAGAATTGTGCCTGTGACGCTGTGACTTCCTCCGGTGGAATTTGGCCACGAAACTTTGTAGGAACGTGGATGAGACCTAGAGGAAGGTTCCTGTAATATGGCATGACCTTATTGCAAGTGAGTCACTCATGGTGGCCTAGGCACACCTGGAGTCAGGCTGGCTGGTTGGCTAACTGGCCAGAAACTTGCTTGTGACGCAGTGGCTTCATCCGGAGGAATCTGACCACGAAACGTTTCAAGAACGTGGAAGAGACCTAGGACTAGGTCCTCGTAAAAGGGCTTCAACAGAAACCTGGCGAGTCGTCTGTGTTGGCTAAGCCACTCCTGGGGTCCGGCGATTGCTGTCCGGCCGGCCAAAAGGCTGAAATGTGCGTCGTCGCGTTTCGCTCGATTTCTTCGCATCTCGAGTGAATACATGCATGCACAAAGTCACTCAAACACCACAAGAAGAGTCAGAGATAATTCTCTCGGGTTTTTGGGAGATCAAGAGGGTGGGCTCTTTGATTGAACAACGGGAGAAGGGGAACACTCAAGAATCAAGATCAAAAATCAAGAAACGTTTTCTTGATCTTTCTTTCTCTCTCTAAATCTCGACCAATGACTCAAGGGGGGTGTTGGAATTTATTTAACGATTAAACATTTTTAATTATAATACACATCCTATGTGGCGGAAAATTATAATTAGATCTAATATATTAAAACTAATTTTAATATATTTAACAACCTAATGCATTAAAATTTATTAAACAATTTATAATTCACATGCTCAATCAAATAAAATTAAACTTATAATTTATATTTAATTATTTAATTGAGAAAATACTTACGTAAGAGGTTGTAAACAACCACGACGTTGCTAGCTATCGTCGGAATGCCACGTCACGCCCAAAACACGAGAAAACGCTCGCTGGATTGCCTGGGAACGTCTTCGCCGGACTGGGAATGGTCACCGAAATGCACACCTGCTGGGAGCCTCGCCGGACTGGAGTTCTTTGCCTGACAGGGAGCATGCCGGATTGGAGAGCCTCGCCGGACTGGGCACTCGCCGGACGGGAGACAGACGCCGCACGGGAACACGCCTGACAGGGAGCTCGCCGGACTGGAGAGCCTCGTCGGACTGGGAAGCCTCGCCGGATGGGAGATCTCTGGGATGCCTCGCTGATAGCTTCGCCGGATTGCACTCGCCGGATTGGACTCGCCAGACTGGAGCGCCTCGCTGGAATCCCTTCGCCTGACAGGGAACCTCGCCGGATTGGACCTGTCTCGCCGGAATGAATCATCAAGAAAAATTTCAATACCGTTATTGATTTTGAACTTGAAGAATTGTTCTTCTAAACGACCAAAAGAAACAAGGTTCTTACTAAAATCCGGAACATAATAATAATTATTTTATTATAAAGTTTTGTTCCCAAATTTTAAGCTTCATGGTCATGACTGATCTTGCTCCGACATTCATTCCATTTCCCTAGTTAAACGTGTACTCTCCATTATCTAAGCGTCTGATTTGCCTGAAACCATTTAAGTTACACATAATATGGTCAGAAGCCCCGAAATCTAATATCCAGGGTGATTCTTTATTTGTGATGTAACACACTTGAGTAACGATACACGTTCAGTTGGCGTTTTAGGTCCTTTCACCACCCTGTGAAGCCCTATGTTCAGCAACATTGACTTTACTAGAATTCTTCTTGTTCTTAGAGAGAAGTACCTCGGCAGTCTGCAACTCCTTCATGAGTTCAGTTACGGCATAACTGAATTTTTCCATGGAGTAGTTCAGACAGAAGCTATCAAAAGATTTTGTTAGAGTCACCAAGATCATGTCAATCTTGGTCTCTCCGTCAATCTTTGAACCGAGAATCTCCATATAAAACAGGTGACCCATGATCAGTAGCATGTGTTCCCGAACTGAAGATCCTGGCTTCATCCTACAAATCATGAAACTGCGGATAGCTTGCTGCCTCGCCTTACGCCCATGACATCCAAATATGTAATGAAGATTGTAGAGCATCTCATATGTTGTGGCAATGTCCCGGAGAGATTGTTGCAACTAATTGCTCATAAATGCAAAGATGTAGCATCTAGCAATCTCATTGGACATCATCCACACTTCATAGGCGTCCTTGTCTTCTTTATTCAAGTTATACTCGATCTGGAGGACATGGGGTCGTGAGTACATACTTGTGCTTTTCCATCATCAGCACAATGTCGAGGTTACGTTTTCAGTCAACGTAATTATCACCCTCGAGTTTGTTTCAACTTAAAATCGTTTGAAGTGAGTTAAAAGACATTTTAGAAACATAAATAAAATAAATAAATTTAGTATGAGCTACAATTTCGAATTATATGTATGGACAATCCTAATATGGTGAGGAATGCGTTAAATAATTCATGGTATTATGAACAACAATGATTAATTACTTTTTCTATGGGGAAACCGTAATTAACCGCCGTTCATAGTCATGACACATCATTATTTAGTTCGAACCACAACTTATAGTTCTTACTAATTACCATAAACGTTTGGTCACTTATATTTAATGCAGGGCCTCTATGTGAGGATTACTTTAAAACATAAGCCTAAGTGTATAACCGACATGTGAGCCTTTAATCAAGTCACTTTGATAACAGTTCACCTATGTGGAGACACCGCTTTTGTTTCTCTTTAAAGCTTAGTTCGTAACAGTTTAGTTAACAAAATGCTTCTGAAGTACTCCCATTAAAGGGAGCGCCACTATGTGTGACTCTTAGTTCATCACACATTAAGTTAATTATACTCATGTCGGGGACCGCGGGTTGCTTCAACAATAAACAACCCTCCCCCTTAGTTTTTGCAAAAATCTTATTTTTGTTGAAAACAATTTACATTTTATAAATCTTTTATAAATTTTAACTATATGAACAGTTCATTTTAATATGATGTTGGCGTTTTATCCTATATGACATGTGAGGTGATTATTCTATGAGATTAAATAAAATAAGCATAAATTATTTAACTCATCGTATGGCACATTTCTAATTACAATCCAATAAGAAAACAACATTGAAAAAATAAACAATTTCAATCTTCAATGTATGGTCGGCCAAGGACTCCTTGTGACGCGTCATAGGATGTCTCGGCTCAGCCTCCACATGTTCTCCAACGCGCATCCAAGCCTGAGGTGCTGCCTTCCTTGTCTTCTCGTCGTCAAATTACAATTTAAATAAATACAACATAAATTTGTCCTCGCAAATGAGGCTCACAAATTTAAAATTTAAAATTTAAAATAAAAACTCGGGATGATAACCGGAAAATTCCTAGGGCCATAACAATGAGGATCCATCCATAAAACACACACACAAGCATTCATAACGCAATTTCAAATCATACAAAAACGCAAACACCAAACAAGTCAAACAATTTCAAAACTAGTCCAAAAATCCTAATTTTTAATGCCTTTACTAGCTCTGATACCATTTGTTGGAAATTAGATAACGTTTAACCAATAGTATTATATAACATATCAGTATATGACGGTATTATATAATAAGATCAAAATATATTTAAACACGTTTTAACATATTAAACAACATAGGCATTAAAAATTACTAACATGTCAATATATATATTTTATTTTTAACATGTTTTCAACAAATTGATCACACTAGCAACCTATAAACAAATTTATAATTTGCGTTGCAGATCCAATTTGTTAGAGAGACTTACATGTGAGTTTGTAAACTGCCTCGTGCGTTGCTAGATATCTTCGGAATTCCACACCAAGAGTTCGCCGGACTGGAAGTCGATGTTCGCCGGATTGGAAGCTGTCCGACCGGCCAGAATTGTGCCTGTGACGCTGTGACTTCCTCTGGTAGAATTTGGCCATGAAAGCTTGTAGGAACGTGGATGCGTCCTAGAGGAAGGTTCCTGTAAAATGGCATTACCTGATTCCAAGCGAGTCACTCGTGGTGGCCTAGGCACACCTGGAGTCAGGCTGGACGGTTGATTGTCTGGCCAGAAACTTGCCTGTGACGATGTGGCTTCATCCGGAGGAATCTGACTGCAAACCTTTGCATGAACGTAGAAGAGACCTAGGGCTAGGTCCCTGTAAAAGGGCTTGAGCAGAAACCTCGCGAGTCATCTGTTGGCTCAGCCACTCCTGGGGTTCGGCAAGTGCTGTCCGGGCTGCCAAAAGGCTAAAATGCGCCTCGGCTCGATTTCTTCGCATCTCGAGTGAATACCTGCATGCAAAAAGTCACTCAAACACCATAAGAAGAGTTAGAGATAATTCTCTCAAGAGGGTGGGCTCTTTTGATTGAACAATGGGAGAAGGGGAACACTAAAAAATCAAGATCAAAAATCAAAAAATGTTTTCTTGATCTTTCTTTCTCTCTCTAAATCTCGGCCAAGGACTCAAGGGGGAGGTCTGGTCGAAATTCACGTTCTCTTAGGGTTAGGGTTTCACTCAGAAAGGTCGAAGAGCCACTTAGTTGTTGGAACTAATACATTTTGATGTATGTGGTCCACTTAAAATTCAAGCACGAGGAGCATACGAATACTTTGTTACTATTACCGATGATTACTCAAGATATGGATTTGTATATTTGCTCAAAAGAAAATCCGAAACCTTTAACGTATTTAAGTTTTTATGGGCTTGAGTGGAAAAGAAATTTGGCAAACAGATCAAAACTCTTCGATTCAATTTAGGTGGTTAGTAGTTGTCTGAAGAGTTCGATGAATTTCTTAAATAAGAAGGTATCGCTACTCAGCTTACAGCACCTGGCACACCTCAACAGAATGGAGTGTCAAAGAGAAGGAATCGAACTCTGATGGAGATGATTAGATCAAAGATGAGTTACTCTTCACTCCCTAATTCCTTTTGGGGATATGCCCTCAAAATTTCCGCATATATTATGAGCCAAGTTCCGGCTAAGACGGTCGCTAGTACTCCTTATGAATAATGGACTGGGCGTAAAGCTAGTTTAAGTCACATCAAAATTTGAGGTTGCCCTGCACATGTGCTAAGGTAAAAGACTAGTAAGTTGGTGTTGGCAGAGATGCCCACAAAAATATTGTTTATTTACATATTGATGTACTATATAAATCTTTATAAATTCCTTATTGTAATTTGCTGATGAAATTAATAAAAAAGTTGAAACGGTCATTCATTCCCTTTTAGTTTGATTGAAGATTTATAATTTTCAATAATCTTATAGTCTTTCATCAAACCTAACAATGTATGAAGAGACAAATGTAGATTTGCGTGAACAAACTCTACATGGTTTACTAAAACGATATATGCACAATCTAAAGATCAACGGACTATTGATCCTAGTATGATTGTTGGAAGAATATATGATGTCTGGTTACGAGTCATAGAGAGTTAGAAACTCTATAGTTCTTCTAGTGTATCTTTTGAAGAGACTGAATTGACCAGTGCACCTTTAGAGACAATGGAAGAACAAACCATTTAAAATTTTCTGTCTCAAGGTCACTATGTATGAATAGCATTGTGCTTACCTAAATCCTGAAATGAGACATGTCATTTGTTAGCATTAATACTCTGATTTGAGAAAGTCAAAATCTAGATCCATTACGTGATCTAGAATAGGCCAATTGGTGAGATATTAAGTTATATAGATGTCATGAACCAAATTTCTGAAGTTCTTATTGATATGGAATTCATGTACAAGATTGCTGAGATGCAATATATATCACCTCATGCTTTATTATTTGAATTGTGAATAAATAAACTGCGCAATATCCAAAATTAAGTAGAGACTTTATTTGGATGAAACAATGTGAGTTGTTAGCTCATCATCGATACATTGTTTCTAACTTATTCACAAGTACTAAAGGAGTTGAGGAAATAACAGCTAGAAGCGTAAAATTAATTTTATAAATTTCATATAGTTGATGATATTCATGAAGGGTAACCATAGATAACATTCAATGGATCCGCTCAATATAATTAAGTTGAATTTGAGTAGAAAATAAATTCATTTGAACCGAGAGATTGTCAGTGTCAACTCTTTAGTGGACTCAGTTAATACTAATCTAATATTCGGAAAAGGTTTGTGAACTATTGCGTTCGAGTATAGAAGCTCAAATTTTCTTCATTTGGATCCATAAGGTCACTATTACAGGTCAATTGAGTAGGATTGTTGAACTGGAAGCTAAGTCAAAATAAGTTTAAATGTTGAACTATAATTTTTCTCGGAAAATGTCTAAAGGGTATTTTTGTCCACATGGACATTAAAAGATGTGAATTTCAAAATAAGATTTTGAAAATTTTCATATGGTGGAAATATAAAGTAGTTTCTAAAGCCAAGAAGTCGTTTGAGGCATTATGAAATTAATTTCATTACTTTTGCAATATTAATTCTAACATGGGTATTTTAAAAATTGTCTTAAAATAAATAAGGAAGCATCTAGAAGCTCTCGCCTAGGTAGAATTTCGGCCAAGCATCATAGAGAGAAGGAAATTATTTCTAGAAATTCTTTTGTCGTTAATTATAAAGATAATTACCCAAACGGAAAATAGGAAATGAATTTCTTTGAGAAGGAAACAAATGTGGTAAATGAGGTAACAAATTTCCATCACTTATGTCATATAATTTCCGGCCATATACATAGAGGAGGAGGAGAGAAAATCAAATATTGTGTCATGAATGCATAATAGGAAAGGGTAATTACCCTTTTTTGATTTTCCTTCTCCTATAAATAGAGCATCACATAGAGATGTGAAAGAAACTTTCTTGCTCTTATGCTCTCAATTTTGGCCGACCCCTCTCTCTCTCTCTAGAAAATACTTCTTTTATTTTGGCACCTAAGTCCTTATTAGACTTAGGCTTAATTAGCTCTCTAGCTCATAAACTTGTTCTTGAGCTATTTTGTTTACACAAATCCTTCGAAACTTCTATAGACTCTTGTAATAGAAACCCTAGGTTTCTCGAATTCACGTTTAGGCTTGAAGGAATCGAGCTAGAAGTGAAAATAAACCTATCTCAAGATCCATCCAAATCAAGGTTCAAGAAAGGTTAGTATTCAAGCTCTCTAAATAATGTTTTAATTATAACATGTATGCACTTTGTTTAGGTTAATAAAAAATGTTTTACTAGTAAAAGAAATTTTTTATATTCCGCCATTAATGTTATAATGATAGATTTTTCTTAAACGTAGACCTATTCCAACAAATTGTATCATTATAAGCGTGTACATGTTATTTCAAATCATTATAAAAAAATTGTTTTCAAAATTTGCTTGAATAATGGTTTTTTCAAAGACTAAATCTTACACAATTTTAATTTTTTGATACGACCTTTAAAAATTAATTTTGTGTTAATTTTCTACTTGTTAAATATGCTATATAAGTAAATTTAGAACAATTTTAATTATTTTATGTTTAGCATACTCAAAATCAATTTTTTAACAAGTTTGAAAATTTGTTAAACTAGATCATTACACTTCTAGTTTAAATTTGTTATTGAATGTTTATATTATGTTGCTAGTTTTATTTGTATTTTATTATTAACATGTTAATATAACACACAATTTAAATCAAAACATACAATTAAAATGTTTCAATAAACTTCGTTCAAATTGAGCCTAGATCCGACGTACTTTTAATTATTTTTCAATTTCTGCACAAATTGTTTTGGCTCAGTAAAACAGGCATAACTCTTTGCTCGGACTTTGAAAATTAGTGGTTCTTGAACCAAATTAAAAGGTACGGAGGTTAACTATCCAATACAATTGGTTTCAGCTTAATCGGATATCGGATGTGTCATTGATGACCTTTAAGTTCGAGGTGTACGGCAGTCCGCGAGTCCAGGATTTTGAATCTGGATTTTGTGACTCCTAGCTTCTTCCCCTCTTCTTGATGCTATCATGGATTTCCGATGTTCACGCACTCAACCACCATGAAGATGTCTTGAAGGAAAATGTCATGAATGTTGGGATTGGTGCCCACAAAGGAGATATTAGACATTGAGATACTTTGTGTATTTGTATTTTGCTGAAACATTGATATTAATAAATGTTCATTCTTTATAAGATTGTGTTTAGTTATGTTTAAGCTATGCTCTGAAACTGTCATCAACGAAAAGGGTATTAAGTACAGACTTGACAAGATAACCCCTTGTGACAAGTTTGAAACATTTGTTCGCAACCTAAAGATCGATAGAGCAATCGAATCTTATTATTGATTGTTAGCGTGAATCATGATATCTCATCTTGTGATATAGAGAGTTGTGACTCTATGATTCATGCTTGGTATCTTTTAGAAGATACTGAACAAGACCAGTGACACTTAGAAGCTCGAGACAAAACTATTTACACACTCGAGGCTTCAAGTTCACAACTAAAGGAGTATTATGATACTTACCTTAATCCTGAAGTGAATATGTAATTGACATTGCACTTTGTGACATTTGATTCGTCAATGGGCAATGACTAAATTTTAGTTGCATCTGACCCGACTGTTGGTGTCACAAGGATGTAATGTTGGGTTACATGATTCACAGATATGGAATTCATGTAACAATGATGCAAATGCATTAGTATCACACTATGCTTTGTTATGAGAGTGTGAATGAATAAACCTGGCCAGGTATTCATTGAATGAGTTCATTCTTTGATTAAAACATGTGACATGTAAAGACATCTCACTCTATGTTTTTCTCATTCACAAATAACAAAGGAGTTAGTGAAATAATAACTCGAGGGGTAAAACAGTAATCTTACATTCCCCTCAGTTACTGATACACATGAAGGGTAATATCGTAATATACTCCGTGGATCGTATGAGAAATTTTTTCATCATATCAAACATAAAAGATACGCACATGAACAGAGAGATTGTCAATATTGGTCCTTTAGTGGAAGCGACCAATATTAAGAGTTAAAAGACGGAAAAAGTTTGTGAACTTTTGTGTCCGATCTTTATTCTAAAGCTTCGTTCATGTGGGTCCATGAGGTATCAATGATAGACACTTGGAAGAGATTAAAAGAACTGGAAAAGTTGATTTACTCATTAATGAGAATTGTGATTTATACTGAGAAAGTTATTTTCTTGAAACTCGATAAATAACTAGTTTTTTTTTTATTGAATCACAAGATGTTATCATATTGATGATGACATTCTCGAGTGATCAAATATTTTAAAAGAAGAAAATAAATTATTTCTCATTTCGTACTTATTCGATAACTATGAAATATATTTAATGATGTGTCATTAAATAATAATGAGAGTTCTAAATTAATTTTAGAAATTAAATCAAATATATTTAGGAACAAAATTCAAAGATATGGACGAGTAAGGGAGAGTGTTTTGGCCGAATTCCTTAAGTGAATAGGGTCATGGGTTTGACCCAGCTTAAGCCCATTTATAACCTGTATAAATAAGGCTAAGAAACCCTAATCACTAACCCTAACCCTAGAGTATTTTCGGCACACACACTCTCCTTCCCCCTGTGTGTTTCTCGGCCGAAATCCCTAAACCAAAGAAGAGAAAAAATTGTTTTTCCTTTTCAATCTTTGATTTCCTAATTGTTCTTAAGAGCCCACACTCTTGATCTCAATATTTTCAAGTGTAATATTGTTGATTCATCACTTGTGGTGTTTGAATGATTTAGAAAATTGTTTTGGAATTTTTAAAATTGTTTTAAAAAGGTTTCAGCCCTCTAAAACGTCCCTAGGTCGTTTTCTGTGTATTCCGGTGACCTCCCAACCTCCAGGGGTCCATTCCGGCGAGCCAAACCCAGTCCGGCGAGGGCTCCCTGTCAGGCGAGTCCAATCCGGCGAGACAGGTCCAATCCGGCGAGGCAGATCCAATCCGGCGAGGTTCCCTGTCAGGCGAAGGGATTCCAGCGAGGCGCTCCAGTCCGGCGAGTCCAATCCGGCGAGGGCAATCCGGCGAGGTCATCAGGCGAGGCGTCCCAGAGATCTCCAGTCCGGCGAAGCTTCCCAGTCCGGCGAGCTCCCTGTCAGGCGTGTTCCCGTGCGGTGACAGAGTCCCATCCGGCGAGTGCCCAGTCCGGGCGAGGCTCTCCAATCCGGGCAGCTCCCTGTCAGGCGAGGAATTCCAGTCCGGCGAGGCTCCCAGTTGCTGTGCAATCCGGTGACCCTTCTCAGTCCGGCGAAGACGTTCCCAGGCAATCCGGTGAGGGTTTTCTCGGGTTTTGGGCGTGACGTGGCATTCCGGCGATAGCTAGCAACGTCGTGGTTGTTTACAACCTCTTACGTAAGTAATTTCTCAATTAAATAATTAAATATAAATTATATAATTGTTATATAAATTATTAATTTAATTTTATTTGATTGAGTTTGTGAATTATAAATTGTTTATAATTGCATAATAAATTTTAATGCATTAGGTTGTTAAATATAATAAAATTAGTTTTAATATATTAGATCTAACTATAATTTTCCGCCACATAGGATGTGTATTGTAATTAATATTGTTTAATTGTTAAATAAATTCCAACAATGAAGATGAAGATATTAGTTTTAGGAGATTTTGAATCTAAAAAACTTCCAAGTTCAAAAGTGAGATTTATTAATCTCACACACTTTCCTTAGGAAAAATAAATTAATAGACAAAATAATTCGAGTACGTTTCTTGTGCCTTAGTGCATTACCACTGCTCTCCCCTCAAAAATATCGATTTTAGGGTTCTTTTTCTAGTGATCCACTCTATCTCTGTTTACACCTGGAAATGTGTTTCCAAACGTACAAGAGATGATGTGCTTTTTCCAAAAATTAAGTGGGACGGTTGTACTTATTGTTTGCAACCCGGGATCTCCTTATTTTCCAAAAACTAAGTGGGAGGGTTGTACTTATTGTTTGCAAACCACGATCCCCAACACTAATATGAAGTGAATATGTCGCCGGACTCAGAGTCACCCTCGTGACCCTCTCATAAATGAGAGTACTCATAGATGCATTTCTCATAACATTGCTTTTATAGCTTTGTTCAGAAGTGAAATGATGAGACAAGGCCTCCCCTCGGTGGATTGTTTTCAAAGTAGATCTTGTTGAATTAAGTGATTGGTTACACACTTAGACTCAAACTCTAGTAATCCTCCCTCTAGGCACTACGAAAAGTTTTGAGTGATCAAACTTCTTTATAAGGTGGCTAGTCAAAGCATTGATGTATTGACATCATGACTATGCATTAATGATGTGTCATTTACTTATGAAAGGTGAGTTTCTGCGGCCTTCCCTCGAAGGAGTAAAATTGTTATTTTGTTCATAACACTTTTGGATTTATTCTGTTCGATATTAAACTTAAAATCCTAAACAAAAAGACTAATCATAAATTGTTTCAACTTTTAGCAACATGTCTCTAAACCCCCTCTGTACTATTCTTTCCTCGAATAAACTGGAAGGTGATAACTAAGTAGATTGGAAACGTAACCTAGACGTCGTCCTTACCGTGGACAAGCACAATTGGGTACTCAATACCCCATGTCCTCCTGAAACGAATGATGATTCGACGTAAGAGGACAAGGACGCCCTTGCGGCCTGGCTCAGATCCGATGAGATTGCGAGATGCTATATTTTAGCATCGATGAGTAATGTGTTGCAACAACAACATCGTGATATTGGGTTAGCCTATGAAATGCTCTACAATCTCCAGGAGATGTTTCGAGGGCAAGGGCGTCAGGCTAGGCAACAAGCGGTACGACAGTTTATGAACTGTCTTAGGAAAGCAGGGACTCCCGTTAGAGAACATATGATGCTGATCATAAGTTATCTTAACGAGATGGAAATCCTTGGATTTGAGATTGATGGAGAAACCAAGATAGATATGATCTTGGAAACTCTCCCTGAATCTTTTGATACTTTCAAGCTGGATTACTCCATGAATAAGTTAGGGTACACTGTTACCGAGCTAATGAAGGAGCTTCACACCGCTGAGGGACTCTTAAAGAAAACGAAGACTACTCGAGAAGCTCATGCTACTGAGCACAGGTCTCCACCTCTGGATCTAAGAAGAGATCGCATAGAGCCGACAAGAAACATGCCTGCCGGATTCAGTCTAGGAACACAAACCCTCCTGTCAGGCGGATACTAGGCGCACAGGTCCCAGTCCGTCAAAAATCCCATTTCGGCGAAGTCCAAGTCCGGCGAGAATCTCAGTCCGGCGAAGCCCCTGTCCGGCGAAAATTTGAGTCTGGCAAAGCTCCTGTGCGGCGAGCATCCCAGTTTGGCGAAGTACCTATCCGGCAAGCATCCCAGTCCGGCGAAGCCCCTGTACGGCGAGCCTCCCAGTCCGGCGAAGTCTCTGTCCGGCGAGCCTGTCCTGTGAGCCTCCGTGCCCGGCCTAACAGCTCATTTCGAATCCGACGAGCTTTTCCACTTGTTCAATTTTGAGGAAACCTTCCGGAGTTAGCAAGCAACGTATGAGATTGTTTATTCTAAACAATTTGGATTTGCAATATAATTTTGTTCATATGTAGCTAGATTGAATTGTTTATTGTTGACTTGTATGTCTAGAATACAATTTTTTATTGGTATATAGTAAACTTTTAATGCCTACGTTAATTGAATATGTTAAAAAAATGGTTTTAATATATTAGGTCGAATTATATATTTCCGCTATATTTCGATATGTTATATAATTTTATTGTTTAATCGTTAAATAAATTCCAAAAAATGGTATCAGAGCTAAATAAATACACTAAAAATTAGGTTTAATGACTAGTTTTGAAATTTGTTTTGACTAAATGGTGTTGCCATTTTTTGTATGATAATATTTTGCATTATGAATGTTGCGTATGTGCTTGTGTGAATGGATCCTCATTATCATGGCCCTAGGATTTTTTCGGTTATCGTCCCAGGTTTATTTTATATTTTAAATTATTTAAATTTGTGAGCCTCAATTTGCGATAACAATTTAAATAGTAATTTAATTTTATTGTAATCCGACGAAGAGAAGACAAGGAGACAGCACCTCGGACTTGGCCGCACGTTGGAGAACGTGTGGGGGCTGCCCCAGACATCCGATGACGCGTCACATGGCTCCTTGGCCGATCTACTCAGGAAATAAAATATATTTGTTAAGTTTTTCCTTACGGGTTGTAATTAGAAATGGGCCATTACGTGAGTTAAATATTTTATATTTTAATTTATTTAATTTCACATGAATGATCACCTCACATGTCATATAGGATAGAACGCCAAAATCATATTAAAATGAATTGTTCATGTAGTTTCTAATTTATAAAAGAGTTATAAAAATGTAAATTATTTTTCAAAGAATATGATTTTTTGCAAAAACTAAGTGGGAGGGTTGTTTATCGTTGAAGCAACCCGTGGTCCCCGACATGAGTTTAATTAACTTGATGTGTGATGAACTAAGAGTCACACATAGTGCCCCTCCCTTTAATGGGAGTCCTTCAGAAGCATTTTTGTTAATTAAACTGCTATGAACTAAGCTTTAAAGAGAAAAAATGAAGCGGGGTCTCCACATAGGTAAACCGTTATCAATGTGACTTGATTAGAGGCTGACATATCGGTTATGCACTTAAACTTATGTTTTATAATAATCCTCAAATAGAGGCCTTGCATTAAAAGTAAGTGACCAAACGTTTACGGTAATTAGTAAGAACTAGAAGTTGTGACTTCTTGGATGGTTCGAACTAAATAGTGATGTGTCACAACTATGAAAGGCGGTTAATTACAGTTTACCCATAAGAAAACTGATTAACCATTGTATTTCATAATAACATGAATTATTTAACCCTTTCCTAACCATATTAGGATTGTTCATGCATATAATTCGAAATTTTAGCACATACGAAATTTATTTATTTTATTTATGTTTTCAGCAAAATGTCTTTTAACCCACTTCAAACGATATTAAGTTCAAACAAACTCGAGGGTGAGAATTACGTTGACTGGAAATGTAACCTCGACATCATGTTGACGGTGGAAAAGCACAAGTATGTTCTCACGACCCCGTATCCTCTTCCTCCGAGTTTGACTGGAGTTAAGGAGGACAAGGACGCCTATGATCCAAGGATGAGGTCTGCTGAGATTGCGAGATGCTACATCTTAGCATCTATGAGCAATGTGTTGCCACAATCTCATCGAGACGTCGCCACTGCAAGTGACATTCTCCACAATCACAATGAGATGTTTGGATGTCATGGGCATCAGGCAAGGCATAAAGCTATCCGCAGTTTCATGAACTGCAAGATGAAGCCGGGAACTCCAGTTCGGGAACACATGCTAGTGATCATGGTCAGCTGAACAAGATGGAGATTCTCGTGTCTGAGATTGACGGAGATACTAAGATCGACATGATCTTAGAAACTCTGACAGACTCATTCGTAGCTTCCGTCTGAACTACTCCATGAACAAGCTCGAGTACACTGTTACGGAGCTCATGAGAAGTTACAGACTGTCAAGGGACTTCTTCCTAAGAACAAGAAGAAGTTTGGGGAGGTCAATGTTGCTGAACATAGGTCTCGACTTCTGGTTCTAAGAGGGTGATGCGCGGGCCCAAAAACGCCACAGAACGGGATCCAAGAAGCCTTACAAGAAGGATGCGGATGCTAAGGGCAAAGGCATCGCAAAGGTGGACAAGTCGGAGCACAAGTTTCACCATTGCGGAGAGGCTGGCCATTGGTGAAGGAACTGTCCTACCTATCTCAAGACTGTCAAAGGGAAAAGTATGATCTTCGTCACTCAAGCTTGTTACACAACAAACAACGAATCGCCCTGGATTTTAGATTGCGGAGCTTCTAACCATATTGTGTGTAATTTTTATGGTTTCAGGAAAACTAAGAGCTTAAGTGATGGGAGTTCACGTTCAACTGGAGTGATGGAACGAAGGTCGGGGCAAGATATGTCGGGACCATGCAGCTCAAGTTTTTGAGACAAGATGTTATTTCTGAATAATGTTTATTTTGTTCCGGATTTTTTCAAGAATTTAATTTCTTTTGGTAGTTTGGAAGAACAAGGTTTCAACTATAAAATCAATAATGGTAGTGAAATTTTTGTAGATGATTGTTTTATTACTAAAGCTCATTTTGTGGATTCAATATATTATTTATATCCTAATGAGCCGAAACTCTTGGACACCAAAGTGAATAGAAATTCACTCGGGAAGCGTAAGACGTTTCATAGTGATGAAACTGACGACACATATCTATAACACTTACGTCTTGGACATATTGGCCTAGATAGGATTAAGAGGTTAACAAAGGATGGTCCTTTGAAATCTCTAACCGTGGGAGCTCATACATAGTAATGTGTGTGGTCCAATCAACATCTAGGCAAGAGGAGGTGACAAATATTTTGTAACCTTCACTAATGATTACTCCAGGTTTGTCATGTCTACCTTATGCGACATAAGTCTGATACTTTTGAAATGTTCAAAGAGTATAAGGCTTTAGTTGAGAAGCATACGGAGAAGCAAATCAAAATCCTTCGATCAGATCGTGAGGGAGAGTACTTGTTTAGAGAGTTCAAAGACCTTATTAGAGATGAAGGCATTCGTTCTCAGCTTACAGCACCTGGAACTCCACAAAAAAACGGCTTGTCAGAGAGAATGAATCGAACTCTGCTAGATATGTGAGATTGATGATGAGTTACTCGTTCTGGGGATATACCCTAGAAACGACAGCTTACATTCTGAACCAGGTTTCGTCAAAGACGGTTCCTGGTACTCCTTTTGAGAGATGGAGTGGTAGAAAATCTGTTTTACACCACGTCCATATCTGGGGTTGCCCAACTCATGTGTTGAGGAAAAAGACTAGCAAGTTGGCTAGTAATTCAGAATTATGACCTTTCGTGGGATATTTTAAGCAAACGAAAGGGTACATCTTCTATAGTCCTGCTGACCTGAAAACGTTTGTTAGCATGAACGCTAGGTTTCTTAAAGCAGACTATATGAAGAATTCTGTACCGAGAAGCAGACTTGTGCTGAATGAGTTATTGGGTGAAGTAGCTGGTACTTCAAAGGATAGGACGAGTCCTATACCAACAATGGAAGAACCACGTTCGGAACCAGAGCCTCCTGTGATTCGTTGTAGTAACCGGATTGTATGACAACCTGATCGATACATGGGTATCAAAGAGACTTTCACTGCTGTCGCGAATAAGGCGGAAGATGATCCAATATCATTTTCCCAAGCGATGCAAAGTTCCAAAGCAAACCTATGGCAAGAAGCCATGAATGTTGAAATGCATTCGATGTATGTGAACGAGGTCTGGAAGCTTGTAGATCTACCCAAAGGCATCAAGCCCGTTGGGTGTAAATGGATCTACAAGAAGAAGAGAGGACAGGATGGAAATATTGAGACATTTAATGTTGGCATAAGGAGATTTTTGATATTAAATACTTTGTATTTATTTGTTTTGAATTTAAATAAAAATTGAATATTCATTCTTATTTTAAGATTGTGTTTATGCATGAATGTCTACGCCCTGAAACTGTCATCAACGAAAGAAGTGCTAAGTACAGACTTGACAATATACCTTCTTATGACTAGTTTAAACGATTGTTCACAATCTAAAGATCGATTGGGCAATTGATTCTTAGTAATTATTGTTAGAATGAATTAAACGATAGCTTGTCTTGTGATATGGAGAGTTGTGACTCTGTAATTCATTCTTGATATCTTAATGAAGATATTGAACAAGACCTGTGAAGTTTTGAAGTTCGAGATAAAACCGTTTTAATCACTCGAAACCTCAAACTCACAAACGAGTGGTATTTTAGTAATTACCTAAATCCTGAAGTGAGTACATATCATCTTATAACACTTTATGACATTCGATTTTTCAATGTGAAATGGCTAAGTGAAGTTTCACTGACCCGACGGTTGGTGTCATAATATTGTTTCGTTGAAATATGTGATTCACATATGTTGAATTTGTGTTGAAACAATGTTAAGGCACTAGTATCACACCATGCTCTGTTATGAGAGTGTGAGCGAATAAACCAGGCCTGGTATTCATCGAATAAAGAATTCTTTGAAATAAAACATGTGACACGTTGAGACATCTCACTTTATGTTTTTCTCGCTCACAAATAACAGAGGACTTAGAGATGTTCAATACTGGTCCTTTAGTGGAATCGACTAATATTAAGAATTAAAAGTCGGAAAAAGTTTGTGAACTTTTATATCCGAGCTTTATTCTAAAGTTTCATTCATGTGGGTCTATAAGGTCTCAATTATAGACTCTCGGGCGAGATTTTGGTGAACAAGAAATGATTGATTTTTTCATTCAACGTAAATTGTGATTTACGTTAAGAAAATTATTTTCTGAGTAATTAAATAAATAATTGGTTATTTATTATTATATTTATTTAACGAATCATATTATGTTATTATATTGATAATAATATAATTTGATGATTCATATAAATAAAAGATGAAAACAAATATTTTCTCGTTTTGTACTACATTGATTAGTATGAAAATATTTAATGACTTTTCATTAAATAAATGAGATGTTCTGAATTAATTAAATATTATTTTAGAAATAAATCAAATAAATTTGGGAGATTATAAGATAATATGGTCGGCCATAATAAGGGTTTTATGGAATGGAAAAATTGTTTAAACTCATTAAAAGGAGTTTTGGGCTTATGTTTGACTAATGGATTTTGACCTAATTTAAGCCCATTCTCTATGATATAAAAGGAGGCTCTCTCTTTGGTAACCCTAAGATAATTTCGACCAACACTCAGCCAATTCTCTTCCCCTTGTGCTTGAGAGGTTTTGGCCGAATTTTAGAGAGAAAGAGAGAGAGGAAATTTGTTTCCCGGCAGCCCTTCCGTTTCTTTGAGTTTCCCCTTCTTCCCTTGTTCCCACAAAGAGCTCACCGTCTTGATCTCCTAAAAAATCCTAGAGAATATGATTGATTCATCTTGTGGTTGTTTGAGTGACAATTGATCCACAGGGCCGACACTTCTTAGAGCATCGGAGTAACGTGAAAGGAGTTTCAGGACATCCTAAACGCGCGTGGAAAGGAGTTTCGGCCGTGCTTGTTTAAGCATCCCCGTGGCTGATTCTCGCAGATCCGAACCCACTGTAAGTTTCCTATAAATGAGTTGGATCTGAATATAATAATCATTGTAGAATTGTTAGAAATTTTAGATCACTCTTAAGCATGTTTAAATGAATTTATTAATATGATTAGAAATTTATTAACATGCTAGACTAGATTTAATGACATGGTTATTGAACATGTTTTGAAACTTTTTAACATGTTAAATTAAATTATGAATTTCCGTCATATATTGATATGTTTCATGATTAATTAGGTTAATTGTTAACTAAATTCCAACAAATGGTATCAGAGCCATAATTTTCATTAAAATCGATTTTACGTGTTGGTGTTTTTGTATGAATTGTATTTGTGAATGTATGTGCGTTTTATGGATGGATCCTTATTCTATTTGGTCCTAGGATTATTTTCGGGTTACGGCCCGGTTTTATTTTATTTTATTTAAATTTGTAATATGTTGTAAGTTTAAATTTTGTTAATTTGTAATCCGGGAGGACAAAAAGAAAGGAGGTTACCATCGGGAATGGCCGCGCGTTATGGAACGCGTGGTATCTATCCCGGACCATTCCGAATGGCCCAAGGATCTGTATATGAGACACATGAGGGCTGTTTGGATCGGCCAAAACCCTAGTGTGACCGTGTGTCTTCGAACGCGCGCGTGCTAGCTAGGGTTAGGCCGGACGACCGAGAGTCGAAAATTGTTTCTGAATAAATTTAAAATCTTGAATAATTAAATTTGCTTATATTATTTTTGAAATAATAAAAGTGAATTTAGTTATTTGAGTGGGAGATATTGATCTCTAAGTTTTAAAACTCTAAATTTTTGACGGCTCGACGCAAGACAAGATATTAAATAATTTATTTATTTTTCGTTTTTGTAAAGGGTTGTAAATTTAGAAATGGGCCATTAGATAAGTTAAATATTATGTTTTTATTTATTTAAGCTTATCTCATAGTCACTCACATGTCATATAGGATAAAACGCCAACACTATATGAAATTGTACATTCATCATTGTAGTTTCATTTATAAAATTAGTTATGAAACTGAACTCCATCCACAAAAATATGATATTTGCAAAAACTAAGTGGGAGAGTTATTTGTCGTTGATATAACCCAAGGTCCCCAACATGAATTTAATTAACTTGTATGAATGAACTAAGAATCACCCTTGTGGCCCTCCCTTTAATGGGAGTACTAGCACATAGTCAATTGAATTGTTACGAACTAAGCTCTAAAGAGGAACGATGAAGCAGGGTCTAGGAGAACCGTCTTCAAAGTGACTTGGATAAGGGCCAACATGTTGGTTACACGCTTAGATTTATTGTTTAAAGTAACCCTTCATAGAGGCTATGCGTTAAAAATAAGTGACCAAAGTCCATGGTAATTAGCAAGAACTAGAAGTTGTGACTTCTTGTATGGTTCGAACTAAATAGTGATGTGTCACGACTATGAAAGGCGATCAATTGCGGTTTCCCCTAGGAAAAGAGATTAATCATTTTTGTTCATAATACCATGAATTATTTATCGCTTTCCTTACCTAACTAGGATTGTACATGCATCATAATTCGAAATTGTAGCACATGCTAAATATATTCATTTTATTTAATTTCAGCAATATATCATGAATTCACTTGCATCTATATTGAGTTATAATAAACTCTAGGGTGAGAATTACGTTGATTGGAAACGTAACCTCGACATCGTATTGCGGTGGAAAAGCACAAGTATGTTCTCACTACCCCGTGTCCTCCAGCTCTGAGTGTTGACTCAAGCAAAGAGGACAAGAACGCATATGACACGTAGGTTAGGTCCGATGAGATTTCCAAGTGTTATATCTTGGGTTCCATGAGCAATGTGTTGCAACAATCTCACAAGGACATTGCCACGGCATATGACATGCTCTATAATCTTCATGACATGTTTGGATGTCATGGGCGTCAGGCGAGGCAGCAGGCAGTCCGCAATTTCATGAATTGCCGGATGAACCCGGGAACGTCAGTCATGGACCACATGCTTGTGCTCATAGGTCACCTGAACGATATGGAGATTCTCAGATCGGAGATCGATGGAATCACCAAGGTTACATGATCTTGGAGACTCTGACCGAATCTTTCGATAGCTTCCGTCTGAACAACTCCATGAACAAGCTCGATTATTCTGTAACCAAACTCATGAAGGAGTTGCAGACTGCCGAGGGACTTCTCCCTAAGACCAAGAAGAAGACTGGTGAAGTCAATGTTGCTGAACATAGGGCTTCCACTTCTGGTTCTAAGAGAGTGATGAAGGGTCCCAAAAACGCCAACCGAACGGGATCCAAGATTCCTTACAAGAAAGTTGCAGATGTCAAGGGCAATGGCATCGCAAAGGTGGACAAGTCTAAACACAAGTGCCACCATTACAGAGAAGTCGGCCATTGGCGAAGGAACTGGCCTGCCTATCTCAAGACTGTCAAGGGGAAATGTATGGTTTTCGTCACCAAAGCATGTTACACGACATATAAAGAATCACCCTGGATTTTGGACTGCGGGGCTTCTGATCATGTTGTGTGTAATCTGAATGGTTTCAGGCAAACTAGACGCTTAGGTGACGAGGCATTCACGTTCAACTAGGGGAATGGAACGAAAGTCAGAGCCAGATCTGTCAGGACCATGGAGCTGAATTTTGGGAATAAAACTTTATTGTTGAATACCGTTTATTATGTTCCGGATTTTTGCAAGAACTGGATTTCTTTTGGTCGTTTAGAAGAACAACATTTTGAATTTAAAGTCAATAATGGTATTGAAATTTTTTTAATGGTTGTTTTATTACTAAAGCTCATCACGTAGATTCTATTTATTATCTATATCCGAATGAGCCGACAATCTTTGATACTAAGGTGAATAGTGATTCACTTAGGATGCGAAAGACGTTTCATAGTGATGAAACAGATGACACATATCTATGGCAATTACGTCTTGGACATATTGACCTAGATAGGATTAAGAGGTTAACAAAGGATGGTCCTTTGAAATCTATAAACGTAGGATCTATGCCCACATGCGAATCCTGTCTTGAAGGCAAGATGACCAAGAGACCTTCTCTTCGAAAGGCCTAATAGCCACACAAGTGTTGGAACTGATAGTGATGTATATGGTCCAATCAATATTCAGGCAAGAGAAGGTTACAAATAGTTTGTAACTTTCACTGATGACTACTCACGTTTTGGTCATGTTTTCTTAATGCGACACAAATCTGATACTTTTGAAATGTTCAAAGAATATCGGGCTTTGGTTGAGAAGCAAAGAGAGAAACAAATCAAAACCATTCGACCAGATCGAGGCGGAGAGTACCTGTCTGATGAGTTTGAGGATCTTCTTAAAGAAGAAGGCATCCATTCTCAGCTTACAACACCTGACACTCCACAACAAAATGGTGTGTCAGAGAGAATGAATCGAACTCTACTAGATATGGTGAGATCGATGATGAGTTACTCATCTCTTCCTGATTCATTCTGAGGATATGCCTTAGAAATGGCAGCTCATATTCTGAACCAGGTTCCATCAAAAACGGTTCCCGGCACTCCCTAGGAGAGATGGTGTGGTAAGAAATTTTTTCTAAACCACATTAAAATCTGGGGTTGTCCAGCGCACGTGTTGAGAAAAAAGACTAGCAAGTTGGCTAGTCGTTTAGAATTATACATTTTCATAGGATATCCCAAAGAAACAAAAGGGTACACATTCTATAGTCCTACTGACAAGAAAACGTTCGTTAGCACGAACGCAAGGTTTCTTGAAGAGGATTACATGAAGAATACTGTACCGAGAAGCAAACTTGTGCTGAAGGAGATGTTGGGCGAAGTAGCTGGTACTTCACAAGATAGGACGAGTCCTAAAACAACAGTAGAAGAACAACACTCGGAACCTGACCCTCCTACGATTCGTCGCAGTAACAGGATCGTACAACAACCTGTGCGATTGATGTGCATCGGGGAGGCCTTTGCTGCAATCTCATACAAGGAGGAAGATGATCCAGTATCCTTTTCCCAGGCGATACAGAGTTTCGAAGAAAACCTATGGCAAGAAGCCATGAACGTTGAAATGCATTCGATGTATGTCAACAAGGTCTGTAAACATGTAGAGAAGAAAAGAGGACCGGAAGCAAATGTTGAGACATTTAAGGCACGACTTGTGGCGAAAGGGTTCATACAAAAGGAAGGTATCGACTATGAGGATACCTTCTCGCCCGATGCTAAAGTCCATCCGTACTTTTTTATCCATTGTTGCCGCCCTAGATTATGAAATTTGGCAGATGGATGTCAAGACTGCATTTCTGAATGGAAATCTTGACGAGCGCATTTTACATGGCTCAACCAGACGGGTTCATGGAGAAAGGCTAACATGGCAAGGTTTGTGAGTTGCTGAAGTCAATTTATGAGCTAAAGCAAGCATCTACATCATGGAATATTATATTCGACGAGACTGTGAAAGGTTACGGCTTTGATCAGTTAGATGAGCCATGCGTTTATAAGATGATAAACGATGGCAAAGTGGTATTCTTAGTCCTTTATGTAGATGACATACTACTCATTGGGAATGATGTGTGAAAGTTATCAGAGCTTAAGATATGGCTGTCAAAGCAGTTTGAAATGAAGGATCTGGGAGAAGCGGCTTACATTTTGGGGATTCGGATCTTTTGAGATCGGAAGAACCAGAAGTTAGCGCTTTTTCAAGCATCCTATATTGTTAAGATCATGGTTCGCTTCATTATGCAGGACTCCAAGAAAGGACAGCTACCTTTTAGACACGGAGTGCATCTATCTAGTGAGCAGTCTCCCAAGACTCCTCAAGAAATAGAGGAAATGAGACACATTCCCTACGCCTTAGCCATGGGAAGTTTCATGTATGTGATGCTTTGCACTAGGCCAGATATTTGTTACGCAGTGGGCGTGGTGAGTAGATTCCAATCGAATCCTGGACCCGAGCACTGGGATGCAGTCAAACATGTTCTCAAGTATCTCCGGAAAACGAGAAACTATATGCTTGCATATTCAGGTGATGAGCTGAATATGACGGGGTATACCGATTCCGACTTTCAAGCGGATAAGGATTCAAGGAAATCCACATCAGGGTCTGTGTTCACCCTGAATGGTGGATCCATGGTCTAAAGGAGTATAAAGCAATCTTGCGTTACTGACCTGACCATGGAAGCCAAGTATGTGGTAGCTTGTGAAGCTGCGAAGGAAGCTGTGTGGCTGAGGAAATTCCTGATGTACTTGGAAGTAGTTCCAAGTGTGAACAAACCCATTACACTTTATTGTGATAATAGTGGGGCCGTTGCTAACTGTAAGGAACCAAGAAGTCACAAGCGCTCAAAACACATCGAGCGAAAATATCACCTGATACGAGATATAGTTCACAGAGTGGACGCGACGGTTATGAAGATCTCAACATTGGACAACCTGGCTGATCCATTCACGAAGCCTTTAACTAGTAAGGTCTTCGAGGGATACTTAGAAGGATTAGGACTGAAAGATCATTCGCATCTCCTTTGAGTCAAGTGGGAGTTTGTTGGCATTTATGCCCACAAAGGAGATTTTTGATATTAAATACTTTTGTGTTTATTTGTTTTGAATTTAAATAAAAATTGAATATTCATTCTTATTTTAAGATTGTGTTTATGCATGAATGTTTACGCCCTGAAACTGTCATCAACGAAAGAAGTGCTAAGTACAGACTTGACAAGATACCTTCGTATAGTTCGCAATCTAAAGATCGATTGGGCAATCGATTCTTAGTAATGATTGTTAAAATGAATTAAATGATATCTTATATTGTGATATGGAAAGTTGTGAGTCTTTAATTCATTCTTGATATCTTAATGAAGATATTGAACAAGACCTGTGAAGTTTTGAAATTCGAGATAAAACCGTTTAATCACTCGAAACCTCAAACTCACATACGAGGTGTATTTTAGTAATTACCTAAATCCTGAAGTGAGTACATATCTTCTTGTAACACTTTATGACATTCGATTTGTCAACGGGCAATGGCTAAGTGCAGTTTCATTGACCCGGCGGTTGGTGTCATAATACTGTTTCGTTGAAATATGTGATTCACATATATGGAATTTGTGTCGAAACAATGCTAAGGCATTAGTATCACACCATGCTCTGTTATGAGAGTGTGAGAGAATAAACCAGGTCTGGTATTCATCGAATAAAGAATTTTTTGAAATAAAACATGTGACATGTTGAGACATCTCACTTTATGTTTTTCTCGTTCACAAATAACAGATGACTTGGTGAAATAATATCTCAAGGGTAAAACAATAATTTTACATCCCTCTGAGTTAATGATACACACAAAGGGTAATAATGTAAAATACACTGTGAACCGTGTGAAGAATAATTTTGTCACATCAAACGGAAATATAAACGCATATGAACTTAGAGATGTTCAATATTGGTCCTTTAGTGGAATAAACTAATATTAAGAATTAAAAGTCGAAAAAAATTTGTGAAATTTTGTGTCCGACCTTTATTCTAAAGATTCGTCCATGTGGGTCCCTAAAGTCTCAATGATAGACTCTCGGACGAGATTTTGGTGAACAAGAAATGATTGATTTTCTCATTCAACATAAATTGTGATTTACGCTAAGAAAATTATTTTCTGAGTAATTAAATAAATAATTGGTTATTTATTATTATATTTATTTAACGAATCATATTAGGTTATTATATTGAATAATATAATTTGACGATTCATATAAATAAAAGATGAAAATAAATATTTTCTCCTTTCGTACTACATTGATTAGTATGAAAATAATTAATGACTTGTCATTAAATAAATGAGATGTTCTAAATTAATTGAATATTATTTTAGAAATAAATCAATAAATTTGGGAGATAATTTAGATAATATGGCCGGCCGTAATAAGGGTTTTATTGGCTGAAAAAATTGTTTAAACTCATTAAAAGAAATTTTTGGCTTATGTTTGACTAATGGGTCTTAATTGGATTTTGACCTAACTTAAGCCCATTCTCTCTGATATAAAAGGAGGCTCTCTCTTTGTTAACCCTAAGCTAATTTCGACCAACACTCAGCCAAACCTCTTCCCCCTTGTGCTTGAGAGGTTTTGGTCAAATTTTAGAGAGAAAGAGAGAGAGGAAATTTGTTTCCCGGCAGCCCTTCCTTTTCTTTGCGTTTCCCCTTCTTCCCTTGTTCCCACAAAGAGCCCACCCTCTTGATCTCCTAAAAAATCCTAGAGAATTATCATTGATTCATCTTGTGGTTGTTTGAGTGACATTTGATCCATAGGGCCGGCCACTTCTTAGAGCATCGGAGCAACGACGAATTTCAGGACATCCTAGACGCGTGTGGGAAGGAGTTTCGGCCGTGCTTGTTGACGCATCCCCGGGGCTGATTCTCGCAGATCCGAACCCACAATAAGTTTCCTATAAACTAGTTGGATCTGAATATAATAATCATTGTAGGATTGTTAGAAATTTTAGATCACTCGTTAGCATGTTTGAATGAATTTATTAATATGATTATAAATTTATTGACATGCTAGATTAGATTTAATGACATGGTTATTGAATATGTTTTAAAACGTTTTAACATGTTAAATTGAATTATGAATTTCCGTCATATATTTATATGTTTCATAATTAATTAGGTTAATTGTTAACTAAATTCCAACATTTAAGGCACGACTTGTCGCGAAGGGGTTCACACAAAAGGAAGGTATCGTCTATGAGGATACCTTCTCGCCAGTCGCGATGCTGAAGTCCATCCGTACTCTTTTATCCATTGCTGCCGCCCTGCATTATGATATCTGGCACATGGATGTTAAGACTGTATTTTTGAATGGGAGTCTTGACGAGCAGATTTATATGGCTCAACCAGACGAGTTCATGGAGAAAGGCCAACATGGCAAAGTTTGTGAGTTGCTAAAGTTCATTTATGGGCTGAAGCAAGCATCTAGATCGTGGAATATCATATTTTAAGAGACTGTGAAAGGCTACGGTTTTGATAAGTCAATAGATGAGCCATGCATTTATAAGATGATAAACGATGACAAGGTGGTTTTGTTAGTCCTATATGTGGATGACATACTACTCATTAGGAATGATGTATAAATGTTTTCAGAGGTTAAGATCTGACTGTCAAAGCAATTGGAGATGAAAGATCTAGGAGAAGCGGCTTACATTGTGGTAATTCAGATCTTCAGAGATCGGAAGAACCGGAAGTTAGCGCTTTCTCAAGCATCTTATATTGAAAAGATCATGGATCGCTTCAATATGTAGGACTCCAAGAAAGGACATCTACCTTTCAGACATGGAGTGCATCTATCTAGTGAGCAGTCTCCCAAGACTCCTCAAGAGATAGAGGGAATGAGACATATTCCCTACGCCTCAGCTGTAAAAAGTCTCATGTACCCGATGCTTTGCACTAGGCCAGATATTTGTTACGCATTGGGCGTGGTGAGTAGATTCCAATCGAACCCTGGACCTGAGCACTCGGTTGTTGTCAAGCATGTTCTTAAGTATCTCTGGAGAACGAGAAACTATATGCTTGCATACTCAAGTGAAGATCTGAATATGACGGGATATACCAATTCCAACTTTATGGCAGATAAGGATTCCACGAATCCACATCAAGGTATGTGTTTACCCTGAATGGTGGATATGTGGTCTGGAAGAGTATAAAGCAATCTTGCGTTGCTGACTCGACCATGGAAGCTGAATATGAGGCAGCTTGCGAAGCTGCGAAAGAGGCCGTGTGGCTAAGGAAATTCATAATGGAAGTAGTTCCAAGTGCTAACGAGCCCATTACACTATTGTGATAACAATGGGGCCGTTGCTAACTCTAAGGAACCAAGAAGTCATAAGCGCTCAAAACACATCGAGCGGAAATATCAATCTAAAGATCAAAGGACTATTGATCCCAGTATGATTGTTGGAGAATCTATGATGTCTGGTTACAAGGCATAGAGAGTTAAGAACTCTATAGTTCTTCCAGTGTATCTTTTAAACATACTGAATTGACCAGTGAACATTTAGAGACAATGTTAGAACAAATCATTTAACTTATTCTGTCTCAAGGTCACTACGTATGAGTTGTATCGTGCTTACCTAAACCCTAAAATGAGACATGTCATTTCATAGCTACAATATTCTCATTTGAGAAAGTCAAATTCTAGGTCCACTGAGTTATATAGACTTGACCAATTGGTGAGATATTAAGTTATGAAGATGTCATGAAACCAGCTTTGTGAAGTTCTCATAGATAAGGAATTCATATACAAGATTGCTGAAATGCAATGCATATCACCTCATGCTTTATTACTTGGGTTGTGAATAAATGAACCGCGCGGTATCCAAAATTAAGTAGGGATTTTATTTGGATGAAACAATATGACTTGTTAGCTCCTCGTCAATACATTGTTTCTAACTTATTCACAAGTAACAAAGGAGTTGAGGAAATAACAACTAGAAGGGTAAAATGGTAATTTTATAAATCACATTTAGTTGATGATATTCACGAAGGGTAATCATTCGATAATAATCAGTTGATCCGCTCATCACAAATAAGTAGATTTTTTAGCAGAAAATATATTCTTTTGAACCGAGAGATTTTCAGTGTCAACTCTTTAGTGGAGTCAGTTGACATTAAACTAGACATGGAAAAGTTTGTGAACTTTGAGTCCAAGATTTCTAGTTATAGCTTTGTTCATTTGGGTCCATGAGGTCACTATCACAAGTCATTAGAGTAGGGTTTGTTAAACTACAAGCTAAGTCAAAATAAGTTCAATTGTTGAACTAGACGTATGTTGGGAAAATGGTCTAAATGGTATTTTTGTCCTTAAGGATAATTGATGTAAAATTTCAACATAATATTTTGAATTTTCTCACAAATTAATTAAAAGTCACACGGCTGAAAATTGGTTTTCATGCTTAGTGAATTAAATTATGTGACATGGTATTGTATGGGCACTAACGCGAGTGCTTTTCCGTAATTTTTTATGAACAAATTAGGAAGTAAATATGTGTTTGTAGACACCCATATGGCCGGCCACTTTACATCAAGGGAGGGAAAGAAATATCTCCTTTTATTTGGTATATTATTGCATATTGGTAATTGTCCAAAAGAAAATAGGAAATGAATTTCTTTGAGTAGGAAACAAATGTGCTAAGTGAGGAAACAAATTTCCATCACTTAGGACAGATTGCAGACAAGAAAATCAACTATTATGTCATGAATGCATAATAGGAAAGGGTAATTACTATTTCTTGATTTAAAAAAAAAAAGCGTTTTGGTCTTGCTGTCTCTCTTCTAGCCGACCACTTCTCTCCCTCTCTCTCTAAAATACTCTTTTATTTTTGCACCTAGATCCTCACTTGATCTAGAGAATTAGGTTATGATCCAAAAATTGTTCTTGGTTCATATTGTTTAATAGTTCCCACTCACTAAACGCTTCAAACGCTCGAAGACTCTAGTGGTTGAAACTTTTGTGGTTGCTCGAGAATCCAAAGACGTAAGGTTGCGAGACAAGGAGAAGGATCTTCATCCAAGAATGGTCTCCAAGATCAATCAACAAGAGAGAGGTTAGTATTCAAGTGTTTTAAATAATTATTTTAATGTATAACATGTATATGCACTTTGTCTAGGTTAGTAAAAATTGTTTTACCAGTAATTTCTTTTTTTATATTTCGCCATTAAAGTGATAATGATAAATTTTTCTTAACCTAGACCTATTCCAACAAATGGTATCAGAGCTATGGTCAAAGTATAAGCATCTACATGTTATTTAAAATCATTATACGAAAAGTTGTTTTTCAAAATTTCTTGAATAATGGTTTTTGCTATGACTATATCTTAGAAAATTTTAACTTTTTGGTACGACCTCTAAAATTAATTTTTTTTTATTTTCCACTTGTTAAATATGCCACATAAATACATTAAAACCCGTTTTGAATTATTTTATGTTTACATAGTTTAAATTACTTTTTGGCACTTCTAGTTCAAATTAGTTATTGAATATTTTGATACAATATTGTTTGTTTTATTTTGTGTAAATTATTAACATGTTTATATAACACATAATTGAAATAAAAAATACAATTAAAATGTTTCAATAAACCTCTTTCCTATTACGCCTAGATCCGACGTACTTTTAATTGTTTTCAATTTTTGGACAAATTGTTATGGCTCAGTAAAATGGGCATAAATCTTTGCTCAGAACATGAAAATTAGTGGTTCTTGAACCAAATTAAAGGTACGGAGGTTAGCTATCCAATGCAATTGATTTCAGCTTAGTCGGATACCATATGTGTCGTTTATGACTATGCATTAATGATGTGTCATTTGCTTATGAATGAAAACTCTTTGTGGCCTTCGCTCGAAGCAGTAAAGTGTCAGTTTGATCATAACAGCTTTAGATTTTTCTTGTCTAAACTCAAACTTAAAAATCATAACCAAAAGATTAATCATAAATTATTTCAACAATCAGCAACATGTCTCTAAACACTTTCTCAATCATCATGTCCTCGAATAAACTGGAACGAAAAACTACGTAAATAAGAAACATAACCTAAATATTTTTCTTTCTAAGGACAAGCACAATTAGGTACTCAACACCCCATGTTCTCCTGAAACGAATAATGATTCGACTCAAGAGGACGAGGACACCCTAGCGGCCTGAATCCGATCAGATGAGATTGTGAGATGCTATTTTTAGCATTGATGAACAATATGTTGCAACAACATCATCGTGATATTGATTCGGCCTAAACCATGTTGTTCGATCTCTATGAGATGTTTGAAGGGAAAAGGCTTCACGCTAGATAACATGCGGTTCAGTAGTTTATGATTTGTTAACCTAGACATTTTTCTTTCTAAGGACAAGCACAATTAGGTACTCAACACCCCATGTCCTCCTGAAACAAATAATGATTCGACTCAAGAGGACGAGGACGCCCTAGCGGCCTAAATCCGATCAGATGAGATTGTGAGATGCTATTTTTAGCATTGATGAACAATATGTTGCAACAACATCATTGTGATATTGATTCGGCCTAAGCCATGCTGTTCAATCTCTATGAGATGTTTGAAGGGCAAAGGCTTCACGCTAGATAACATGCGATTCAGTAGTTTATGATTTGTCGTATGAAAGCTAGGACTCCTGTTAGAGAAAATATGATACTGATCATAAGTTATCTCAATGACATGGAAATCCTGGATCTAAGATTAATGGAGAAACCAAAAAATATATGATCTTGGAAACTCTCCCTGAATCTTTTGATACTTTCAAGCTTAACTACTCCATCAACTAGCTAGGGTGCACTGTTACCGAGCTAATGAAGGAGATTCACACTGCTGAGGGACTCTAGGGTAGAAACAGTCCTGTCTACCTCAAGACTAAAGGGAAAAATATTGTACTGATTACCGAAACTTGTTTAGTAGCTGATAATGTATCATCGTCGATTATTCACTCCGCTGCTACTAACCATATTTATTGTTCCTTGAATGGGTTCAGGAAAGGCAAAAGCTTAGAGGATGGTGACTTCTGTTTCAAGTGCAGTGATGAGAGCTTGGTGTCTGTTAAGGCTGTGGGATCCGTGACATTTTCTTATGAAGATAAAACTTTAAATTTGAATGATGTATATTTTGTTCCTTCCTTTGGGAAAAACTAAATATCTATAACTCAAATTGTTGAGCAGAATTATTATTTAGAGTTTATTAATAATGGAATTCATATTACTTTTTCCACTTCATTTGTCACTGATGCTTGTATGAAGAATGATTTATACTATCTTTATCCAACACAACCTTTGCTATTAGACAATGAAATAGATAATGATCTAATTAGGGAACCCAAGACGATAAAACTTAATGACTCATCCGATCTAATAAAATCAACACATCTTTAGCACTTAAGACTTGGTCATATTAGTCTAGATAGGATTAAGAGACTTGTGAGGGATGGTCCACTCAAAGCCTCTGCAATAGGTTCACTGCCGACTTGTGAATCCTGTATAGAAAGAAAAATGACCAGACGGCCTTTCCCTGATAGAGGTCGAAGAGCCACTGAGCTTCTGGAACTAATATATTCTGATGTATGTGATATGCTCAGAATTCAGGCTCGGGGAGGATACGAATACTTCATTACCTTTACCGATGATTACTCAAGATATGGATTTGTCTATTTGCTCAAACACAAATCCGAAACCTTTAACGTATTTAAGGTTTTTCGGGCTTTAGTGGAAAAGCAAACTGGCAAACAGATCAAAACCCTTCGATCTGATCGAGGCTTTGAGTACTTGTCTGAAGAGTTTGATGACTTTCTTAAAGAAGAAGGTATCGCTTCTCAGCTTACAGCACTTGACACACCCCAACAGAACGGAGTGTCAGAGAGAAGGAATCGAACTCTGATGGACATGGTTAGATAATTGATGAGTTAATCATCACTCCCTAATTCCTTTTGGGGATATGCTCTTGAAACTGCCGCATATATTCTTAACCAAGTTCCGGCTAAGACGGTCCTTGGTACTCCTTATGAACGATGGACTGGGCGTAAAACTAGTTTAAGCCACATCAAAATTTTGGGTTGCCCTGCACATGTGCTAAGGAAAAAGACTAGCAAGTTGGCTAGTAGGTCAGAATTATGTGTGTTCATTGGATATCCAAAGAAAACCAAAGGTTTCACATTCTATAGTCCCGAGGACGACAAAACATTTGTCAATACTTATGCTCGTTTCCTTGAGGAGGACTGTATGAAGAATATGAAACCTAGAAGCAAAATTGTGCTTGAAGAAAAGTTGGGAGGAAGCTTCTACCTCATCTGTAAGAACTGTTCTTACCCTCAACTGAAATGTAATCTAACAATTCAGAACCTCGTCAAGTAATACTTCGACGTAATGGGAGGGTTTCTGAAAAGCTTGACAAGTACATGTCTTATCGCGATACTCTCGTAGCCGTCTCTGACATTGATGACCCTGTTTCCTACAGCCAAGCTATGGCTGGTTCTAAATCAAACCTTTAGGTTGACGCCATGAAAGTTGAGATGCATTCGATGTATGTCAACAAAGTCCGGTAACTTGTAGACCTACCTGAACGGGTTAAATCTGTAGGGTGTAAGTGGATCTATAAGAAGAAAAGGGGTCCAGATGAGAATGTAGCGACATTCAAAGCGTGACTAGTGACTAAGGGTTACACCCAAAGAGAAGATATCGATTATGAAAAAACCTTCTCGCCTGTCGCAATACCTAAATCCATCCGTATACGTCTATCCATAGTTGCCGCTCTTGATTAAGAGATCTGGCAGATGGATGTGAAGACTGCTTTTTTGAATGGCAATCTTTACGATCGCATTTTGATAGCTCAACCAGAAGGTTTCGTGGAAGATGATCAAGAGTCCAAGATTTATGAATTGTTTAAATCCATTTATGGATTAAAGCAAGCATCTGAATCAAGGAATATCAGATACGATGAAACTGTAAAAAGCTTCAGTTTTGAGCAGTCAATAGATGAACCTTGTGTCTATAAGTTGATACACGAGGGCAAGGTTGTGTTTCTGGTATTGTATGTCGATGATATACTAATCTTTGGTAATGTTGTAGTTAAATTATCTGAGGTTAAAATATGGTCAACTAAGCAGTTTGATATGAAGGATCTAGGGGAAGCTGCGTACATTCTGGGGATTCAAATCTTTCGAGATCGAAAGAACCGGACCTTGTCGCTCTCCCAAGCATCTTATATAGATAAGGTTATGGATCGTTTCGCTATGCAAAACTCCAAGAAAGGCCAAAACCCTTTTAGACATGGAGTCTCACTCTCTAAGGACCAGTCAAAGACTGCACAAGAGATTGAGGACATGAGAAAGATTCCTATGCTTCAGCCGTAGGAAGTCTCATGTATGCTATGTTGTGCACTAGACCGAACATATGTTCGCCGTTGGCGTAGTTAGTCGTTTCCAATCAAATCTTGGACCCGAGCACTAGGTTGCTGTTAAGCATGTTCTTAAGTATCTTCTGAGAACTAGAAACTTGATGCTTACAAATTCTGGTACTGACCTGACTATGACGAGGTATACTGATTCCGACTTTCAGGCGGATAAGGATTCCAGGAAATCCACTTCAAGATATGTGCTCATCCTGAATGGTGGAACTGTTGTTTGAAGGAGTATCAAGCAATCTTGCATTGCTGACTCCACCATGGAAGTAGAATATGTGGCTGCTTGTGAAGCATCCAAAGAGGCTGTATGGCTTAGAAAATTTCTTAAGTATTTGAAAGTCAATCCAAATGACAACGATCCCATGACACTTTGTTGTGATAATAGTGGGGTTGTTGCTAACTCAAAGGAACCTAGAAGCCATAAGCTCTCTAAGCATATTGAGAGGAAATACCATTTGATTAGAGAGATCATGCAGCGCGGAGACGTGGAGGTGAAGAAGATCTCAACGGTTGAGAACCTGGCAGATCCTTTCACCAAGGCCCTATCCAACAAGGTCTTCAACCAACATCGAGACAGATTAGGCATGAAGGACTTCTCTCATCTTCTTTGAGTCAATTGGGAGTTTGTTGGCAAAGATGCCCACAAGAAGATTGTTTATTTACATATTGATGTAATGTAAAAATATTTCATAAAGTCCTTATTGTAATTTGCTGATTAAATTAATAAAAGTTAAAACATTCATTCACTCCTTTTAGTTCGATTGAAAAGTTGTGATATTCAATAGTCTTATAGTCCTTAATCAATCCTAAAAATGTATGAAGAGACAAATGTACATGTGCGTGTACAAACTCTTCATGGTTTGATTAAAACGATATATTCACAATCTAATGATCAACAGACAATTGATTCCAGTTTGATTGTTGGAAGAATCTATGATGTCTGGTTACGAGACATAGAGAGTTAGGAACTCTATAGTTCTTCCAGTGTATCTTTCAAAGATACTGAATTGATCAGTGCACCTTTAGAGACAATGTAAGAACAAACCATTTAAGATATTCAGTCTCAAGGTCACACCGTATAAATTGCATCGTGCTTACCTAAATTCTGAAATGAGACATGTCATTTCATAGCTTTAATATTCTCATTCGAGAAAGTCAAATTCTAGGTCCACTGAGTGATCTAGACTTGACCAATTGGTGAGATATTAAGTTATGAAGATGTCATGTATCCAGCTTTGTGAAGTTCTCATAGATAAGGAATTCATGTACAAGATTGCTGAAATGCAATGCATATCACCTCATGCTTTTTTACTAAGATTGTGAATAAATGAACCACGCGGTATCCAAAATTAAGTAGCGATTTTATTTGGATGAAACAATGTGACTTTTTAGCTCCTCGTCAATACATTTTTTCTAACTTATTCACAAGTAACAAAGGAGTTGAGGAAATAACAACAAGAAGGGTAAAATTTTAATTTTATAAATTCCATCTAGTTGATGATATTCATGAAGGGTAATCATTCGATAATATTCAGTTAACCCACTCATCACAAATAAGTAGATTTTTAGCATAAAATATATTCATTTGAACTGAGAGATTTTCAGTGTCAACTCTTTAGTGAGTTAGTTGACATTAAACTAGACTTGCAAAAGTTTGTGAACTTTAAGTCCAGAAGTCCTAGTTAAAGCTTCGTTCATTTGGTTCCATGAGGTCACTATCATAAGTCATGTATATAACATGTATATGCACTTTGTCTAGGTTAGTAAAAATTGTTTTACTACTAAAAGAAATTTTATATTTCGCCATTAATGTGTTACTGATAAATTTTTCTTAACCCTAGACCTCTTCCAACAATTTGATTTGTCAATGAGCAATGACTAAGTTATAGTTGCATTTGACCTGACAGTTGGTGTCATAACGTTGTTATGTTGGGTTATGTGATTCACAGATACGGAGTTCATGGTGAAACAATGCTAGTGCCTTGGTATTACACTATGCTTTGTTATGAGAGTGTGAATGAATAAATCTGACCAGGTATTCATCGAATAATAACATTCTTTGATTAAAACATGTGACATGTAAAGACATCTCAGTCTATGTTTTTCTCATCAACAAATAAAAAAGGAGTTAGTGAAATAATAACTCAGGGGTAAAACGGCAATTTTACATTCCTTTGAGTTACTGATACACGTGAAGGGTAATATTGTAATGTACTCTATGGATCGTGTGAAGAATTGTTTTGTCACATCAAATGGAAAATACATGCATGTGAACTTAGAGAGTTTTAATATTAGTCCTTCAGTGGAATCTATTAATATTAAGAATTAAAAGTCGGAAAATTTTTGTCAACTTTTGAGTCCGTACTTTATTCTAAAGTTTCGTTCATGTGGGTCCATAAGGTCTCAATGATAGAAATTCAGACGAGATTAAATGAACTAAAATAATTGATTTACTCATTGAATGTAAATTGTGATTTACATCGAGAAAATTATTTTCTAAGTAACTTAATAAATAATTAGTTATTTATCGTTCCATTTATTTAATGAATCATATTGTATAATTATATTGATAATTATACATTTTAATGATTCAAATAAATAAAAGATGAAAATACGTACTTGTTTGCAAAGTATGAAATTGATTAATGAAATATCATTAATAAATGAGAGCTCTAAATTAATTGAATTTAGATATAAATCAAAAGAATTTGGGAACAAAATAAATTGATCTTGGCCGTGTATGTTGATATGCCTTGGCCGAAATTAATAGGTCCATAGGTTTATAAAATGGTTTAAAATTAAGTTATGAGTTCGACCCAACTTAAGCTTATTTAACTATATAGGCTTAAGTGAAACACTAATGACCTTAACCTAACCTAAATCACTCGGCCAATCTCTTCCGCTCTCCATGTGTGTGTTTGGCCGAGAGAGAGAAAAAGAAAAGAAGAAGAAAATTTGTTTTCCGGCGAGCCTCCCAGTCCGGCGAAGTCTTTGTCTGGCTAGCCTGTCCGGTGAGCCTCCCCATCCGGCCTAACACCTCCTTTGAAATCCAACGAGCTTTTCCACTTGTTCAATTTTGACGAAACCTCCCGGAGTTAACAAGCAACGTCTGAGATTACTTAAAATCTCAATGGTAAGTAGTCTAAAAGATTTGGATCTGCAATATAAATTTGTTTATAGGTTGCTAGATTGAATTGTTTAATTGTTGACTTGTATGTCTAGAATAAAATTGTTTATTGACATATAGTAAACTTTTAATGCCTTGTTCAATTGCATATGTTAAAAAATGGTTTTTAATATATTAGGTCGAATTATATATTTCTGCCATATTTAGATATGTTATATAATTTTATTGTTTTATCGTTAAATAAATTCCAAGGTAAGTGAGGGTCTATTTATAGGAGAATGAAAACCAAGAAAGGGTAATTACCCTTTCCTATTATGCATTCATGACACAATATTTTGATTTTCTCTCCTCTTCCTTTTTGTACATGGCCGGCCATCCCTAGGATAAGTGAGGGAAGTTTGTTTCCTCACTTAGTTTATTTATTTCCTTCTTAAGGAAATTCATTTCCTCTTTTCCTTTTTGGTAATTATCTTTATAATTAAAGGCAAAGAATTCTCTCCTCTTTGGATGATGTTGGCCGAACTCTACACTAGGGAATGGGCATCTAGATGCTTCCTTATTTCTTTGAAAACAATTCTTAAAATATCCATTGTAGAATTAATATTGGACAAATAATTAAATTAATTTCATAATGCCTCAAACGACTTCTTGATTTTAGAAAGTAATTTATTTTTCCATCATATGAAAATATTCAAAATCTTATTTTGACATTCACATCATTTTATGTCCATGTGGACGAAAATACCCTTTAGACATTTTCCGAGAATCAACACTTGAACCTATTTTGACTTAGTTTCTAAGTAAACAATCCTACTCTAATTAATAACCTATAATAGTGAGTTTATGGATCCAAATGAACAAAACTTAATCTACTATACTCGGACTCAAAAGTTCACAAACTTTTTCCGAGTATTAGCTTAATGTCAACTGACTCCATTAAAGAGTTGATACTGAGAATCTCTCGGTTCAAATGAATTTATTTTATATTCAAATTCAACTTAAGTATATTGAGCGGGTCCATTGAATGTTATCTATGATTACCTTTTATGAATATCATCAACTATATGAGATTTATAAAATTACCATTTTACCCTTCTAGTAGTTATTTCCTCAAATCTTTGTTATTTGTGAATAAGTTAGAAACAATGTACTGAGGAGGAGCTAACAAATCACATTGATTCATTCAAATAAAGTTGTTACTTAATTTTGGATCCCCGCAGTTCATTTATTCACAATCCAAGTAATAAAGCATGAGGTGATATACATTGAATTTCAGCAATCTTGTACATCAATTCCATATCTATGAGAACCTCACAAAGCTTGTTCATGACATCTTCATAACTTAATATCTCACCAATTAGTCTAGTCTAGATCACTCAATGGACCTAGAATTTTACTTTCTCAAATGATAATATTAAAGCTATGAAATGACATGTCTCATTTTAGGATTTAGGTAAGCACGATGCAATTCATACATAGTGACCTTGAGACAGAAGAGGTTAAATGGTTTGTTTTTTTTACATTGTCTCTAAAGGTGCACTGGTCAATTCGGTATCTTTGAAAGATACACTGAAAAAACTATAGAGTTCCTAACTCTCTATGCCTCGTAACCAGACATCATAGATTCTTCAAGCAATCATACTATGCTTAATAGTTTGTTGATCTTTAGATTGTGAATATTTTATTTTGACCAAACCATGAAGAGTTTGTTCACGCAAATCTACATTTGTCTCTTCATGTATTGTTAAGTTTGATTAAGGACTATAAGACTATTTAATATCATAAATCTTCAGACAAACGTAAAATAAATGAATGAACGTTTCAACTTTTATCGATTTAATTAGCAAATTACAATAAAGACTTATGAAAGATTTGTATTACATCGATATGTAAATAAATTATTCTTGTGGGCATCTCTGCCAACAACATCCATATGCAAATAAATAATTATGGTTTGGAGAAAAGTTTATGGGTGTGATCCTCCACCTTCGGTGGTCTCTCATTATTATAAATTTAAGCCGAATCTTCGCTGCATTGGTTCGTATAAGCTATCGATTAAGACTCGAAAGTTTTCTTTGATCATTGATTACCGACCAACAACAAGGATTGTGAAGATTGGTTTTTTTTACGTTAGGAGTGCGACTCTTCCGAAATCTATTTTCAAAGTTTCGAGTATTTATTCGTCCTTTAGGTAATTACACTTTCTGAACTTATTTTTTATTAAGTTGTTTTATTCATATTGTTACTTTGGCATATAATTTCCGTAGCCGATAAACTCTTGCTGACTTTACGAAGATTGAAAACCTTTCTTCTCAAACTCGGTCTTATAAAAATCTTTGCACTTCCGAGAACTATTCAAAGTTTTACTGGGTATTTAGTTCAGCTAACTCCGGCTTCAATCATTGTTTGTTTGTTTATAATAAATTTCATGATTGTTGTGATTCATTGACAAGCCGAATGTTTTTCTTTCAGAAATGGGTTGAGCTCCGACTATTCCCAAGAATTTGTAACTTTTAAAAGAATTTAGAGTTCCTAAGAAAGGGGTTAAAAGATGTGCGCCCAATCTTTAAAAAGATTAAAATCCAAAAATTGCTCCGAAAATCGAAACTTGAGTCTTCGAAGCCTTCGTCCTCGACCGTTCCTCCAATCAGAGATGCCCTTGGTCATCTTGATCTGGTTTTCCATTACATAATGGAACTTCTCGGCATGGAAGATCCGAAACAAGTGACCTTAACTTTCTCTCAACGTGCTTCTGGGCTTTCTAATTGCCTCGCACTAATAAGTTTTCGAGTATATTCATTTTGTCATAGAATCATGTTTTTAAAACAGGCAATTTCCGTTCTCTCTTATTTAGGATATTTAGGCTCAGGGATATTTGAAGATTGAATAACAAAATCGCCTACTTAAATTCCACATTAATTTTTTCAAAAAGGAAACTAAAATGGTCGAAGATCACGCTAGTGAGAAAAGTAAAAAATTTGAAAAATACTGGAAAGAAATGCGGGCCCAGTTGAAATTGATCAACGCCGAACTGATAAAAGCCGCAAAGAAATCGGTCGAAGACTTTAAAAATTCTGAGTTGTACAAATACCTCAAAAACAGAATTTTTATCATGCACAAAATACCTAAACCCAATGAATCAATTCCCTTCTTTTGTATTTTTCTCTGCTCGATTTTATTAAGGAGAATCAATTATCTTGTTGTATTTTTTTGCCCGATTTTAGGTGAATAAGGAAATTCGAAACAATGACACGTAAAACAAAAACGACATTGCATACCTTAGACATCTAATTACTAATCGGAAAAGTAAATTGAGCTAGCGGTCAGAAATGTTTAGCCGAATCGGTTTCCCAATAATTGACGTATAAAACTAGAAATAAGTTCCTTTATCCGTTTTCCCTCTCTCTCTCTCTCTCTCTCTCTCTTAAATATCCAGTTTCCATAGAAAAACCCAGAAGGAAAGCCTTCCATCATCTTGCAGGGAAAGCCGTTCCTATATACAATTTCATGGCTTCAGGCATGTTAATGATTCTCGATATCTTAATACTCCATTCAGTTAATTGATTCGCGCTCGTTGATCATTTCATTATGCGATCACCGTAGTAAATCCATGGAAATTTTTTATTGCCAATACAGCTCGGAAGCGAACAGCTTAATTCGTACCAAATGACTTTTTCTTTCTCATTTCCATTATAGCTTCGGTTGATTAATTGATATCTGCTTGCACAATCCGATTTTCCGCAGATGTCGCGTCGACGAAAACTACAGCTGAGCTTGAATCAGCTTTGAGGTTGAAGACTGTTCAGTACTTCGTCACAAACAGACCGTGGTTTGGTAACATCTCATACCTTGAGTCTACAATCAGTTTGATTACATAATATAGCATACAGTTTTTTTCACTAAATTAGCTCTATGTTCTTTTATAGGGTTAGCTGATTTGCTTGGGATTCGATTTTAGACTTTTGCTTATACTTTGAAGTATATGCGTTTCAGATCTTTACGGAATCAATGTCAGACCGGTTGCTCCGATCGGCAGCGCTAGTAGAAGGTCGTATGTCGATCCTGCATTGATACACCGAAGCTTGCCTGACGAGCTTCTATTTGAGGTTTGATAATATATATTATTTTTTGCTATGTTTCATGCGTAGTTTCAAAGTTCATCTAAAACCTAATTGGCGATAGCATGACTTTGGAAACTTGCTAGGTCTGATGTTTTTAGTGTGTAATAATTTACTTGATCACTCCCGTTTTATGCTTTTGGATTGTGTTTTATGTAAAATATTAACATTATGTCATGGTAAACTTTCAACTGAGGATATTGCTTGGATACTTGACCCGAAGATGGTTGCACTTACAGATAATATCAATGTTAATATTGAGAAATACTCGATTAAATATTCTCTTATTATCTTGTGGAAGAATCTCACAAGATAGGAGATGCTAAAGATTCACGTAATAACTTTAAGTAGTGCTCGCAGATCTCTAAGAATATAGGAAAACTGACAGATTTCTGTTTCAAATTTCCTTCCGCATCACTCATCTTCTTCTTGAATATCTCGATCTGCTTCTTCTCTCGCCATGTCTAAGAAAGCCACTTCAGTGACTAATATATTTCTCCAATTAAAGAGCTCAACTGGAGCGAAATCGGTCAGCAAACTGACACTCACCTGCCTCTCCCGATTTCTTAGATATTAATCCTCCATCTAAAACATATTCAACTGCTAACATTGATCCCAAATTTCTACCATTTGATTGGTATGACTTGTTTGGAAGATCCCTAGATTCTTACAATTTAAGAGCAAACCCACCTCGAGCACATTTCGTTGCCTTCCCTGACCTGGGATCCTTAGGGGGGCATGGAAAGAAGCTCCTGGAATTGAAAGATCCTGAGTTTTTCATTGGTTCTCAGGTATTTTCACGAATGAATCCTTACGACATGGGAAGGGCATGTTGCGTGTGTCGAAAATGGAGGTACACCATTCGTAATCCTTTCATTTGGCGTAGCGCATGCTTAAAGGCCTGGCAGGTAATTTCATAAATAAGATGCAATACTTGAGCCGCAAGGCTTTCAAGCACACACAGTGTACAAGTAACGGAAAAAATTAGGAATATGTTTTAATTTTTGTAGCTTGCTGGGATGGTGGAAAACTACAACCTTTTGCAGTCCAGGTATGAGGGTTCGTGGAGACGGATGTGGCTTATGCGACCAAGGGTTCGCACAGATGGTAGGCCATAGTTATCGTACTTCAATATGTTTTTCGTAGCATTTGATTAATTTTTAAATGTGTCTTGAATTGCCTATTAGAATATCCTCTGTTTTTTGTTTTTTTATACCAGGTCTATATGTGAGCAGGAATACTTATATTCGTACTGGAATTGCTGAATGGAAAATTACTAATCCTGTTCATCTGGTATGTTCCTGAACATGCATATTTCAAGGTGATGTGTTGTGTATCTAGTTTAGGCCTGTTTTGTGATTTTAGCGGTGTGGAACTTCAGTTATCATAATAGATAGCTTAAGGGTTCATGTAGAATAGCTAGAAGTTTGTATTCATTGATAAATAGGAGAAATGATAAGATTGAAAGCCATAGTATTGCACTTTAGAATGATTATATTGGGAGATTTAAGGGTCTAACGTCTTTCTTTGGCATATCTATTCTGATTACCAAAGTCTTAACAAGGCAATGGTAGAATTTGCCATAGTATTGTGACTAGAGTGTTTCGTGAAGGGACTACGTAGCTGTGTTACATCATCATTTATTTCGTGTACGGCACGATTCTCCTTTTTGGAATTACAGCTTCAAGAAGTGCATTTTAGATCATTTCAGAATCATTCATAAACTCAGTTCTTCAGTTGCACTTATGCTTCTTAAGTTGTAATACGTTGGAATTTTTAACCAGCATTTAGGTCCTAATGTGCATTTTCCTCTTCAGGTATGTTATTACCGCTACATCAGATTTTATCCTTCTGGTCGATTTCTTTACAAGGTTGATAACTCTCTTTTAGAAAGAAAAAGAAAAAACTCTTTCTCATATCATTCATTTTTTCCACTTTGAATGTTCTCACGTATTTGAATCTGCAATTGACAGAATTCATCTCAAAAGGTCAAAGAGGTTGCGAAGGTCATGAACTTTAGGGTTGCCAAGGCCGACAGTCTTTTCAGTGGCTATTACACTTTGTTGGATGATAGGGTTGGACACTTTTGACACTCATCATTTTACTATTCTCGTGACAATCTTAAAACCAAAATTAGAACCGGCCCTGGCTATCACTGCGCATCTATATATATATATATATTTTTGTGTGAATTATTTTCGATCATAGGTTGAAGCTGCTGTTTTATATCCGGGTGTACGTCCAACTGTACTGCGTATCCGGTTGAGGTAATACCTTCTCTTCTTCTTCTTCTTTGAATTAAAAATAGGGTTTGTGGTTAATTACCACCTGAAGAAGCCAGCCCAAAATGATTTACACACACAAAAACTCTAAAATTACCCAAAAGACTGCAATCTATTTTCTTCAGCCGATTTTAAATTTTAAATTTAATATTTTGACATTAATTGAAAACAGATTGGAGTTAATAAAGCATAACAACTAAATAAAAAGGCAAACAAGTAACAAGGAAAAATGAACTACCCGGATGGAACAAAAAGGCAAACAAGTAACAAAATTCGCGAATTTGATGCCACGTAATCAGTTTGCTTATTTACAAAAAATTAACGAAAAGTTGGCTATTTCCTAATTTGCGATGTTTTGGTAGCTTACTTGGCTAAAGAAGCCTTTAAACTTGCAATGCTTTGTGAGTTTACGGAACTTGAATGTTGGATTTTAACTACACGTTGTAGGTTAAGGGGTACGACATCCGGGGCCAACAATCGGATGGACCTTCTGTCACTTGTTACGAGCGGTGTGGACAGTCATGAGGCCAGCGGTCTGGATGAAGATATCCTCGGTGTCGTCGAAGGCTGGGAAGACGATGAATCTCACAATCCCGACGTTCCCGCCGTCTCCCACAAGCGAGGAATGCAACCCTTCGTGTTTGTGCCGTTTGAAGAGGTATATATATACTAATCTCTAAAATGCCCTCGATTTTCGCCTGTATATGTTTTTTTTTTCTGGATATTAATTCAATAGAGAAATTTACCTGAAATGCCACATGCATCGTTGTTTTTTCCCATTTTTGTTAGAAGTTGTATTTTTCATAGTTTGCCTCTAAAGTAGTTGAAAAGACATACCGTTGAAATTAATTTGTTTTGACCGCCCTTCTTTTTCCTTCTGGTTTATTAGAAAACCAGTTTTATTAAGTGGAAAAAAAAATTGGTTTGAAATCTGATACTGAACAATTATTTTTTAGTAAACCAGGGAAAAAAGGGGATGGTGTTAAAAAAACTAATTCCGAGGGTTAATCGTCTTTTCAACTTGTTTTTTGTGACAAACGGGAATGAAACAATTTATATGAGAAATGAGAAAAACAGCTATGAAAGTAGCATTTTGAGCAATTTCTCTAATTTAAATCTCTCAAATTTTCTTAGGAATTTCTCCTTACTGCCGATATTTCTGTAAATTTGAATTGTTTCAGTAGGCTGTTTAATCCTTTTAAGGACCACCAACATTTTATTTGGCTCGGTGAAATGAAATGATCTGGGAAAGATATACTTTCGAAATAAACAGATATATATCCTTATAAAATCTCTATATCTTCCCTTCAACTAAACACGGTGCAAGTTGGGACTGTTTTTTATACATGATGTTTATGTTTTGGTGTTAGGCTGAGTCATCGGTGTTGAATCTGTCTGTGGAGAAGATGGACTTCTACGTGCCTGGATGATCATATTGAAGTAAAGAGTGTCACATTTGTAAATACAAATAGTTACAAGCTACTACTACAACTTCAATCTACTTTCTTTGTTTGAGTGGTGGATTAATTGTATGGTAACTTATTTTGGATTTAACTTATGAAGTTTGTGTGTAAATTACACTTTACAATTGTACTAGTTAGTTGTGCCGAGTGAGCCTCACGTTGTATACATACTTGAACATTTTCGTTCAAAGAACATTTTACTTTTGGTTCCTTTGACTTATATGCTGGGCTGTTTTTCGAGCTTAAACCTCTCTCCACTGGATTCGAAAAAACATTTCGATTCGTACAACCGACTACATTTTTTTAGGTTTGCAAATTCTTTAGATTTTAGCTCTAAATAATCAAATAAAACTTTGATATTGTTGTTTGGTCATTTATTTATTGTAACGTAACTGCTAGTAATTGATGTTAGTTAGTTATATTTTTAGTTAATATATATAGATTTATTTTGATTAACGAATATCAACCAAATTTTTTCAAGCATTTTAGTTAATATATATAGATTTATTTTGATTAACGAATATCAACCAATTTTTTTCAAGCATTGGTTATATAGCAATTAATATGTTTCAAAGTGCTATATTGCTACTTATCTCTTATATTAAAGGGTTTTCGTATGTAGTAATTCTATATAGTTTCGATATGACCAAAGTTTCGTGTAAATGCTGCAAATGCCTCGCGTTTTATAATATTTCGCTTTCAATTTTAACCTAAAAACGTTTCCCGCTCATTACACAAATTTTGTAATTTGAAAAAAAAACTTATTACGTAAATCAATCCCTGACAAACGAAGTCACCATTAGCATGATTTCATTTATTCGGTTTAAATTCATGAGAGAAAAAATATCGAGTAAAGGAATGCAAAATAAAATTTCCAATTCTCATCAACAAAAATCTTCGGCGTCGTGTTTGTGTTGAAGAAAATTGAAAATATCGTTAAGGGCAAAGTAATTTTAGTCTTCCGTTTTTGTTGTTCTTTTTTTCTTTTAAAGTTTAACTGTTTGAGTCTTGATTTTGTTTTTACAATTATATGTCGATAATCTTCTTGATGGTTTCTTTGCGGTTTGTGATATTGATGCTTTATGGTGTTGTCAAATATTTTTAGGTTTGTTCTATCAATGGAAATTGTTTTTTTTTTTTGTGATTTTTTATTTAGGGTTTCAGCATGTTTGGGTTTAATGTTAATGGTGTGTGGTTTTCTTTCGAAATTAATGAATCGAGATTTACAGGTGTAAATTTTTGTTTGTGTAATAATAAGTATTGTATGTTCTTTACAGCCAAATATGTTTGAGATAGTGCTAATTTTTATAGAACAATTAACATGATAATAACTAATAACTTTCCATTTTATAAGATTTTACATTATAATAGGAACAGTCTAGTTACTAGTAATAAACCGCCGAAAAGTTCGAATATTAGTTCAAAATTTAAACAAAAAATTTAAATTTCTAATAATCAGCCAACAAAATAGAAAGAGTAATTTTGTAAAATAACTACGTAAATTGACGTAATATGTAAGTGTTGGAATTTAGTTAACGATTAACCTAATTAATTATGAAACATATCGATATATGGCGGAAATTCATAATTCAAATTAACATATTAAAAACGTTTTAAAACATATTCAATAACCATGTCATTAAATCTAATCTAGCATGTCAACAAATTTACAAACACTTCAATAAATTCATTCATACATGCAAAACGAGCAATCTAAAATTTCTAACAATCCTACAAGATTATATCATTTAGATCCAACTCATTCATAGGAAACTTACGTTCGATTTGGATCTGCGAAATTGAGTCCCGGGGTGCGTCCAAAAGGTCGGCCGATTCTCTACACCACGCACGTCTAGGAAATCTTCAAAATCGTCGCGCCTCCGTTGCTCCAAAAGTGGCCGGCCCTGTGGGTGGAAAAATCACTCAAATAACCACAAGTTGAGTCAATGATAATACTCAAGGGATTTTAGGATACAAAGACGGTGGGATCTTTCGTGGGAACAAGAGGAGAAGGAATAAAAAGAAAGGGTCAACGAATTCACTCTCTTTATTCTCTTGGGGATTTTGGCTGTGTATAATTCTCCCTGGGGAGAGAAAATAATCGGCCAAGAGGGAAGGGGAAGAGAGAATAGGCGTGTGAAATTAGGTCAAGAGAGAGAGAGAAGAGCTTCCTTTTATTTTAGGGAGAATGGACTTAGGTTAGGTCAAAAACAGTTATTGGCCCATTAATCAAACTTAAGCCCAATAATTCATTTAAACAATCTTTCAAGTCACTTATTCTACATAAGTGGCCGGCCATATTGTCAAATTAATCTCCCAAATATTTTTGATTTATTTTTAAAATAATATTTAATTAATTTAGAACAACTCATTTATTTAATGACAAGTCATTAATTATTTTCATACTAAACAATGTAGTACGAAACGAGAAAATATTTATTTTCATCTTTTATTTATTTGAATCATCAAAATATATTTTTATCAATATAATAACATATTATGATTAATTAAATAAATGTAATAATAAATAACCAATTGTTTATTTAATTACTTAGAAAATAATTTTCTTAGTGTAAATCACAATTTACGTTTAGTGAGAAAATCAATCATTTATTGTTCACCAATATCTCGTCCGAGAGTCTATCATTGAGACCTTATGGACCCATATGAACGAAACTTTAGAATAAAGATCGGACACAAAAGTTCACAAACTTTTTCTGACTTTTAATTCTTAATATTAGGCGATTCCACTAAAGGACCAATATTGAACATCTCTAAGTCCTCTGTGATCTGTGAATCACATACTTCAACATAACAGTATTATGACACCAACCGTCGGGTCAATGAAACTTCACTTAGCCATTTCCCATTGACAAATCAAATGTCATAAAGTGTTACCAGAAGATATGTACTCACTTCAGGATTTAGGTAATTACTAAAATACCCCTCGTATGTGAGTTTGAGGTTTCGAGTAATTAAACGGTTTTATCTCAAACTTTAAAACTTCACAGTTCTTGTTCAATATCTTCATTAAGATATCAAGAATGAATTATAGAATCACAACTCTCCATATCACAAGATAAGATATCGTTCAATTCATTCTAACAATCATTACTAAGAATCGATTGCCAGTCGATCTTTAGATTGCGAACTATTATTTAAACTAGTCATAAGAAGGTATCTTGTCAAGTCTGTACTTAGCACTTCTTTCGTTGATGACAATTTCAGAGCATAGACATTAATGCATAAACTCAATCTTAAATAAGAATGAAAATCCAATCTTTATTTAATTTCAAAACAAAACAAATACAAAAAGTATTTAATATCAAAAATCTCCTTTCTGGGCATAAATGCCAATAGTAAGAACTAGAGATACTTACATAAATTTCACGAAACGTGGCCATTTTCAAATTATAGCTGACGGAGCCAGCTCGACGGATCGAGGGTGGTGAATCATTTGGCAACGAGGAGGCTGAGAAGAAAATGAGAAGTCTAGGAAGGGGAAGGTGAAGGTTGCCGAAGCTTTGAAGAAGAAGTCCGACTTGCGTGACACGCGCCCTAATGAATCAGGCGTCTTGGTCCGTGGAGATCGTGGGAAAAAGGTGGACACTCCATCATCAAAGAGTGGAAGTCGATTTGATTCTGGGACTTTGGTTTCGAAGAAATACCACCACAATTTCCACTACAAACAAAACCATATGCATTACAAAGATTCGTACGGTTCGACGGATTTGATACGTTAAATCACTCATGAGAATTTTCCTATACCGAAAGCTCCACTTCTTATCAAATACAAATGGTATAAGGCGATGTCATCTCAGATAAAAAAGGTGTCTGTTTAATCGAACTATTTTTAATATGACTCGAATACTTGTCACTAATTATTTATTGTTTCAGCTTTCTTCCCAACCGAATTGTGGAATGTTTCTCAATGAAAAGCGGGGCAAGGAGGCTGAGGAAAAAGGTGCTCGTCTTTCTGAAGTCCAGGAGGGGACGGAGTCTCTAAAAGCCAAACTGGAATCATTGAAGACAAATTTTAACGCTTTGAAAAAGGACATTCAAGCCAAGGACGCGCTGCTTAAGAAGGCCAAGGAGACCACCGAAAATGATACATTGGCTTTATTGGCGCTCCAGGCAGATCTCGACGACAAGATCGAGAAGATTAACGTTTGGTCATCAACTCTCAATCCACCTCGCTTCGCTATCAGGAACACATTATGAAGTATCGGGCTCATAAAGTAAAGATGGACAAGGCCTCTTGGTTCTAAAGAAGCTCGAACAATGCCGGGAAAATCAGAAGCTTATCAAGGAGGTGCTCACATGTGAAGTCCCCGCTTGGACTAAAGAGTTGGTGGATACCGAAACTGACATCGATGAATAATCTTCGTAATATGCTGCTATGGAGATCCCAATCGTCGATGAATTTCCTTTAAGTCCTCATTCCAAGGCTTCACCGTCAAAGATTCCTAACGAAGAGACCAAACATGCTATGAGAGAAGATCAAGTTACAGTCACAGAAGAGCCTCGACGATGTCGTGGGTGCTGAAGCCGATCAAATTTGAACTTTGCGACACAATTAAAATCTACACGTTCTTGAAGTCGAACTCAGTTTACGTTGTCGTTTTCTCTTTTATTTTATTTTGTTAGAATAATTCAAACTTTGGACCCCGTTGTTTTAAGGGAGTATTTATTTTTTCTTTTGTCATTCTTGGAAACAATTGGGATTTTATCCCCTTTTATTTATGAGTATTTTATTCTTTTCCTTTTATCTTAAATATTTTCAGTTCGTCACTGGGAGATCGATTGTACTTGAATGAAATTTTTCTTTCGCTAAAATGGTTAAGTCATATTCCTAGTTATAAATTATTGTGGATAATTCGGTATGATATCGCGTATTAGTCAAACTAAAATTATATTATTTTATTAGGTTGCCCTAATTAGATGTTTACCAAATATGACTTGCCAAACTGATTTGAGAGGACGTGAATTTATGCAACAATACTAAGTGATTTAAATCAATTAGATCATAAATGTGCTTAGATAGGAGAGTGTATATTAAAAAAAGAGATAAAGTAATACATATGTGTAAGCATTTTTCTAAGTATTTCGGCTCGTTTGCAAAACAACTTAGATAGAGATGATGATTTTGACTCTCATCGTTTAGTTCAAATTATTAACGTTGTATTGATGTTTGATTTCTACGCGCATAGTTAGGTATTATCAGTATCCTTCAGGTCATTTATGGATTTTGATTTTTGTATATTCGATATGATGAGACGAGCTCCGAAGCTTGTGTATGGTCCAAGGTTTAACTTCGGTGCTTTTTGTGAGGTTTGTTAGGTTGAAGGTTGTACCATTAGGATAAGGCTGCCTACATACCATTTTGCAGGGATCCAGTTGTTGGGATTGGTGTCCACAAAGGAGATATTAGATATTAAAAAACTTTTTTATTTAATTTTTCCGAGACATTAATATAATTAAATATTCATTTTTTATTATGTTTGTTTTTATATATGAATGCCACGCTCTGAAACTGTCATCAACGAAAGGGGTGGTAAGTATAGACTTGACAAGATAAACCCTTATGGCTAGTTTGAAAAAAAATTGTTCTTAATCTTAAGATCGTTAAAGCAATCGAATCTAAGTAATGGTTGTTCGAATGAATCATGATATCTTATCTTGTGATATAGAGAATTGCGACTCTGTGTTTCATTCTTGATATCTTGTAGAAGATATTGAATAAGACCAGTGATACTTAGGAGCTCGAGATAAAACTGTTTAATCACTAAAAACTTTAAGATCCCATACGAGGGGTACTTTGGTACTTACCTGAATCCTGAAGTGAATGCATAATTGATATGATACTTTGTGACATTTGATTTGTCAATGGGCAATGATTAAGTTATAGTTGGATCTGAACCGACGGTTGGTATCATAACGTTGTCATATTGGGTTAAGTGATTCAGAGATATGGAATTCATGTTGAAACAATGCAAATGCATTAGTATCACACTATGCTTTGTTATGAGAGTGTGAATGAATAAACCTGGCCATGTATTCATGGAATAAGAACATTCTTTGATTAAAACATGTGACATGTAAAGACATCTCATTCAATGTTTTTCTCATTCACAAATAACAAAGGAATTAGTGAAATAATAACTCAAGGGGTAAACCGGTAATTTTATATTCCTCTGAGTGAATGATACACATGAAGGGTAATATCGTAAAGTACTCCGAGGGATTGTGTGAAGAATTATTTCATCACATCAAACGGAAAATATACGCATATGACATTAGAGAGTCTCAATATTAGTGGTTTAGTGGAATCGACTTATATTAAGAATTGAAAGACGAAAAAGGTTTGTGAACTTTTGAGTCTGATCTTTATTATATAGCTTCATCCATGTGGGTCCATAAGGTCTCAATGATAGACAATCAGATGAGATTGAATGAACAAGAATGATTGATTTACTCATTAAATATAAATTGTGATTTATTTAGAGAAAGTTAATCTCTTAGTAACTAAATAAATAATTAGTTATTCTTCGTAACATTTATTTAGTGATTCATAATGTATAATTATATTAATAATAATACATTTTAATGACTCAAATAAATAAAAGAAGAAAATAAATGTTTTCTCATTTCGTATTTATTTGAGAAGTATGAAATTAATTAATGAAATGTCATTAATAAATGAGAGTTCTAAATTAATTGAATTTAGAAATAAATCAAAGAATTTGGGAATAAAATATTTTGTTTTGGCCGAGTATATGATGCTTGTTGGCCGTAATAATTAGGTTTAAATTACTTAATGGGTTTGACCCAGCTTAAGCCCATTTAACCTTTTATTTAAAGGAAAAAGGAAACGCTAATTGTGATTACCCTAATGAAAGATCTCGGCCAACTCTCCCTCTCCCCTTGTGTGTGTTTTTGGCCGAGTGTTTACAGTGAATAAGAAGAGAAAAATTGTTTTCTCAATTCTTGAATTGTTCTTGAAAGATTCCCGCATTCCCTATTGTTCAATTACGAGCCCATCCTCTTAGTCTCCCATATATTTGAGTGAATTATTGTTGATCCAATTTTACGGTGTTTGTGTGAATTGAATTCTGCAAAAAAAAAATTGAATCAATTCAAAGCCTCAAAGATTCTTGTCGGTCGTCCTAGGCGCGTCCAGCCTCCAATCCGGAGAAGGCGTCAATGCGAGCTCCCAGTCCAGCAAAGGCGTCCAAGTGTGCGCCCTTGTCCGGCGTCCTCCCTAGGCGTGCAGGCCTCTTGCTCGGCAATCTTTAGGCGCAAGATCTCCTGCCCGGCGAAGATCCCAGGCGCTAGGCTTCCTGCCCGGCGAGTCACAGGCACGAAGACTCCTTGTCCGGCGCGTCTCCAGCTCGGCGAAGGTCCTCCTCGGCATATTCCTGCTCGCTGTCCGGCCAACGTGCGCCTAAGGCAATCCGACGAGCCTTTTTCACGCGATCGACTCGATAAGGCGTTCCAGAGAAATCTAGCAACGTCCGGGTTGTTTACAATCCTTTTTGTAAGTCATTCTTATCGAATTGGATGAGTAATTATATAAATTGTTTATATAGGATGCTAGTGTGTTCAATTGTTGAATAACATGTTTAAATAAATTAGTTTATTAACATGCTATTAAATTTTAATGCCTAAGTTGTTTAAATATATTAAAAATTTGTTTTTAATATATTAGATCCAATTATATAATTCCGCAATATGTTATATACTTATTGTTTAATCGTTAAATAAATTCCAACACCAGTCACTCGTAGTTCGCTTTTTATTGTTTGTAATATAGTACTTTTTAGGTTTATGATATTCGAAACGGGGATTCCCGAGGGTCTCGAGTTCATATAGTCCAGGACAGACCACACGGGTAACGCGATAAGGGGCTTCTTAAATCAATATGAGTTTTTTGACTTTTAGTTATGCGGTATTTTGAAAAAATTTACGGAGGACTAAGTCTTCGACTTAGAAATTTTGCGGGTTCACTTTTTATAATAAAACTTAGCAACAATTTTATGTGTTGTGAAATTCTTATTAGGGCTTTTATCTTTTTTTTCTTCGATGAAGTTCAAGAGTGATATCATTTTCAGGTTCGTGTGTAGTCATAGTCTGCAATGTTCGTATTTCATGTTCTATTGGGATAACATACTCGACACGATAGACCAATGAGAATGGAGTTTCTCAAGTGAGGCGCTGTGGGCTAGTTTGATATACCCAAAGTACTCTAGGTAGCTCGTCTGCCCATCGTCCTTTCTTTGAGCTTAACCTCTGTTTTATAGAACTTACTATGGTCTTATTTGTTGCTTCAGCATGTCCATTGCCTTGAGCATATCTAGGAGTTGACATCTTCAATTCAACGTTGTTCCTGAAACAGAATGTCTTGAGCCTCTTATATACAAAATATGACCCATTGTCGATTACAATTTCTCTGGGGGCTCCGTGTCGTCATATGATTTTTTTCCGTATGAAAATTTTGACATCTGAATCCTTGATCAAGGTAAACGCACCAGTTTCAATCCATTTTGAGAAGTAGTCTGATAAGACTAGTAACAAAGTCTCCTTGGGGTGACTGGCACGAGTCTTATTATGTTGGCAGAGATGCCCACAAGAAAATTGTTTATTTACATAATGATGTAATATATAAATCTTTATAAAGTCCTTATTGTAATTTGCGAAACACCGTTGTATACCTACTTGAGCCGGATGAAAGGAAACTTTCACGTCCAATTTTTAAAAGGGGAGTGAGCCCACTTAGCTCAGAGGTTAGAGCATCGCCTTTGTAATGCGATGGTCATCGGTTCGACTCCGATAGCGTGCTTTTCCCCATCTGATTAAATTAATAAAAGTTGAAACGTTCATTCATTCCTTTTTAGTTTGATTGAAGATTATGATATTCAATAGTCTTATAGTCCTTAATCAAACCTAACAATGTATGAAGAGACAAATGTAGATTTGCGTGAACAAACTCTTCATGGTTTGACTAAAACTATATATTCGCAATCTAAAGATCAACGGACTATTGATCCCAGTACGATTGTTGGATGAATCTATGAAGTCTGGTTATGAGGCATAGAGAGTTAGGAACTCTATAGTTCTTCCAGTGTATCTTCCGAAGATACTGAATTGACCAGTGCACCTTTAGAGACAATAGAAGAACAAACCATTTAACATCTTCTATCTCAAGGTCACTATGTATGAATTGAATCATGCTTACTTAAATCCTGAAATGAAACATGTCATTTCATAGCATTGATATTCTCATTTGAGAAAGTCAAATTCTAGATCCATCATGTGGTCTAGACTAGGCCAATTGGTGAGATATTAAGTTATGAAGATGTCATGAACCAACTTTGTGAAGTTCTTATAGATATATAATTCATGTACAAGATTGCTGAGATGCAATATATATCACCTCATGCCTTATTACTTGGATTGTGAATAAATGAACTGCGCAGTATCCAAAATTAAGAGCGAATTTATTTGGATGAAACAATGTGACTTGTTAGCTCCTCGTCAATACATTGTTTCTAACTTATTCACAAGTACTAAAGGAGTTGATGAAATAACAACTAGAAGGGTAAAATGGTAATTTATAAATCCAACTAGTTGATGATATTCATGAAGGATAAACATAGATAACATTCAATGGATCCGCTCAATATAATTAACTTGAATTTGAGTAGGAAATAAATTCATTTGAACCGAGAGATTCTCAGTGTCAACTCTTTAGTGGAGTTAGTTCACATTAAGCTAATACTCGGAAAAGGTTTGTGATTTTTTGAGTCCGAGTATAGAAGCTCAAGTTTTGTTCATTTGGATCCATAAGGTCACTATCACAGGTCATTATAGTAAGATTGTTAAACTGAAAGCTAAGTCAAAATAAGTTCGATTGTTGAAGTAACTTTTTTCAAAAAACGTCTAAAGGGTATTTTTGTCCACATGGAAATAAAATGATGTGAATATCAAAATAAGATTTTGAATATTTTCATATGATGAAAATATATATTATTTTTAAAGCCGAAAAGTCGTTTGAGGCATTAAGAAATTAATTTCATTATTTGTGCAATAATAATTCTAAAACGGGTATTTTATGAATTGTCTTAAAAGAAATAAGGAAGCATCTAGATGCCCCTTCCCTATCTATAGAATTTGGCCAACATGCATCAAAGATGAGAGTTTTATTTCTCTTAAATTATAAAGATAATTACCGAAAAGAAAAAGAGGAAATAATTTTCTTTGATAATGAAATAAATAAGTTAAGTGAGGAAATAAATTTCCTCCTTGTTTGAGTATCATGGCCGGCCATATTAGAAGAGACAGGAGAAGTGAAAATCAAATATTGTATCATGAACACATTATTCTTTCATGACTGAATAATAGAGCTTAACATAGAGACGTGAAGTTTAAGCTTTTGTCTTGCTCTCTCTTGTATTTTTGGCCAACCCTATCCTCTCTCTCTCTCTCTCTCTCTCTCTCTCTCTCTCTCTCTCTCTCTCTCTCTCTCTCTCTCTCTCTCTCTCTCTCTCTCTCTAAATACTTCTTTTATTTTGGCACCTAGATCCTCACCTGAGCTAGAGAATTAGCTTATGATCCACGAATTGTTCTTAATTCATATTTTTTTAATTGTGCCCACACACAAATCCTTGTAAACCTCTAAAGACTCTTGTAATAGAAACCTTAGGTTTCTCTAGTTCACGTTTAGGCTTGAAGGAATCGAGCTAGAAGAGAAGATCAACATTTCTCAAGATGTATCCAAATCAAGGTTCAAGAAAGGTTAGTATTCAATCTCTCTAAATAATGTTTTAATTATAACATGTACATGCACTTTGTTTAGATTAGTAAAAATTATTTTACTTGTAAAATAAATTTTTATATTCCGCCATTAATGTGTTAATGATAAATTTTTCTTAACCCTAGACCTATTCCACCAAATGGTGTCATATCAATGGTCAAAGTATAAGTATGTACATATTATTTAAAATAATTATAAGAAAATTGTTTTCTAATTTGCTTGAGTAATGGTTTTTCAAAGACTAGATCTTACCAAATTTTAATTTTTTTGGTACGATCTTTAAAATTAATTTAGTGTTGATTTTTCACTTGTTAAATATGCTATATAAATACATTAAAAACAATTTTTTAATTATTTTATTTTTAGCATACTCAAAATCAATTTTTTTACAAGTTTGCAAATTTGTGTACATAGTTTAAACTAGTTCATTGCACTTCTATTTTAAATTTGTTATTGAATGTTTTATATTATGTTGCTTGTTTTATATTCTGTTTAATTACTAAAATTCTAATATAACACACAATTGAAATCAAAACATACAATTAAAATGTAACAATAAACCTCTTTCCTGTTACACCTAGATCCGACGTACATTTAATTGTTTTTCAATTTCTGAACAAATTGTTATGGTCAATAAAACGGGCATAACTCTTAACTCGGAACTTGAAAATTAGTGGTTCTTGAACCAAATTAAAGGTACAAAAGTTAGATATCCAATGCAGTTAGTTTCAGCTCAATCGGATACCGGATGTATCATTAACGACCTTTTAACTCCGAGGTGTACGGCAGTCCGCAAGTCCAGGATTTTAAATCCGGATTTTGCGACTCCTATCTTCTTGATGCTATCGTGGATTTCCGATGTTCACGCACTCAACCACCACGAAGACGCCTTGAAGGAAGATGTCATGAAGATGTAGATATTAGTTTTATGAGATTTTGAATCTCAAAAACTTCAAAATGCAAAAGTGAGATGTATTAATCTCACACACTTTCCTTAGGAAAAATAAATTAATAGACAAAATGATCCGAATATGTTCCTTGTGCCTTAGTGCATTAACACTGATCTCCCCTCACAAATATAGATTTTAGGGTTCTTTTTTCTAGTGATCCACTCTATCTCTCTTTACACCTGGAAACGTGTTTCCAAACGTACAAGAGATGATGTGCGTTTTCCAAAAATTAAGTGGGAGGGTTGCACTTATTGTTTGCAACCCAGGATCCCATATTTTCCAAAAACTAAGTGGGAGGGTTGTACTTATTGTTTGCAATCCACGATCCCCAACACTAATGTGAAGTGCATATGTCGCCGGACTAAGAGTCACCCTCGTGACCCTCTCTTAAATGAGATACTCATAGACGCATTGCTCCTAACATTGCTTTTATAGCTACGTTTAAAAGTGAAACGATGAGACAAGGCCTCCCCTCGGCGGATTGTTTTCAAAGTAGATCTTGTTGAACTAAGTGGTTGGTTACACACTTAGACTCAAACTCTAGTAATCCTCACTCGAGGCCCTGCGAAAAAGTTTTGAGTGATCAAACGTTTTTATAAGGTAGCTAGTCAAACCCTGATGTATTGACATCGTGACTATGCATTAATGATGTGTCATTTACTTATGAAAGGCGACTATTTGCAGCCTTCCCTCAAAGGATTAAAGTGTCATTTTGTTCATAACACCTTTGTATTTTTCTTATCTAAACTCAAACTTAAAATCATATAAAAGACTAATCATAAATTGTTTCAACAATCAGCAACATGTCTCTAAACACTATCTCAATCATCTTTTCCTCAAATTGTGTGGAACGGAAAAACTACGTAGATTAGAAACGTAATCTAGACATTGTCCTTACGAAGGACAAGCACAAATACGTACTCACCACTCCATGTCCTTTTGAAACGAATGATGATTCGACTAAAAAAGACAAGGACGCCCTAGCGGCCTGAATCCAATTAGATGAGATTGTGAGATGCTATGTTTTAGCATCAATGAAAAATATGTTGGAACAACATCCTCGTGATATTGGTTCGGCCTAAACCATGCTCTTCAATTTCTCTGAGATGTTTGAAGGGCAAAGGCGTCACACTAGATAACAAGCGGTTCGAAAATTTGTGAACTATCGTATGAAAGCTAAGACTCATGTTAGAGAACACATGATATTGATCATAAGTTATCTCAATGACATGGAAATCTTTGGATCTGAGATTAATGGATAAATCAAAATAGATATGATCTTAGAAACTCTCCCTAAATCTTTCGATACTTTCAAACTAAACTACTCCATCAATAAGCTAGTATAAACTGTTACCAGGCTGATGAAGGAGATTCACACTGTTGAGGGACTCTAGCATAGAAATTTTCCAGCCTACCTCAAGGATAAAGGGAAAAGTATTGTACTGATTACCAAAGCTTGTTTAGTATGTGATAATGTATCTTCGTGGATTATTGACTCCAGTGCTACTAACCATATTTTTTGTTCCTTGAATGGGTTCAGGAAAAACAAAAGTTTAGAGGATTGCGACTTCTGCTTCAAGTGGGGTGATGGAAGCTTGGTGTCTGTTAAGGCTGTGGGATCCGTGACACGGTCTTTCGAAGACATAACTTTAAATTTGAATAATGTATATTATGTTCCTTCCTATGGGAAAAACTTAATATATGTAGCTCAAATTTTTGACCAGAATTATTATTTAAAGTTTATTGATAATGAAATTTGTATTACTTCTTCCAATTCATTTGTCACTGATGTATGTTTAAAGAATGGTTAATACTATCTTTATCCTACACAACCTTTGCTGTTAGACACTGAAATAGATAATGATCTAATTAGGGAACCAAAGAGGATCAAATCTTATGATTCCTCTGATCTAATAAAATCAACATATCTCTGACACTTAAGACTTGGTCATATTAGTCTAGATAGGATTAAGAGACTTGTGAGGGATGGTCCACTCAAAGCCTCTGCAATAGACTCACTGCCGACTTGTGAATCCTGTATAGAAGGAAAAATGATCAAACGACCTTTCTCTGATAAAGGTCGAAGAGCCACTGAGTTACTAGAACTAATACATTCTGATGTATGTGGTCCACTCAGAATCAGGCACGGGGAGGATACGAATACTTCATTACCTTTACCGATGATTACTCAAGATATGGATTTATCTATTTGCTCAAACACAAATCCGAAACCTTTAATGTATTTAAGGTTTTTCGTGCTTTAGTGGAAAAGCAAACTGGCAAACAGATCAAAACCCTTCGATCTGATCGAGGCTTTGAGTACTTGTCTGAAGAGTTTGATGACTTTCTTAAAGAAGAAGGTATCGCTTCTCAGCTTACAGCACCTGACACACCCCAACAGAACGGAGTGTCAGAGAGAAGGAATCGAACTCTGATGGACATGGTTAGATCATTGATGAGTTAATCATCACTCCCTAATTCCTTTGGGGGATATGCCCTTGAAACTGCCGCATATATTCTGAACCAAGTTCCGGCTAAGACGGTCCCTGGTACTTCTTATGAAAGATGGACTGGGCGTAAAACTAGTTTAAGCCACATCAAAATTTTGGGTTGCCCTGCACATGTGCTAAGGAAAAAGACTAGCAAGTTGGCTAGTAGGTCAGAATTATGTGTGTTCATTGGATATCCAAAGAAAACCAAAGGTTTCACATTCTATAGTCCCGAGGACGGCAAAACGTTTGTCAGCACCAATGCTCGTTTCCTTGAGGAGGACTATATGAAGAATATGAAACCAAGAAGCAAAATTGTGCTTGAAGAAAAATTGGGTGAGGAAGCTTCTACCTCATCTGTAAGAACTGTTCATACCCCAACTGAAAGGCAACCTAACAATTCAAAACCTCGTCAAGTAGTACTTCGACGCAGTGGCAGGATTTCTGAAAAACCAGATTGGTACATGTCATATGGCGATACTCTCGTAGCCGCCACCGACATGGATGACCCTGTTTCCTACGGCCAAGCAATGGCTGGTTCTGAATCAAACCTTTTGATTGAGGTCATGAAAGTTGAGATGCATTTGATGTATGTCAACAAAGTCTGAAAACTTGTAGACCTACCTGAAGGGGTTAAACTTGTAGGGTGTAAGTGGATCTATAAGAAGAAAAGGGGTCCGGATGGGAACGTTGTGACGTTCAAAGCGCGACTACTGGTTAAGGGTTATACCCAAAAAGAAGGTATCGATTATGAAGAAACCTTCTCGCCAGTCACAATGCTTAAATCCGTATGTATACTTCTATCCATAGTTGCCGCTCTATATTATGAGATCTGGCAGATGGATGTCAAGACTGTCTTGTAATTTGCTTGAATCCATTTATGGATTAAAGCAAGCATCTAGATCATGGAATATTCGATTCGATGAAACTGTAATAAGATTTGGTTTTGATCAGTCAATAGATGAACTTTGTGTTTATAAGATGATACACGAGGGCAAAGTTGTGTTTCTGGTATTGTATGTCGATGATATACTACTCATTGGTAATGATGTAGGTAAATAGCTGGATATAGAGGAAGCTGCATACATTCTGGGGATTCAGATATTTCAAGATCGAAATAGCTGGACCTTGTCAGTCTCCCAAGCATCTTATATAGATAAGGTGTTGGATTTCTTCGCTATGCAAAACTCCAAGATGGGCTTAAACCCCTTTAGACATGGAGTCTCACTCTCTAAGGACCAGTCTCCCAAGACTGCACAAGAGATTGGGGACATGTGAAAGATTCCCTATGTTTTAGCCATAGGAAGTCTCATGTATGCTATGCTATGCACTAGACCGGATATATGTTTCGTCGCTGCCGTAGTTAGCCGTTTCAATCAAATCTTGGACCCGAGCACTAGGTTGATGTTAAGCTTGTTCTTAAGTATCTTCCGAGAACTAGGAACTTGATGCTTACATATTCAAGTACTGACTTGACTATGACGGGGTATACTGATTCCGACTTTCAGGCGGATAACGATTCCAGGAAATCCACTTCAGGATCTGTGTTCATCCTGAATGGTGGATATGTAGTTTGGAGGAGTATCAAGAAATCTTGCATTGTTGACTCCACCATGGAAGCAGAATATGTGGCTGCTTGTGAAGCATCCAAAGAGGCTGTATGACTTAGAAAATTTCTTAAGCATTTGAAAATCGTTCCAAATGACAACGATCCCATGACACTTTGTTGTGATAATAGTGGGGCTGTTGCTAACTCAAAGGAACCTAGAAACCATAAAATCTCTAAGCATATTGAGAGGAAATACCATTTGATTAGAGAGATCATGCAGCGCGGAGACGTGGAGGTGAAGAAGATCTCAACGGTTGAGAACCTGGAAGATCCTTTCACCAAGGCCCTATCCAACAAGGTCTTCAACCAACATCGAGACGGATTAGGCATGGAGGCTTCTCTCATCTTCTTTGAGCCAAGTAGGAGTTTGTTGGCAGAGATGCCCGCAAGAAGATTGTTTATTTACATATTAAAGTAATAGTTAAATCTTTATAAACTCCTTATTCAATTTTGCTGATTAACTTAATAAAAGTTGATACGTTCATTCATTCCCTTTTAGTTTGATTGAAGATTTATGATACACAATAGTCTTATAGTCCTTAATCAAACCTAACAATGTATGAAGAGACAAATGTAGATTTGCGTGAACAAACTCTTCATGGTTTGACTAAAACGATATATTCACAATCTAAAGATTAACGGACTATTGAACCCAGTATGATTGTTGGAAGAATCTATGATGTCTGGTTACGAGACACAGAAAATTAGGAACTCTATTGTTCTTACAATATATTTTTCGAAGATACTAAATTGACTAGTGCACCTTTAGAGACTATGGAAGAACAAACCATTTAACTGTTGGCATTTATGCCCACAAAGGAGATTTTTGATATTAAATACTCTTGTATTTGTTTTGCTTTGAAATTAAATAAAGATTGAATATCCATTCTTATTTAAGATTGTGTTTATGCATTAATGTCTACGCTCTGAAACTGTCATCAACGAAAGAAGTGCTAAGTACAAACTTGATAAGATACCTTCTTATGACTAGTTTAAATAATGGTTCGCAATCTAAAGATCGATTGGGCAATCGATTCCTAATAATGATTGTTAGAATGAATTAAACGATATATTATCTTGTGATATGGAGAGTTGTAACTCTATGATTCATTCTTGATATCTTAATGAAGGTATTGAACAAGACCTGTGAAGTTTTGAAGTTTGAGATAAAACCGTTTAATCACTCGAAACCTCAAACTCACATACGAGAGGTACTTTAGTAATTACCTAAATCCTGAAGTGAGTACATGTCTTCTTGTAACATTTTATGACATTTGATTTGTCAATGGGAAATGGCTAAATGAAGTTTCATCGACCCGACAACTAGGTGTCATAATACTGTTTCGTTGAAATATGTGATTCACAGATATGAAATTTGTGTTTAAACAATGCTATGGCATTAGTATCACACCATGCTCTGTTATGAGAGAGTGAGCGAATAAACCAGGCCTGGTATTCATCGAATAAAGAATTCCATGAAATAAAACATGTGACATGTTGAGACATCTCACCTTATGTTTTTCTCGTTCACAAATAACAGAGGACTTGGTGAAACAATAACTCAGGGGTAAAACGGTAATTTTACATTCCTCTGAGTTAGTGATACACACAAAGGGTAATATCGTAAAATATACCGTGGATCATGTGAAGAATAGTCTTATCACATCAAACGGAAATATAAACGCATATGAACTTAGAGATGTTCAATATTGGTCCTTTAGTGGAATCGACTAATATTAAGAATTAAAAGTCTGATAAAGTTTGTGAACTTTTGCGTCCGATCTCTATTCTAAACCTTCGTTCATATGGGTCCATAAGGTCTCAATGATAGACTCTTGGATGAGATATTAGTGAACAAGAAATAATCGATTTTCTCATTAAACGTAAATTGTGATTTAAGCTAAGAAAATTATTTTCTAAGTAATTAAATAAATAATTGGTTATTTATTATTACATTTATTTAACGAATCATATTATGTTATTATATTGATAATAATACAATTTGATGATTCAAATAAATAAAAGATGAAAATAAATATTTTCTCGTTTCGTACTACATTGTTTAGTATGAAAATAATTAATGACTTGTCATAAAATAAATGAGATGTTCTAAATTAATTAAATATTATTTTAGAAATAAATCGAAAATATTTGGGAGATAAATTACACAATGTGGCCGGCCACTTATAGATAATAAGTGAGTTGGAAAATTGTTTAAATGAATTATTGGGCTTAAGTTTGATTAATGGGTCATTAATTGTTTTTGACCTAAGCTAAGCCCATTCTCCCTGAAATAAAAGGAACTCTTCTCTCTCTCTCTTGACCTAATTTCTCACTGCCAAAATCTCTTTCCCCCCTTCCCTCTTGGCCGACTATTTGCTCTCCCCAAGGAGTAAAATACACGGCCAAAATCCCAAATAGAATAGAGAGAGTGAATTCGTTGAGTTTTTCCTTTTATTCTTTTTTCTCTTGTTCCCACGAAAGAGCCCACCCTCTTTGTCTGCTAAAATCCCTTGAGTATTATTATTGACTCAACTTGTGGTTATTTGAGTTATTTTTCTCTCCCCAGGGCCGGCCACTTTTGGAGCAACGAAGACTCGACGGTTTGAGGATCTCTTGGACGCGCGTGGTGTAGAGGATCGGCCGACCACTTTGACGCACTCCGGGATTCACTCTCGCAGATCTGAACCCTATGTAAGTGTCCCTTGAACGATTTGGATCTGAATGATATGATATTTTAGAATGATTATATGTATATAGATTGTTCGTTTACATGCTTAGATAAATTTATTGATATGATTATAAATTTGTTGACATGTTAGGTTAGATTTAATGATATGGTTATCGAATATGTTTTAAGATGTTTTAAGATGTTAAATTGAATTACGAATTTCCGCCATATATTGATATGTTTCATAATTAAATTAGGTTAATTGTTAACTAAATTCCAACAAATGGTATCAGAGCCATAATTGTCATTAAAAATCGATTTTAAGTGTTGGCGTTTTTGTATGAATTGCATTTGTGAATGTATGTGTGTTATGTGAATGGATCCTTATTCTAATTGGCCCTAGCATTGTTTACGGGTTACGTCCCGGTTTTTATTTTTATTTTATTTAAATTTGTAATTTGTTGTAAATTTAAATTTTATAATTTTGTAATCCGGGAGACAAGGAGAAGGAAGGCAGCCTCCGGGAATGGCCGCGTGTTTTTGAAACGCGTGAGAGCTATCCCGGACGATTCCGAACACGCCCAACGACCTATGTATTGGACGCAAGAGGGCTGTTTGGGTCGGTCAAAACCCTAGCATGGCCGTGTGTCTTCTGACGCGCGCGAGCTAGCTAGGGTTAGGCCCGACGACCGAGATTCGGAAATTGTTTCCGAATAAAATTTAAAATCTTGAATTATTAAATTTGCTTATATTATTTTTGAAATAATAAAAGTGAATTTAGTTATTTGAGTAGTTTGTTTATTTTTCTTTTGTAAAGGGTTGTAAATTTAGATATGGGCCATTAGATAAGTTAAATATTATGTTTCAATTTATTTAAGCTTATCTCGTATTCATCCACATGTCATATAGGATAGAGCGCCAACACCATATGAAGTTGTTCATGCATCATTGTAGTTTAATTTATATAACAAGTTATGAAATTAAACACAACTCACAAAAATATGATTTTTGCAAAAACTAAGTGGGAGAGTTATTTGTCGTTGAAATAACCCTAGGTCCCCAACATGAATTTAATTAACTTGTGTGAACGAACTAAGAGTCACCCTCGTGGCCCTCCCTTTAATGGGAGTACTTCGGAAGCACATAGTTAATTAAATTGTTATGAACTAAGCTCTAAAGAGGAACGATGAAGCGGGGTCTCTCCTAGGAGAACCGTTTTCAAAGTAACTTGGATAATGGCCCACATGTTGGTTACACGCTTAGACTTATTGTTTAAAGTAACCCTCTATAGAAGCTATGCGTTAAAAATAAGTGACCAAAATCCATGGTAATTAGCGAGAACTAGAAGTTGTGACTTCTTGTATGGTTCAAACTAAATAGTGATGTGTCACGACTATGAAAGACGATCAATTGCGGTTTCCTCTAAGAAAAGTAACTGATCATTTTTGTTCATAATACCATGAATTATTTATTGCTTTCCTCACCTATTTAGGATTGTACATGCATCATAATTCGAAACTGTAGCATATGCTAAATTTATTCACTTCATTTAATTTTAGCAATATATCATGAATCCACTTGCATCTATACTGAGTTATAACAAACTCGATGGTGAGAATTACGGATTGGAAACATAACCTCGACATCGTACTGACGGTGGAAAAGCACAAGTATGTTCTCACTACCCCGTGTCCTCCAGCTCCGAGTGCTGACTCAAGCCAGGAGGACAAGAACGCCTATGACACGTGGGTTAAGGTTCGATGAGATTGCCAAGTGTTATATCTTGGGTTCCATGAGCAATATGTTGGAAAAATCTCACAAGGACATTGCCACGACATATGACATGCTCGACAATCTTCATGACATGTTCGGATGTCATGGGCGTCAGGCAAGGCAGCAGGCAATCTAAAATTTCATGAATTGTCGGATGAAGCCGAAAACGTCAATCAGGGACCACATGCTAGTGATCATGGATCACCTGAACGACATGGAGATTCTCGGATCGGAGATCGATGGACTCACCAAGGTCGACATGATCTTGGAGACTCTGACCGATTCTTTCGATAGCTTCCGTCTGAACTACTCCATGAACAAGCTCGATTATTCTATAACCGAGCTGATGAAGGAGTTACAGACTGCCGAGGGACTTCTCCCTAAGACCAAGAAGAAGACTGGTGAAGTCAATGTTGCTGAACATAGGGCTTCCACTTCTGGTTCAAAGAGAGTGATGAAGGGTCCCAAAAACGCCAACCGAACGGGATCCAAGACGCCTTACAAGAAGGCTGCAGATGTCAAGGGCAAGGGCATTGCAAAGGTGGACAAGTCTAAACACAAGTGCCACCATTGCGGAGAAGTTGGCCATTGGCGAAGGAACTGCCCTGCCTACCTCAAGACTGTCAAGGGGAATGGTATGGCTTTCGTCACCCAAGCATGTTAGACGACATATAAAAAATCACCCTGGATTTTAGACTGCGGGGCTTCTGACCATATTGTGTGTAATCTGAATGGTTTCAGGAAAACCAGAAGGTTAGGTGAAGAAGAGTTCACGTATAACTGGGGGAATGGAACGAAGGTCAGAGCCAGATCTATCAGGACCATGCAGCTGAATTTTGGGAATAAGGCTTTATTATTGAATAACGTTTATTATGTTCCAGATTTTTGCAAGAACTTAATTTCTTTTGGTCGTTTAGAAGAAAAACATTTTGAGTTTAAAGTCGATAATCGTATTGAAATTTTTCTCAATGGTTGTTTTATTTCTAAAGCTCATCGTGTAGATTTTATTTATTATCTATATCCAAATGAGCCGACAATCTTGGACACTGAGGTGAATAGTGATTCACTTAGGAAGCGTAAGACGTTTCATAGTGATGAAACGGATGATACATATCTATGGCACTTACGTCTTGGACATATTGGCCTAGATAGGATTAAGAGGTTAACAAAGGATGGTCCTTTGAAATATCTAAACGTGGGATCTATGCCCACGTGTGAATCCTGTCTTGAAGGCAAGATGACCAAGAGACCTTTCTCTTCGAAAGGTCTAAGAGCCACATTAGAACTCATACATAGTGATGCATGTGGTCCAATCAATATTCAGGCAAGAGGAGGTTACGAATTCTTTGTAACCTTCATTGATTACTACTCACGTTTTGGTCATGTTTTCTTAATGCGACACAAATCCGATACTTTTGAAATGTTCAAACAATATCGGGCCTTTGTTGAGAAGCAAAGAGAGAAACAAATCAAAACCCTTCGATTAGATCGAGGCGGAGAGTACCTGTCTGATGAGTTTGAGGATCTTCTTAAAGAAGAAGGCATCCATTCTCAGCTTACAACACCTGACACTCCACAACAAAATGGTGTGTCAGAGAGAATGAACCGAACGGTACTAGATATGGTGAGATCAATGATGAGTTACTCATCTCTTCCTGATTCGTTCTGGGGATATGCCTTAGAAACGACAGCTCATATTCTGAACCAGGTTCCGTCAAAAACAGTTCCCGACACTCCCTACGAGAGATGGTGTAGTAAGAAATCTGTTCTAAACCACATCAAGATCTGGGATAGTCCAGCACACGTGCTGAGACAAAAGACTAGCAAGTTGGCTAGTCGTTCAGGATTATGCATTTTCATAGGATATCCGAAAGAAACAAAAGGGTACACATTCTATAGTCCTACTGACAAGAAAACGTTCGTTAGCACAAACGCTAGGTTTCTTGAAGAGGATTATATGAAGAATACCGTACCGAGAAGCAAACTTGTGCTGAAGGAGATGTTGGGTGAAGTAGCTGGTACTTTACAAGATAGGACAAGTCCTACACCAACAATAGAAGAACCACATTCGAAACCTGAGCCTCCTACGATTCGTCGCAGTAGCAGGATTGTACGACAACCCGAGCGATTGATGTACACTGGAGAGGCCTTTGCTGCAGTCGCATACAAGGAGGAAGATGATCCAGTATCATTTTCCCAGGCGATGCAGAGTTCTGAAGCAAACCAATGGCAAGAAGCCATGAACGTTGAAATGCATTCGATGTATGTGAACGAAGTCTGGAAACTTGTAGATTTACCTGAAGGCATCAAGCCTGTTGGGTGTAAATGGATCTACAAGAAGAAAAGAGGACCGGATGGAAATGTCGAGACATTTAAAGCACGACTTGTGGCGAAGGGGTTCACACAAAAGGAAGGTATCGACTATGAAGATACCTTCTCGCCCGTGGCGATGCTAAACTCCATTCGTACTCTTTTATCCATTGCTGCAGCCCTAGATTATGAAATCTGGCAGATGGATGTCAAGACTGCATTTTTGAATGGAAATCTTGACGAGCGCATTTACATGGCTCAACCAGACAGGTTCATGGAGAACGGCCAACAGGGCAAGGTTTGTGAGTTGCTAAAGTCCATTTATGGACTAAAGCAAGCATCTAGATCGTGGAATATTAGATTTGACGAGACTGTGAAAAGCTTCGGCTTTGATCAGTCATTAGATGAGCCATGTGTTTATAAGATGATAAACGATGGCAAAATGGTCTTCTTAATCCTTTATGTAGATGACATACTACTCATTGGGTGATGTGAGAAAGTTATCAGAGGTTAAGATCTGGCTGTCAGAACAGTTTGAGATGAAGGATCTTGGAGAAGCGGCTTACAATCTGGGGATTCAGATCTTTAGAGATCGGAAGAACCGAAAGTTAGCGCTTTCTCAAGCATCTTATATTGATAAGATCATGGATCGCTTCAGTATGCAGAACTCCAAGAAAGGACAACTACCTTTCAGACATGGAGTGCATCTATCTAGTGAGAAGTCTACCAGGACTCCGCAAGAGATAGAGAACATGAGACATATTCCCTACGCCTTAGCCGTAGGAAGTCTCATGTATGCAATGCTCTGCACTAGGCCAGATATTTGTTACGCAGTGGGTGTGGTGAGTAGATTCCAATCGAATCCTGGACCTGAGCACTGGGTTGCTGTCAAGCATGTTCTCAAGTATCTTTGGAGAACGAGAAATTATATGCTTCCATACTCAGGTTATGACCTGAATATGACGGGGTATACCGATTCTGATTTTTAAGCGGATAAGGATTTCAGGAAATCCACATCAAGGTCTGTGTTCACCCTAAATGGTGGATCCATAGTCTGGAGGAGTATAAAGCAATCTTGCGTTGCTGACTCGACCATGGAAGCCGAGTATGTGGCAGCTTGCGAAGCTGTGCGAAGGAGGCTGTGTGGCTGAGGAAATTCCTGATGTACTTGGAAGTAGTTCCAAGTGCCAACGAGCCCATTACACTTTACTGTGATAACAGTGGGGCCATTGCTAACTGTAAGGAACCAAGAAAATACAAGCGCTCAAAACACATCGAGCGGAAATACCACCTGGTACGAGATATAGTTCATAAAGGGGACACGACGGTTATGAAGATCTCAACGTTGGACAACCTTGCTGATCCCTTCACGAAGCCTTTAACCAGTAAGGTCTTCGAGGGACACCTAGAAGGATTAGGACTGAAAGATCATTTGCATCTCCTTTGAGTCAAGTAGGAGTTTGTTGGCATTTATGCCCATAAAGGAGATTTTTGATATTGAATACTCTTGTATTTGTTTTGCTTTGAAATTAAATAAAGATTGAATATCCATTCATATTTAAGATTGTGTTTATGCATTAATGTCTATGCTCTGAAACTATCATCAACGAAAGAAGTGCTAAGTACAGACTTGACAAGATACCTTCTTATGACTAGTTTAAATAATGGTTCGCAATCTAAAGATCGATTGGGCAATCGATTCCTAATAATGATTGTTAGAATGAATTAAACGATATCTTATCTTGTGATATGGAGAGTTGTAATTCTATGATTCATTCTTGATATCTTAATGAAGATATTGAACAAGACCTGTGAAGTTTTGAAGTTTGAGATAAAACCGTTTAATCACTCGAAACCTCAAACTCACATACGAGAGGTACTTTAGTAATTACCTAAATCCTGAAGTGAGTACATGTCTACTTCTAACACTTTATGACATTTGATTTGTCAATGGGCAATGGCTAAATGAAGTTTCATCGACCCGACGGTTGATGTCATAATACTGTTTCGTTGAAATATGTGATTCACAGATATGGAATTTGTGTTTAAACAATGCTATGGCAATAGTATCACACCATGCTCTGTTATGAGAGTGTGAGCGAATAAACCAGGCTTGGTATTCATCGAATAAAGAATTCCATCAAACAAAACATGTGACATGTTGAGACATCTCACCTTATGTTTTTCTCGTTCACAAATAACAGAGGACTTGGTGAAACAATAACTCAGGGGTAAAACGGTAATTTTACATTCCTCTGAGTTAGTGATACACACAAAGGGTAATATCGTAAAATATACCGTGGACAATGTGAAGAATAGTTTTATCACATCAAACGGAAATATAAACGCATATGAACTTAGAGATGTTCAATATTGGTCCTTTAGTGGAATCGACAAATATTAAGAATTAAAAGTCCAAAAAAGTTTGTGAACTTTTGCGTCCGATCTTTATTCTAAAGCTTCGTTCATATGGGTCCATAAGGTCTCAATGATAGGCTCTTGGATGAGATATTAGTGAACAAGAAATAATCTATTTTCTCATTAAACGTAAATTGTGATTTACGCTAAGAAAATTATTTTCTAAGTAATTAAATAAATAATTGGTTATTTATTACTATATTTATTTAACGAATCATATTATGTTATTATATTGATAATAATATAATTTGTTGATTCAAATAAATAAAAGATGAAAGTAAATATTTTCTCGTTTCGTACTACATTGTTTAGTATGAAAATAATTAATGACTTGTCATTAAAGAAATGAGAATATCTAAATTAATTAAATATTATTTTAGAAATAAATCGAAAATATTTGGGAGATAAATTACACAATTTGGCCGGCCACTTATAGATAATAAGTTAGTTGGAAAATTGTTTAAATGAATTATTGGGCTTAAGTTTGATTAATGGGTCATTAATTGTTTTTGACCTAAGCTAAGCCCATTCTCCCTGAAGTAAAAGGAACTCTTCTCTCTCTCTCTTGACCTAATTTCACACGGCCAAAATATCTTTCCCTCCTTCCCTCTTGGCCGACTATTTGCTCTCCCCAAGGAGTAAAATACACGGCCAAAATCCCAAAGAGAATAGAGAGAGTGAATTCGTTGAGTTTTTCCTTTTATTCCTTCTTCTTTTGTTCCCACAAAAGAGCCCACCCTCTTTGTCTCCTGAAATCCCTTGAGTATTATCATTGAGTCAACTTGTGGTTGTTTGAGTGATTTTTCTCTCTCCAGGGCCGGCCACTTTTTGGAGCAACGGAGACTCGACGGTTTTGAGGATCTCCTGGACGCGCGTGGTGCAGAGGATCGGCCGACCACTTTGACGCACTCCGGGATTCACTCTCGCAGATCCGAACCCTATGTAAGTGTCCCTTGAACAAATTGGATCTGAATGATATGATATTTTAGAATGATTATATGTATTTAGATTGTTCGTTTACATGGTTAGATAAATTTATTGATATGATTATAAATTTGTTGACATGTTAGGTTAGATTTAATGATATGGTTATCGAATATGTTTTAAGATGTTTTAACATGTTAAATTGAATTATGAATTTCTGCCATATATTGATATGTTTCATAATTAAATTAGGTTAATTAATAACTAAATTCCAACATTAACCTCTTCTGTCTCAAGTTCACTATGTATGAATTGCATCATGTTTACCTAAATCCTGAAAGGAGACATGTCATTTCATAGCATTAATACTCTCATTTGAGAAAGTCAATACATTGGATGAAACAATGTAACTTGTTAGCTAATCGTCAATACATTATTTCTAACTTATTCACAAGTAACAAAGGAGTTGAGGAAATAACAACTAGAAGGGTAAAATGGTAATTTTATAAATCTCATCTGGTTGATGATATTCATGAAGGGTAAACATAGATAACATTCAATGGATCCGCTCAATGTAATTAAGTTGAATTTGAATAGAAAATAAATTCATTTGAACCGAGAGATTCTCAGTGTCAACTCTTAAGTGGAGTCAATTGACATTAAGCTAATACTCGAAAAGGGTTTGTGAACTTTTGAGTCCGAGTATAGAAGCTCAAGCTTTGTTCATTTGGATCCATAAAGTCACTATTACAGGTCATTAGAGTAGACTTAGGATTGTTAAACTAGAAGCTAAGTCAAAATAACTTCAAGTGTTGAACTAGACTTTTTCTCGGAAAATGTCTAAATGGTATTTTTGTCCACAAGGACATAAAATGACGTGAATGTCAAAATAATATTTTGAATATTTGCATTTGATGAAAATATAAATTATTTCCTATGGCCAAAAAGTCGTTTAAGGCATTATGAAATTAATTTCGTTATTTGTGCAATAATAATTTTTCAATGGGTCTTTTAAGAATTGTCTTAAAAGAAATAAGGAAGCATCTAGATGCCCCTTCCCTATCTATAGAATTCCGCCAACATGCATCAAAGAGGAGAGTTTTATTTCCCTTTAATTATTAATATAATTATCGAAAAGGAAAAGAGGAAATAAATTTCCTTGAGAAAGAAATAAATAACCTAAGTGAGAAAACAAATATTGTGTCATGAATACATTATTTTTTCATGAATGAATAATTTACCTTTATAGATTTTCCTTCTCCTATAAATAGAGCCTCACATAGAGATGTGAAGTTTAAGCTTTTGTCTTTCTCTCTCTTGTATTTTTGGCCGACCATTTCCTCTCTCTCTCTCTCAAAATACTTCGTTTATTTTGGCACCTAGATCCTCACTATATCTAGAGAATTAGCTTATGATCAAAGAATTGTTCTTGATTCATATTGTTTAGTTGTGCCCACACACAAATCCTTCTAAACCTCTATATACTCTTGTAATAGAAACCTTAGGTTTCTCGAGTTCACGTTTACGCTTGAAGGAATCGAGCTAGAAGAGAAGATCAAACTTTCTCAAGATCTATCCAAATCAAGGTTCAAGAAAGGTTAGTATTCAAGCTCTCTAAATAGGGTTTTAGTAGTACATACATTTTGTTTAGGTTACTAAAAATTGTTTTAGTAGTATAAGAAAATTTTATTCCGCCATCAATGTGTTAATGATAAATTTTTATTAACCCTGAATCTATTCCAACATGTTTATCCTTGAGGGTCGTTTCGGTGGTGATATAATTAGAGATTCCCTCAATCTAATCCCAATAGTCATTACAATTTTAATTATTATTGTTGAAAATTATTTAACAATTTAAACAATATTATTATATATCACATCTATATGTGGTAGAAATATATAATAAGATCTAAAATAAATTAAAAATCATTTGAATATATTAACAACTTAGGCATTAAAAATCACTAACATGTCAATAAACTATTTATTCTAAACATGTAAACAAATTGAATCAAACGACTTAAAAAACATATAAACACATTTATAAAAATAATCGCAGATCCAATTCGTTCTAGGAAACTTACATATGAGGTTGTAAACAACCTCTTGCGTTGCTAACTAACGTCGGAGCGCCTCGTCGGAAATCCAAGCAGCTGACCCGTCGGATTAGAGTTTTTGGCCAGCTAGATTGGACTCTGGCCGGCCAGTCAGAAATGGTCATGTGAGCCTGTGACTTCATGCGACCCAATGGAGTTCTGAGACCTGTGACTTCCTGCGACCCAATGGAGTTATGAGACCTGTGCACCATGGTAGGTGGGACAATGGGCGAGGTGCTGGTGAAGTGGCTCGACCTGGATATGTGTGAAGCTCTTGTAGCTGTCGGAAATTATTAACAATTTAAACAATAATAATATATAACACATCTATATGTGGCAGAATTATATAATATGGTCTGAATTAAATTAAAAATCATTTTAATAAATTAATAACATAGGCATTAAAAATCACTAACATGTCAATAAACCATTAATTCTAAACATTTCAACAATTTGGATAAAACGACCTAACACTTTATAAACATAGTTATAAACATCATTTTTAGATCAAATTCGTTTTAGGAAACTTGAAATTAAGATTGTAAACAATTTTGGACGTTGCTAGCTAACTTCGGAAGGTCTCATCAAAAATTTCTTCAAAACCTGTTACCGGCCGGAATGGACAACATGGACCCGCCAGATTGGATTCTGGCCGGCGAAATGCACATGTGGTATTGTGGCTTCCTCCGACTAAACAAAGCTTCGGGACCTGTGCAGCAACATAGGTGGGACCTAAGGATAGGTGCCTATGAAGTGGGTAGGCCAGATTCCTCGTCAAACTCCCGTGGTGAGCTAGGCACACTTTGTGTCCGGCGAAGTCCTCTAGTCTGGCGAGCCAATCTGGCAACCCAATCCGGCGAGAAGGCTGAAATGAGCCTCTCTCCATTTCGCTCGATTTATTCACCTTTCGAGTGAACTCCTGCAACTAAAGCGTCACTCAAACACCAAAAGAATATTCAATGATAATTCACATTTCGAGTTAAACGGGTTTTTAAGAGATTAGAGGGTGGACTCTTCGATTGAACAGCGAAGAGTACTCGGGATCACTCGGGAGATCAAGAAAACGTTTCTTGATCTCTTTCTCTCTTGGAATCTCCCGGCCAACACACTCACAAGGGAGGTGAGAGATTTGTCCGGGATTATGTGTTAGGGATAGGTTAATTAGGGTTCGAAAACCCTTTAAATAGAGAGAAAGTAGGCTTTTCTTAAGTCATACCCATTAGTCAAACTTAAGTCCATTGTTCCTTTAAATTAATTTTATATAATCAATTTCGGCCTATATCATAAATTTGGCTGAGTGACATCCCAATATACTCGTAAAAATTAAATTGATTTATTTCTAAAATAATATTTAATTACTTTAAAACATCTCATTTATTTAATGACAAATCATCAATTATTTTCGTACTCTTCGAAGTAGTACGAAACGAGAAAATATTTATTTTCATCTTTTATTTATTTTAATCATTTAAATATGTAATTATCCATATAATAACATAACATGATTCATTGAATAAATGTAATAAAAAATATCCCTTTATTTATTGATTACTTAGAAAAACATTTTCTTAGTGTAAATCACAATTTATTTTAAATAAGAAAATGAAATCGTCATATTTCAATAAATCTCGTCCAAGAGTCTATCATTGAGACTTAATGGACCCACGTGAACGAAACTTTAGAATAAAGATCGGACTCAAAACTTCACAAACCTTTTCCGTCTTTTAATTCTTAATATTAGTCGATTCCACTAAAGGACTAATATTGAAACTCTCTAACTTCATCTGCGTTTATTTTTTGTTTGATGTGGAAAACAATTCTTCACACGATCCACAGAGTACTTTACGATATTACCCTTCATGTGTATCAGTAACTTAGAGGAATGTAAGATTACATTTTTCCTCCTGAGTTATTATTTCACTAACTCATTTGTTATTTGTTAATGAGAAAAACATAGAGTGAAATATCTTTACATGTCACATGTTTTAATCAAGAATGTTTTTATTCAGTGAATATATGAGCAGGTTTATTCTTTCACACTCTCATAACAAAGTATAGTGTGATACTAATGCAATAGCATTGTTTCAACACGAATTTCGTATCTGTGAATCACATAATCAAACATGACAACGTTATGACACCAACCGTCGGGTCAGATGCAACTATAACTTTACCAATTGCCCATTGACAAATCAAATATCATAAGGTGTCACGTTGATACTTCATTCACTTCAAGATTTAGGTAATTGCAAAATACCCCTCGTATGTGATCTTGAAGTTTCGAGTGATTAAACGGTTTTATCTCGAGCTTCAGAGTATCACAAGTCTTGTTCAATATCTTCTATAAGATATCAAGAATGAAACACAGAGTAACAACTCTCTATATCACAAAATAAGATATCATGATTCATTCATACAATCATTACTCATATTCGATTGCTCTGTCGATCTTAAGATTGCAAACAAATGTTTAAACTAGTCACAAGGGGCTATCTTGTCAAGTCTATACTTAGCACCCCTTTCGTTAATGACAGTTTCATAGCGTAACAAACATACATAAACACGAGCTTAAATGAAGAATGAATATTTAACTTTGTTTAATGTCTCTGCAAAATCAAATACAAAGTATTCATAATGTCTTAAATCTCCTTTGTGGGCACCAATCCCAACAATAGCGGCCTAGGCCCACTTTGGGTCCGGAGACAGCTCTAGTCTGGCGACTCTGTCCGGCGAGGCAATCCTGCAGGGAGGCTGAAATTAATCTCGTCGTTTCTCGCTTGATTTCTTCGCGTTTCAAGTGAATTCGTGCAGGTAAAACATTACTAAAACACCAATAGAGGAGTCAACGATAACTCTCTAGGGTTTTGGGAAATTTAGAGGGTGGGCTCTTCAATTGAACAACGAAGAACACTCGGGATCACTCAAGAACGTTCGGGAGATCAAGAAAATATTTCTTGATCTCTCTCTCTTTATTACTCTCGGGCAACACAAGAACACTCGGGGGAGGGACTTGGCCGAGTAATATAATTAGGGTTGGGGGATTAGGGTTTCAAAAAAAACCCTTAAGTAGAGCGATAAAACGGGCTTTTCTTATGTCAAACTCATTAGTCTAACTTAAGCCTGTTTTCTTTTAAATGAATTTCAAAAATGAATTTATGACCTAATTCATTAATTATGGCCGAGTGATGTCTATAGCATTCTCGAAAAAAATTATTTGATTTATTTCTAAAAATATATTTAATTACTTTAGAACATCTCTTTATTTTATGACAAATCATTATTATTTTCTTTCTATTCAAAGTAGTACGAAACGAGGAAATAATTATTTTAATCTTTTATTTATTGAAATTATTAAAATATATTATTATCCATATAATAACATAATATGATTCATTAAATAAATGTTATAATAAACAACAAATTATTTATTCAGTTACTTAGAAAAACATTTTGTTTACATCACAATTTACTTTTAATGAGAAAATCAAATCGTCCTAGTTCAATAAATCTCGTCCAAGAGTCTATCATTGAGACTTAATGGACCCACGTGAACGAAACTTTAGAATAAAGATCGGACTCAAAAGTTCACAAACCTTTTCCGTCTTTTAATTTTTAATATTAGTCGATTCAACTAAAGGACTAATATTGAAACTCTCTAAGTTCATATGAGTTTATTTACCGTTTGATGTGACAAAACAATTCTTCACACGATCCACGTAGTATTTTATGATATTACCCTTCATGTGTATCAGTAACGCATAGGAATGTAAAATTACCGTTTTACCCCTGAGTTATTATTTCACTAACTCCTTTATAATTTGTGAATGAGAAAAACATAGTGTGAGATGTCTTTACATGTTGTTACGATCGGAATAAAAACGATAAACACCGACCAAAAATCATCTCCGAATGATAGAATATTCGGAGAAGATGAAGAGAAACGAACTTGAACATAAATTAAGTTCAGAACTCCGAGTAACAAAGCCGAAATAACCGGACAAGTTCTCCGAGCATAAAGACTAGTTATTTGAATTAAGAATTACGAAGGCTACGTAAGCATAGAAACCGCCAAAGGAAACCATATGACGGTTAACTCACACACGAACACGCGACAAGGAAAACCGACGTCGGTTATCGAAGGACGTGGGTCTGATCAACCCACGACCTCGGGAAGGACACTATAAAAGGCAAAGCACAAGGAGGTTTTAAGGGGGCTAGAAAAAAACACACTTCTTATATTGAAAATTAGTCTTGTATAAGGAAAATCCGACCTAAGTATTATCATTGTTTTGTTCACACTTTGTTCATCTTGATTACTTTCGTCGAGACACTGTTGTATCTTTTTTTAATAAAGTCCTAGAATCTTATACAATGATGACATGATAGTCGGACTATTTCCATATCTAACTAATACAATAATCTAAGGCCTTATTGGATAAGCTATTTCCAAAATCACAAATAAGTTATATTTACATTTATTTTGGAAAAAAAAAAATCATGTAAGTAGAAGTTATTATGAACAAAATTATGACCACACATTTCAGAAATATATATATATATATATATATATATATATATATATATATATATATATAAAAAGTTGTAGTACAATGAGAAGTAGAGCAAAGACTACATACCACATGTCAAAAATTATGATAAACAAGGTCTTCGATGGCCTGTTAGTGGTTGAAGATAAAAAATGGTTTCATATTATAAATTATTTATGTCCATTCAACACAAAGCCTGCAGCCTTGTCGACCAAACTCTAGTTGATAAGGACCTCTAATAGCATCATTTTCATCTTCTATGTAGATAAAGCAAAAACCTATACACCAGACAGAGAAAAACAACACAAATGAACCTGCTTATATTCATTTGCTGGTTATGATGGAAAAATGAAGGACAATGGTTCTTCGTAGTTCCAACTTTTAACAGTTTCGTTGTGTTTCTTGAACAATCAACAAAGTACAAACTAGTTTTGTACATAAACAAAATGCATAAAAAAAACAACGTTTTCTTTTAAGAATTCAAAAACTGATTTAACATAGAAAAGACAGAACCTCGAAACGCGGTAACGATTTACTACAAAACAAAATACATAAGCAACACAACTCACTCAAATTCTTGACCTTATCGCACCCGGGAATCTCTCCCGTCGTCTGCATTTTGCTCACGAAGTTATTTAAACTTTATCTTTTTTTTGCTTCTCCAAAGTTCTTTAACATCTTCGTTTCTAATCGGGCTTAGAGAGTTATTTCGGTTATTCTAAAAAAATCACAGGACCTAAAAACTCATAAAGAAGATTTGGAATATTTCAACAAAATAAAAAGGATAATGTACAAAATCCCGCCATGCCATTAAAATTTCTTCCTCATTTTTCTTTTCTTTGCTCTTTAAAACCTTTATGGGTTCCAACTTTGAAGAATGATGATTCTGAATTTGAAGAAAGTCATCACAGACGCCATAAATTAAAAACAAATATGTTTGGGTTGTATTTGGGAAAAAAAGTGCAAAACATTAATATGCATTATATTTGACATTTTAAAGAACCCTTGCTACTCAAACCAATATCAACAACGCAAGGAAATAGACATGGGATTCATCTTCTTACCTATGAGAACCGCATATCTTCCAGGTAATATATTCAACTATCATAATACCCTTCAGTCAACAAAGCACAATAAAATACTTTTAGAAAGAAGGAAAAAACAAAATGACAAAACCTGATTAAATCATTTCAGAAATTACATTTTTTTTTCCTGGATCTTTATATAATTCCGCCATATTGAGATATGTTATTTAAAATATTGATTAAACGTTAACTAATTTCCAACACACATTGCGCATGGTGTTGGCATTTATGCCCACAAAGGAGATTTTTGATATTAAATACTTTTGTGTTTATCTGTTTTGAATTTAAATAAAAATTGAATATTCATTCTTATTGTAAGATTGTGTTTATGCATGAATGTCTACGTCCTGAAACTTTCATGAACGAAAGAAGTGCTAAGTACAGACTTGACAAGATTCCTTTTTATGACTAGTTTAAATAATAGTTCGCAATCTAAAGATTGATTGGGCAATCGATTCTTAGTAATGATTGTTAGAATGAATTAAACGATATCTTATCTTGTGATATGGAGAATATTGACTCTGTAATTCATTCTTGATATTTTAATGAAGATATTGAAAGAGATTTGTGAGGTTTTGAAGTTCGAGAAAAAACCGTTTAATCACTCGAAACCTCAAACTCACATACGAGGGGTATTTTAGTAATTACCTAAATCCTGAAGTGAGTACGTATCTTCTTGTAACACTTTATGAAATTTGATTTTTCAATGGGAAATGGGTAAGTGAAGTTTCATTGACCCGACGGTTGGTGTCATAATACTGTTTCGTTGAAATATGTGATTCACAGATATGGAATTTGTGTTGAAACAATGCTAAGGTATTAGTATCACACCATGCTCTTTTATGAAAGCATGAGCGAATAAACCAGGCCTGATATTCATCGAATAAAGAATTCTTTGAAATAAAACATGTGACATGTTGAGACATCTCACTTTATGTTTTTCTCGTTCACAAATAACAAAGGACTTGGTGAAATAATAACTCAAGGGTAAAACCGTAATTTTACATTCCTCTGAGATAATGATACGCACAAAGGGTAATATCGTAAAATACACTGTGGACCGTGTGAAGAATAGTTTTGTCACATCAAACGGAAATATAAACGCATATGAACTTAGAGATGTTCAATGTTGGTCCTTTAGTGGAATCGACTAATATTAAGAATCAAAAGTCGGAAATAGTTTGTGAACTTTTGTTTCCAAGCTTTATTCTAAAGCTTCGTTCATGTGGGTCCATAAGGTCTCACTGATAGACTCTTGGATGAGATATTTGTGAACAAGAAATAATCGATTTTCTCATTAAACGTAAATTGTGATTTACGCTAAAAAAATTATTTTCTAAGTAATTAAATAAATAATTGGTTATTTATTATTATATTTATTTAACGAATCATCTTATGTTATTATATTGATAATAATATAATTTGATGATTCAAATAAAAAAGATGAAAATAAATATTTTCTCGTTTCGTACTACATTGATTAGTATGAAAATAATTAATGACTTGTCATTAAATAAATGAGATGTTCTAAATTAATTAAATATTATTTTAGAAATAAATTAAATAAATTTGGGAGATAATTAAGACAATATGGCCGGCCATAATAAGGATTTTGGGCTTAAGTTTGACTGATGAGTCTTGATTGGATTTTGAGGTAACTTAAGCTCATTCTCTCTAATATAAAAGGAGGCTCTCTATTTGATAACCTAAGCTTAATTTCGACCAACACTCAGCCAAACCTCTTCCCCCTTGTGCTTGAGAGGTTTTGGCCGAACTTTAGAGAGAAAGAGAGAGAGAGGAAATTTGTTTCCCGGCAGCCCTTCCTTTTCTTTAAGTTTCCCCTTCTTCCCTTGTTCCCACAAAGCGCCCACCCTCTTGATCTCCTATAAACTCCTAGAGAATTATGATTGATTCATCTTGTGGTTGTTTGAGTGACATTTGATCCACAGGGCCAGCCACTTCTTAGAGCATCGGAGCAAGGACGGATTTCAGGACATCCTAGACGCGTGTGGGAAGGAGTTTCGGCCGTGCTTGTTGACGCATCCCCGGGGCTGATTCTCGCAGATCTTAACCCAATGTAAGTCTCCTATAAATGAGTTGGATCTGAATAAAATAATCATTGTAGGATTGTTAGAAATTGTAGATCACTCGTTTGCATGTTTGAATGAATTTATTAATATGTTTAGAAATTTGTTGACATGCTAGATTAGATTTAATGACATTGTTATTGAATATGTTTTAAAACTTTTTAACATGTTAAATTGAATTATGAATTTCCTCTATATGTTGATATGTTTCATAATTAATTGGGTTAATTGTTAACTAAATTCCAACACATGGAACACAAGATATAACACTTGGCAATCTCATCGGACTTAACCCACGTGTCATAGGTGTTCTTGTCCTCCTTGCTTGAGTCAGCACTCGGAGCTAGAGGACATGGGGTAGTGAGAACATACTTGTACTTTTTCACCGTCAATACGATGTCGAAGTTACGTTTCCAATCAACGTAGTTCTGACCCTCGAGTTTTTTGACACTCAATATTAGACATTGAAATACTTTTTGTATTTAAATTTTGCTGAAACATTAATATTAATAAATGTTCATTCTTTTAAAGATTGTGTTTAGTTATGTTTAAAGCTATGCTCTGAAACTGTCTTCAACGAAAAGGGTGTTAAGTACAGACTTGACAAGATAACCCCTTGTGACAAGTTTGAAACATTTGTTCGCAGTCTAAAGTTCGATAGAGCAATCGAGTCTTAGTTATGATTGTTTGGATGAATCATGATATCTCATCTTGTGATATAGAGAGTTGTGACTCTATGATTCATACTTGATATCTTGTAGAAGATATTGAACAAGACCTGTGACACTTAAAAGCTCGAGACAAAACTGTTTACACACTCGAAGCTTCAAGTTCACAACTAAAGGAGTATTATGATACTTACCTTAATCCTGAAGTGAATGTGTAATTGACATCACACTTTGTGACATTTGATGCGTCAATGGGCAATGACTAAATTTTTAGTTGCATCTGACCCGACTGTTGATGTCACAAAAATGAGATGTTGGGTTACATGATTCCCAGATATGGAATTCATGTAACAACAATGCAAATGCATTAGTATCACACTATGCTTTGTTATGAGAGTGTGAATGAATAAACCTGGCCATGTATTCGTTGAATGAGTTCATTCTTTGATTAAAACATGTGACATGTAAAGACATCTCACTTTATGTTTTTCTCATTCACAAATAACAAAGGAGTTAGTGAAACAATAACTCAAGGGGTAAAACAATAGTTTTACATTCCTCTTAGTTACTGATACACATGAAGGATAATATCGTAATGTACTCCGTGGATCGTGTGAGAAATGGTTTTATCACATCAAACATAAAATATGCGCATACGAACAGAGAGAATGTCAATGTTGGTCCTTTAGTGGAATCGACCAACATTAAGAATTAAAAGATGGAAAAAGTTTGTGAACTTTTGTGTCCGATCTTTATTCTAAAGCTTCGTTCGTGTGGGTCCATAAGGTCTCAATAATAGACACTTGGAAGAGATCAAAAGAACAAGGATTGTTGATTTACTCATTGAATATAAATCATGATTTATATTGAGAAAATTATTTCTTTAAAGTAAATTATTAAATAATTAGTTATTTAATGTTACGTTTATTTAATTGAATTGTAGGGCGTTATTATAATGATAATAATACTCTAGTGATAGTCAAATAGATAAAGAAAGAAATACATATAATTTCTCATTTCATACTCATTTGGAAAGTATATAATTATTTTAATGAAATGTCATTAAACAAAATGAGATTCTAAATAAATTGTATTTAGAAATAAATTAATTAATTGGGAATAAATAAATTGTATATGGCCGAGTATGAGGAGGGTGTTTTGGCCGAAAATTAGAGTGACAGGGCTATGGGTTTGACCCAGCTTAACCCCTTATGAAATGTTTATAAAAAGGCAACTAAACCCTAATCACTCTAACCCTAACCCTAAAATTTTCGGCAAAGGCTCTCCTCTCTCCCCCTTTGTGAATCTCGGCCGAATTCCCACGAGAAGGAAAAGAGAAAAAGTTGTTTTCTAGTTTCCATATTCAATCCCTTGTGTTCTTGAAAGTCCACCCTTTCCATCTCATCAAAACTCCTTGTGAATTATTGTTGATTCAATTTTATGGTGTTTGATAACTTGTTTGATCTGGAAAAATCAATTTGAAAATCGTTTTTAATATTATTTTGGGATTTTTCTCCTTGCCGGATTGATTTTAGTCGCCCAGGAACTCTAGTCCGGCGAAGGCGTTCCGTCCGGCGAGTTCTCCCCTGTCAAGCGATACTCTCCAGTCCGGCGAGGCGCTCCAGTCCGGCGAGCATCCCAGTCCGGCGAGATCTGCCCAGTCCGGCAAGATTTCTCCATTCCGGCAAGGTCTTCTCCAGTCTGGTGGTCCCAGGATCAGAGACCCAGTCTGGTGAGTCCTATCCGGAGATCCCTGTGCGGCGAGTCCAATCCGGCGAGCCTAATCCGGCGGGCCCAACCCGGTGAGTCCAATCCGACGAGTTCAATCTGGCGAGTCCTATCCGGAGATCCCTCTTCCTATCCGGAGATCCCTGTGCGGCGAGTCCAATCCGGCGAGCCTAATCCGGCGGGCCCAACCCGGCGAGTCCAATCCGGCGAGTTCAATCTGGCGAGTCCATTCCGGCGAGCTCCATTCCGGCGAGCTGGTTCTTCCCATTTCGGCGAAGAATTTTTTGGGGATTCCGACGAGCTTATTTTTCGACGTGGATTTGGCGAGGCCTTCCAACGCTAGCGAGCAACGTTGGGATAATTTATTATCCTAATTGTAAGTATTTTCTCAACAAATTAATATCCTAAATTAAATGTATATGAATTGTTCATATAGGTTGTTAGTGCGTTTAATCGTTGAATGTTTTATAATTTGATAAATTGTTTATTAAATTAATAAATTGATTTTAATGCCATAGGTTGTTATTCATGTTAAAAATTGTTTTAACATGTATAGATCTATTATACAATTCCGCCATATATGATATGTTATATAATTGTTTTATTTAAATTCTTGAATAAATAATAACACTTTCCCCTTGACTATCTTGAGGTAAGTAGGACAGTTCATTTGCTAATGGTTGACCACTTCGCAATGGTGAAAATTGTGGTTAGATTTGTCCACATTCACGACATCCTTGCCCTTGGCATATGCAGCTTTCCTGTAAGACTTCTTGGTTCCCATTCGGTTGGCGTGTTTAGGACCTTTCATCACCCTTTTAGAACTAGAAGTGGAAGCTCTATATTCAGCAACATTGACTTCACCAGTTTTCTTCTTCTTATTCGAGAGAAGTCCATCGGCTGTCTGCAACTCTTTCATGAGCTCGGTTACTGAATAATCGAGCTTTTTTATTGAGTAGTTCAGATATAAGCTACCAAAAAAGTATGTCAGAGTCTCATAGGTCATGTCGATCTTGGTGATTTCATCGATCTCGGATCCGAGAATTTCTATGTCATTCAGGTATTGATCAATAGTATGTGTTCCTGAATTGGAGTTCCCGATTTCATCTGATAATTCATGAAATTGCGGATAACTTGCTGCCTCGCCTAACGCCCATGACACCCGTGTTGGAATTTTGTTAACAATTAACCTAATTAATTATGAAACATCTCTACATATGTGGTGGAAAAGAATTTTTTATTTATTTCATTACTTTGAAAGTAATTTCCTTAGCGTAAATCACAATTTACGTTGAGAAAATCAATCAATTATTGTTCACCAAAATCGCGTCTATGAGTCTATCATTGAGACCTTATGAACCCACATGAACGATACTTTAAAATAAAGCTCGGACACAAAAGTTCATAACTTTTCCCGACTTTTAATTATTAATATTAGTCGATTCCACTAAAAGACCAATATTGAACATCTCTAAGTTCATATGCGTTTATATTTCCATTTGATGTGACAAAACTATTATTCATACGGTCCATGGTGTATTTTACGATATTACCCTTTGTGTGTATCATTATATCAGAGGAATGTAAAATTACCGTTTTACCCTTGAGTTATTATTTCACCAAGTCCTTTGTTATTTGTGAACGAGAAAAACATAAAGTGAGATGTCGCAACATGTCACATGTTTTATGCCAAGAGTTTTTTATTCGATGAATACTAGACTTGGTTTATTCGCTCACACTCTCATAATAGAGCATGGTGTGATACTAATGCCTTTGCATTGTTTCAATACAAATTCCATATTTGTGAATCACATATTTCAACGAAATAATATTATGACACACATCATTGGGTTAATGAAACTTAATTTAGCCATTACCAATTGAGTTATCAAATTTCATAAAGTGTTACAAGAAGATATGTATTCACTTTAGAATTTATGTAATTACCAAACTACCTCTCGTATGTGAGTTTGAGGTTTCGAGTGATTAAACGGTTTTATCTCCAACTTCAAAACTTCACTGGTCTTGTTCAATATCTTCATTAAGATATTAATAATAAATTACAGAGTCACAACTCTCCATATCACAAGATAAGATATCGTTTAATTTATTCTAACAATCATTACTACGATTCGATTGCCAAATCGATCTTTGAATTACGAACTGTTATTTAAACTAGTCATAAGAAGGTATCTTGTCAATTCTGTACTTAGTACTTCTTTTGTTGATGAAAGTTTCAGAGCGTAGACATTCATGAATAAACATAATCTTAAATAAGAATAGATATTCAATTCTTATTTAAATTCAAAACAAAACTAACACAACAGTATTCAATATCAAAAATCTCCTTTGTAGGCATAAATGCCAGCAACCCAAACATCTCGTGGAGATTGTATAGCATCTCAAATGTCGTGGGTATATCTCGATGATATTTCTGCAACACATTGCTCATAGATGCTAAAATGTAACATTTAGAAATTTCATCAGATCTCATCCACGTGTCATAAACTTCCTTGTCGTCTTTGCCCAAGTCAACACTTGGAGCATCAGTAAACGGGGTTGTGAGAACGTACTTGTGATTTTCCACCGTCAGCACGATGTCGAGGTTACGTTTCCAATCAATGTAATACTCACCCTCGAGTTTATTCGAACTCAAAATTGTTTGAAGTAGATTAAAAGACATCTTGCTGAAATAAATAAAATAAATAAATTTAGCATGTGCTACAATTCGAATTATATGCATGAAAAATCATAACATGGTGTGAAAGCGATAAATAATTCAGGTATTATGAACATAAATGATTAATTACTTTTCTTATGGGAAACCGTAAATAACAACATTTCATAGTCATGACACATCACTATTTAGTTTGAACCATCCAAGACATCACAACTTCTAGTTCTTTATAATTACCATAAACTTTGGTCACTTATTTTTAACGCATAAACTCTATGGGAGGATTACTTTAAAACATAAGTCTAAGTGTACAGCCGACATGTGGGCTTTTATCTAAGTCACTTTGATAACGGTTCTCCTAAGAGAGACTCTGCTTCATCGTTCCTCTTTAAAGCTTAGTTCATTAACAATTTGATTAATGAAGTGATTCCGAAGTACTCCCACTGAAGTAAGGTCCACGATGGGTGACCCTTATTTCATCACATGGGGACCTTGAGTTGCTTCAACGACAAATAACCCTCCCACTTAATTTTTGCAAAAATCATATTTTTGTATGCATTCAGTTTACATTTTATAACTACTTTTATAAACTTTAAACTATATGATGCATGATTCATTTTAATGAAGCATTGGCGTTCTATCCTATATGACATGATGTGAGAAGTAATAAGATTAAATGAATTAAAAAACAAAATAAATTAAACTCATCGCCCCATTTCTAAAATACGACTCATAGAACATAACAAAGAAAATAACTACTTATTCTTCTTTGCTTGGAAGTCCCGTCAAAGACATTCTTGACGCGTCATCTAATGTCTCGGGTCAGCCCAAGGTGTTGCCTTAGTTCTTCTTGTCTTCTCGCTCCCGGATTACAATTTCAATAATTACAATTTTAAAATGTCCTCGCAAATTAAGGCTCACAATTTAAAATTTAAAATTAAAACCGGGACAATAACCGGAAACATTTCTAGGGCCATATCGAAGAGGATCCATTCACAAAACACATTCACAATGCAACAATTGATCATACAATTGATCCAACACCTTACTAATCATATAATCCAAAATAGTAAAAAAAAAAAAATCCTATTTTTAATGTCATTATTAGCTCTGATACCATTTGTTGAAAATTGGTTAACAATTAACCTCTTAAATCATGTAAGATATCTAAATATGGAGGAAATACATATGACCTAATATGTTAAAACTCATTTTAAACATATTCAATTAACCATGGCATTAAAAATAACTAACATGTCAATAAATATACTAAACATGTTATGGAAACAAATTGAGCACATTAGCAACATAAAACATTTATAATTGCAGATCCAATTCATTTAGTGAACTTACATAGACGTTGTAAACAACCTCACACGTTGCTTACTCTCATCAGAATTGCGCGCCTAGCCTCGTCGGATTTGCCTGATCGCGCGCCTCCCTTCGTGCACCTTTGGCCTTCACGCGTGTGCTCTGATTCTCACCTGCCCCATGCTCTCAAAAATCACACCAACTACCACAAGTTAATTCAATATAATACTCAAGGATTTATGGGAGATCGAGAGAGTGAGTTCTTTATGTGAACAACGGGAGAAAGGGAAAACTAAAGGAAATAGAAGAAGCTTTCGGGAGAACAAATTCTCTTTTCTTTCTCTGTCTCTAATCTGCCAAGCACACACAACGGAGAAGGGGAGTTGGCCGAGAGAATGAATTAGGGTTAGGGTCGGGAGAAAATGCTTCTTTTATATCCAGAGAGAACGGGCTTAAGTTAGGTCAAAATTCAATTTTGACCCGTTAGTCAAACTTAAGCCCAATACTCTTTTAATGAGTTTCAAAATTAATTTTCCAGCCCTTAATTCAATAATTATGGCCGGCCAACATATTAATTTCATTCTCCAAATTTTTTTGATTTATTTATATAATAATATTTAATTAAATTAGAACATCTCATCGATTAATGACATGTCATAAATTCAGTTCATATGCAAACAAGTACGAAACGAGAAAATAATTATATTATTATCAATATAATTATACAATATGATTCATTAAATAAATGTAATAATAAATAACCAACTATTTATTTAATTACTTAAAAAAAATAATGTTCTTAGTGTAAATCACAATTTACATTCAATGAAAAAATTAATTGTTCTAGTTTACTAAATCTCGTCCTAGAGTCTATTATTGAGACCCTATGGACCCACATGAACGAAACTTTAGAATAAACCGGGCACAAAAGCTCATATTGAAACTCACTTAGTTCATATGCGTTTAATTCTTAATATTAGTCAATACCACTACATGACTAATATTGAAACTCTCTAAGTTCATATGCGTTTATATTTCTGTTTGTTGTGATAAAGCTATTCTACACATGGTCCACGGTGTATTTTACGATATTACCCTTTGTGTGTAACTCAGAGGAATGTGAAATTACCGTGTTACCCCTGAGTTATTATTCCACCAACTCCTTTGTTATTTGTGAACGAGAAAAACATAAAGTGAGATGCCTCAACATGTCACATGTATTATTCGTTGAATACTAGACCCGGTTTATTCGTTTACACTCTCATAACAAAGCATGGTTCGATACTAATGTCTAAGCATTGTTTCAACACAAATTTCATATCTATGATCTTTAGAATCGATATCGTTAGTTTATCCAAGCAATCAATACTGAGATACGACTTCCCAATTGATCTTTAGATTGCAAACTATTTTTTTAAACTAGTCATGAGAAGGTACCATGTCAAGTCTATACTAAGCACTTATTTCGTTAGAAAAACATGCATAAACACAATCTTAAATAAAAATGAATATTTAATTTTATTTAACTTTCAACAAAAACAAATACAAAATGTTTTTAATGTCTAATATCTTCTTTGTGGGCACAAATCCCAATACACGAGTCATCATTTCGTCTTCAATCTGCGAGATCACGTATGCGTCATGCGTCCTTGTCACTGTCTGATCCTTGCTCCATCACGCGTGTGTGGCTGAGTCTCGTCCCGCGCGCGCGTGCCTCTTATGTTGTCGGCCTTTTATCTCTGTTTCAAATCAAACTACCACAAATAGAGACAATTAAAAGATTTTTGGAATTTTATGAGAATAAGAGGGTGCGTTCTTTTGTTAACAAAGGGAAGAAGGAAGTGCTCTCTTAAATAAAAGAACACTCTGATGAAAACAATGTTCTCCTCTCTCTCTCTCTCTCTAGGGATAATCGGCCAAGACTCTATCTCTCTCTAGCCTTGGGGTACTCGGCCGAATGTGCTAAAGTTAGGGGATAAATTTTATTCCTTTTTATATTTAGAGAAAACGGGTTTAAAATAGGTCAAAATCAAATAATGGCCCATTAATTAAATATAAACCCATTAATCCTCTTCAAAATTTAAGCAATTTTTAACTCACTTTTTCTCTCCTAGTAGCCGGCCATTTACTTAAAAATTAAGCCAATTTATTGCTTTTATTTATTCCTAAAATAATGCATGATATTTTCCTTATAGATAATGTCAAGGATTAAAAATAGATTATCTCATTGATTCAAATGACACGTCATCAATCCAACTAAGAAATTAACTCTCTCTACTTGTAATTTAATTAAATACAAAACTGTATAATTATCGATATAATTATATAACTTGATTTATTAAATAAAATTGATTAAAAAATAAAAATTTATTTATTTAATCACGAGAGAAATAATTACTTTAGTGTAATCAAAATTTACATTTAATGAAAAAACAATTAAATCAACTTAGTACTTAAAAATATTTCAATTAAATAATTGAACTTAACATATGATTTCAACAAATCATCTTTACATATTTTTAGAACTTATTTTGTTCATCTAAATCTCGTCCGAAAGTTTAACATTGAGACCCTATGGATCCACATGAGCGAAACTTTAGACTAAAGTCCGGGTACGAAAGTTCACAAACTTTTCCCGACTTTTAATTCTTAATATTGGTTGATTCCACTAAAGGACCAATAATGAATATCTCTAAAGGATGTGAAATAACTATTCTTCACACGGTCCACGGTGTATTTTACGATATTACCTTTTGTGTGTGTCATCAACTGAAAGGGATGCAAAATTACCGTTTAATTCTTGAGTTATTATTTCACCAACTCCTTTATTATTTGTGAACGTGAAAAACATAACGTGTCATATGTTTTATTCATTGAATACCAGGCCTGATTTATTCGCTCACGTTCATATATGTGAATCACATAATTCAACAAGACAGTATTATGACATCAATCGTCGGGTCTATAAACCATTTTTGAGACATTGCCCATTGACTAATCAAATGTCATAAAGTTTCACAAGAAAATATGTATTCACTTCAGGATATAGGTAATTACGAAAATACCCAGTGTTTGTGATTTTGAAGTTTCGAGTAATATAATGATTTTATCTCGAACTTTAAAGTGTCACATGTCTTGTACAATGTCTTCATCAGACATCAAGAATAAATTCCAGAGTCACAACTTCTATATCACAAGGTACAATATCGTTAATTTATTCATAACAATCATTACTCAGATACGATTGCCCCTATCGATCTTTAGATTGTGAACTATTTATTTTAAACTAATTAAGAAAAAATATCTTTGTAAGTTTGTACTTAAACATTCTTTTGTTGATTACAATTTCAGCAAATAAATACAAATGTAATATCTCAGGTTCCTTTGTGCGCATAAATTCAAACATTATGTACACTAGACTCTATGTAAACAAGGGACAAAAAAATCAATAATTACTATATTTTGAATTGAAGTAATTCAAAATAAAAGACAAAAAACTAAACTCAAATATGTACAAAATGTAATGTAATCACAAGTTTCTATTATTTAAATAATAAAAAACATTAAATTGCAGTAACAATATTTAATACGACTAGATATTCTATACTCCAATAAATGTATAATTTCTCGACGCCTCTATCGTTAGTGTTGTCGCCATCAGAATCAACTTTTATCTTCATTAGCGCCTCAATCGTCGGCGTCGCCGCCACGAGAGCCAACTCAGTGTCGATTGCCGAAGTTTGTCTTTGCCTTCATCGGCACCTCCATCGTCGGTGCCGCCGTCATCGGAGCCAAATCAGCGTCCACCGAAATCGAAATGTTGCAGAAAATCGGCGTCTACCGAAGGATCAATATGTTGCAGAAAATAAAATTAACAGAGAAAATAAAACGACGAAAAAAGAGAAAAACAAAATCTTGAAACAGAGAAGAAGAAAATCACTGAAAACAAAATAAAAACGTTTAATACCTGCAAATCGCCGCGGGTTTGTTTGAATCTTCAACAATTTTTTGGAGAATCGTTCAATGTAAATCGTTCTTTTATCGCGTCGATTCATTTTTGAGAGAAAAAAATTTGTTCGCGTAAGTTTTGCAGGCGTTTGGTGTTTTCTCTCTTTTTTTTTTAAGGTTATCTAATGAAGGAAAATATTTGGACGGTTTTCTAGGCTTAATTAATACTGTTCATTTTTTATTTAATAATAAGTGGTATAGCCGTATCAAACGTAAAAATTGTTAAATAGCCAAATTTTTGAAAAAATTGATTTATTGCCATAAAAGAAAATAAACCGCGTAAGAAGTCTACTAGACCCCTGAATAAAAATTGTAATTATCAAAAATAAATTCGAAAAAAAAATATTTCAACCGTCAAAAAAAAAATCAACTACCCACGAGTAAATAAACGAATTCAAATTTTGAAACAGTGTCACTAAAAAGAAGAAATAACTGCATCAAATTAGAAAAAAAAGAAAATAAAATTAACAAAAAATGGTTATATTTTAAAAAAATAATGTTTTCTTAATTAAAAAAAATGACGAAAAAGTGTATTATTAATTAACTGAAAGGGCACTATTGAAACTGAAAAAAATTAAAAAAGTAACGTCATACGTTTGAGCTATTTACTTAAAAATGCAAAAAATATGACTAAATTACAATAATATTGTTTAAAAGTGCAATTTAGTGTAATTTTCCTTATTTATTTAGGCGGGATTTTGGTTTTTGAGATACTTTTGGTTCTTGTTAATTAAAAGTGTGAACGCATAAATTTTTTTATCATAGACAAAATTAAATTAACAAACAAAATTATTATATAATTAACCTTATGGTTGCTGACGGTGTAATGAGTTAATATAACCCCTTCACAGTAAAATACACAGCGAAACTCAAAACTTGCCTCGCACGTAATAACTAAAAAGAATTTTTAGATTGGAAGAATTAAAAGAAGAAAAAAGAATCTATTCATCGGCCCGGAAAGATCCCGAATAATCCAGAGAGAAAATCAGATAAATAATAAAAGATCGGAGAGAAACGAATAGGTTATCATCAGTAAAAAGGAAAGACCTTTCACAAAATGTTCTTCTTCTTCGCCGGCGGAGTCGAGCAACAGGTCCGGCAGGTGCTGAAACGCAGCGCCGGAAGGTGCTTAGCTTGCGGCGGCGATGCCAACCTCGTCGAGTACGACAAAGTTCTCAAGATCTTCTTCGTCCCCGCCTGGAAATGGCCAGCTAAATCTCCCGCCATGAACTGCGAATTCTGCAACCTCTACTTCCCGGCCGACGCGGCGGTGCCGAATCTTCCTCGTTGCCGCTTCTGCGACCACCGCCTCGTCGATAGCGATTTCCGGTTTTGCCCGTTCTGCGGCTCTTCTCTGTGATCCGTATCCACTGCTACTAGGGATTAGGGTTCCGTGGAATTGTTCTTTGTAAAAAATATATAAATTAAAAAAATCTGGTTGCTGTTTTGGATTGTATCTAATTTGTTTGTGATACTTCGATACGCATACGCTACGTCTTGTTTGTTCGTATTTTGCTACGTTACCAGTTATTATATTTTGCAGATACAATACGAGATCAATTATTATATTCAGATTTGTATACAGAAATACGACGCTATACAATAGAGCAAACATTTCGTTTTAAGTCCAGATGAAAACATATGGAGATAGAGAGGTACGAGAATTTGGATAAGAAAAAAAAAAATTGCATTTGGCACTGTACACAGGGAAGTAATAGCTAAGTGTACAGTCCCTTCTCATTCTTACAATGAATCCTATACTATGTATGTAGAGACAATATGACTTTGTGCCTCATTTCAATTACAATTCTGCCGAGTCAAACCTGTGAGAGCCAAACAGCAATAAAAGAACTGAAGAAAAAAAAAACCCTTTGTTGGGGATATCGATCTGTCATCAAAGTTGAAGGCTTTTTGCGGAAGAGCTTTTTTCAGTTATTTACGCAGGCTTGGTTCCGATGAAGAAGAAGTGAGTTAAATTTTCCATTTACAGATGTTTGAATCCATTTTTGTACTAATCGTTTTTTACTCGGGGTTTGACGAAAGGTAATTGTTTAGCTCCGCTTTCAACGGCGTCTCTCCACATTCTATATCTAACTCCTAGCTTGTCGTACGAAACTGGCCAATTCCATACGTTTGCTCCGTTTTTCATCCGCTCTTGCTGCCCCAACACTAACCTCAGGTCCTCATTCAATACCTGCAAAAAGAAACCGGAAGTTTATACCTCGTTTCCGACTTTTATTCAGGGTCAACTATGGACAAGTGCGGGAGTTCCTTTTTTTTCTTTCAAAAAATTGGGTAATTAGTCAGCTTAAACTTCACGAATTTGGATATAGCCAAGGTTTTGTTAAATATTAGTAAATTCTAACTGCTTACATGACATCAAACTCTGTGGACTATTTTCAACATTTGGTGAGTTTGGGCCGGCTATTTACCCATTATTACGAAACATGAGTCTATTTCCAAATCTTATATGCTTTATATGGCTAGCATCTACGATTACCCTTTTTTTCTTTTACCTGTTCTGCAAAGTGTTTCCATAACCGGTCTATGAAAGGGACGTGTTTGAGCAGGGGAGCGAAGTCTAGTGACATTCTGTAGAGCAATCTGGTCTTCCCTCTAGAGGAGGGCAAGCAGACGTGAAGTTGGTGAAGGTGCGTTGCACATTGCTTTGTGTTCTTCCCTTCGAGCTTCCCCGGTTTCGAGATCCCGATCGTGGAGAGAACCATACAAGGTGGTCTGAACTCCATGTCTATCGGATACGGATCCCAATACCCTTCGAGTCCCGACGCTGGTGTCAAGAACTTCACCATGCTGAAAACAAAAACAAAAAAGGTACATTCACGATCTAATTACAATCATTACGAAACATTGTTAGTATGCTTTTTACTCTCCGAGAAGAGAACATGAATCAAACCTGGGTACGCTCCATCCTTTGGCGAAAGTAGAGGTGTGAGTGAAAGGAGCGTGAGCAAGATCCAAGAGGTTGTCCAAGAGTAAACCGTGTTCGACTGGAAGTTCCATGACTATCTGGTTTACACCGAAGAATGAAAAAAATAAATTAGCCAAGTAATCCACCAAAACATCACGAATTGGTAAATAACCAACCTTTCGTTAATTTTATGTTACTAGTCAAACTTATTACGTGGCATCAACTTCGTGAATTTTTGTTACTTGTTTGCTATTTTGTTTCACGCGGCATATGAAATATATTTGAGAGATTTTTCTTCAAAATTTGAACTTTTTATTAAGCGATTCAATAAATATTGACTTTCAATCTGTTTTTAAAATTTTGAAATATTAAACTCTAAAATATTAAATATGAATTTTGTGTATATAAATCATTTGCTGGGATGACTATTTACACGAAATTAACAAAATGTGGACTATTTTTTAATCCACTTAACTTTGAGTGATTATTAACCACAAACGCCCTCAAAAAAATTGGTTAATGCTTGTTCACAATGATTTGAGTCGTTTGTGTTTACCTCTGCGTGGATTAGGAAACCGGGAGGAGGAAGTAAAGAGGGAATGGTGGAAGATGGAGCTTCTTTTCCGGGCCAAACCCAAATCATCCCTTCTTGCTCGAAACACGGCAAAGACTTTATCTTTATGTTTTGCAGCTGCGTGGACGGCATTTTCTCGCAAGTGCCATCTGTTGTGTATTCCCATCCTGTTTTCTCACACAATTCAAAAAAAAATTCGAAACTTAGTACTATTGTTTTTTTTTCAACACTATAACAGATTTGCTTTGGTCACGAGAGTTTGATATCTCACCGTGGTAAGGACATTGAATTCGACCCTCGTTCACCGAGCCGAGATCGAGCGGGCAGGCCCGGTGAGCACAAGTGTTCTGTACACATCCGGGCTTTCCGTCTTTTCCACGAAAAACGACCCACGGTTTTTCGAAACACTCGATGGGAATCTGAAAACACCCGCAAAAATAAGTCTAGTTTTGTTTTTAAGAACCCATTTTAGCTTCTTTTTTTTTCGTTTTGTATTGACGTACCATGGTATCGTCTTTGAGGTCGGTAGAGAAGGCGACTGGGTACCAGAAGTTCTTCAGCCGGGGATTGTAAGGCTGGACAGGCCCCGAAATGTTTAAGCTTTTTCGGGGCGATTTTTTCTTCACCACGGGCTCCATTGATTCCTGAGTTGAAGAGCTCGGAGAAGAATCGGGCGTCTTCTCAGCGGCCTTGTCTTGCCATAACAGCTTATCATTCACCAGCTCTTCCATGTAAGCCAGTTTATCTAAAGCAGTCCCAACTCTCGCCTCCGATATATGCACCTAATCATAACAAAAAATTGGCTCTTTAGCCAACGTGTTGTAAACAGCTAGTAACTAGCCACCTTTGTATACGTTGCACTCATCTACGAGATATGTTTTATCCGGATTGCCCTTTATTAATTGTTGTAATTTTTGTTTTCATGCATCATCAGTCAACGAAACCTTAGCTACTAATTAGAATTATCCTATTTATAAATCACTTGACCCTTTTAGAGAATGTAAAATAATAATATAAAAAAAAGAGATCCCTTTTGCAGACCTGTGTATGAGCCCGCGATAATTCCTCGGACAATTCGTCGAGCTCTTTCTTCAACGTGCCGATAGACTTGTATTCTCGGGCCAAGGGGTTAAGAACCTCCACAACCTGAAAAAACGTGGAGAAGAGTGAGCACTGAAGGAAAGCGAAGGTGAAAGGTTTATGAAGGAAAGGTGAAAGGTTGATGACCTTTTCATGGAGGAGCATGATGGCGAGAACGTCTTGGCGAGCCCGCCAGTCGCAATACTGAATGTCGAAGCGTGCGACTTCCAGCGCCTGATTGGCGTCAAAGATCTTGCCTTTCGACGGAGTCAGCTTCGGCCTCGGGTCTTCCACGTCGAAGAGAGGCCCCCATGAAGATCCCTTCTTCTCTTCCTCTCCTTCCAACACCGCGAACACCCTGAAACCTGCCTTGAAGCTCTACAACAACAGCAACACTAGTATCAAATGTGGAAAATGAGAGTTTGATGTGAGGTCGTACCTTTCTGTATCTGAGCTTTGGAGATGTGAAGAGAGAGCTGGGCAGAGATAGAGCCGCAGCTGTGGCTATGGCGGACATGTCCCGAATGTGATTAATGAGAGAGAGAAAAGAGTCAATTTGGAAGAGGGGGAAGTGAGAAAACTATGACCAATAGAAAGGAGAGAGATTTATATCTGGAAGGAGTTGAGATAAGAGGTTGGTGTTGGGCGCGATCTCGACTCGCCTCCCACGGACCGCCACGTGGACAGCCGAGGAGTGTCCTCTATCCCACATGAACCCTCTGTGGGGCCGTTATATCCTGCCAGCTAGGACGCCCGAGATATCTTTCTCTATCTTTTTTGCTTTTATATCTTTTTGTTTTCAAGTTTCGATGGATTTTCAGAATTGAAAATTCCACGACGTGGTTTTCTGTGGGCCACCGTGAAATGCTGTCCATGAATTTGGTTTTGAAAGCTGCTTGTATGTTTTCGATTTTTTTTTCTTTCTTCGCTCGTTGTACACCGTATATATTTCCTCCTCCTTTTGCTCGTGAGAAACAAAATTAATTTAAATTCCTAAAAAATAAAATTGTAAACACGTATTTGACGGACCAAATTTACATCTGTACCATATGTTAACGTCTGAAAAAATTTCAAACGAAAATATGAATATATCAATAATATTTACGTCAATTTTTTTCTTATATAAAACTAATTTCGATATAAAAAAAAAGTAATTGGATTTATCGTTGCCTACTATAAATCGAGAGTGTCGAGTAAAACAGAAATTCATTATATGAAATTGGTAAGCAGCAGAACAATGGAATGATATCAATGCATTTTTTCTATTACTAAACATGTATTATCAACTCAAGACTTCTCATGAATATGAGCTTCCCTCACTTCCAATCTCAAACACTCTCTCAAGTGTTTGATAATGTTTATTATCAACACTCGTGAATGGTCAATCATGATATCACAAAACTCAAGTAATTTTATAGATCTCAGAGAGTGTCTTGAAAATTACACAACATTCTCTATCCATCGATCGACTTCTAAGAACCTCAAGAGAATGAATGAATGTATTATGAGTACGAAAAAGTTCTTCCCATTTCATTCTAGCAAACAATAAATTTGTCAGAATTGTAATTACTGTGCACAATAGAATATTGTGGAACATGTTAGGAGACATTTGCCAAACAAAGCTGTCCTAAAAAATAAGCAACAACGCAAGTTTTTTTTGTTGACGACTTTAGAGTCAGGTCCAAATTTACTCACTTATGGTTTACTATTTTGAAACTAGCTTCGACGTTATGTTAATGTGTGCTATATAATGTTGATTCTTGGCATATTTTGCGGTTCCAAAATACGTCGACATTTGCTTTCAATAAGAGAATATGCTAACCATATAGTTTGGCATTCAGTCTGAGGCTTATTCCAACATACCGTTAAGGATAGCATCGATCTGAAATTAATTCTTTTAACGACTTTGTAGTTTCAGTTATTTGAGTTAACATTTATACGATTTTGGAAAAAAAAACATTAATTTTTTAATGAACTTGTACTTTCAGTTATTTTAGTTAACATTAATAAGATTTAAGCACTAAGCTGTACACTTTATTAAAAGTGAAATTGAAACTAATTTAGTAAAGCTGTAATCTTATTTAATTGAATAACTAATTTAGTTTAATTAAAATAAAAAAAATTAGCATTTTACCCATGTTTACGTGTGATAATTTCATTATACCCAACGTTTGATTAATTTTTTGTAAATACCAAAATGAATTTTTTTACGATATTAATTAGTCTAAATGCCCTTTAAACCGTTTGGGCGGGAATCCAAAAAGGGCTAAAATTAGTCCGAAGTTTTTTCGTTAACAAAATCCAAAGGATATTTACGAAAAATTTATCAAACATTGGGTAAAATGACATTCGTAAACCTATATATGGGTATTTTGCTGATTGACCCAATTAAAATAGCTAGCTGTTAAGGTTGAAACTGAAAGCCTTAGTTTATTTTATTAATTTGTGTTGATTTATTGAAATGAAATGTTAAATGGTTGCAACCGAGCCTTCGAGGCTTGGTTTAGGTCTGATGAATATTGTATGCAAACTCGTTGAATTTTGGGAGCATTTCTAGTTTGTTAATCCAAATCACATTAGTTTTCAAAATAAAGACGTTGATCCAAATTGCACTATTTTTCAAAATAAAGACGTCTAGACTCGTCTTATTCAAATTACCTTGATGCCATTGACCCGACACTGAGTGAGGTTCTCGAAGAAGAGCAGCTTGAAGATCTCTTCTCCGAGTAAGTATACCCAAGCTATAAGGAGTTTTTATCACTGTCATTCTTAGTTTTTCTTATTCACTAAAACTTTGTAGATCGTGAGAGAGTGACATTGTGCTTAAATGGAAACGATTCAAAATGAGAGTAAATAGCGCTGACATTTCTCCCGTTTGCAAGTGAAGTATACTCAACTAGGAACAAAGTGTTGATTAAAGCTCTACATACTTCTTTATGTCATTTTTGCCCCTCTACAATCACAAATAAGAAAATATTAGAAATGTTTGAATCAATGTATAATTACTCGTGGATATTGTAAAGGCGTCTTATATAATCGAATTTTAAGTATTTGTAATACGATATGGAAATAAAAAAATAACAAAAATAAATAGGAAAATATTAAATCTATAATCTCAACTACTCACATTGAACTTGATTAGTATCAACATGACAATAGAATTCAACGAAACAATAAAAGAAAGAGAAAGTATGCGATTATAAAGGTGAAAAGAATGAGTAAATCTTATCGACATATAAAGTTACAGTTTTATTATTTTTTATAAACAAACGTTTTGACACATCGATCAAAACTCACTATTTCGAGATATTTTGTCTTCTTGAAATATCTGTCTATAAATGGTATGAAATTAGCTTTTAATGCTATTTTACTGAAAGCGTGATCATTGTCGTAGAATTCATATCAATAATGATTTGTTGAACTATGTTGGACATTCAATTGTAAATGATGGTAACATGTTATATGAAGCATGACACAACTTTAACACCATGTATGATGCTAACATGTCGATTAAATATGAACAGATATGAACGACAACTCGATTTATTTTTCACCGTTAGCTCCTCTCAATTTCCTCAAAAATCATATACACGAACCATGATATTGTTGTTTACAACCCCAAATACAAGTGGAAATAACTACGGATTCACAACCATTGCAATTGGGCAAAGCAACTACCTTTCATATTTTGTCATAAAAAAACGCAATGTCCAATAAGATGACCAAGCCGCCATGATTCAGACTCTCTACTCGCGCCCCCATAAAAAAATCGAGTATTTTTAAGGCAATTTTGCTGCGGGTGAGATACGAACCCACGATCTTCTAACTGAAAATCATGTGATATTACCACTAGGCTATCCTAGATACCATATATTTGAATATTTCAAGAGTCGTTAAAAAGATAAAGTTACAAAAACAATCAAAATTTCTCAAAATTAGCACAAGTATCATATTGTAGGAAATTGGTTAACAATTAACCTATTAAATTATGAAACATGTTTAAATATGGCAAAATTCATAATTTCAATCCTAATATGTGAAACCCATTTCGTAACATATTTTACAACCATGGTATTAAAAATAACCTAACATGTCAATAATTCCTAAACATGTCAATAAATCCAATTCGTTAGAGGATTACTTACGATTTTTGTCGACAACTTCTCGAGTCTCCTCTCCGTCTTCAGACTGGGAGAATAAATCCAGGAATGCGCATTCAGCCCCTTGGCTGAGAGTCTACTCCACGCGCGCACCTAGGGTTTTTTCGCGCGTCTTTGATGCTCTGAGGAGAATCCACGTCACTTGTTTACTCCTTGGCCGAGAGACCCTGGAACCGGGTATGTGTAATACTCTTTGGAATGGCCGAGAGTCGCTAGAATCGGAAAGAACTCGTGCGCGTTGAAAAAAATTTCGTCCTTGGCCGAGAGCAAGCTACACACGCGCGCAAAAGAAGGAAAAATTTGTCGTTGCTCCTTGGAAGAAGATGGCCAGCCCTATGCACCAAGATTCACTCAAACAACGAAAAGTGAGAGTCAATGATATATTTCAGAGATTTTTAGGAGATCAAGAGAGTGGACTCTTTCTGTTATCAACGGGAGAAGGAAAAACTCAAAAAAAGGTTGTCGGGAAACGATTTCCTCTATTTCTCTCTCTAGGATGGTCGACCAAGAGTCTCACGACGGGGAATGGGAGCTTTAGCCAAAACTTCTAGGTCTGATTAGGGTTAGGGTTTTCATAAAGAAAACTTCATTTTATATCAAGGAGGACGGGTTTAAGTTAGGTCAAAATCTAATAAAGGCCCGTTAGTCAAACTCAAGCCCGTTAAACCTTTTTAAATGAGATTAAATAATATTCCGGCCCATATATCAATATATATGGCCGGTCATATTATTAATTTTACACTCCAAATTTGTTTTATTTTTTTCTAAAATAATATTTAATTAAATTAGAATATCTCATTGATTTAATGACATATCATTAATTTTGTTCATACTATGCAAACAAGTACGAAACGAGAAAATATTTATTTTCATTTTTTATTTATTTGAATCCTTAAATTGTATTATTATCAATATTATTATAAAATATGATTCATTAAATAAATTTAATAATAAATAACCAATTATTTATTAAATTACGAAGAAAATAATTTTCATAATGTAAACCACAATTTACATTCAATAAGAAAATCAATTATTCTTGTTCACTAAATCTCCTCCGAGAATCTATCATTAAGACCTTATGGACCCACATGAACGAAGATTTAGAAAAAAGTCCGGACACAAAAGTTCACAAATTTTTTCCGATTGTTAATTCTTAATATTAGTCGATTCCACTTAAACGTGGCTTACCGAGAGTCCCGATACCTCCCAGGACTGTTCCCGGGGGACTCCCGTTAATTTCCGGAACGGGAGTCTCGGTCCCGGTTGTAAGTCAGAAGCGATATGGCTCCCCGTTTGTAAAAAAAATTGTATTTTTATTTAAATAATTTTTTTTAAATAAAACGAGATAATATCGGGAGTCCGGTACCGGTAAGGTAATTACCTGGACTCTCGGTCTCACTCCTGGTACCATTACCGGGAGTCTGCTCCCATTCAAAAGCTTACCGAGACGGACCTCCCGCCCATGTCCCGGTCCCGGTAGGCCAGGTTTAATTCTACTAAATGACTAATATCGAAACTCTCTAAGTTCATATGTGTTTATTTTTCCATTTACCGTAACAAAACAATTCTACACATGGTCCACGGTATATTTTACGATATTACCCTTTGTGTGTATCATTAACTCAAAGGAATGTAAAATTACCGTTTTACCCTTGAATTATTATTTCACCAACTCATTTGTTATTTGTGAAAGAGAAAAACATAAAGTGAGATGTCTCAACATGTCATATGTGGTATTCAATGAATGTTTTATTCGTTAAATATAAGGCCCGGTTTATTCGCTCACACTCTCATAACAAAGCATTGTCACGCCCCGAGAAAGTAGGGTGTGACTGAGATAATTAAATACTATTAAATATATTTTACTAAACATTAAACATAACGGTGCATACTCGTTTATTTACGTTACAGATCCATAGATAAAATGACAATAGGCGAATATATAACCAAACACGTGCAGACAAAAGTTTAAATATATACAACTATTTGATAAACTAAATAGTGACTCCAAAACATGGGTCGACGCTAAACTTCCACATCGTCCTAACCATTCATCTCGTTTCCTGGTTAAGAAAGATTCTTGAAAAGTATAGGGATGACCTAAAGGCTCAGTAGGTCTATAATATTGGTTTCGAAACAAAATATATAGTGTTAAAAATATAATAATATCCTTGTCACATGTAAATCATCATAGCCGTACATGTATAATGTGTCCCTAAATACGTCTAAACGTGTATTATTTCATGAGCCACCCTGCCAACATAACCCGTGGCAGATCTCTGATCAGAGAAAGGTGCATTCTCTGCACCATATACGTGCATGTGTGTGTATGTGTGTGAATTTGGTTTATCCAGGATATACATAACTTTCTTTCACAATAACTAAATATTGTATAATACCAAAAGTAAATTTCAATTCCACAACGTAAATACCAAATCAAAATGTTCACCATGTTTTGAAATGGTTTCGGGTGCGTGACATTTCCATAAACAATTAAATTTCAAAACTAATATATACTTTTGGCCAAACCATAAAACCGAGAAAGAAGGATTATAATTAACCTATCTCGAAATCAATAATATATATTGTTCGATAACAAAATATTCACTCGCATAATGATTCCCCTAAGCCACTTCCGACCTCGTGTCATATTCCGATGAACTACGTCGACGAAAGTTCAAACTAAACACAAGCACAGTTTTGACACTCGTCAAAGAATATATCACCAAATCCGTTATCTAACTCCAAATCAAACGACTCTAATTCCATAATAAAGTCGAAACTCATAGCTTTCGAACAAATCATTCCACTTGAAATTTGGAGTTTAGTAGTTAATGCAAATACAGTGCTTAACAACACAACCGCATACTTCCTATTTTTTTCCAGTTTTGAAACACCTACTTCAAAAATTCATATCTCACTCGATATTCAACAAAATTTCATGTTCTTGTACTTTTTAAAAAACCCCGAACCTCTACTATCAAACAAAAATACTAACAAAAAATAATCTCAGGTCTAACCAAACTTTCGACGTCTTTTTTTGTCTAGCACACAAATCTGCCCTTAACCAACTTTGGATTAAATACACATCCATGAAATTTACTTTGATATTCTAATTCCTACTTTTTCTTGTCTGAATTTCAACATAGAAAATGAGGTGGATGACTATAAAATTTTTACCTTGATTAGAGCTCAATAATGAAGTCACGAGGGTTGCCCGTTGCCTCACCAAATTTGTTCAAATCCAGCTGAGTAAAACTCTCAACATAAATTTGTTTTTGCAAACTCCTAGAGAATCAAAACAAAAACTGCTCCGGCCCTTGTTCAACAAAATCAAACGAAAATAAAAGACGTGAATGAACCTAGGAGACTCACCTATGAAGATTTCTGCAATAACTCTATCTCTCTCTCTCCCTCATTTTCTATGTATTTTTCTTCCCTCTCCACTTTTTTAACTCTCGGTTTATTTTGTTTTTGTCTTTTTCTTTTTCTTCCTTGCATGCACTTTATGAATATGATGCACTTTAGTATTATATATATATATATGCACTTTATAAATGAAGTTAGATTGAAAAGTATATTTGAAAAGAATAAGTATAAGTATTATGTTATTTTGGAATACACTATAATTCATATAATATTTTATAGATTAAGATATTTTAAGTACGTCCTCTAATCAAAGGCACTATATATATATGTTAAGTAATGACATTGATTTTTCTAACTATGTGTTTGATTAATAAACAAAAAAAGTATTATAATTATATTATTTTAATTTTCTTTAAAAAAATTAATACATGTAATATCAACATCTAATTTTGTAACATAGTAACTTAAAGTATTCTAATTTAATATATATATATATATATATATATATATATTTAGACTGATACTAATGCCTTAACATTCTTTCAACACAAATTTTATATCTGTGAATCACATAATTCAACGAAACAATATTATGACACCAACCGTGGGGTCAATGAAACTTCATTCAGTCATTTCCCATTGAAAAATCAAATGTCATAAAGTGTTACAAGAAAATATTTATTCACTTCAAAAGTTAGGTAATTACCAAAATACCCCTCATATGTGATTTTGAAGTTTCGAGTGATTGAACGGTTTTATCTCGAACTTCAAATTGTCACAGGTCTATCTTCATCGAGATATCAAGAATAAATCATAGAGTCATAACTCTCTATATCACAAGATAAGATATCGTTAACTTATTCAAACAATCAATACTAAGATACGATTGCCCAATCGATCTTTAGATTGCGAACTATTATTTTAAACTAATCATAAGAAGGTATCTTGTCAAGTATGTACTTAGCACTTCTTTCGTTGATGACAGTTTCAGGGCGTAGACATACATGCATAAACACAATCTTGAATAAGAATAAATATTTAATTTATTTAAGTTTCAGCAAAAACAAATACAAAATGTATTTAATGTCTAATATCTCCTTTGTGGACACAAATACAACAAACTCCAACTTGACTCAAAGGAGATGTGAATTATCTTTCAATCCTAAGCCTTCTAAGTTTCCCTCAAAGACTTTACTCGTTAAAGACTTCATGAAGGGATCAACAAGGTTGTCCAACGTTGAAATCTTCATTACTTCAGCGTCTCATCCGTGAACGATATCTCTCACCAGGTGATATTTTCGTTCTTTGTATTTTGAGCACTTGTGACTTCTTGGTTCCTTACAATAAGTAACAGTTCCATTCTTATCACAATAAAGTGTAATGAGCATGTTGGCACTTGGAACTACTTCCAAGTACATAAGGAATTTCCTCAGCCAAATAGCCTCATTTCCAGCTTTACAAGCTGCCACATACTCGGCTTCCATGATCGAGTCAACAATGCAAGATTGCTTTATACTCCTCCAGACCAAAGATCCACCATTCACAGTGAACACAGACCCATAAGTGGATTTCCTGTAATCTTTATCCGCTTGAAAATCGGAATCGATATTATCTCGTCATAGCCAGGTCATCACCTGAGTATGTAAGTGTTGGCAAAGATGCCCACAAAAAAATTATTTATTTACATATCGATGTAATATAAATCTCTCATGAGTTCTTATTGTAATTTGTGGATTAAATTAATAAAAGTTGAAACGTTCATTAATTCCTTTTTCGTTTAATTGAAGATTTATGATATTCAATAGTCTTATAGTCCTTAATCAAACCTAACAATGTATGAAGAGATAAATGTAGATTTGCGTGAACAAACTCTTCATGGTTTGGTTAAAACAAAATGTTCATAATCTAAAGATCAACGAACTATTGATCCTACTATGATTGTTGGAAGAATCTATGATGTCTGGTTATGAGGCATAGAAAGTTCGGAACTCTATAATTCTTCCAGTGTATCCTCCGAAGATACTAAATGACCAGTGCGCCTTTAGAGACAATGTAAGAATAAACCGTTTACCCTCTTCTGTCTCAAGGTCATTATGTATGAATTGCATCGGGCTTACCTAAATCCTGAAATGAGACTTGTCATTTCATAGCTTATATATTCTCATTTGAAAATTTCAAATTCTAGGTCCACTAAGTGATCTCGACTAGGCTAATTGGTGATATATTAAGTAATGAATATGTTATGAACCAACTTTGTGAAGTTCTCATAGATATGGAATTCATGTAGAAGATTGCTGAAATGCAATGTATATCACATCATGCTTTAGTACTTGGATTGTGAATAAATGAACCGCGCAGTATCCAAAATTAAGTAACGATTTTATTTGGATGAAACAATGTGATTTGTTAGCTCCTCATCAATACATTGTTTCTTACTTATTCACAAGTAACAAAGGAGTTGAGGAAATAACATATAGAAGGGTAAAATGGTAATTTTATAAATCTCATATATTTGATGATATTCATGAAGGGTAATCATAGATAACATTCAATGGATCCGTTCAATATAATTAAGTTGAATTTGAGTAGAAAATAAATTTATTCGAACATAGAGATTCTCAGTGTCAACTCTTTAGTGGAGTAAGTTGACATTAAGCTAATACTCGGAAAATGTTTATAAACTTTTGAGTCCGAGTATAGAAGTTCAAGTTTTGTTCATTTGGATCCATAAGGTCACTATTACAGGTCATTAGAGTAGGATTGTTAAACTAGAAGGTAAGTCAAAATAAGTTCAATTGTTGAACTAGATGTTTTCTCGAAAAATATCTAAAGGGTATTTTTGTCCACATGGACATAAAATGGTGAGAATGTCAAAATAAGATTTTGAATATTTTCATATGATGAAAATATAAATTAGTTTCTAAAGCCGAGAAGTCGTTTGAGGCATTATGAAATTAATTTCATTATTTGTGCAATATTAATTATACAATGGGTATTTTAAAAATTGTATTAGAAGATATATGGAAGCATCTAAAAGCTACTTCCTTAGGTGTAGAGTTTGGTCAAAACACATCCAAAGAGGAGAAAATTATTTTCTTTAAATTATAAAGATAATTACCCAAAAGCAAAAGAGGATGAATTTCCTTGAGAATGAAATAAATATGCTAAGTGAGGAAACAAATTTCCCTCACTAATGCAAGGGGATGGCCAGCCATGTGGATAGAGAAAGGGGAGAGGAAATTAAATATTGTGTCATGAATACACAATAGGAAGTTTAATTACCCTTTCTTGTATTTCCTTCTCCTATAAATTCAGTCTCACATAGAGATGTGAAAATATGTTTTTGGTCTTGCTCTCTCTAATTCTAGCTAACCCTTTCCCTCTAAATATCTCTTTTATTTTGGCACATAAGTCCTCATTAGAGTTAGACTTAAATTAGCTCTGTAGCTCATAGACTTGTTCTTGATTATTGTGTTTAATTGTGCCCACACACAAATCCTTCAAACACTCTATAGACTCTTGTAATAGAAACCTTAGGTTTCTTGAGTTCACATTTAGGTGTGAATTTAACAAGCAAGAGACGATCTACCTTTCTCAAGGCTCATCAAAGATCAAGCTACAAGAAAGGTTAGTATTAAAGTAATTAAAAAATGGTTTTTAAATAACAATATGTTCATGTACTTTCCCTAGGTTAGTAAAATTGTTTTACTTGTAAAGAAATTTTTATATTACGCCATTAATGTGTTAATGATAATTTTTTTATTAACCCTAGACCTATTCCAACAGTGAGCATATAGTTTCTCGTTCTTTGGAGGTACTTGAGAACATGCTTGACGACAACCCACTGCGTAAGAAATATCTGTTCTAGTGTAATGCATCACATACATGAGACTTCCTACGGCTGAGGCGTAAGGAATAAGTCTCATGTCCTCTATATTTTGAGGCGGTTTGGGAGATTGCTCACGAGAGATATGCGCTCCATGTTTGAAAGGTATTTGTCCTTTCTTGGAGTCTTGTATACCAAAGCAATCCATGATCATATCAATATAAGATGTCTGAGAGAGCGCTAACTTTCGGTTCTTCCGATCTCTAAAGATCTGAATCCCCATAATTGTAAGCCACTTCTCCAGGATCCTTTATTTCAAACTGCTTTGAAAATCATATTTTAACCTCTGATAACTTTCCTACATCATTGTAGATGAGTAGTATGTCATCTACATACAGGAGTAGAAAAACCACTTTGGCATCGTTTATCATCTTATAAACGCATGACTCATCTACTGACAGATCAAAGCCGTATCCTTTTACATTCTTGTTGAATATGATATTCCACGACCTAGATGCTCCATAAATGAACTTAAGCAAGTCACAAACCTTGCCCTCTTGGCCTTTCTCCATGAACCCGTCTGGTTGAGCCATATAAATCCGCTCCTCAACATTTTCATTCAGAAATGTAGTCTTGACATCCATCTGCCAGGTTTCATAATCTAGGGTGGCAATGGATAAAATAGTGCGGGTGGAATTCAGCATCGCGATTTGCGAGAAGGTATCATCTTATAAACGCATGACTCATCTACTGACAGATCAAAGCCGTATCCTTTTACATTCTTGTTGAATATGATATTCCACGACCTAGATGCTCCATAAATGAACTTAAGCAAGTCACAAACCTTGCCCTCTTGGCCTTTCTCCATGAACCCGTCTGGTTGAGCCATATAAATCCGCTCCTCAACATTTTCATTCAGAAATGTAGTCTTGACATCCATCTGCCAGGTTTCATAATCTAGGGTGGCAATGGATAAAATAGTGCGGGTGGAATTCAGCATCGCGATTTGCGAGAAGGTATCCTCATAGTCAATACCTTCTTTTTGTGTAAACCTCTTTGCCACAAGTTGTGCCTTAAATGTCTCAACTGTTAGGAATTCTTGCTCGCTTGAGAATATACTTATGTAAATTCTCGTTAATATTATTAATAAAATAAAGTTTAACATTCATGATTTATTCGAATTGAAACGGTTATTTCTTATATATTAAGATTTATAGAACATTCATCATCCCATAGCCTCCGTATCAAACTAAGTCACGTGCTCCGCACCTGAGTTCGGGCGGTGTGCTAAAACAAGGTCGATGACTGATATACGCCTGGGAAGCTATATCGAAAGTTATATATGTGGAACACATGAGTAAAGGCTGATCACTATGTGGGAGCATTCTACACTTGTGGTAAGTGTACAACTTGGACATGCCTTGTGGTAGATGTGTCGTTTAAGGACCGCCACGACGCAATAACTGATGCCACTATGATGGTCACTGAATCATGTCTTTGAACTCTTTAACTCATTCGCTCAAAGTTTATTCATGTTAATCACAGCTTATGTCTTAGGAGTCTTCCCCTGGAAGTCTTCTCAGACCATGATTCAAGTGGGAAGTGATTTACATATATGGAATCCAGCCTCCCTGAAAGGAAGTTAATATTCACTCACCTAAGGGTTGATTCCAGAAATAATTGATTGCGCGCACTCTCAAAGTAAGTTAACGCTCAAGAGAATCTTTCGCTAGGGAAGCAATGATGCTTAAGGCTGATATGTATCAAGCAAAGTATAACGGAATAAATTGACTTCTCTTGACACGGGTTAAACATAGAGGATCTTGATCACGAACTGAATATATCATTGGACACTCGTCATGATGAGTAAATATAATTCTAGTATTAAAGAAGGGTTCAGTCTTTGATTACACGATAGAGTATTGATAAAGACTAGACGAATCGATGGAAAAGAGATAGGACTATATCTTCTTTTTCGTCGAGTTCGTTAAGCTTCTACTACTAGGTCCATAGTCCCCGATTTGGCTATGATAAAGGCGGATAAGAACTTTCGAATAAGAATGTTATTCATTATTTAATCTCACTTGTTGGAATAGTGATTGACAACATTAATGGAAAACGGGTATTTGCAAAATTAAATAAATGTTTATAGCATAATTTTTTATTTATTGTTGGATCAAGTAAATAAATAAATAATTGGATTTTTGGGCTTGGAAATTTCGAATTAGGCTTGGCCTAAGAAGTTGGCCGAAAATCCCCTAGGGATATGCCTTAGGGGTTGGCCAAACTTCCTCCCCCCTTTTCTCCTTGGATTTCACTCTTAGGTGAGAAAATCTCAATCATAGATATTGATCTAATGGATGAGAGAGAGTTTAGATTCACAGTTGATATCTAATGGCCCAGATTAAATCCAAAGGAGGGAATATCTCCAGAAGGAGATAATATCTCAATAGAAAGGAGAGAAAATCTCTTAGGGGTTATCTCCCTACCAAGGCTATAAATAAGTGTTGGAATAGGTCTAGGGTTAAAGAAAAATTTAACATTAATCAAATTAATGGCGGAATTTAAAAATTTCTTTTTCAAGTAAAACAATTTTTACTAACCTAGAAAAAGCATATACATGTTATATATTAAAAGCATTATTTAATTTACTAGAACACGAACCTTTCTTTGTAGCTTGATCTTGAAGCGTCTTGAGAAAGGGAGATCCTCTTCCTTGGCTCGCTCGTCACCTTCACACCTAATCTTGAACTCGAGAAACCTAAGATTTCTATAGAGTCTATAACGGTTTTGGAAGGATTTGTATGTGGGCACAATTAAACAACATGAACCAAGAACAATTCTTGGATCATAAGCTAATTATCTTGATCAAGTATGGATCTAGGTGCAAAGTAAGAAGAGTATTTTCTAGAGAGAGAGAGAGAGAGGGTCGGCCAAAAGAGGGAGAGAGCAAGAATAAAGCTTAACCTTCACATCTCTATGTGAGGCTCTATTTATAGGAAAAGGAAAAATCTATAAAGGTCAATTATTCATTCATGAATGAATAATGTATTCATGACACAATATTTGATTTTCCCTTCCCATTTCCATCTTAGTTTGGCCGGCCATACACCTTGCATTAGTGAGGAAATTTGTTTCCTCACTTAGCACATTTGTTTCCTTCTTAAGGAAATTCATTTCCCTTTTTCTTTTGGGTAAATATCCTTATAAGAAAAAGGAAATAAAAATCTCCTCTTGATGCACTATCTTGGCCGAACTTTACCTAGGGGAGGAGCATCTAGATGCTTCTTTATTTCTTTTAAGACAATTCTTAAAATACCCATTGTATAATTATAATTGCACAAATAACAAAATTAATTTCATAATGCCTTAAACGACTTTTCAACTTTAGAAAATTTATATTTTCATCAAATGAAATTATTCAAAATCATATTTTGACATTCACATCATTTTATGTCCTTGTTGACAAAAATATCGTTTAAACATTTTCCAAGAAAAAGTCTAATTAAACACTTGAACTTATTTTGACTTAGCTTCTAGTTTAACAATCCTACTCTAATGACCTGTAATAGTGACATTATGGATCCAAATGAACAAAGCTTGAGCTTCTATACTCGGATTCAAAAGTTCTCAAACCTTTTCCGAGTATTAGCTTAATGTCGACTGACTCCACTAAAGAGTCGACACTGAGAATCTCTCGGTTCAAATGAATTTATTTTCTACTCAAGTTCAACTTAATTAAATTGAGTAGATCCATTGAATGTTATCTATGTTTACCCTTCATGAATATCATCAACTAGTTGGGATTTATAAAATTACCACTTTACCCTTTTAGTTACTTCCTCAACTCCTTTGTTACTTGTGAATAAGTCAGAAACAATGTATTGACGAGGAGCTAACAAGTCACATTGTTTCATCCAAATAAAGTCGCTGCTTAAATTTGGACATTACGCAATTCATTTATTCACAATCCAAGTAATAAAGCATGAAGTGATATATATTGCATATCAGCAATCTTGTACATGAATTCCATATCTATGAGAACTTCACAAAGTTGGTTTATGACATCTTCATAACTTAATATCTCACCAATAGGCCTTGTCTAGATCACACATTGGACCTAGAATTTGACTTTCTCAAATGAGAGTATTAATGCTATGAAATGACATATCTCATCTCAGGATTTAGGTAAGCATGATGCGATTCATACTTAGTGACCTTGAGATAGAAGATGTTAAATGGTTTGTTCTTCTATTGTCTCTAAAGGTGCACTTGTCAATTCAGTATCTTCGAAAGATACACTGGAAGAACTACAGAGTTCCTAACTCTCTATGCCTCGTAACCAGACATCCTAGATTCTTCCAACAATCATACTGGGATCAATAGTCCGTTGATCTTTAGATTGCGAATATATCGTTTTAGTCAAACCATGAAAAGTTTGTTCACGCAAATCTACATTTGTCTCTTCATACATTGTTAGGTTTGATTAAGGACTATAAGACTGTTGAATATCATAAATCTTCAATCAAACTAAAAGGGAATGAATGAACGTTTCAAATTTTATTAATTTAATCAGCAAATTACAAAGATTTATATATTACATCAATATGTAAATAAACAATCTTTCAATAAGGACTTTACAAAGATTTATATATTACATCAATATGTAAATAACCAATCTTCTTGTGGGCATCTCTGCCAACAAACTCCCATTTGACTCAAAGAAGATGAGAGTAGTCCTTCATGCCCAATCCGTCTCGATGTTGGTCGAAGACCTTATTGGATAGGCCCTTGGTGAAGGGATCTGCAAGGTTGTCCACCGTTGAGATCTTCTTCACCTCCACGGCTCTGCGCTGCACGATCTCTCTAATCAAATGGTATTTCCTCTCAATATGCTTAGAGCGCTTATGGCTTCTAGGTTCCTTTGAGTTAGCAACAGCCCCACTATTATCACAATAAAGTGTTATGGGCTCGTTGACGTTAGGAACAACTTCCAAATACTTAAGGAATTTTCTAAGCCATACAGCCTCTTTGGATGCTTCACAAGCAACCATATATTCTGCTTCCATGGTGGAGTCAGCAATGCAAGATTGCTTGATACTCTTCCAAACAACTGATCCACCATTTAGGATGAACACAGATCCTGAAGTGGATTTCCTGGAATCCTTATTCGCCTGAAAGTCGGAATCAGTATACCCCGTCATAGTCAGGTCAGTACCTGAATATGTTAGCATCAAGTTCCTAGTATTCCTAAGATACTTAAGAACATGCTTAACAGCAACCCAGTGTTCGGGTCCAGGATTTGATTGGAAACGGCTAACTACGCCAACTGCGAAACATATATCCGGTCTAGTGCACAACATAGCATACATGAGACTTCCTACGGCTGAAGCATAGGGAACCTTTCTCATGTCCTCAATCTCTTGTGCAGTCTTGGGAGACTGGTCCTTAAAGAGTGAGACTCCATGTCTAAAGGGGTTTTCACCCCTCTTGGAGTTCTGCATGGCAAAGCGATCCATCACCTTATCTATATAAGATGCTTGGGAAAGCGACAAGGTCCGGTTCTTTCGATCTCGAAAGATCTGAATCCCCAGAATGTATGCATCTTCCCCTAGATCCTTCATATCAAACTGCTTAGCTAACCAGATTTTAACCTCAGATAATTTACCTACATCATTCCTAATGAGTAGTATATCATCGACATATAATACCAGAAACACAACCTTACCCTCGTGTATCAATTTATAGACACAAGGTTCATCTATTGACTGTTCAAAACCGAAGCTTTTAAAAGTATCATTGAATCTGATATTTCATGATCTAGATGCTTGCTTTAATCCATAAATGGATTTAAGCAATTCACAAACTTTGTTCTCTTGATCATTTTCCACGAAACCGTCTAGCTGAGCCATGAAAATGCGCTCGTCAAGATTTCCATTCAGAAAAGCAGTCTTGACATCCATTTGCCAGATCTCGTAATCGAGAGCGGCAGCTATGGATAGAAGTATACGGATGGATTTAAGCATTGCGACTGGCGAGAAGGTTTCTTCATAATCGATACCTTCTCTTTGGGTGTAACCCTTAGCCACTAGTCGCGCTTTGAACGTCTCAACGTTCCCATCCGGACTCCTTTTCTTCTTATAGATCCACTTACACCCTACAGGTTTAACCCCTTCAGGTAGGTCTACAAGTTTCCAGACTTTGTTGACATACATCGAATGCATCTCAACTTTCATGTCATCAAGCCAAAGGTTTTATTCAGAACCAGCCATCGCTTGGCTATAGGAAACATGGTCATCCATTTCATCGACGACTACGAGAGTGTTGCCATAGGACTTATACCTGTCCGGTTTTTCAGAAACCCTCCCACTACGTCGAAGTACTACTTGACGAGGTTCTGAATTGAAAGGTTGCGTTTCAGTTGGGGTAAGAACAGTTCTTACAGATGAGGTAGAAGCTTCCTCACCCAACTTATCTTCAATCACAATTTTGCTTCAAGGTTTCGTAAATTTCATATAGTCCTCCTCGAGGAAACGAGCATTAGTGCTGACAAAAGTTTTGTCATCCTCGAGACTATAGAATGTGAAACCTTTGGTTTCCTTTGGATATCCAACGAATATTCATAATTCCGACCTACTAGCCAACTTGCTAGTCTTTTGCCTTAGCACATGTGCAGGGCAACCCCAAATTCTGATGTGGCTTAAACCAGCTTTACGCCCAGTCCATCGTTCATAAGGAGTACCGGGGACCGTCTTAGACGGAACTTGGTTCATAATGTATGCGGCAGTTTTGAGGGCATATCACCAAAAGGAATTAGGGAGTGATGAGTAACTCATCATCAATCTAATCATATCCATCAAAGTTCGATTCCTTCTCTCTGACACTCCATTTTGTTGAGGTGTGCCAGGTGCTGTAAGCTGAGAAGAGATACCTTCTTCTTTAAGAAAGTCATCGAACTCTTCAGACAAATACTCATCACCTCGATCAGATCGAAGGGTTTTGATCTATTTTCCAGTCTACTTTTCCACTAAAGCCCGAAAGACCTTAAATACGTGAAAGGTTTCGAATTTGTGTTTGAGCAAATAGACAAATCCATATCTTGAGTAATCATCGGTAAAGGTAACGAAGTATTCGTATCCTCCCCGTGCCTGAATTCTGAGCGGACCACATACATCAGAATGTATTAGTTCTAGCAGCTCAGTGGCTCTTCGCCGTTTACTAGAGAAATGTCGTTTGGTCATTTTTCCTTCTAAACAGGATTCACAAGTCGGCAGTGAGCCTATTGCAGAGGCTTTGAGTGGACCATCCCTCACAAGTCTCTTAATCCTATCTAGACTAATATGACCAAGTCTTAAGTGCCAGAGATATGTTGATTTTATTAGATCAGAGGAGTCATTAAGTTTGATCCTCTTGGGTTCCCTAATTAGATCATTATCTATTTCAGTGTCTAAGAGCAAAGGTTGTGTAGGATAAAGATAGTATAAACCATTCTTTAAACATGCATCAGTGACAAATGAATTGGAAGAAGTAATACGAATTCCATTATCAATAAACTTTAAATAATAATTCTGCTCAACAATTTGAGCTACAGATATTAAGTTTTTCCCAAAGGAAGGAACATAATACACATTATTTAAATTTAAAGTTCTGTCTTCGAAAGACAGTGTCACGGATCCCACAGCCTTAGCAGACACCAAGCTCCCATCACCCCAGTTGAAGTAAAAGTCGCCATCCTCTAAGCTTTTGCTTTTCCTGGACCCATTCAAGGAACAACGAATATGGTTAGTAGCAGCGGAGTCAATAATCCATGATGATACATTATCAGCTACTAAACAAGCTTCGGTAATAAGTACAATACCTTTCCCTTTAGCCTTGAGGTAGGTAGGAAAGTTCCTACGCCAGTGTTCGGGCTCGTTACAATGGTGACACTTGTCCTTAGACTTGTCCACCTTAGCAGTCCGGGGCACCTTCTTCTTCTGAACCTTGCTAAGATTCTTCTTGTCGGATTTATGAGATCCAGAGGTGGAGGCTATGTGCTCAGTAGCATGAGCTTCTCCAGTGTTCCTTTATTTCTTTAAGAGTCCCTCAGCGGTGTGAAGCTCCTTCATTAGCTCGGTAACAGTGTACCCTAGCTTATTCATGGAGTAATTCAACTTGAAAGTATCAAAAGATTCAGGGAGAGTTTCCAAGATCATATCTATCTTGGTTTCTCCATCAATCTCAGATCCAAGGATTTCCATCTCGTTAAGATAACTTATGATCAGCATCATATGTTCTCTAACGGGAGTCCCTGCTTTCATACGACAGTTCGTTAACTGTCGTACCGCTTGTTGCCTAGCCTGACGCCCTTGCCCTCCAAACATCTCCTGGAAATTGTAGAGCATTTCATGGGCTGACCCAATATCACGATGTTGTTGTTGCAACACATTGTTCATCGATGCTAGAATATAACATCTCACAATCTCATCGGATCTAAGCCAGGCCGCAATGGCGTCCTTGTCCTCTTGAGTCGAATCATCATTCAATTCAGGAGGACATGGGGTGGTGAGTACCCACTTGTGCTTGTCCACGGTAAGGACAATGTCTAGGTTACATTTCCAATCTACGTAGTTATCATCTTCCAGTTTGTTCGAGGAAAGGATAGTAGAGAGGGGGTTTAGAGACATTGCTGAAAAGTTGAAACAATTTACGATTAGTCTTTTGTTTAGGATTTTAAGTTTAATTTTATTTAGACAAGGAAAAAACCAAAGGTGTTATGAACAAAATGACACTTTACTCCTTCGAGGGAAGGCCGCAAAGAGTCGCCTTTCATAAGTAAATGACACATCATTAATGCATAGTCATGATATCAATACATCAGCGTTTGACTAGCCACCTTATAAAAATGTTTGATCACTCAAAACTTTTCGCAGGGCCTCGAGGGAGGATTACTAGAGTTTGAGTCTATGTGTGTAACCAACAACTTAGTTCAACAAGATCTACTTTGAAAACAATCCGCCGAGGGGAGGCCTTGTCTCATTGTTTCACTTTTGAACGTAGCTATAAAAGCAATGTTAGGAGCAATGCGTCTATGAGTACTCTCATTCAAGAGAGGGCCACGAGGGTGACTCTTAGTCCGGCGACATGTGCACTTCACATTAGTGTTGGGGATCGCGGGTTGCAAACATAAGTACAACCCTTCCACTTAATTTTTAGGAAAAATAAGAGGACCCTGAATTGCAAACAAGTGCAATCCTCCCACTTAATTTTTGGAAAAATGGCACGTCTACTCTTGTACATATAGGAAACATATTTCCATTAGCAAAGAGAGATAGAGTGGATCACTAGAAAAAAAGAACCCTAAAATCGATATTTGTGAGGGGAGAGCAGTGTTAATGCACTAAGGCACAAGAAACATACTCGGATCTTTTTGTCTTTTAATTTATTTTTCCTAAGGAAAAGTGTTTGAGATTAATAAATCTACACTTTTGCACATGAAAGTTTTTGAGATTATAAAAAATCTCGTAAAACTAATATGTATATATATATATATATATATATCTTCATGACATCTTCCTTCAAGGCGCCTTCATGGTCGTTGAGTGCGAGAACGTCGAAAATCCACGAAAGCATTAAGAAGACGAGAGAAAGCTAGGAGTCGCAAAATCTGGATTAAAATATCTGGACTCGCGGACTGCCGTACACCTCGGACTTAAAAGGTCATAAATGGCACATCCGATTCCGATTAAGCCGAAACCAACTGCATTGAATAGCTAACATCCGTACCTTTAATTTGGTTTAATAACCACTAATTTTCAAGGTCGGAGCAAAGAGTTATTCCCGTTTTACTGAGCCATAACAATTTGTCCAGAATTTGAAAAATAATTAAAAGTACGTCGGATCTAGGTGTAAAGAGAAAGAGGTTTATTTAAATATTTTAAATGTAAGTTTTGATTTCAATTGTGTGTTATATTAACATATTAATAATTAAATACAATATAAAATAAACAACATAATATAAAACATTAAATAACTAATTTAAACTAGAACTGCAATAAACTAGTTTAAACTATATACACAAATGTTCAAACTTGTCAAAAAATTGATTTTGAATATGCTAAACATAAAATAATTAAAAACTATTTTTAATGTACTTATTTAGCATTTATAAAAAGTGAAAATCAACAAAAAATTAATTTTAGAGGTCGTACCAAAAATTAAAATTTTGTAAGATCTAGTCTTTTGAAAAACCATTATTCAAGTAAATTTAGAAAACAAAATTCTTATAATGATTTTAAATAACATGTACATGTTTATGCTCTGATACCATTTGTTGGAATAGGTCTAAGGTTAAAGAAAAATTAAACATTAATCAAACTAAAGGCGGAATTTAAAAATTTCTTTTTCAAGTAAAACAATTTTTACTAACCTAGAAAAAGCATATACATGTTATATATTAAAAGCATCATTTAATTTACTAGAACACGAACCTTTCTTTGTAGCTTGATCTTGAAGCGTCTTGAGAAAGGGAGATCATCTTTCTTGGCTCGCTCGTCACCTTCACACCTAATCTTGAACTCGAGAAACCTAAGATTTCTATTACAAGAGTCTATAGAGGTTTTGGAAGGACTTGTGTGTGGGCACAATTAAACAATATGAACCAAGAACAATTCTTGGATCATAAGCTAATTATCTAGATCAAGTATGGATCTAGGTGCAAAATAAGAAGAGTATTTTCTAGAGAGAGAGAGAGAGGGTCGGCCAAAAGAGGGAGAGAGCAAGAATAAAGCTTAACCTTCACATCTCTATGTGACGCTCTATTTATAGGAGAAGGAAAAATCTATAAAGGTCAATTATTCATTCATGAATGAATAATGTATTCATGACACAATATTTGATTTTCCCTTCCCCTTTCCATCTTAAGTTGGCCGGCCATACACTTTGCATTAGTGAGGAAATTTGTTTCCTCACTTAGCACATTTGTTTCCTTCTTAAGGAAATTCATTTCCCTTTTTCTTTTGGGTAAATATCCTTATAAGAAAAAGGAAATAAAACTCTCCTCTTGATGCACTATCTTGGCCGAACTCTACCTAGGGAGGAGCATCTAGATGCTTATTTATTTCTTTTAAGACAATTCTTAAAATACCCATTGTAGAATTATAATTGCACAAATAACGAAATTAATTTCATAATGCCTTAAACGACTTTTCGGCTTTAGAAAATAATTTATATTTTCATGAAATGAAAATATTCAAAATCTTATTTTGACATTCACATCATTTTATGTCCTTGTTGACAAAAATACCCTTTAGACATTTTCCGAGAAAAAGTCTAGTTCAACACTTGAACTTATTTTGACTTAGCTTCTAGTTTAATAATCCTACTCTAATGACCTGTAATAGTGACCTTATGGATCCAAATGAACAAAGCTTGAGCTTCTATACTCGGATTCAAAAGTTCTCAAACCTTTTCCGAGTATTAGCTTAATGTCGACTGACTCCACTAAAGAGTCGACAATGAGAATCTCTCGGTTCAAATGAATTTATTTTCTACTCAAGTTCAACTTAATTAAATTGAGTAGATCCATTGAATGTTATCTATGTTTACCCTTCATGAATATCATCAACTAGTTGGGATTTATAAAATTACCACTTTACCCTTTTAGTTACTTCCTCAACTCCTTTGTTACTTGTGAATAAGTCAGAAACAATGTATTGACGAGGAGCTAACAAGTCACATTGTTTCATCCAAATAAAGTCGTGCTTAAATTTGGACATTACGCAATTCATTTATTCACAATCCAAGTAATAAAGCATGAAGTGATATATATTGCATCTCAGCAATCTTGTACATGAATTCCATATCTATGAGAACTTCACAAAGTTGGTTTATGACATCTTCATAACTTAATATCTCACCAATAGGCCTTGTCTAGATCACACATTGGACCTAGAATTTGACTTTCTCAAATGAGAGTATTAATGCTATGAAATGACATATCTCATCTCAGGATTTAGGTAAGCATGATGCGATTCATACTTAGTGACCTTGAGATAGAAGATGTTAAATGGTTTGTTCTTCTATTGTCTCTAAAGGTGCACTTGTCAATTCAGTATCTTCGAAAGATACACTGGAAGAACTACAGAGTTCCTAACTCTCTATGCCTCGTAACCAGACATCCTAGATTCTTCCAACAATCATACTGGGATCAATAGTCCGTTGATCTTTAGATTGCGAATATATCGTTTTAGTCAAACCATGAAAAGTTTGTTCACGCAAATCTACATTTGTCTCTTCATACATTGTTAGGTTTGATTAAGGACTATAAGACTGTTGAATATCATAAATCTTCAATCAAACTAAAAGGGAATGAATGAACGTTTCAACTTTTATTAATTTAATCAGCAAATTATAAAGATTTATATATTACATCAATATGTAAATAAACAGTCTTTTAATAAGGACTTTACAAAGATTTATGACACTAACCGTCGCTTCAATGAAATTTCATTCAGTCATGGCCCATTCACAAAACAAATGTAATTAAGTGTTACAAGAAATATGTATTCACGTCATTAAGTATGTGTTTTTGAAATTTCGAGTGATTAAACGGTTTTATCTCGAATTTCAAATTGTCACACGTCTTGTTCAACATCTTCATCAACATATCAAGAATAAATCACAGAACCACAACTCTCTATATGACATGATAAGATATCGTTAAGATACGATTGCCCAATCGATCTTTAAATTGCGAACTATTATTTTAAACTAGTCATAAGAAGTTATATTGTCAAGTATGTACTTAGCACTTCTTTCTTGATGACAGTTTCAGGCCATAGACATAAATTTATAAACAAAATCTTAAATAAGAAGAAATATTAATTTTATTAAACTTTCAGTTAAAACAAATACAAAATATATTTAATGTCTAATATCTCCTTTGTGGGCACAAATCCCAGCACATACATCAGAGCTAGACATATCATTCGAGAAATTTCTTAAACTAGACTTAATTTGTAGAAAAATATTCAACTTAGACCTCTTATGTATCTTATATCTCAAATTACACTTTTGATCCATTTTCGGACAAAAACACCCTTTAAAAATCCTTAAACCTCATATCTCCTTTCATTCCTTCATTTCTCTCATTCTATGTTTTCTCTCCTCTATATTCATCGGATTTGTCTTAAAAATGGGTATATTTAGTTATTTAATCACATTTCTCTTTGATTTAAACGTTTATAGTTCATTCAATCGAATACAGTAGTAGATCTAAGTTCATTCAATCGATTTACAGAGCCAATTCTCTTTATCACATGATAAGATATCAATAATTTATTCAAACGATCAATATTAAGATACGATTGCCCAATCGATCTTTAGATTGCGAACTATTATTTTAAACTAGTCATAATAAGATACCTTGTCAAGTCTGTACTTAGCACTTCTTTCTTGATGACAGTTTCAAGCCATAGACATACATGTATAAACACAATATTAAATGAGAAAAAATATTTAATTTTATTTAACTTTCAGTAAAAAAAAATACAAAATATATTTAATGTCTAATATCTCCTTTATAGGCACAAATCTCATCACGTACATTAGAGCTAGACATATCATTTGAGAAATTTCTTAAACTGGACTTAATTTGTAACAAAATATAAAGTTAGACCACTTATATATCTTCTATCTCAAATTAGGCTTTTTATCCATTTTCGGACAAAAATACCCTTTAAAAACCCTTTAAACATCATTTCTCCTTTCATTCCTTCATTTCTCTCATTCTCTATTTTTTTTCCTTCATTTCTATCTATATTCATCGGATTCGTCTTGAAAATGGGTATATTTACTTACTTAATCACATTTCCCTTTGAATTGAACGTGTATTGTTCATTCAATCGAATAAGGTAGTAGATCTAAGTTTTATAAATTTTAGATTTAAAACTTTTAGTGTTAAAATACATAATTTCCGATGAAATATATTGGAAAACAATTTTTTCATAAAATGATGAAAATAGGTTAAATGTAATACAAAAAAAAAATGAATTGGGTGAACTGAGTCTCTCACACTCGTTCCATCAACTCGAGCTTGTCAAAACCTATTCTTCACCTTTAAGAAAAAGCCACATCCCCCGTATGTTATCCGGCCCGGGATTATTTTGCCGCAAATATAATCTAATTTCTCCTGAAACATCATCATTAAAAAACGTCAACTGAAATTCATTAAAAAATATCAAAAAGTATCAAAATATAGTAAAAAACATGAATTTGATCTCATTTTATCTGAAACTATCGTAACTTATCAAAAATCATCAAATCAATCGCTCTCCATCGTTTGTTATCGTTTTTTATTGATTTTTATTCCAAAATAAATATCATTGTATGTCATCTGCTTTATAGTTTCCTATCGCAAAATTGAAAACAATCGTTTGATGTGAAGTTTTATCTATTTTCATCAAATTCTATCAACAAATTACAAAAAGAACTCGTCTAAAACTTTCGCGTTTTATCGTGTACCATCGCAGTTTATCATCAAATACAAAATCAATCTGAATCCATCTCGTTTTATCGGGTTTCATCGCAGTTTATACCATTGCAAACAAAAAAAAAATCGTCGTATTTCATCTCATACTATCGCAGCTTATCGGAATTCAAATTATATGAAATTATCGCTTTATATTGTCTATTATCGCAACCTCTCTATTTGATTCATCTATAGGCATTGAAAAATATCATCCAATTTTATCTTATTTCATCATTAGTTATCGATGTGGTTTATGGAATGTATCAGACTTTTTCTCTTCACATCGCATACCATCGTTTGAAATTACCCCTAGGTTTGATTTTTTTTACACTGTTCTCTTCTCAAACCAAACCTAAATCTAACAAAATGAAATGAAGGAAGAAGACCTAACCGTTTTCTTCATTACGTTGTGGGAAACAATAAAAGTTTCAAGTCGAAACATGAGAGTTCAAGCGGAGGAGCAAAACAGGATATCCACGTCAAGGCAGAGTGGTGGAGCGTTACCAAAAGCTGTCGGAGAAGCGTCAGAAATTTCTCTCAATTTTTGTCGCTAGTCGCGATTTTTTCGTCTCTCGCAGAGATACTTCGAGGCCAAAATAGGGACAGAGTTCGAGCGGAGGAGCGGAGGAGCGTCGTCGCAAGCTATTGGAGAAGCCTCGGAAATCTCTCTCAACGTTAGTCGCTAGTTGCGATTTTTTCGCCGATGCAAAAACAGGGAGAGAGCTTGAGCAGAAGAACGTCAATGCAAGCTGTCGGAGAAGCCTCGCAGCCTATCGAGACTTGTCGCCAATCGCCGTAGCAATTGTTTTTGTCTCTTGCAGTCTATCGGGACTTGTTGAGGAGGTGAACATAACGAGAAGAAGAGAAGAACTCAAAAGAGGTGAAGAGACTTATAATAGAAAAGAGAAAAAAAGGATTATGAGAAGAAAATGTATTTTTGTCTAAATTATAGACAAAAATCCTGTAGAGGGAGATATGCGACTAACCCTCTGAAACAGTCATAAGGAAAAATATTAGTAATTGTAATAAGTAAAGTGTGAGGTCTGTAATGTCCTTGATTTTATCAGTGTAATGAGGCTCGGTTTCTCTTGTTTATTAGCTTGGAAGCTTGAAGAATTACATGAATATTTCTGGGAAAACTCAAAGTATATCGTTCTATTCTCTCTCTCACGCGGGGTCTCTTCAATGAGAATTTACATTGGTATTTATAGAGAGGTGGTTACCAAATTGTTTGCTAGGGTTTCCTATTTAATCTCGGATCTCAACTTCCTAAAATACGAGATATTCTCCGAGATTTACTGCATACATCGCGTAATTTTCTCATTCGGTTTGACTCTTTGAATTCATTTCCTATTTAAACTCAATCGTTTCTATACGGATTCCTGACGACGAGCCCTCCTCGCAACGACACCCATCCTCGCAGCGACGTTCTTCCTCGCGATGGAGTCTTTCTGCGACGAGTTTTTTCTCGCGACAAGCTCCCCTTGCAAAGACATCCTTCCTAGGGACGAGCCTTCCTCGGGACGACATCCTTCCTCGGGATGAGCTTTCCTTGCGAAACCATCCTTCCTCGGGACGAGCTTTCTTTGCGAAGACATCCTTCCTCGGGACGAGCTTTCCTCGGTAGAACATCCTTCCTTGGGATGAGCTTTCCTTGCGAAGATATCCTTCCTCGGGACGAGCTTTCCTCGCAAAGACATCCTTCCTCGGGATGAGCTTTCCTCGGGATGACATCGTTCCTCGGAACGAGCTTTCCTTGCGTAGACATCTTTCTTCGGGATGAGCTTTCATTTCTCGTCGTTTGGGTAATGAAAACGATACAAGTGGTGTTAAGATGGATTTGAAAAAATCCGACCTTAACAGTTAGTCTCCCATTTTATCAAGTGTAAACACTTGGTAAAATAAAAAAACAATTCTTCCCGACGAGCCTTCTCGAGCGCGTTGTTTTTTGTCATTGCGACGATATTTCCTCGGCGATCGTCTGTATCAGGTTTCACCTTTACCTTCTTCCTCAGACGCGTATCTTCGAATCCGGCAAACCTCTCTCCTCATTAAATGTGGATGGCGAGTACTCGAGTATTTTCATCCCTTTCATCATAGCATTTTAATGGCCAACTGCCTCTTTTGTCGATTCCTCTAACGCCTCTTTGCATTCGGGCCGTTGGATCTGCTTGCACCGCTTCAGATTCAACTTCGCCATCCCCTATAAATTCGACACTCCATGCTCGAAGGAAACTTTCTAAACTTTTGCAGTATCAACGTCTTTCACGCTTCTCTCCTAAAATCTCTTTGAAAGACCCTCTGCGAAAATTCTCCATTTTCAAATCTTTCCTTTTCTCTTCCGAACCCTAGAATCACGATGGCCCCGGGACGAATCTTCAAGACCAACTCTCCTCGCTCCACCATGACTATCGGGCGCCTAGACGCAATCAGGAGCGAATTCTGTGACGGAGACGTTTGCCAACTCCGCCTTCCTTCGACGTTGAGCTGGCCGACGATCCCAGAGAGGAGGGTGGATTGTTGTTTACGATGCCTTCTTCCGGGTTGTGGGTCTGTGCTTCCCGGTGCCCTACCTCCTCATTGTCTTCCTCCACGCTTTCACCGTCCCCATCACTCAAGTGTAGCTTCACGCAATCCGCCTCATCCTCTGCACCATCGCCATCGCGCTCGAGGAGAAGGTGGCTCTCACTATAAAGGACCTGATGCGCCTTTACAAGTTCTCCAAGAATCCAAAGAATTTAGGGCTTTTCCCTCTCCCACCGTGTCAGGGAGCACATCATCCTCAGTGCCCCTTCGAACGAATCCGGATGGGAGCATTCCTACTTCTTCGTCAGGATCAATGCTCGCTCTTTCGGCTACCACGACAAATCGTTGCCGGTGAAGTGGGTCGAGGCTAATCAAATGCTTCCCCAATTTAAACCTAGCGTCGGTACTGAGGCCGAGGCTAGATTCAAGAAAATTCACGAGGCGCTTTTTGCGAGCGAGCATCGCGACTGGGCGATGGATTTCACCAGACCTCAACGGCTAGTGGATGATGGGGTCTTCCTAGAGGCCAACATCCATGGTCCTCACATCCACACCCAGTTCCCAGCTGGGTTTCATGTCGGCGAAGCGCCGGGGAATGCTTCGTCTTCTGCCCCGACGAGGAAGATCTCGACGAGGGTAAAGAAACCTCGGGGTGCTTCGAGAAACAGCGAGGAAGTTCCTTCTCAAGAGGAGGAGTCTTCCCCGGACGAGCCTCTCGTGAGGAAACGCCCCTCTGAGAGGACGCCGACGGCCCCCTTTCCACGAAATCCGAGAGGTTCCGGGGGGCAACCATCCCAGGTTGGGGCTCCCGCGAGCAAGCGATCTTCTGAGAGCACGGAGGATGCTCCTCCGGCAAAGAAGGCCAAGGTTGCCGCCTCGGCTGACAGACCCCCGACTGCTACTCCCACCGAGGAACCTATCTCCGGGGCTCGAGACGTTTTTCCGCCGAAGATGACTCTTCCCTCGGAGGAGGTTCTTGCAACTCCTTCAGCTCTCACTCCTTCCGGAAGTACCGGGTCCGCCCGGGAGAAGACTCGTGGTCTTACGCCCTCCACCACCGCGGGCGAGGCCGGACAGGCCGCAGAGAAGTCCACCGGCGGCGCGAGCTCCTCCAGGTGTGCAAAGATGAGGCAAGATCTCGTCGTAGACTTCAGAGACATGGTCCTAGCGACGACCGTTTCCACCTTGGAATCCCCGGGCTCTTCCTCGTACCTTCCCCCGCCTCCTCCTCTCGACAACCTTTTCGAGGAGGCGAGGAAGAAGATCGTGGTCGTGGCTCCTCCAGAGCCTTCCTCGACTAACGGAGCTCTTTCTCTATCCGCCGAAGGGCGGGACTTCGCTGCCTCTTGCTCCGCTGCGGAGCTTGTTGAGCGAGACGGGGAAGAGGAGGGCACTATGCCTTATTCTGTGGGAGGACAACCCGAGGAGTTGGACGTCGCGGCTCTTGCGGGTGACACGGGGGAAGCGTCTGTTCCTGAGCTGGGATTCATCCCTTTTGTTCCTTCTTCCTCTTCTCCTCGCCGCTAACTCCGACGCCATTTTGGATTCACGGCGTCCCAGTCCTCCCCTCGGGTCTTCAGGGGTTCTCCTCGCGTGCCTACTCCGGGCTCGTCCGCCGAGGTCTGGAGAGAGTACTCCTTGTACTCATGTCGGGACTTGACTCTGCGAGCACCTGACTCACTTGATGTTGGCGAGCCTCTCGAAGACTTCGAGGGCTATCCTGAAGCGACAGCGTGTTAGTTCGAGGGCGTGGCTCGGATGAACGATCTGATCCTCGCTAAACGCCACAACGCTAACCAGGCTGCTCAAGAATTAGGAGAGCTGGGATCCAAGCTTCAGGAAGCTTAGAGGCAGGTCGAGCTTTCCATTGCTGGGGAGTGTAGGCATCGTGAGCAGTCCGAGAAGCTCGAGTCGGATTTGGCTGCAGAGAGTTCCCAGTGCAAACTTCTCGAGGCCGAACTTGCCGAGCTCAAGGTCAAGGCGGGTTTAGAGCTTGAAGAGCAGAGGATCATGTTGGCCGCCAAGGAAGGGCTCATGGTCGAAGAGAAGAAAATCCATCAGGACGTCGCAGAGGCCTTGAGCGGGAAGAACGAGCTCCTCGCTCAGGTTTGCGAGGCTGTGGGCATCCCCGTTGCCGAGGAAGGTTGTTTGCCTTCCAAGGTCGGGTATGCCCTTGGGAAGCTCGCCGGGGAGCTTGAGATGGCACAAGCCGAATCGAGCGAGGAGCGCCACGCCCGACTGCATCTCTTCGAGAGGGCTAAGGGCAAGCTCGAGCGGGCATCGGCGAGGTTTCAAGCCCTCAATGAATCTGTCGATGCTAACCGCATGGCAGCTGCGTACCAGGCCAACATCAACATGGTCAAGGCTCGAGCATCTCCAGGCTAAACTGCCGGAGTGGCAGCGGGACCGTGACGAGGAGCAGGCAAAGGCCAAGGAACTCGATGACAAGGCCGTCGCAGACCCTGACTCTCCTCCGCTATCTCCGTGCAATCCCCCGGCACTCAAAGGCCGTCGCCTGTCGGCTCTTGTAGCGAGCGAGCCGGCGGCGTAGATCCGCCCTCCTTTTTTTGTTTGTATTTTTTCATGTAATTACTTATAAAGTATTCCAATTTTTGTACTTGTGTATGATCGAGATTTCATTTAATAAAATTTGCCTTTTTCGCACTTTCTCTTGCGATGCGTTTTATTATTATTATTTCCTCGTTTGTACTTGTAAAAGATTGATCTGATACGTTAATCCGACGAGCAAATCATATAAATTGCAGCTGTGAATATCGACTAGCATAATATACAAACTAAAAGGAACAAACAAAGAAGAATAACATTTTGTCATAAAAATTCAACTAGCATGGCCTTCTAAAGATAAATTTGGTTGTTTAAAGAGATGGAAGAAGGTATATCTCTCACTCCCCTTTTTTTTTAACTTGAAACGAGGAGGAAGCAAAGATAAATTTTTAGACCTTCCTGATCTTTTAACCTGTATAAACATGGGCCTCGGGCATCGGGAACCTCATTTTAGACTTTGGCGTAGGGAGCCTTTTGTATATTTAGGCGTCGAGGAGCCTTTTTTGATATTTAGGCATCAAGGAGCCTTTGGCATCAGGGAGCCATTTTGATTTCTAGGGATCGAGGAGCCTTTTGATTTTTGGCATCGGGGAGCCTTTTTGATTTTTAGTCATCGAGAAGCCTTTGATATTTGGTATCAGGTAGCCGTTTTGATTTCTAAGCATCGAGGAGCCTTTAATATTTGGCATCAAGGAGCCGTTTTGATTTCTAGGCATCGAGGAGCCTTTTGATTTTTGGCATCGGGGAGCCTTTTATTTGATTTCCAGGCATCGAGGAGCCTTTGATATTTGGTATCAGGGAGCCGTTTTGATTTCTAGGTATCGAGGAGCCTTTTGATTTCTAGGCATCGAGGAGCCTTTTGATTTTTGGCATCAGGGAGCCTTTTTTTTTTATTTCTAGGCATCGAGGATCCTTTTTTTTTGGACTTGCTCGGCTCGGGTTAGCCATCTTTTTTAACAATAGGCCTCATTAAATCCTTCGAGTCCCCCGATCGGGTGCAGCTCGCAAGGGAAGAGTACCCTACATCCATTGAATACAAGGCCGAAGCCACACAAATGTTCTCGAACAAAAGGGGTCGGGACTCCCCGGTAATTAAAAGGGAATAATAAAACACATAATTGACAAGAAAACTTATAATTTAATTACTGTAACCTAAGACTTGGACGATGAGGTTTATACTAAAACTTTTACAAGTGCTTCACGTTCCAACTTCTGATTACTTTGGCTCCCTTGGTGTTCTCGAGCTCGTAGAATCCCGGCTTGACGATGTTGGTGATTATGTACGGGCCCTCCTAGCTCTGCTCTAGCTTTCCGGCGTTCAACTCGGCTATGTTTTGGAAGACTCATCGGAGGACCATCTCGCCAAGTTGAAATCTCATCGGCCGCACCTTTTTGTTGTAATAGCGAGCAATCGTGTTCTGGTTGTTGGCGATGTGTACACTTGCTTGCTCGCGCCTCTCATCCACGTGGTCGAGTTGGTGGAGTAGATTCTGGTTGTTGGCTTCCTCGTCGCCCGGTGCTATTGCTCGACGAAGACTTGGGACTCCTACCTCCACCGGGATCACGGCCTCAACCCCGAACGATAAGGAGAAAAGAGTTTGCCTGGTTGCGTAGTGAGTGGTCGTTTAGTAAGCCTAGAGTACCCTGGGGAGCTCGTCGGCCCAGAGTCCCTTCTTCTCGTCGAGTCTTCTCTTGATGTTGTCGGTGATCGTCTGGTTGACTGCTTCTGCGTTTCCATTGCCCTGGGGATATTTGGGTGTCGAGGTGTTCAAATTTACCCTCCATCGTGCATAGAAGTCCTTGAACCTCTTCGAGATGAATTGGGAGCCATTATCCGCAATGATCACCCTCGGCAGTCCGAAGCGCGTGAATATATTCTTCCACACAAAGCTTTCTCGAAATCCTTGATGTTGGCGTAGGACTCGGCTTCTGTCCATTTGGTGAAGAAGTCTGTGACGACAAGCATGAACCTTTTTTGCCTCGTTCCGACGGGCATGTGACCGACAATGTCCATTGACCACTTCATGAAGGGGTATGGAACGGTCACCGAAGACAGCTCCTTCGCCGGGCAGTTTATCGCTGGTGCATGACACGTCTCGCATCTCCTAGCGTGGCTGGCACAGTTGGCGACCATGGTCTCCCAGAAGAAACCCTGTCACATAGTCTTGCCCAGCAGAGAACGTCCACCGGAATGGTTTCCGCACTCCCGGCTGTGGATTTCCTCCATTACGTACTCTGCTTCTTTCTCGCTGAGACACCTTAGGTAAGGGCCGGTGAAGCTCTTCAAGTAAAGCCTTTGCCCGATGACGGTATACTTGGAGCTTTTGGACTTGATCTTCCTCGCTTCTTGGCGGTCGTCGGGCAATGTCCCCTCTAGGATGCAATTCCTGATGGGTGTTCGCCAGTCCTCTTCTTCGTCGTCGTTCACTATGCCTCGCTCGTCGTCCTCGTCTTCTTCATTTTCGAGCTAGTTGATGTTGGCCTCCTCTGCCTCTGCTTCTCCACCTTCGTCGCTCGATCTAAGCTTTTTCTTCGTCGGGCCTTCTTCTCGCTTGATGCTTGGTTTTTGCACCGTCTCTACTGTGATCGCTCGGAGTTCGCCGACCTTGGTCGTTGAACCCAAACCTACCAAGGCGTCGGCGTGGGTATTGTCTCCTCGCGTCACTTGCATCAATGAAGTAGTTGAACCTGTTCGAGAGGTCCTCTACGAGTTTCGCGTAAGCCTCCATCTTTTCGGCATTCCTCTCATACTCTCTGCTGACTTGTTTTACAACCAGCTGAGAATCCGAGAAGGCGTTGATGTTCTTTGATTCCCACAGCAAGGGCTGAGTTCATGCCGATGAGGAGAGCTTCATACTCTGCTTCATTGTTCGTGGAGCAATAGGCGAGTCGGCATGCCTTCTCGATGACCTCTCCGATCGGGGACACGAGCCTGATCCCTACCCCTGACCCTTGCGAAGTGGCGGACCGATCGACGTTTAGTTTCCACATTCCATCTTCGTCGCTTAGGCCAATCGGCTCTCTCGGTAACTTGATGAGGAAATCAGCAAGGACTTGGGACTTGAGACTCGCTCGGAGCCTGTACTCGATATCATACACTCCCAGCTTGATTGACCATTTGGTAATCCGGCTTGACTGATTTGGGCCGTGGATAATGGCGCGCTCGGCCTGTCAGTCGTGACGATGATGGTATGGCCTTGGAAGTGATTCCTCAACCTCTCCGAGGCGTCGTATACTGCCAAAGCCAACTTTTCAATCAACGGGTACCTCGTCTCGGTGTCGAGGAGCTTTCTGGTGATGTAGGCGACTGGCTTCTGCTTTTCTTCTTCTTCTCGCACCAGTACTAGGCTAAGCGCTTGATCAGACACCGCGACGTACTGTGGCTTCGTCATTATGGGAGGCGGCGAGAGATAAGCCTTTAGTGCTTGGAAAGTCTTCTCGCACTTGTCAGTCCGCTCAAACTTCTTATTCTTCTTCAATATCTCGTAGAAGAGAAGTGTTATGTCGGCCTTCCTCGAGATGAATCGACTCAATGCAGCAATCCTTCCCGTCAATTTTTGTATCTCTCGTCAATTTCGAGGAGAGGGCATGTCCTTCATCACTTTGATCTGCTCGGGATCTGCCTCAATTCCCCGCCGAGTGACTATGTGGCCCAGGAACTTTCCCGAGAAAATGCCAAAAGTGCAGTTGGTGGGGTTCAGCCTCATCTGGTGCTAGTTGAGGATTTTGAAGCACTCTTCTAGATGCTAGATGTATGTTGCCGCTCTCAATGTTTTGACGACCATGTCATTGATGTAGACCTCCATACTATTTCTGATATGGTTATCGAACATCTTGGTCACCAGCCTTTGATAGGTCGCCCCAGCATTTTTCAGCCTGAAGGGCATAACTTTGTAACAATACGTCCCTCTCTTGCTGATGAAGGCGGTTTTATCCTTGTCGTCCGGGTGCATCCTTATCTGTTGATACCCCGAGTTAGCATCCATGAAGCTGATGAGCTCGTACCCGTGGGTGGCTTTGACAAGGAAATCTATGTGCGGCATCGGGAAGCTTCCTTTGGGCAGGCTTTGTTGAGGTCGGTGAAGTCTACACAGACTCGCCACTTGCCATTTTTCTTCTTCACGACGACGGTATTTGCAAGCCATTCGGGATACTTCACCTCCCTGATTGTACCCATAGAGAGCAACTTGTCGACTTCATCGTTGATGATCTTGTTCATGTTCGGGGCCATCTTCCTCCTCTTTTGCACGACGGGCTTGTGGTTTGGGTTGGTGTTGAGGCGATGAGCTATTATTGACGTATCGATCCCTGGCATGTCTTCGTGAGACCAGGCAAAACTTCCTTGGTTCTTCTTCTTCAGGAAATCTATCAATTGGGTCCTGATCTCCGGGGCGAGCTCGATGCCTATGCCAGTTGTCCGAGTCGGATCGGATTCGTCAATGCAAACCTGCTCCACTGCCTCGACGTGGGGTCCTCCCTTTCTTTCCTCGGTTGTCTTCTCCTCGAGGTCTTCGACGACGAGTACCTTGGCGAACTTGTCGCCTCGTTCCTTCTCCTTCTCACCCCTCCTTCTCTTCTGCTCCTCAATCTGGGCGGCCGTAGCTAATTGCTACAAATCAGCCGCTTCTTCCTCGGAGACATCCTCGGGTGTCTTCCTGCCATGCACTTGCTTATGATGCATCATATAGCTGATGCAATAAGCGTCTCGGCTTCCCTTGATCTCCTCGATCACTCCTTCTTCTTCCCCGGGGAACTAGATGCACTGGTGGTACGTGGAAGGCACGGCCCTCATTGAGTGGATCCAAGGCCTCCCTAAGATCACGTTGAAGTGCGACGGGACTTCCAGCACCATGAACTCCACCATCCGATGGACCCCCTTCGCTCGGACTGGGAGATGGACTGTCCCTAGCGAGATAGCAACATCCCCGTTGAATCTCGACGCCTTATGACGGCGTCCCCCAATCACCAGCCCGTCAATGTTCATCTTCTCGAGGCATTCGAATAAGATGACGTCAACCGAGCTTCCATTGTCGACGAGGACGCGGCACACGTCGATTTTGCCGATCCTGAGCATGAGGACCAAGGCGTCGTCGTTCATCTCGACACATTCTTCATTCTCCGCGAATTCTATCTTCGCGGGAGAATCGATTGCTATGGCATCTCCTCCGTTGTGCTCCTTCCCTCTTCCCTGGAAAGCCTTGATGTTGTTCACGGAGTCCCCGCTTAACCGGGATCCGCCCATGATCACTTTGATCCTCACCCTCGTGGCTGGTCGGTCGTCCTCGATGCGCTCTACAATCTGCATTAGAACTCATTCATTCATTTTTAGTTTGATTGAAGATTTATGATATTCATTAGTCTTATAGTCCTTAATCAAACCTAACAATGTATGAAGACACAAATGTAAATTTGTGTGAACAAACTCTTCATGGTTTGACTAAAACGATATATTCGCAATCTACAGATCAACGGACTATTGATCTCAATATGATTGTTGGAAGAATCTATGATGTATGGTTACGAGGCATAGAGAGTTAGGAACTCTATAGTTCTTCCAGTGTATCTTTCAAAGATACTTAATTGACCAGTGCACCTTTAGAGACAATAGAAGAACAAACCATTTAACATCTTCTATCTCAAGGTCACTATGTATGAATTGCATCATGCTTACCTAAATCCTGAAATGAGACGTGTCATTTCATAGCATTAATACTCTCATTTGAGAAAGTCAAATTCTAGATCCATTATGTGATCTAGACTAGGCCAATCGGTGAGATATTAATTTATGAAGATGTCATGAACCAACTTTGTGAAGTTCTGATAGATATGAAAATCATGTACAAGATTGCTGAGATGCAATATATATCACCTCATGCTTTATTACTTGGATTATGAATAAATGAACTGCGCAGTATCCAAAATTAAGTAGCGACTTTATTTGGATGAAGCAATGTGACTTGTTACCTCCTCGTCAATACATTGTTTCTAACTTATTCACAAGTAACAAAGGAGTTGAGGAAATAACCACTAGAAGGATAAAATGGTAATTTTATAAATCCCAACTAGTTTATGATATTCATGAAGGGTAAACATTGATAACACTCAATGGATCCACTCAATATAATTAAGTTGAATTTGAGTAGAAAATAAATTCTTTTGAACCGAGAGATTCTCAGTGTCAACTCTTTAGTGGAGTAAGTTGACATTAAACTAATACGCGGAAAATGTTTATAAACTTTTGAGTCCGAGTATAGAAGCTCAAGCTTTGTTCATTTGGATCCATAAGGTCACTATTACAGATCATTAGAGTAGGATTGTTAAACTAGAAGGTAAGTCAAAATAAGTTCAATTGTTGAACTAGATGTTTTCTCGAAAAATGTCTAAATGATATTTTTGTCCACATGGACATAAAATGGTGTGAATGTCAAAATTAGATTTTGAATATTTTCATATGATGAAAATATTTTCATATGATGAAAGAAATAAATAAGTTAAGTGAGGAAACAAATTTCCTCCTTGCTTGAGGTGTATGGTCGGCCATATTAGAAGAGAAAGGGGAATGGAAAATCAAATATTGTGTCATGAATACATTATTCTTTCATGAATGAATAATTGACATTTATAGATTTTTCCTTTTCCTATAAATAGAGCATCACATAGAGATGTGAAAACAAGTTTTTTCCTTGCTCTTTCTCAATAGTGGCCGACCCTCTCCCTCTCTCTCTCTCTAGAAAATATTTCTTTTTATTTTGCACCTAGATCTACACTTGATCTAGAGAATCAGCTTATGATCCAAGAATTGTTCTTGGTTCATATTGTTTAATTGTGCCCACACACAAATCCTTCTAAACCTCTATAGACTTTTGTAATAGAACCCTTAGGTTTCTCAAGTTCAAGATTAGAAGTGAAGGAATTAGGCCAAGGAAGAAGATCCATTTTTCTCAAGACGCTTCAAGTTTGAAAATACAAGAAAGGTTAGTATTCAAGAACTTTATATAATGTTTTTAGTTATAACACGTATATGCACTTTGTTTAGGTTAGTAAAAATTGTTTTACTAGTAAAAAAAATTTTTATATTCCGCCATTAATGTGTTAATGATAAATTTTTCTTAACCCTAGACCTATTCGAACACAGTGTTGCTCCCTCTGGTTGCCATCTCGCCTCGAATTACTTCCCTGACTCCTTCAACTTTGTGGCTGTGAGATAGAAAGAAACTGGCCCCACGGTGGGCGCCAAACTGTAGAGGGAGAAATGCGACGAACCCTCTGAAACAGTCACAAAGACAAATAATAGTAATTGTAATAAGTAAAGTGTGAGGTCTGTAATGTCCTTGATTTTATCAGTGTAATGAGGCTCGGTTTCTCTCGTTTATTAGCTTGGAAGTTGTAAGAATTACAGGGAATATTTCTGGGAAAACTCAAAATATATTGTTCTATTCTCTCTCTCACGCGGGGTCTCTTCAATGAGAATGTACATTGGTATTTATAGAGAGGTGGTTACCCGAATTGTTTGCTAGGGTTTCCTATTTAATCTCGGATCTCAACTTCCTAAAATACGAGATATTCTCCGAGATTCACTGCATACATCACGTAATTTTCTCATTCAGTTTGACTCTTTGATTTCATTTCCTATTTAAACTCAACCGTTTCTATACGAATTCCTGACGACGAGCCCTCCTCGCAACGACACCCCTTCTCGCAGCGACGTCCTGCCTCACGATGGAGTCTTTTCTGCGACGAGTTTTTTCTCGTGACAAGCTCCCCTTGCAAAGACATCCTTCCTCGGGACGAGCTTTCCTCGGGACGACATCCTTCCTCGGGACGAGCTTTCCTCGGGACGACATCCTTCCTCGGGACGAGCTTTCATTGCGAAGCCATCCTTCCTCGGGACGAGCTTTCCTTGCGAAGACATCCTTCCTCGGGACGAGCTTTCCTCGGGACGACATCCTTCCTCGGGACGACATCCTTCCTCTGGACGAGCGTTCCTTGTGAAGACATCATTCCTCGGGACGAGCTTTCCTCGCGAAGACATCCTTCTTCGGGACGAGCTTTCCTTGCGTAGACATCTTTCTACGAGACGAGCTTTCATTTCTCGTCGTTTGGGTAATGAAAACGATACAAGTGGTGTTAAGATGGATTTGATGAAATCCGACCTTAACAAATCCAACTTAAAATAGAGTATAACTTTAGGTTCATATTCGATGTTTTAACGGCTATTAAGCCCAATTAAAAAAAATTATCTATCATTTCTTATGTTTTAAAACTTTATCATAGAATTTCATTATATACTATCGTAAATAACAGCAAAAACCTAAATTTTTGCGATTAAATTTAAACATGACCTTTCCTAAACTTAAAAGATCGTAGAATCCATAAACTGTTGTAAGAAAATTATATATAACGACCAAACAAATAAATTCACCCATAATTCCACTTAACTGCGGAGGAAATTGAGAGATTACATAAAAAGATTGAGAAAAATAAGAGCCACAAAAAGAAAATATAATCTGAAAAGTGCTCGTAATAAGGACAAAATGAATGTAATTTTATTCATCTAATTACATGGATATAGTTAGTTTTAATTTTTTATCTTTTTTAATCTAGTTACATATTTACAGTTAATAAATTTCTCTAAAAAAATGTCAAAGATGAAGCTGTGGGCCAAGTAAAAAGGACGATGTCGAACTTCATGGATGGATTCCTAAAAAAAAAACTCCATGGATGGTAGTAAGAAGAGGGACAGAGCTGTAGTGTTCTTCTCGGCCACTCAGCTGCTCTGGTCACTCTCTCTCTGCTTCCAAATCCTCTTCCACCGTCGCTTCGACCTCGTCGCCGTCGCTCTAGGCTTCGCCTTCTTCCGATTCTCCAATTTCCTCCTCCGCCAATTCGCCTCTCGCGACGATCCTCTCTTCGTCAACACCTCCGTCTCTCTCCTTCACTCCACAATCACTTCCTCCGCCGGTACTTCCTTCCCTTGTTTCCTGCAATTTCATTTGAGGTTTGGTGTGAATTGCTTTTTGGATAATTTGCTCAGTTTAATTTGATGTATATTGCTAACAGATTTCAGTAAGATCACTACTACACAGACACCATTTTGAGCTCATCTCTAAAAAATCTCATTTCCATTCTAATCAGCCAACTAAGTTATTAACATTATTACTAACAGATTTCAGTAATATTACTACTACACAGACACCGTTTTGAGTTCATCTCTGAAAACCTCATTTCCATTCTGCGGTGTACATGTTGTACTCCAAGAATCTAATTTAGATATGTACGAAATAACAACCAAGAAGCCTGAACAGTTCTATATTATCAAACACACAAACCAAAACAGTAAAGCATAAAACCAACACACCGATTTACGTGGTTCGGCATAGCCTACATCCACGGGACTCCTCAATCGAGGCCTTGCTCTTCACTTCCTTACTCAGGTCAAAACAGACCAATTCACAGATTACAATCTTGAGTTCTCAGATTATCAGTTAATCAATATCTTAGGGTACAAGTCACCCACAGATCAACTAAGTCAAAACTCTCTCTCTAAAACAATCACAGCTCAGAGAAAACAATGTAATCTTGAAACCTCTATCTAATCCGTATACAAATGATGCTTATATATCATGACTTAAAGTCCACGTCACCTAACGGTTACAAGAATACAACAGAATGTAGACTGACTTTTAACAATCTCCACCTCAGTCTTCATTCCGACACAGCACTTCAGTGAACAGCAAAGCTTGCCTCTCTCGTCATTCTCTCGATTGAATCATTGTCCAGTCCTTAGCGCAGCCACCACTCTTCTATCCTGAGAAGCTTTAGACAATGTCTAAACTTTTCCAGAGTGACAACTTTTGTCCCGCAGTCTGCAGGATTTTCATCTGTATGAATATTGTCAATGTGTATGTCTCCGCCGCTGATCCTTTCTCGAATGAAGTGGTATTTAATATCCACATGCTTCGTGCTATCGTGAAAAACAGGATTCTTACAAAGATGAATAGCACTTTGGCTATCGGAGTAGATGGTTACCTTTCTACTTATCATCTTCAACTTTGTCAATATCCCTTGGATCCACATACCTTCTTTAACTCCTTCTGTTGCAGCCACGTATTTCGCTTCTGCTGTAGACAGAGTGACCACAGGTTGAAGTTGGGATTTCCAGCTTACACAATTTCCATTCACAGTGAAGAAATATGATGAAGCTGACTTGTGGCTGTCGATGTCACCCGCGTAATCGGAATCAACGTATCCCGACACGGTTATCTCAGAATGAGACCTTCTGTAAACAAGGCAAGTGTTTGAGGTAGTGGCAAGATACTTTAGCAATCCCTTCATGGCATCCCAATGCTCTCTTCCTGGATTTGACATATATCGGCTCAAAACGCTAATAGCTTGAGCAAGGTCTGGGCGAGTACAAATCATTGCGTACATCACCGAGCCAACAGCACTTGAGTATGGGACGGTTGACATATATTCTATGTCTGATTCAGCAGTGGGGGACTGTGACTTTGACAGTCGATGATGACCAGCAAGCGGCAACCTAAACGGCCTTTGATCCCCTCACAGAAAATCTGTCTATTAGTTTTTCTATGTAGTCATGCTGAGAGAGTGAGAGAATGCCTCTTTGTCTGTCACGCTTGATGCTTATTCCCAGAATTTCCGAAGCATTTCCTAAGTCTTTCATGTCAAACTCTTCACTGAGAGTTTTCATTAGATCTTGAACTGGCTTCTTCTCCTTGCTGATAATCAACATATCGTCTACATATAGCAGTAGAAATATTTTTTCTGAATCACTGATTTCTTTGTAGTATAGACAGGTGTCATAGGAGCTTCGCAGAAAACCATTCTTCACCGTGAAGTTGTCAAACTTCCTATACCATTTTTGAGGAGATTGCTTTAGACCATAAAGCGACTTCTTCAGTAAGCACACCTTGTTCAAATCCTTCTTGTCTTGAAACCCCTCAGGTTGTTCCATGAAAATGGTTTCTTCAAGATCTCCGTGCAAAAATGCTGTCTTCACGTCCATCTGTTGAAGTTCCAGGTTCAGTTGACAGACTAATGACAACATTATTCTCACTGTCTTGTACTTGACAACTGGAGAGAAAATCTCATTGTAGTCGATCCCTTCGACTTGTGTGAACCCTTTTGCAACTAACCGTGCTTTGAACCTTATTGAGCCGTCTTTTTAAGATCCTTCCTTAACCTTGTATAGCCATCGGCATGCCACTGTTTTCTGTCCCTCTGGCCTTTTGACAAGTACCCATGTCTGAGTTTTATATAATGACGACATTTCTTCATGCATAGCTTTTATCCACAGCTTTGACTCCTTGCAGTGAATAGCTTCCTCATAGGTTAGGGGCTCTTTCATTTCCAATTCGTAGGCTGTGGCAAAGGCATATGCAACGAGCTCCGAGTAGACATTCAGACCATACTTCAAATTTGGTTTTGGAGCCCTTTTACCTCTATCTCTTGTCAACTGGTAGTCAGTCAGTTGATGTTGAGGATCAGAGGCATTATCCCTGTTTTGTTGAGGTTCTTCAGCATCTCCTGTGATTTGATCTTTTTCATGTGTCATGAGCTCCTGGTGAAGATTGTGGTCGTCAACTTGCTCCACCTGATCGTTGCACACTGACTCTGAGCCATGTATATTAGGTTCAACCTGCTCTGAACATTGCACTCCTGACTCCACCTGGTCAGAGGTTCTTTGCGATTGCTTTATTTGAATCATGCTCTCCAGTTCATCTGCAGGGTTAGTTTCACGAGTTCCAGTGCCTGGCTGGCTGTCGGGTTGATTTAGACAAGGAAATCAACTTCATTAAAAATAACGTCTCGACTATTAATTGTTTTGAAACCATGGCCATCCCTCACCCATAATCTATAACCCTTTCTTCCATCAGGATATCCCAAGAAAATACATTTTACGGACCGATGCTCTAATTTCCCTATACTTTGATGTGCAAAAGCAGAGCAGCCGAAAGGTCTTAAGTGACTAAGATTTGGTGGTTTTTCGTTCCATATTTCTTCGGGAGTCTTGAATTCTAGAGCATTAGAGGGTGACCTATTAATTAAGTAGGCAGCAGTGATTATGGCTTCTCCCCAAAAACTTTTTCCTAGTCCTGCTCCAAATAACATGCATCTTGCTTTATTTAACAATGTTCGGTTCATTCGTTCAGCAACTCCGTTTTGTTGGGGTGTAAGTCACGATTTTATGTCTCTGTATACCTTTCTTATTGCACAAGTTATTAAATTCTTCATTGCAAAATTTTAAGCCGTTATCGGTCCTAAGAGTTTTAAGCTTATTATCAATTATATTTTCCATGAGTGTTAGCCACTCAGTGAATTTTGCAAAAGCCTGATGTTTGTGCTTTAGAAGGTAAACCCATACCTTCAGGGAGTGATCATCCACGATAGAGAGGAAGTAGGCATTTCCACCGTGAGTTGTGACTCTTGAAGGTCCCCAGAGATCCGAGTGAGCATAGTCAAGGATCTTTGACGATTTGTGTTGCCCCACCTTGAACTTGAGTCGGTGTTGCTTTCCCAAGATGCAGTGTTCGCAGAAATCAATTTTGCTAATCTTGTCATTTCCAAAAAACCCTTGATCGCTCATGATTTGCAGTCCTCGCTCGCTTTGGAGTCCTAGTCTTTTGTGCCACACTTCTGTCTTTGGAGTCCTCAGGTACAGCTGCTACTGATGCATGTCCAGTGAGGCACTCTCCTACAAGCTGATATAGACCTGCAACCTTTTGGCCTTTCATAACGACGAGTGATCCCTTACGGATCCTCATACAACCCTTTTTTTGGTTAACAGTGTATCCAAGATCATCAAGTATCCCAGCAGAAATTAAATTCCTATGTAAGCCAGGAACGAATCTAACATCCTTTAATGTTCTGTTGATTCCATCAAACATCTTAAAGGTTACATTTCCAATTCCTAAAACATCGCAAGAGTTTCCATTTCCCATGATAACTTTTCCATTTTCCAGAGTTTTAAATTCAGTGAGACATACTTTTTCGCAGGTCATATGAAAAGTGCACCCCGAGTCTAATAGCCAATCAGAAGTTTGGGTGATTTTATGGTTCACACAGAGTACCTCACCACTCTCATACCCATCCCCAATATTAGCGAATTCTAGTTTATCATTACTGTTAGTGTTAGGTTTTTCCTTGTTCTTTTTAATCCAAGAAAAGCAATCTTTCTTAATGTGTCCTATTTTTCCACAGTATTAACACTTTCTTGAGTCTTTCTGGTTTGGTCCTGTTGAGTTCGATCGGCATCTAGACTTTCCTTTATTCCTAGGATTTGAATTACTCCTATATTGACTTCTGCCTCTGGTGAAGTTTCTCTCACCATCTCCCTGTTTCAATTTCTCAGTTTTGATTTCTAAATCCCTAGATTTCAGTGCAGATAAAACTTCCTCGAGGGTGATGAACGATCGACCATATTTGATAGCTGATTTAACTTCTCGGAAAGTATCTGGTAGTGAGTTTAGGATGATGATAGCTTGATTTTCATCACTCAGTGATTCGTGTTCTCCTGAATTTGCTAGTTCTATATTCAATTTTAGAAAGTCATCAAGATTCTTATCTAGGGTTAGGCCAGTGTTCATTTTGAAACCAAAGAGTCTTTCTTTTAAGAAAATTTTGTTCGAGAGCGATTTCGATTGAAACATTTGATCTAATTTCTTCCAAATTTTAGCTGGCGTATCTTCTTGATCGACTAACCTAATTATCGAATCAGAGAGATGAAATATCAATGTACCTGTAGCAGTTTCCATCATCTCCCTTCGTTGGTCCGTGGGAATTTCCTCAGGCCATTGAATTGGGTCGTCGAGTGTCCGCAATAATCTCTGTTGCGCTAGTAGCGAGGATATTTTTCTTCGCCAGATGCGAAAGTCTCCTGTGCCGTCGAACTTCTCAATATCGATCTTCATGCTCGTATTGGCGTTCCAATTGAAGTTGAAGTCTTGGCTTCTTCGAGTCTATGGTGATTGTTCTATTCGCAGATCCTCAATCGCTTCACCAATCTCCTCAGATGTTGGAGTGGGGACTTGATCGCTGGATTCTGCCAGGTTTGCAGGATTGTCCAGTCAACGGCGGAAAGCACTTTCTTGGTCGATAAAAACCGTAGCGCTGATACCACTGTACGAAATAACAACCAAGAAGCCTGAACAGTTCTATATTATCAAACACACAAACCAAAACAGTAAAGCATAAAACCAACACACCAATTTACGTGGTTCGGCATAGCCCACATCCACGGGACTCCTCAATCGAGGCCTTGCTCTTCACTTCCTTACTCAAGTCAAAACAGACCAATTCACAGATTACAATCTTGAGTTCTCAGACTATCAGTTAATCAATATCTTAGGGTACAAGTCACCCACAGATCAACTAAGTCAAAACTCTCTCTCTCTAAAACAATCACAGCTCAGAGAAAACAATGTAATCTTGAAACCTCTATCTAATCCGTATACAAATGATGCTTATATATCATGACTTAAAGTCCACGTCATCTAACGGTTACAAGAATACAACAGAATGTAGACTGACTTTTAACAAGATATATGATTCAGTCCCAAGATTACTGCTACACAGACACCATTTTCAGCTCATCTCTTAAAACCTCATTTCCATTCTAATCCGTTAACTAAGTTAAGTATTGCTAACAGATTTCAGTAATATCACTACTACACAGACACCATTTTGAGCTCATCTCTATTAAAATCTGATGTCCATTATAATTTATCCAGAAGTATCTAATAGAGTAACATGATACAGTTGTGGGGATATTGGTGAAAGAGTGGGTGGGAAATGGGGGGAGGGGGATGTTGGAGCATGGGCGGCTGTTCAGGGGCACGTGGGAAGGGGGTGGGATAGCGCTGGCCTTCTCCTGCGGCTACTTTGCGTACGATCAGCTGGACATGCTCACTCACCGGCTCCACACTATTCCCATCCTCCTCCACCACCTCATCCTCCTCGTATGCTTCACTCTCGCTCTCTGTCGCAATGTCACCATCAACTATCTCATACTCACGCTCATCTGCGAGGTAAGATCGTTCATGTAGTCAAGAATCAGTGTGATAGGTAGGATAGTCTACTGTTAATATCATATGACTTTCAGTTAGGAGATCGTGGGGTTTGAATCCCACCCGCAGCAAACCTGCCTTAAAAAAAAATGTAGTAAAGAATCAGTCTTTCATGAAATCTCTTTGCTTCTTCCATATCGATTAAGGGCTCATTAGGATATTGAAAATTTTAGCCAAGTAAGCCACCAAACATCACGAATTGAGAAATAGTCAACTTTTCGTGAATTTTTTGTAAATAGCCAAAATGCTAACGTGACATCAAATTTGTGAATTTTTGTTACTTGTTTATCTTTTTGTCCATGCGGTATATGAAATATATTTAGGAGTTTTTTTTTCAAAATTTGAACTTTTTGTTGAGCGGTTTAGCAAATATTGACTTCAATCTGTTTTTAAAATTTGAAATTAATATCGGATATAATATTGTATTTTAGACTTGAGTTATTTTTTGTAAATCATTTGGACAGACTATTTGCACAAAATTAATAAAAGATGGAGTTTTCCAATCCACTTTAACTTTGGATGGCTATTAACCACAAAAGTCCTCTGGCTTATGCTTTAGGGGATCATTGGTTCACATCTCAAATTTGATATAATTGTTCGTAGTATTATTCCGAGAAGGGGATTGGAATTTTTTCGTACCTATTAGGACTCTTGTTTAATTGTTTTTAACTATTATATAGAGACCGTTTAATATATTGCACTAGCTTGAGTGTAAATAGGCATTAGGTAGGGTCATTAGTGGGTCAGGAGAAGATGAGTCAAAGTAGCTAGTTCTTTTACTTGTTCCTCTATCGAATTCAAAGTTGTGATTCGTGATTGGTATGTGACGTTCGCATCGTACAGCTTCATTCCGTTTTTTTGCACGTGAGAAAAGTACGGAGAATGGCCGGGTTTCATGACACGAAGAGCGTGATAGTGAGGATAGAGTGGACTCTGAACTGGGTCACCTTCATCGCAGCGAGGCTCGTCTCTCACATCCTCATAACCGCCAAGCTCATCTACGACGCTCCAAAGTTCGACCACGGCCCCGAGCTTCCACTTGCTCTGTTCGGGATGGCCGGGATGAACTTTCTCAACATCTCTCTCGGCATTGACCTCTTCAATGCTTTCAAAAGGGATATGAACCCGCCACTCTAATCGCGATTATAATGCCCCTTTTTCCAGGGTCCCAAACGAGGTGTACGATCTTGCTCACACTAGTTAGTATTGAGATGCAAAAAAGAGGTCTAATGCTTCAACTGATTACTTAATTAGAGGGATTGGTTTCATGGCCTGAACATTCCCCTTCTTAATTACTTGATTCCATTAAAAGAAATGGTTTAAATCAGTCTAGGCTGTTTCTTTTGTCGCCTCTGGGAAATAGCATGTTTTGTTTAGAAGGAAGAATTGACGTCAATTGTTTATTTGAACTCGTGATAATCAAAGGTGTGTAGACTATTTAAAATGTTAAAAAATATACTATGACGTTCTTATTAAATTAATGACTACCCATGATTGAACTCTCGTATTAAAAAAAAGTGTGTCCTGTATAAGAATTATTTAATCAGAGCATGTAAATCAGATAATGATAATAAAAATAATAATAATAAGTAGCAAACATCTACCATGCATAAACAATAATACTAAAACATATCTACTACGTATGAAATATCCTTATGGAAAATGTATAACTAACATTGTTTTTTCTCTTATGTAGTTTTGAGTTTCATTCCCTAAAATAATAGTTAGATTTTCAGTTTTTTTAGGGGAAAAAGAGGTCAAAAAACGACCCCAAATAACATTAGGCAAATTCGCCAAAGCTCCTGCTTGCAACTCGAGTGGGAGAGAACTGTTCCAGAATACATCCGAATCCAAATCAAGAGTTGGTTTAGCTAGACTATGGGCTAAGTCATTACAGGTTCGGGGAATAAAAGAAAAGACACAAATTTGAAATCTAGAAATAAGAGATTTAATATCCGCCAAGATTATGCCAACTTTCGTTGGGCGGCGAGTCTCTAGCCGAAATATTTTTGACCGACACTTCGCAATCCGATTGAATGATCACCCGAACGAGGCCACTCCTAACCCTTTCTTCAATACCCTGATGAATGGTCAAAGCTTCCGCCACAAGAGGGCTTCATCTCCGGAGAAGCGGGGACTGTAGGAAAGAAAAATGGAGTCATTTGAGTCGCGGAAAATACCTGTCAAGCCGCACTTGATGCCATTGACCCGATAGCCGCGTCCACACTCACCGTTGTGACTCCCGGGGAGGGAGGACACGACCGAGTGAGGCGCGAAAGAGCAGTCCTCTCGGACCTCGACACACCGCACGCATGCCGGAAGGCTCCGAACAAGACAATCGCATCGTTGATCATTTCCGTGGAAGACTTGACTGGCGAGCGGTGGACCGTATTGTTCCGGCGATTCCACACGTACCAAAACGTTGTGGTCATGAGCTTGAACTCGTGAAAATGGAGGATAGTGGAGAGATTGATGAGAAGGTCAATGGTCCTCGAAAGTTGGATTTGGTCTCCTTCCACCATCCAAGTACCTTCCATGCTCCAAGCTCCAGCGAGACTCCCAAAACGCTTAAAAAATCGTTCTTTCCCATTTATGCACTTCATGCTCTTCGTTATTGAGAAAGCTGACTATGTAAAACAAACAGCTGTTGATATGATTTTAACCCAGTGGCAATCACGAATTATATCTATAAAATTTGAATTGTTTAAAAATAATTGGGCTTGAGTTCTTGTCTTTTGGATTCTGAATTTTCGCTCAAGGTAGAAAATGATTATTCTATAATACGAAATTTGCGTAAGAGCGAGCATCACAAATGACTGCATTGAAAAAGATAAGAACCAAAGAACAATGACTAAAATATTATGTTAATACAACTATCAAAGTTGTTAAACTGAGCCAAGTCCTTTACGTGTCTACACTGAATTTTAATGTTCAAATCATAATCTTATATAAACGTTCATATGTTCAGTTTTCTTTGATGTACAACGTTCCCCATTAATTACAACTATTGTTTAATCAAAGCATGTAAGTATGGTGACTGACTTCCGTATGTCTAAGTGTGTTTGGGAATATTACTTTCTTTTTTTAAAATGACATTTAGAAGTGTTCAAAAGAGAGAGATCTAATAAAAACATAGAGAAACAAAAGTTACTAGATATAAGCGTATAATTTTATATCTACCTATAATTACATATTTAAAATTTACCAGAAAGTTATTTAATCAGATTCAACCCGTTATTCTAATTACTAAACATATACGCTAATAGTATTTTGATAACATGTCAACGTTTTATAGATGTCTAGACATATCAATTTGTTTACAAGATTATTTTGATTAATTTATTTCAAAATTGATTTTTCGCCCATTTCACAACCAACCATTAAAATAAATTAATAAATGTTATCTACAATAAATGGATGCGATTAGTTTCCTGCTTAATAACCAAGTTTGGTCTTCCTTCAACATCAGGAGTTCAACGAATAACACCATCACTCAGTAAAATGGAGAGTAGTATTATATTCGGAATTTAACACTGCTCAATGAAATAGAGTTATCGAAATGATTGAAAACATTCGGCATAAGTGAAGAAAAACGAACAAAAACATAAGTTAAGTTCAGAATGTCGGCCACACAATCATAACCAAATGAATAAGTATAAGGTATATGCAAAAATAGTCAAACAATTACATTTATCTTGACCATGTAGAATATAAGATAAGACTAATAAATGCTCGAACAATTTTTAGAGAATTTACCGCTAAGTGTCGTGACGTGATAAACGAGGGTCTAATCAACTCATAATTTTGGAGATTCTTACACTATAAATAGAGGATGATGGAGAGGAAAAAAAACTCGTACAAAACAATATCTTTACTACTCAACTTCACATAGAATCTCTATTAGAATTACTTCGTGTATCAAAGTGCGTCTTGTATAAGAAAAGTCCGATTTTTATATTTCACCCAACTATAATACTAAATACGGAATATACATTCGTCAAGACACTGTTGTATTTAGTTTCAGACATCAAACAAGTATGAATCCAATTATTTAATTTTTATATGATATGAGAGTTGTAATAACAGAGCATCTGAAATCCAAGTAACACAATCAGAGGGTGTTGTTCGTGTCTAAGGCTGTATAGAAAAAACTACAACTTTTGGAAAATGATGAGATATGTTAAGCCATGCTCAACCTCAGCAGCTTGGGGCCATCATATGTCCGAACTTGATAGTTAATTCATGAATGCTCATTTTGTTGGAATTTAGTGAACAATAAACCTAATTAATTATGAAACATATCGATATATGGCGGAAATTCATAATTCATTTTAATTTCTTAAAACATATTTAATAACCATGTCATTAAATCTAATCTAGCATGTCATAAATTTATATACATGTCAACAAATTTATTCAAACACACAACGAACGATCTAAATACACTAACAATCCTTAAATGATTATTAAATTCATATTCAATTCGTTTCAAGAAGACTTACACGAGGTTCGGATCTGCGAGATTATGCCTCGGGATGTATGTCCAAGTCTAGGCCGGTTTTCCTTCCCATGCGCTCCTAGGATATGTCACAAAATCCTTCCTCGCTCCTTTGCTCCAAAAAGTAGCCGGCCCTATAAAACAAATATCAGACAAACAACCATAAGTTGATTCAATGATATATCTCAGGGAGTTTTTAGGAGATCAATAGGGTGGGATCTTTATGGGAACAACGAAGGAAGGGATAAACCAAGTCTTTTGAGAGAAATCAAATTTCTCTCTCTCTCTCTTTCTCTCTTTTGGATTTTTGGCCGATTGTTTTCTCCTTGGGGAGAGAAAAAAAGTCGGCCAAACAAGGTTAGGGGGGAGAGAGTATGTGTGTGAATCACTAGGGCAAGAGAGAATAAGTTCTTCTTTAGTTCAGGAAGAATGGGTTTAAGTTATGTCAAAATCAAATAATGGTCCATTAGTCAAACTAAAACCCTACAATTAATTTAAACATTTTTCCAGCTCATTTCAACCCTAGAAGTGGCCGGCCATATTGTCATGATTTATTTCTAAAATAGTATTTAATTAATTTAGAACATCTCATTTATTTAATGACATTTCATTAAATCTTTTCATACTATTCAAATATGTACGAAACGAGAAAATATTTATTATCATCTTTTATTTATTTGAATCATCAAATTATATTATTATCAATATAATAACATAATACGATTCATTAAATAAATGTAATAATAAATAACTAATTATTTATTTAATTACTTAGAAAATAATTTTCTTAGCGTAATCACAATTTACGATAAATGAGAAAATCAATCAATTCTTATTCACCAAAATCTCGTCCGAGAATATATCATTGAGACCTTATGGACCCACATGAACGAAACTTTAGAATAAAGTTCGGACATAAAAGTTCATAAACCTTTTTAGACTTAGTTCTAAATATTAGTCGATTCCACTAAAAGACCAATATTGAACAACTCTAAGTTCATATGTGTTTATATTTTTCGTTTGACGTGACAAAACTATTCTTCACACGGTCCACGGTGTATTTTACGATATTACCATTTGTGTGCATCATTAACTCAGAGGAATGTAAAATTGCCGTTTTACCCTTGAGTTATTATTTCACCAAGTCATTTGTTATTTGTTAACGAGAAAAACATAAAGTGAGATATCTCAACATGTCGCATGTTTTATTTCAAAGAATTATTTATTCGATGAATACCAGGCCTCGTTTATTCGCTCACACTCTCATAACAGAGCATGGTGTGATACTAATGCCTTAACATTGTTTCAATACAATTTCCATATCTATGAATCACATATTTCGATGAAACAATATTATGACACCAATTGTCGGGTTAATGAAACTTCATTTAGCCATTGCCCATTGACTAATCAAATGTCATAAACTGTTAGAAGAATATGTGTATTCACTTCAGGATTTAGGTAATTAAATAAATAACCCTCGTATGTGAGTTTGAAGTTTCGAGTGATTAAACGATTTTATCTCGAACTTCAAAACTTCACTAGTATTGTTCAATATCTTCATTAAGATATCAAGAATAAATTACATATTCACAATTCTCCATATCACAAGATAAGATATCGTTTATTTTATTCTAACAATCATTACTAAGATTCGATTACCCAATCGATCTTTAGATTGCGAACTGTAATTTTAACTAGTCATAAGTGTTGGCAAAAATGCCCACAAGAAGATTGTTTATTTATATATTGATTTAATATATAAATCCTTCATAACATTCTCATTGTAATTTGCTGAATTAAATTAATAAAAGTTGAACGTTCTTTCATTCTCTTTAAGTTTGATTGAAGATTTATGATATTCAATAGTCTTATAGTCCTTATTCAAACCTAACAATATATGAAGAGACGAATGTAGATTTGCATGAACAAACTCTTCATGAGTTGGTTAAAAACGATATATTTACAATCTAAGTTCAACGGACTTTGATCCCAGTACGATTGTTGGAGGAATCTATGATGTATGGTTACGAGGCATAGAGAGTTAGGAACTCTATAATTCTTCCAATGTGTGTTTCGAAGATACTGAATTGACATGTGCACCTTTAGAAACAATGGAAGAACAAACCACTTAACCTCTTCTGTCCCAAGGTCACTATATATGAATTACATTATGCTTACCTAAATCCTGAAATCAGACATGTCATTTCATAGCATTAATATTCTCATTTGAGAACGTCAAATTCTAGGTCCATTAAGTGATCTTGACTGGACCAATTGGTGAGATATTACGTTATGAAGATGTCATTAACCAACTTTGTGAAGTTCTCATGGATATAGAATTCATGTACAAGATTACTGAAATGTAATATATATCACCTCATGCTTTATTACTTTGATTGTGAATAAATGAACTGCGCAGTGTCCAAAATTAAGTAGCGACTTTATTTGGATGAAACAATGTGACGTGTTAGCTCATCGTCAATACATTGTTTCTAACTTATTCACAAGTAACACAGGAGTTGAGGAAACAACAACTAGAAGGGTAAAATGGTAATTTTATAAATCCCAACTAGTTGATGATATTCATGAAGGGTAAACATAGATACAATCAATGGATCCGCTCAATATAATTAAGTTGAACTTGAGTAGAAAATAAATTCATTTGAACCGAGAGATTCTCAGTGTCGACTCTTTAGTGGAGTCAGTCGACATTAAGCTAATACTCGGAAAAGGTTTGTGAACTTTTGAGTCCGAGTATAGAATCTCAAACTTTGTTCATTTGGATGGATTAGGTCACTATTACATGTCATTAGAGTAGGATTGTTAAACTGAAAGTTAAGTCAAAATAAGTTCAAATGTTGAACTAGACTTTTTCTCGGAAAATGTCTAAAGGGTATTTTTGTCCACATGGACATAAAATGATGTGAATGTCAAAATAAGATTTTGAATATTTTCATGTGATGAGAATATAAATTATTTTCTAAATCCGAAAAGTCGTTTAAGGCATTATGAAATTAATTTCGTTATCTGTGTAATAATAATTCTACAATGGGTATTTTAAGAATTGTCTTAAAAGAAATAAGGAAGCATCTAGATGCCCCTTCCCTAGCTATAGAATTCGGCCAAAACACATCAAAGGAGGAGAGAATTATTTTCCTTTAATTATAAGGATAATTACCCAAAAGAAAAAGGGAAATGAATTTCCTTGAGAATGAAAGAAATGTGCTATGTGAGGAAATAACTTTCCTCACTAATGCACAATGTTGGCCAGCCAACTTAGGAGAGAAAGAGGAGAGAAAATCAACTATTATGTCATGAATGCATAATAGGAAAGAGTTATTTCCCTTTCTTGATTTTCTTTCCCCTATAAATAGACCCTCACATAGAGATGTGAAAGGAAACATTTTTGGTCTTGCTCTCTCTATTCTAGCCGACCATTCCTTCTCTCTCTCTAGAAATTATTTTTTATTTTTGCAACTTAAATCCTCACTTGATCTAGAGAATTAGTTTATGATCTAAGAATTGATCTTGGTTCATATTGTTTAATTGTGCCCACATACAAATCATTCAAACACTCTATAGACTCTTGTAATAGTAACCTTAATTTTTCGAGTTCTACAATAGACGTGAAAGAATCGAGGCAGGGAAGAAATCCACTTTTCTCAAAGACGCTTCTATTTAAAGGTTCAAGAAAGGTTTGTATTCAAGCTCTCTAAATAATGTTTTAATTATAACATGTATATGCACTTTGTTAAGGTTAGTAAAAATTGTTTTCCTAGTAAAAGAAATTTCTATATTCCGTCATGAATGTGTTAATGATAATTTTTTATTAACCCTAGACCTATTCCAACAGGTTGCGCATTTGAATCGTCGGACATGGCCCTCGCCGGACAGAACGCTCGCTAGAATGGATATGTGCGCCTAGACCCCTGCCGGACAGGAGTTGGGCGCCTGGGCAAGCCGCTGGATTGGATCGTGCGCCTGGGATCCTTCGCCGGACAGAGCAAGCTCGCCGGACAGAGATGGACACGCCTAGGCTGAATCGGCCAGGAGCTTCGGGACTTCAAATTAATTCTACAATTAAAATCTGCACATAATTTAAATCACCAAACACGACAATTAAGAATCAACAATAATACACACATAATATATTGAGATTGAGAGGGTGGTCTCTTTTACGAACACTCGGGAATAGGGGGTTCACTCAAGAAAGGAAGAAAACGATTGAATTTGGCCAACTCTCATCTTAATACTCGGCCAAACACTTCTATTTTATTCCCAAATTATTTTGATTTATTTCTAAATTCAATTAATTTAGAACTCTCATTTATTAATGACATTCATTAAATAATTTCATACTTTTCGAAAAAGTACGAAACAAAAAATTATTTATTTTCTTCTTTTATTTCTTTGAATCATTCAAATGTATTATTATCAATATAATAATTGTTGGAATAGGTCTAGGGTTAAAGAAAAATTTAACATTAATCAAATTAATGGCGGAATTTAAAAATTTCTTTTTCAAGTAAAACAATTTTACTAACCAAGAAAAAGCATATACATGTTATATATTAAAAGAATTATTTAATTTACTAGAATACCGACCTTTGTTTGTAGCTTGATCTTGAAGCGTCTTGAGAAAGGTAGACCATCTTCCTTGGCTCACTCGTCACCTTCACACCTAATCTTGAACTCGAGAAACCTAAGATTTCTATTACAAGAGTCTATAGAGGTTTTGGAAGGATTTGTGTGTTGGCACAATTAAACAATATGAACCAAGAACAATTCTTGGATCATAAGATAATTTTCTAGATCAATTATGGATCTAGGTGTCAAATAAGAAGAGTATTTTCTAGAGGGAGAAAGAGAGAGGGCCGGCCACAAGAGGGAGAGAGCAAGAAAAAACTTAACCTTCACATCTCTATGTGAGACTCTATTTACAGGAGAGGGAAAAATCTATAAAGGCCAATTATTCATTCATTCATGAATAATGTATTCATGACACAATATTTGATTTTCCCTTCCCTTTCCCTCTTTGTTTGGTCGGCCATGCACCTTGCATTAGTGAGGAAATTTGTTTCCTCACTTAGCACATTTGTTTCCTTCTTAAGGAAATTCATTTCCCTTTTTCTTTTGGGTAACTATCCTTATAAGAAAAAGAAAATAAAACTCTCCTCCTGATGCACCATCTTGGCCGAACTCTACCTAGGAGGGGAGCATCTAGATGCTTCCTTATTTCTTTTAAGACAATTCATAAAATACCCATTGTAGAATTATAATTGCACAAATAACGAAATTAATTTCATAATGCCTCAAACAACTTTTCGGCTTTAGAAAATCATTTATATTTTCATGAAATGAAAATATTATAAATCTTATTTTGACATTCACATCATTTTATGTCCTTGTCGACAAAAATACCCTTTAGACATTTTCCGAGAAAAAGTCTAGTTCAACACTTGAACTTATTTTTACTTAGCTTCTAGTTTAACAAATATGTTTAGTAGCAGCGGAGTCAATAATCCACGATGATACATTATCAGCTACTAAACAAGTTTCGGTAATAAGTACAATACATTTTCCTTTAGTCTTGAGGTAGGTAGGACAGTTCCTACGCCAATGTCCGGGTTCATTGCAATGGTGGCAGTTGTCCTTCGACTTGTCCACATTTACAGTCCGGGGCATCTTCTTCTTCTAAACCTTGCTAGGGTTCTTCTTGTCGGCTCTATGAGATCTCTTCTTAGGTCCAGAGGTGGAGACTTTGTGCTCAGTAGCATGTACACAAATTTTCAAACTTGTCAAAAAATTGATTTTCAATATGCTAAACATAAAATAATTAAAAAATATTTTTAATGTATTTATATAGCATATATAACAAGTGGAAAATCAACAAAAAATTAATTTTAGAGGTCGTACCAAAAAATTAAAATTTTGTAAGATCTAGTCTTTTGAAAAACCATTATTCAAGCAAATTTAGAAAACAATTTTCTTATAATGATTTTAAATAACATGTACATGTTTATGCTTTTACCATAGCTCTGATACCATTTTTTGGAATAGGTCTAGGGTTAAAGAAAAATTTAACATTAATCAAATTAATGGCGGAATTTAAAAATTTCTTTTTCAAGTAAATCAATTTTACTAACCTAGAAAAATCATATACATGTTATATATTAAAAGCATTATTTAATTTACTAGAATACCAACCTTTCTTTGTAGCTTGATCTTGAAGCGTCTTGAGAAAGGTAGATCCTCTTCCTTGGCTCGCTCGTCACCTTCACACCTAATCTTGAACTCGAGAAATCTAAGATTTCTATTACAAGAGTCTATAGAGGCTTTGGAAGGATTTGTGTGTGGGCACAATTAAACAATATGAACCAAGAACAATTCTTGGATCATAAGATAATTTTCTAGATCAAGTATGGATCTAGGTGCAAAATAAGAAGAGTATTTTCTAGAGAGAGAGAGTGAGGGTCGGCCACAAGAGGGAGAGAGCAAGAAAAAACTTAACCTTCACATCTCTATGTGAGGCTCTATTTATAGGAGAAGGAAAAACCTATAAAGGTCAATTATTCATTCATGAATGAATAATGTATTTATGACACAACATTTGATTTTCCCTTCCCTTTTCCCTGTTTGTTTGGCCGGCCAAGCACCTTGCATAGTGAGGAAATTTGTTTCCTAACTTAGCACATTTGTTTCCTTCTTAAGGAAATTCATTTCCCTTTTTCTTTTGGGTAATTATCCTTATAAGAAAAAAGAAATAAAACTCTCCTCCTTATGCACCATCTTGGCCGAACTCTACCTAGGGGGGGAGCATCTAGATGCTTCCTTATTTCTTTTAAGACAATTCTTAAAATACCCATTGTAGAATTATAATTGCACAAATAACGAAATTAATTTCATAATGCCTCAAACGACTTTATTTTCATAATTGCACTAAAGAGTCGACACTGAGAATCTCTCGGTTCAAATGAATTTATTTTCTACTCAAGTTCAACTTAATTATATTGAGCGGATCCATTGATTGTATCTATGTTTACCCTTCATGAATATCATCAACTAGTTGGGATTTATAAAATTACCATTTTATCATTCTAGTTGTTATTTCCTCAACTCCTTTGTTACTTGTGAATAAGTCAGAAACAATGTATTGACGAGTTGCTAACAAGTCACATTGTTTCATCCAAATAAAGTCGCTACTTAAATTTGGACATTGCGCAATTCGTTTATACACAATCCAAGTAATAAAGCATGAGGTGATATATATTTCATCTCAGCAATCTTGTACATGAATTCCATATGTATGAAAACTTCACAAAGTTGGTTCATGACATCTTCATAACTTAATATCTCACCAATAGGCCTTGTCTAGATCACACGTTGGACCTAGAATTTGACTTTCTCAAAGGAGAGTGTTAATGCTATGAAATGACATGTCTCATTTCAGGATTTAGGTAAGCATGATGCGATTCATACGTAGTGACCTTGAGATAGAAGATGTTAAATGGTTTGTTCTTCTATTGTGTCTAAAGGTGAACTGGTCAATTTAGTATCTTCGAAAGATACAATGGAAAAATTACAAAGTTCCTAACTCTCTATGCCTCGTAACCAGACATCATAGATTCTTCCAACAATCATACTGGAATTCGATAGTTCGTTGATCTTTATATTGCGAATATATCGTTTTAGTCAAACCATGAAGAGTTTGTTCACGCAAATCTACATTTGTCTCTTCATACATTGTTAGGTTTGATTAAGGACTATAAGACTATTGAATATCATAAATCTTCAATCAAACTAAAAAGGAATGAATGAACGTTTCAACTTTTATTAATTTAATCAGCAAATTACAAAGATTTATATATTACATCAATATATAAATAAACAATCTTTTAATAAGGACTTTACAAAGATTTATATATTACATCAATATGCAAATAAACAATCTTCTTCTGGGCATCTCTGCCAACAATAATACTATATGATTAATTAAATAAATGTAATAATAAATAACTATTTATTTATTAAGTTACTCATAAAATAATTTATCAATATTAATCACAATTTATATTCAATGAGTAAATCAATTATTTTTGTTCATTTAATCTCTTCTAAGTGCCTATCATTGAGACCTTATGGACTCATATGAACGAAACTTTAGAATAAAGATTGGAGTCAATAGTTCACAAACCGTTTCCGTCTTTTAATTCTTAATATTAGCCGATTCCACTAAAGAACTAATACTAAGACTCTCTAAGTTCATATGCGTATATTTTCCGTTTGATGGGATCAAACAATTCTTCACACGATCCACGAAATATTTTACGATATTATCCTTCATGTGTATCATTAACTCAGAGGAATGTATAATTACCATTTAACCCCTTGAGTTATTATTTCACTAACTCCTTTATTATTTGTGAATGAGAAAAACATAGAGTGAAATGTCTTTACATGTCACATGTTTTAATCAAAGAATGTTCTTATTCGATTAATACCTGGCCAAGTTTATTCATTCACACTCTCATAACAAAGCATAGTGTGATACTAATGCATTTGCATTGTTGCAACATGAATTCCATATATGTGAATTACATAACCAAATATGACAACGTTATAATACCAATCGTCGGGTAAGATGCAACTATAACTTAGTCATTGCCCATTGAGAAATCAAATGTCATAAGGTGTAATATCAATTGTGTATTCTCTTCAGGATTTAGGTAAGTACCAAAGTACCCCCCGTATGTGATCTTGAAGTTTCGAGTGATTAAACGGTTTTATCTCGAGCTTCTAAAGATGAGATATCAAGAATGAAACAATCACTGGTCTTGTTCAATATCTTCTTTAAGATATCAAGAATGAAATAACAGAGTCACAACTCTCTATATCACAAGATGAGATATCATTCATTCAAACACTCATTACTTATATTTGATTGCTCTATCAGTCTTAGGATTTTTGGCCGATCCAAACAGCCCTCATGTGTCCGAGACACAGATCCTTGGGCGTGTCTAGAATGATCCAGGATAACTCACACGCGTTCCAAAATGCGCAGCCATTCCCGGTGGTTGCCTCCTTTCTTCTTGTCCACCGGGATTACAAATTTACAAAATTTAAATTTACAACATATTACAGATTTAAATAAAATAAAACCGGTACGTAACCCGAAAATAATCCTAGCGCTAATTAGAATAAGGATCCATCCAAAAAATATAAACATTAACACATACATTCACAAATGCAATTCATACATAAATACCAACACTTAAAATCGATTTTAATGATAATTATAGCTTTGGTACCATTTGATGGAATTTAGTTAACGATTAACCTAATTAATTATGAAACATACGATATATGGTGGAAATTCATAATTTATTTTAATATGTTAAAACACATTTTTAAACATATTTTAATAACCATGTCATTAAATCTAATCTAGCATGTCAACAAATTTATTCAAGCACACAACGAACAATCTAAACACACTAACAATCCTAAAATGATTATTAAATTCAGATCCAATTCGTTTAAAGAAGACTACACGACATTCGGATCTGCGAGATTCTGCCTCGGGATGTGCGTCCAAGTTTAGGCCGGTTTTCCTTCCCACGCGCTCCTAGGATGTCACGAAATCCGTCATCGCTCATTTGCTCAAAAAAGTGGTCGGCCCTATAAACAAATATCACTTAAACAACCACAAGTTGATTCAATTATATATCTCAGGGAGTTTTTAGGAGATCAAGAGGGTGGTCTCTTTATGGGAACAAGGAAGGAAGGGATAAACCAAGGTTTTTGGGGGAAATCAAATTTCTCTCTCTTTCTCTCTTTTTGGATTTTTGGCCGATTGTTTTCAACTTGGGGAGAGTAAAATAGTCGGCCAAACAAGGTTAGGGGGAGAGAGTATGCATGTGAATCACTATAGCAAGAAAGAATAAGCTCTTCTTTTATTCCAGAGAGATTGAGCTTAAATTATGTCAAAAACAAATAATGGACCATTAGTCAAACTAAAGCCTACAGTTCATTTAAACATTTTTCAGCCCATTTCTACCCTAAAAGTGGCCGGCCATATTGTCATTATTATCTCTCAAATTTATTTGATTTATTTCTAGAATAATATTTAATTAATTTAGAACATCTCATTTATTTAATGACATTTCATTAAATCTTTTCATACTAATCAAACAAGTACGAAACGAGAAATATTTATTTTCATATTTTATTTATTTGAATCATTAAATTATATTATTATCAATATAATAACATAATACGATTCATTAAATAAATGTAATAATAAATAACTACAATGAGTATCTTAATAATTTTCTTAAAAAAAATAAGGAAGCATCTAGATGCTCTTCCCATGGATGAAGCATTCGGCCAACGTCAATTAGAGACGGAAATTATATCTAGAAATTCATTTGCCTTGAATTATGAATATAATTGCCAAAAAGGAAAAGAGGAAATGAATTTCTTTGAGAAGTAAACAAATGTGTTAAGTGAGGAAATAAATTTCCCTCACTAATACACATAGTATGGCCGGCCACATACTAGGGAAAGAGGAGATGAAATCAAATATTTTGTCATGAATACACAATATGAAATGAAATTAATATTTCTTGTATTTTCTTCTCCTATAAATAGAGTCTCACATTGAGATGTGAAAATAATTTTTTTCACTTGCTCTCTCTGTTCTGGTCGACCATTCTCTCCCTCTCTATCTAAAATATCTCTTTTATTTAGGCAACTAAATCCTCACTTGATCTAGAGTATTAGCTCTTGATTCAAAGTGTTTAATAGTGCGCACTCACTAAACTCTATAAATACTCAAAGACTCTTGTGATAGAAATTGTTGTGGTTGCTCGAGAATCAAAAGACGAGAAGGAGCGAGGCGAGACTTTACAATTTCATCCGAGAAGGGTCTCGAAGATCAAGCGACAAAAAAAAGTATTAAGCTATTTTTCATATTTATTATGTGTTTTAAATACTAACATGTTCATGCAGTTTGTCTAGGTAGTAAAATCGTTTACACGTTTTAAAAACAATTTTTATATTCCGCCATATATGATATGATAATTAATTTTTGAATCGTAAATCGATTCCAACACCAACTTGATCTACAACAACCACTCTTGATACATCACGTGGAACTGCGCATGATGATGAGCTTGGTGCCACATAGATGCTTTCTGTTAGGGCTGCGGAAAAAAAATTCATGATAGCTTCTTTATTCCTTCACGTTCTCTCTTAGTGTACTATTAACCCTAACAACAATTGTATAAATATTATCATTTTATTATACCATCTCAAAACTCACTTTAAATTGGTTGGGAATGAAACATATTTGGGGCAGAGGTGCTCCAACCCACCCAAAATATTTATTCAAATTTGAGGTAAACGAATAGTATTTTATCAAATTTGGAGTTCAACTATTCATCACCAAATTTGATGATTTTAATTACAAATTCACCCATAGAAAAACTAATATATAGTTTAGACCATGATTTAAATAATTTATACAAAAATACACATTATCCCTTAAAAAAGAGAGTAATTAAATGACATTGACAATAATACATAACATTAATTAAGCACGATACAACTAAATAAAATACAACGTTTGACATATAAATGTAAAAAAAATATAAAAGCATGCGTAATTTAGAATAAACACACAATTATTCAAATAAAACTATCTTTAAGAGTCTGGCATATCGAAATTGAGTGCCCAGGTGTCACTGAAATATCAGCTAAAATTTTTATATTTTTTTTGTTGAAACTGATTTTGTGATTGTAGATAAGATTCATCTCTAATTCTTAATATATTCAATTGTTTTTCACAAAAATTGTCATGCACATTTTGATCGGTTATCCTACTTAAGTCTATAAATTTTTTTATCTTTTTTCTTTGATTTTAGTGTGTGTTTTATTTTTACATGTGTGTTTTTTAATTTTATTATAAGTATTTAAGTTTATCTACATAATATAATATTTATATGATATCTTTGTTCTATTAATATTATCCAAAATAACATTTATTTTTATTAGTTAATTTTATATTTTAATATTGTAATATTAACATGATATTTAATAAATATAAGCTAATTTAATATTGTTAATATAGAAAAAGAAATTAATGTTTAATAAAATTAATATGACATAATATGAAATTAGTGTAAAATAATATCAAAAAATATAAAAAGAAATATCTTTTAGTAGAATTTGATGTTGTGGATTGAAGTGAAAATATTATAAAAGTACAAAATATGATGAAAACTTATAACAAATTTGAGTTAAAAAATGATTATAAGGCATTAATTAAATTTAAACCCTTATTTTTAATAAAAGAGAGCTTTATCGTTCCTAGTTCTATCTGACCATTTATTTACCCCGCGTTGGATTATGATCCGAGGAGACTGTATTCCGTCTACAAAAGGTTCTAGATATTATGTTCATTTTTTGTTAAGGATATCACATACTAGTATCATTAAAACATATTTAAAAGTTGATAAACATGTCAATTTGTTTTGCATTGACAGACTCCCATTTGGTGCTTCGATTATGAACGGATTATACCTCATTGTATTATTTTATCACGGAAAAAGGAAAATAAAAGTAGAAAAACTCGTGGGGCACTGGGACCACCCCTAGCTAGCAGGATCGTGACTGTGAGTCCAAGTATAGACAAAAGAGTGGGCATTTTACTATTGAGGAATTGTCCAAATTACCACTTTTTATTTTTGATTTTCCTAAAATTCACCTAAATATAATTTTTTCTCAAAATACAAGTAAATTTCACGTGAAATGATGAAATACCCTTTAAAAAAATTAAACTAACACAAATGCCCTACATTATACTACCGGCCAAAATAATTAAGAAAAAAATTAAAAAATTAAAAAAAATTAAAATTTAGGATTGGAGCAGTTTCTACATTTTAAAGTTTAATTTTTTTAAAAAAATAAATAAATAATAACTGATTAATATGGATATGAAATAAAATGTAAAAAAATTGTTTTAGAGGTATTTTAGACTTTTGTACTAGTATTTTGGGAAAAAATTAATTTTAGTGAATTTTGGGAAAACTCATTACAAATGGTGACATTTTGGGCAATTTCTCCTTACTATTTTTAAAATTTTCGTTTAATTAATAAATAGGTAAAAATATATTCGGTACGAAATAAGGCTTGATTGAACTTTTGAAAGAGACTGGCTGTGCAGGTTGAAAAAAAGCTGACGGCTTTCCGAATGACAATGTGGGACCCACACCACATTGTTTGTGGGACCCACTCTCTCCCTTTCTCTCTCAGCGTTTTTGTCTTCTGACGCACTCATTTTCATGCCCGTCTCTGTCTTTCTTTGCCAATTATATTATATTAATGAAAGAAACCAAGCACATACAAACCCTCTTTTTTTTTAATTAATTATTATTGTTTGTTGTTTTCTTTTCCTATGTTTACTGTCTCCGTCACTTCCGGTCTTTAAAGCCCTTCTCACCTTGAACTACCAGTTTCTTTCTCTTTCCATCAACAGAGAGAGAGAGAGAGAGAGAGAGAGAGAGAGAGAGAGACAGAAACCCTACTTCCTTTTACACCGCCAACTTCTACGAACTTCGAATCCGATTCAGATTTTTTCCAAGGTCCGTTTTTTTTTCTTTGCGATTCTACAGATTCGTTCTATGTGTTTGGTTTGTTTGGCTGTCCTCGGAATTTTACTTTTTGGAAGACGATCTGTAGTTTCGATTTGTGATCTCTTTTGATTTCTCGATTACTTAAAAGGGAGAATTATGATTGGAAAAAACGGAGCTTTTCAAAACAGATTCCTCTACGATGCTAACATCTGTTTGGTTTAGGATATCCGTTGATGATTATTGGTGTAAAATTTTCACAATCTTGAACGTGTCCAAAAATGGTCAAAGAGCATACTAGCTTGAACCCTAATTTTTTTTGTACTAAACTTTGATTTTAATTTTCTCTGAGTGATATGAGTTATGATTGAGTTTCTCATCTTAAGTTCGTAATGGTCTTATTACCTCTCTTATCTCACTCCTTGAGTTTGTACTGGCTCTCTCATCTTTTGTTATTTTTGGAAGATAAAAGAAAAGAATGATTGCAAACCATTCCTCTTTTGATCTCTCTTTTTATATATTGCTATTAGAAATTTTATAATTAAAAAAAACTCAATATATACGTTTTCCAACTATTATCTTGATCATCTGTTTCCCAGGAAAGAAAGTCTCAGCATCGAATAACTCAGATATTATGACGCCGAGATATCTCTGCTCCTTCAACATGAGTTTAAGGCGGTTCAATTAGTTTGAAAGATTTGTGCTTTAGCTCTTCCACACTGAAGAATCATGGATCATAGAGAGCTGAAGGGAAATGAAACAGAACTCTCTTCTCCTGCGAAACCGAATATCCGACCCGACTCTAACAAGAAATCGTGTGCCAAGGATGGAAAATTCGAGAAGTCTTCTTCTTCTTCTTCTTCGAACGCGTCTCATGTCAGTCGTCCAGTTTCGTCGAACTGCAGTTATCAGGAGACGTCGTTGGAGATACAGTCGTGTAAGCTCGGTCAAGCCTATGCAATGGATTCTTCCATTAAGTCCGATTTCAAAGAGGGAAGCTTAAAACTGGGTACGGAAGTGCTTGGAAGTTATAGGGCGAGAAGCAGTGATGATTTGTCGGGTATGAGTTCCGAGAACAATTATGCTGTCGATCGTGTAAAGAAACAAGATGGGAAGTCCGCTGATATTTGCAAACTCGATGCTGCTCTTGCAGCGGAAGCTTCCAGAAGCTCGTTTGTTTCTATCGGCTTGAGTAGAGCGAGCTGCGTTACGGAGACTGATGCTCTTCGACGGAAGAAATCATCAGACTGTTCTAGAATTGATCTCAATGAAGACGCTTCGGAGAAAGAAAACGACCTGAATTTCAGGATAACGGTGTCGAAGCCGAAACCCGTGATGGCCAAACCTGGGACTCCTTTCTTCTTTCTTCGATCCACTTCGCCGAATGATGGGAAGCCGATGATCTGTTGGAGAGGCTCCGATGCGAACAGCGCGTTCCGACCCGCATCTTTTGCGAAGAACGGATTCGAAAATATAAAGCTTCGAGCTTTTGAATGCGTAGACCTGAACCTCGACGCTGTAGAGGAAGATGAACCCGTTAAAGCCAGGACCTTGGATTTCGATCTGAACTGCCTCGGCGAAAACGAAGACAAATTCTGTCCGATATCGGAGCAGTCCGTGAGGGATTTCGATCTGAACGACAATCTACTTCACGTGGATACGTCCAACTATCCATACTCAGAGACGGGACCGAGAAAGCAGCACGAGTTTCGAACTATCGGACCCGTTTATCCTCCGGATCTTCTCCATTCTCAGCCTTTTCATTTGGGCTATGCTCCGACCCTGGCCCGCTCTTTCCGGGTCGACCCGAAAGAAGGCTTAGTCACGCAGAATCTGCTTCGTCCTGGTCACGTTTTCCATGCCCCGAATGGATCGAGCTCGAGCAACTTTGCGATCGGGAATCAAGACGTTCAGAGAGGAGCGAGCTCTGGTCAGATTCGAGTTCCTCCAACAATGGAGGAACGGATGAAGAGGAGAGAGCCGGAGGGAGGGTGGGATTCGCATCAGCTCCGGTTCATGCAGATGACTTCATGGCAGTAGAACGGAAAATCTTGTGTCGTTTATTTGCAACATCGAGAGTGTCCTTTTTTTAAGGCTCAACTTTAAAATCTGGACAATTATTCTTTAACAAGCTGGTAAAAGAAGGATGAGAGTATGACAGTTGAAAGCCAAAAGCACTCGGTTTGGGATGATATGTTTTGACACATGATTCTTTTGCAGTTTCTTTACATGCTTAAATCTTGAAAGGAAACACTTGTAAATGATGCCAGTATTTCACTTGATGTAAATTCTGCTGCTAGAAACTTCATCTTTTGCAAATTCTGTTTTTATGCATAGCATTCGCGTTATCTTAGTTCTTTTTGTTGATCCTCTTAAAATCACACAAAAAAGGACTGTTGATCAGAACAGTTGGCAGAAAAATTTCATTTTTTGGATATTTTATAAATAATGAACGTAGCGTTTATAAAGAGAACATATCTTTATAAAAATACAAATGTTACTTCTTTAGTTACTTGTTTTCTGAGTACCCATGAACTTATTTTATGTCTTCTTCTTCCTCCCCACCATGCTTCAACGATTTTACTTAGCCTCCACCAAATTTATGGTATTCTCCATGATTTCTGACATATTTGTGCTATTCTATACTGAAAATGACAGAAATCCCAAACACTAATAACGACCTATAATTAAATGTATATGTGGTCAACACCTAAAGCTTTGTTTGATAGAAAGGAATGAAATAGAAAGGAATGAAATATGAGTGGATGTATTTAAGAGGATGGAAAAGAAGGAAAGAAAGTGAGTGGATTTTAATTTTCTCTAATGTTAATTGATATAATAAGAGGAGGGATTATAATCCATCCCTTTATTTGTTTGGTATAAATATAAAAAAATGATGATTATTAAATTTTTTATATTAAAATCTCATTTATATCCTTATTTGATTAAATCAAAACTTATTTACACCTATCTACACAAATACTTATATATATTAAAAAATTTACAAACAAAAATATTATATAATATTAAATTACTATATAAATATAAATTAAAATAAATAATATTTATAAAGAACATAAAATTATATATACAAATTTTTGTTAATAGTAAAGAAAATAGTTTATTTTTGCTAATAGATTTTATTTTCACATATATTATATTTTGGAAACATAACATGAAAAATCATTTATTTCAATTCAGTATTACAATTTTTCCATCATTTATAAGGTTATAATTGTAAATATTAAAAAAAATTATTCTTTTTTTTCTCAATTCCTCCACTTTTGGAAGGATTGATTTTTGGTGGGTCCCATGAATTCTAATCCTTATTAAGAGTATTATTTCCATCATCTCTTATGTATCAAACACAAGAACTGAGAAATCCATCCACTCAAATCCTCTCATGTTATTATATCATTCCTAAATCCATCCTACCAAACAAGGCCAAAGCTTAGCCGGAGAAAAATGTAACTCCACCCAAAAAAATGTTCAGCCACTTAAAGATCGGCAACTATTCCAAATCTTTCAAACAAATGATTTTCCTGTTATAAAACTTACTAAATGATTAAAATAAAACTACTTTTGTATTAGCTTATGAAGTGGGAAAAATTGTAGAGAGAAAATGAAGAGAATAATTGTATGAGATGGTGAAAAATGGGGATGATTTTCACTTCATCCTTGAATGGTATTTATAGCCAAAACTATGGCTTTGAGTCAATGAGCAATAGTAAAAACATTAAATGGACATAGACACATAGAGTAGAGGGAGAAATAGTAGGAGTCATTGAAATGAGCAATTCACTATTACAATACTCCCCCTTGAGTTGCTCATTATAATATTTACGTGATTAATGTTGCCTCGTCAAAAACCTTACTAGGAAAAACCCAATGGGATAAAAACCTTCGTAAGGGGAAACGAGTGCAGTCACGTAAAACTCCCCCTGATGAAGACATGAATGCGTTCTTTTATAGATCTTGCAATTTACGCATTCCAATGCTATGAACATGCTTTCTGAAAGTTGAAGTGGAGAGCGCCTTTATAAAGAGGTCAGATGAGTTATCACAAGAGCGAATGTATTGTATGTTGATAACATTGTTCTTCTCTAGTTCTTGAGTGAATGAAAACAACTTTGGAGGAATGTGTTTGGTTCTGTCGCTCTTGATAAACCCTTCTTTCATTTGAGCAACACATGCGGCATTGTCTTCATAAAGTGTGATTGAGTTCTCGATTGCTGGAAGACCACTGCTGGCTCTAATGTGTTGCGTCATCGATCTCAGTCATACACATTCACGACTTGCTTCATGTCACGCTATGATCTCCGCATGATTTGATGATGTGGCGACGATCGTTTGCTTTTGAGAACGCCAAGAAATCGCAGTTCCTCCGCATGTAAACACATATCCAGTTTGAGATCTCCCTTTGTGCGGGTCTGATAAATAACCTGCATCTGCATAACCAACTAAAACTGGTTTTGTATTGTTAGGATAAAATAATCCTAAATCAACTGTTCCTTGCAGATAACGAAGTACATGTTTAACTCCGTTCCAATGTCTCTTAGTTGGAGCTGAGCTGAATCTGGCTAATAAGTTAACTGCAAAAGCAATATCAGGTCGAGTGCAATTAGCAAGGTACATAAGAGCTCCAATCGCACTGAAGTATGGTACTTCAGGACCAAGAATCTCTTCGGATTCTTCACATGGACGAAATGGGTCTTTTGATACATCTAGGGACCTGACGACCATTGGGGTGCTTAAAGGATTTGATTTATCCATATGAAAACGTTTTATCACCCTTTTTGTATAATTTGATTGATGCACAAATATTCCATTCTTCACGTGCTCAATCTGCAAACCAAGACAATATTTAGTCTTCCCAAGGTCCTTCATTTCAAATTCTTCTTTAAATAAGAGATTACTTCTTTAATCTCTTTGTCAGTCCCAATGATGTTCAAATCATCAACATAAACAGCGATGATCACGCATCCGGATGTTGTATTTTTGATGAATACGCAAGGACAAAGCGAGTTATTAACATAACCCTTTTGTACTAAATATTCGCTTAAGCGATTGAACCACATGCGTCCAGATTGCTTTAACCCATATAAAGATCTTTGTAATTTGATGGAATATCTTTCTCTAGATTTTGAACTAGATTATTCAAGTATTTTGAACCCATCAGGGATCTTCATATATATTTGAGCGTCAAGCGATCCGTATAAATAAGCTGTAACAACATCCATAAGATGCATATTTAGTCTTTCATGCACTGCCAGACTGATCAAGTATCTGAATGTAATTCCATCCATGACAGGAGAATATGTTTCTTCAAAATCAATCTCGGGCCTTTGAGAAAAACCTTGGGCAACAAGCCGAGCCTTATATCTCACGATTTCGTTTTTCTCATTCCTCTTTCGTACAAATACCCATTTGTATCCAACAGGTCTCACATCTACAGGTGTGAGTGCTATTGGCCCAAAAAATTTTCTCTTATTAAGCGAGTCAAGCTCTTCTTGGATTGCATGTTTCCATTTACTCCAATCTTGTCTATTTTTACATTCAAATACAGATCTTGGTTCAGGATCTCCATCATTTTCGTACATGACATCACGTGCCATACTATAACAGAATGCATCATTGATTTCATTGTTTCGATTCCATCTTATACCGGTATTGGCATAATTAATAGAAATTTCTTGATTTTCTTCGTTTGGTATTTCTGGGACATTTTCCTCAAGATTATGGTCATTATGTTTCTCGACCCCTTTTCTTTTCCGAGGATTTTTATCTTTGGAACCGAATGGTCTTCCACGCTTTACACGAGTTGTGACTTCATGAGTGACTGTATTTTCAATTTTCCCACTTGAGACATCAATTCGAGCAGGAGCATTTGCTGCTGGAATGTATGATTTTGTCACTCTCTTTATGTCCGTAAACGCGTCAGGAAGCTGATTTGCAATATCTTGCAAATGAACAATTATTTTCACCTTTCCTTCACATTCTTTTGTGTAAGGATCAAGATGCAATAGTGTTGGCACATACCAAGTAATTTCCTTCTCCATTTGTTTTCTTTCTCCCCTTAAAGCTGGAAAACTATCTTCATCAAAGTGGCAATCAACAAAACGTGCTGTAAATACATGACCGGTTTGAGGTTCTAGATACCTAATAATAGATGGGCTTTCATATCCTGCATATATTCCGAGCCTCCTTTGAGGCCCCATCTTTGTTCTTTGAGGTGGTGCTATAGGCACATACACAGCACATCCAAAAATTCTCAGATGAGATATATTTGGCACTTGGCCTAGTGCAAGCTGTAAATGGGACTACTTATGATATGAACTTGGACAGATGCGAATTAATGAAGCAACATGTTGTATTGCATGACCCCATACTGAAGTAGGGAGTTTTGTTCTCATTATCAACGGTCTAGCAATAAGCTGGAGGCGCTTAATCAGTGACTCAGCTAGACCATTTTGCGTATGTACATGAGCAACAGGATGCTCAACATCTATCCCAACTGACATGCAATAATCATCAAATGTTTGAGATGTAAATTCACCAGCATTATCAAACCTTATTTTTTTAATTGGATTGTTTGGAAATTGAGCTCGTAATTTGATTATCTGATCAAGTAATTTTGCAAATGCCATATTGCGAGTTGATAACAGACAAACATGCGACCATTTACTAGATGCATCTATCAGTACCATAAAGTATCTAAATGGTCCAGATGATGGATGAATAGGTCCGCATATATCCCCTTGAATACGCTCAAGAAACATAGGGGATTCTATTTCAACTTTTCCAAGTGAAGGCCTTATGATAAGTTTCCCGAGAGAACAAGCCTTACATGGGAAGATATTGCTTTGAGGGATCCTTTGGCCCTTCAATAAATGTCCATGTGTATTTTCAACAATTCTTCGCATCATAGTTGAGCCAGGATGACCCAAACGATCATGCCATGTTGTTAAAACTGAAGAGTCAACAACTACTGAATTTGATTCTATTGCATTTATATATGTGTAGTGCAATCCAGTAGGGAGCATTGGCAATTTTTCTAAAATTTCTTTCTTCCCATTCTTGAATATTGTGAGATACATATATTTCATGTCACCCTCAGTTATAGACTGAGTATTAAATCCATGAGAATATATATCGTTGAAACTCAACAAATTTCTTTTGGATCTTGGAGAAAACAAGGCATTATTTATTGAGAATTTTGTGCCTTTTGGAAATATGAAATTTTCCATGCCAATGCCTTCAATCAGATCTACAGGACCTGATATGGTATTTACATACGTTTTTGTTGGTTTTACCTCCGAGAAGAACTTCTTATTTTTTAGAATTGTGTGTGTAGTTCCACTATCGGGTATGCAGATTTCTCCAGCATTAGTTTCTTGGCTCGCCTCACTATTATTTCTATCCATTCGAAAACTTCAATATAAAACACAAAAATATGATATATTATTAAACATAGACAAGGTTCATATTTTACATACAGACTTAAAACATATTAATGATACACATAACATGATATCTTGAACATACTCAAGACATCGGACCATATTGCTTCATTCCCGAAAAACAAGTTCGATGAGCATGCACTACTAATTTTCATCATTGTAGTGCTCGCCAAAATCACCCGAATCAGCAACAACAGTGTTGCTAAAATCTTCAACGAAGTCATAAACATCGAGATGAGTAGAGCCACCCAGGGGATCTTGGTTAATGAAATTAACCTCTCTTTCCTTTTCTTTCCCCTTCAAGGATGCCTGATACAATTTGCACAAGTGCTCAGGAACTCGGCAAACTATAGCCCATTGTCCTTTAGAACCACACATGTGGCAAATGTTCACGTTCCCCTTGTATGGGCTCGTGTATCTTCCCCTTTTGCTGGGAAGATCGTCATCTCGTTGTTTCTTATGATAGTCTTTTGAGGCCTGATAAGTATGGCTATGATTATAACCACCTCGACCACGTCCGTGTCCACGACCACGTCCGCGACCACGACCTCGACCTCGACCATGACTTCGACCTCGCCCACGACCCGAAAATAGTTTCGTTGGTCAGGTTCTTCGGAAGTTATAGCGTTTGCTTCTAGTAACGCTTTTGAACCTGTTGGGCGAGAGTTATGATTTTTCAGCAACAACTCATTATTCTTTTCTGCAACAAGGAGACAAGAGATTAGATCGCAATATCTGGTAAATCCTCGCACACGATATTGGTGTTGCAAGGTTACTTGGGATGCGTGAAAAGTCGTAAACGTCTTTTCCAACATATCGTGATCGGTCTTCGTCTCTCCACAAAATCGTAAATGAGATACGATTCTGAATATTGCAGAGTTGTACTCGCTGACTTTTACAAAATCTTGAAACCTTAGAGAGTTCCATTGATCTTGGTAAAATGGTTTCTTTACATCTCTCTGGTGATAATATCTTTCCCTCAGCTCCTTCCAGAGCAAGCTCGGGTCTCTCGTGGTGAGGTACTCACTTTTGAGTCCCTCGTCAAGGTGTCGACGAAGGAAAATTAAAGATTTTGCCTTGTCCATACTTGACGAGGTATTTTCCTCAGATAGTGTTTCATGTAGGCCCATTGCTTCTAGATGCATCTCAACATCTATCCCCCATGGAATGTAGTTTTGGCCGGTGATGTCCAAAGGGACGAAATCAAGCTTGACAAGGTTTGCCATTATAATATTTTCTATTAAACAAATAAAATCTTACATTAATAATTGAAAATATAAAGATCAATTAAAATTGCGACGATTAAAAAGTAATACATAAATCCAAGCGCTATTAAAGCGAAATAAAATTCATCCGGTGGAATTTCATGAGCAAAAATAAAGATAGTAAACATGACAATAAATATGGCAATAGAGATTAAAATAAAGCGAGACATTGCCGAAAATATAAGTCGAGAGAGAAAATAGTTTGAGGTAGAAGAAATTTTGATTTTTTTTTGTATGGTTAAAGTGAGTTGAACATATATGTATTTATAAAGTAAAATATAGCCGTTTGTTACCGTTTTATTACCGTTATATTACCGTTATATTACTGTTTGGTATTAATTAAATGCTTGACAAAATTAATTATAGTTAAGTATAAGAAAGTGAAATAAACAAATATAAATATATGATTATGGAGATCACATGATAAAGTACTATAATATTAAGTAAAGTAGTTAAGGTAATTACATATAAATCACATCACTTTACTATAAGGTGGCAGAGCCTTCTTGTATATAGTATTATGACGTTATATACTAATGAAATTAAAATAATTGTAAATCACATCATATTACTAGTAAGGTGGCCGAGCCTTCCATATAGTAATATGGTGTTATACAATAATAAATGATAATTGTACGAGTTTAGTGTTTAGAGTTTTATACCTTCGAGAATTGTTGTCGATGAGAGTGATCGTGCTGATAACGTGTTATAAAACTTACTAAATGATTAAAATAAAACTACTTTTGTATTAGCTTATGAAGTGGGAAAAATTGTAGAGAGAAAATGAAGAGAGTAATTGTATGAGATGGTGAAAAATGGAGATGATTTTCACTTCATCCTTGAATGGTATTTATAGCCAAAACTATGACTTTGAGTCAATGAGCAATAGTAAAAACATTAAATGGACATAGACACATAGAGTAGAGGGAGAAATAGTAGGAGTCATTGAAATGAACAATTCACTATTACAATATTTCCAAAATTTTCAAATAAATGTTCTATATATTCTTCAGATTTCTAAATATAAAATATAGAAAATAATCGTAATTCCAAAATTTTCAAATAAATGTTCTATATATTCTTCAGATTTCTAAATATAAAATATAGAAAATAATCGTAATGTCACAACGTCCATAGATTATTGACAATCATATTACATAAACTAGACTCAGCAAATGAATATAAAAATATTTTGTTGAGAGTACTTTTGTACCTTTTAATTTTTTCATATTGACTTGATCGATTATACGTGTAATTGTATAAATAGAACAACCAACCTTGCAAGTCTGAATTCCTGCCCTGATAATTTGGAGCTTACATTCTGAGAATGACTGGGTCTCATCAAAGAAGTCCAAACAAAACCCAAACAAATAGGACATATGTCAAACACCAAAAGAAAAGCAATATTACAAATATTATTGAAGAAAAGGAAAGATAATAAGAAAAAAAAAAATATATTGAACCGGAAGTAACGAAATAGAAGGCAATCAGGTGAGACTCGTTTAACGATTTTCTTAAAAAAGATTATCGCCTTAGAAGGCAATCAGGTGAGACTCGTTTAACGATTTTCTTAAAAAAGATTATCGCCTTTCACAAGTGCTGGATAAGTTGAGAGAAAGTCTCCCAGGATACAAAAATTTCAAGACGAGTCTAGCACCATTTGAAACATCTTCGGCGAATTAGAACAAAAGTCCGAACATCCACCGGATTACAAAAATTCAAGCGATGTTTCGGAACAAGACATTGTAAGTATATATTTTGTCGAGAATATGAACTATTTTTTTTTTCTACTGACTAACTTTTCATTATTTTCTTATCAATATATAATAGTTAACTGAGGCGGAGGTGATATTGATGGAGGATTCCAAATACAATAGAGGCTTCAAGTTCGGTCATGTGTGAGCTATTCTTAAAGGAATCGAAATTTTTTCCGGTAACAGCTCAAATACCGAGTCACCGGGTCATAACCATCATTCGTTATCATCGTTTTCTTTAGAGTCACCTTTAACCACCGGTATGAATTCATTTGATCTTAACATGAATGATGAATAAGGAACTTACAATCTATATGGAAGACTGATGGGTATAAAAAATGCAAAGAGAAAACAAAAATATGCCAAAGAATTTTTAAAAAAATGATGGACAAAATTGAGAGTCTTGTCCAAACTATTAAAGATTCTAATTTTGATAGACTTGTAGTTCAGAGAGAAAAAATGAAATTCGAAAAAAGAAACTTGAGCTAGCTCAAATAAAAGAAGAGAATAAGATCTTATTTATGAATTTGGATTATATATCCGATCCAAGTATGCGTGAATATTTAATAAAAAAGAAAGAAAAAATTATGCAAAAAAGAGCACAAAAAACCAATATGAAGAAGAAGGAGAAAGTTCACAAATCATGGATCTCAATATCGAGTTTCGAATTAGTAACAAGATCAAGTTCAAGGAGATCAAGCTCAAGGAGATCAAGATTATACACATTATTAAAATTATCTTGACGGATCTGAAAATGATTTTCTCGGTTATTAAATTATGGTTTAAGTTTTTTCTGTGCACTTTAAGAGTATGTATTTTTTTATTTGTGTTTTTATATTTATTAAGTGTGTTTAATTTTAATTATAGTGTGTAAATATTTTATGTTTTAAATGAACCTTATTTGTACATGTTTTTGGTAATCAATTTAAGAAATGAGTATTTTATAAATATGTATAAAGTTATAAAACATTATAATATAAAAATTAAAAAAAATGCCGGGTGAACAGTACCATAGTATGGTACTGTTCATATCACCAAATTTGGTGCTGGAAAAGCACTGTGGTTGGAGAAAATTCATGTTGGAATAAGTATAGGGTTAAGGAAAATTATCATTAATCATATTAATGGCGGAATATAAAATTTCTTTACAAGTAAGCAATTTTACTAACCTAGGCAAAGTACATGAACATGTTATAAATTAAAAACATTATTTAAAATGCTTGAACACTAACCTTTCTTGAACCTTTACTTTGAAGCGTCTTGAGAAAGGTGGATCTTCTTCCTTGGCTCGATTCATTCACGTCTAATGTAGAACTCGAGAAAACTAAAGTTTCTATTACAAGAGTCTATAGAGATTTGAAGGATTTGTGTGTGGGCACAATAAACACGATAGCTCAAGAACAAGTCTATGAGCTAGAGAGCTAATTAAGACTAAGTTTAATGAGGACTTAGGTGCCAAAATAAAAATGAATTTCTAGAGAGAGAGAGAGAGTGGTCGGCTAGAATAGAGAGAGCAAAACCAAGAATGCTTCTTTTCACATCTCTATGTGAGGCTCTATTTATAGGAGAATGAAAATCAAGAAAGGGTAATTACGCTTTCCTATAATGCATTCATGACATAATAGTTGATTTTCTCTTCCCTTCCTCTAGTACATGGCCGCCCAACCTTTGTGCGTTAGTGAGGAAATTTGTTTCCTCACTTAGCACATTTGTTTCTTTCTCAAGGAAATTCATTTCCCCTTTTCCTTTTGGGTAATTACACTTATAATTAAAGGGAACTTTGATGTGTCTTGACCGAATTCTATAGCTAGGGAAGGGGCATCTAGATGCTTCCTTATTTCTTTTAAGACAATTCTTAAAATACCCATTAGAATTATTATTACTCAAATAATGAAATTAATTTCATAATACCTCAAACGACTTTTCGGCTTTAGAAAATAATTTATATTTTCATCATATGAAAATATTCAAAATCTTATTTTGGCATTCACATCATTTTATGTCCATGTGGAAAAAAATACCCTTTAGACATTTAACGAGAAAAAGTCTAGTTCAACATTTGAACTTATTTTGACTTAGCTTTCAGTTTAACAATCCTACTCTAATTACATGTAATAGTAACCTTATGGATCCCAATGACCAAAGCTTGAGCTTCTATACTCGGACTCAAAAATTCACAAACATTTTCCGAGTATTAGCTTATTGTCAACTGACTCCACTAAAAAGTTGACACTTTCTCGGTTCAAATGAATTTATTTTCTACTCAAATTCAACTTAATTATATTGAGTGGATCCATTGAATGTTATCTATGTTTACCCTTCATGAATATCATCAAGAAGATGAAATTTATAAAATTATCATTTTACCCTTCTTGTTGTTATTTCCTCAACTCCTTTGTTACTTGTGAATAAGTTAGAAACTATGTATTGACGAGGAGCTAACAAGTCATATTGTTTCATCCAAATAAAATCACTACTTAATTTTGGATACCGCGCGACTCATTTATTCACAATCCAAGTAATAAAGCATGATGTAATATACATTGCATTTCAGCAATCTTGTACATGAATTCCATATCTATGAAAACTTCACAAAGCCGGTTCATGATATCTTAATAAGTTAATAAGTTAAAATGTAAAGAAATTGTTTTAGTGGTATTTTAGACTTTTGTACTAGTATTTTGGGAAAAAATTAATTTTAGCTGATTTTGGGAAAATCAAGTACAAATGGTGGCATTTTGGGCAATTTCTCATATATATATATATATATATATATATTTGTATGCATGTGGATCTAATGAATATTTGCTTTTGGATCAGACATAAATTGGTCACGTATATTTCTCGTTCGAGGCTTTAATTTTATTTTCACTAAATCATTACTGAAAAATCCTGCCCTAACATTTTGGCGTAATTAGAACGATTTGCATCCATTGTAGAAGTTTCAACTCCGTAAATAGTATAGTGTCTCGTTGAAAAATCTCGAAAGCTTTTGCAACGAAACAATGTTACAAATATTTTATAGTAAAAACTTCTATAACAGTACAAAACCGCTGTGCAAGTCTATTATAACAGTTTCCTTTAACTAATACTAAAACTATAGACTTGTTGGATCGTATCTTTGTATATCGACCAAATACACAGTAGCATATATAATGCATCGGCGACAGGAGCTTGAAAATTAATACTTATTGAAATAAGGTAAACGAAACAAAAGAAAGCAAGAAGAAAACCAAAATTAAAAGCAAATAGAAAGTTGATCACATGCCAGCAAAATATTAAAAGGTAGGAGGGCAAATGAATAATAATATCGACCCCCCGTATATACTCTCTTTCTGCATATTCTTTTTATGAAAGGGTACCGCCTACATATATATATATATAATAGAGAGAGAGAGAAGCTCTCATGTGATTTTGGCATGTGGGCTTGATGTGATACAAAAAAAATACATTAAAATCTTTGAAACAATTTACGTTTTTTTAGATGATTTACGTGTCGTTAAGTTAATTTATCTATTTATTTTATACACATACTTTTCTCGGTTGATTATTTGAAATTTGAATTTTTCTTTTCAATTTTGAGTTAAAATTTTGAATAAAGTTTCGAATGAATTCAAACTTTTCAGCAGTTAATTTGTACCAATTAGATTATTTCTATTATACTATATGACCTTATAAATTTTAAAATTAAATATTTATTTTATCATGTTAATGGGTCATTAATTAATAAAATTTTAAAGTAATTGTTTAATTAATTATCCAGCCATTAATTTCTTTTATTTTCGTTTTCAAATTTAATTATGATGTTTTATAAACGATTTTTTTTAAATAGTGACTAAATTATGTAAGAGCTTATAATTTTGGAAAGAATATTTCATTTACTTATTAATGAGTTATTCGACCATTTAAATCTTTTTCTCTTCGTTTCATTTGATTCTAGGAATCAGTCTGCGATTTTGTAATTCACATAAATTTGGAAATAAATATGATTTTCTTTATCCATTTAGAAACAAATTTGATTAATGTAAATTGAGTTGTACGTAAATTAAGTTTTACAGCGTAAACTGGATGCGTTTTACACGTCAGCGCTAACGTAAATCAGGTTGAGGTTGTTGATGAAGCCATATGTAGTCCAGTAAACATTTACAACAGGTCGATTAAGAATGTTTTACACCTGAAACAAAGTAAAAAAAAAACTTTAATGAAGAACAAAAATAAAATATACAATGTTGAATTCTAATTGGTATTCATTGACATAAAAGATATCACATTACTCGAAATATAAACGAGAATACTTAGGTTAAATGTGGGGGTATAAAATCGACCTAAATTGTATTGGCCTCGAGTAAAGCCCAATGCTCGAAATCAAGACTGGACTAACTACTATTGGGCCCATCTCCTAAGTCACAAGGACGAAATCAAACTCAAATACACACACCTCGCCGGAGAAATCGGATTGAAGACGAAGTCAAGCCCTTGAAAAATTATATCGCCGAAGAAGCCGAAGCAAATACGAAGTCGAGATCTCATCCTTAACAAGCATTGAGCGATGTGGCATCATCTCCAGCGATCTTGGATACACGTGATGAAATTTAGTCAACAATTAACCTAATTAATTATGAAATATATCTACATATGACAAAAATTCATAATTCAATTTAAAATGTTAAAACACCTTTTAAAACATATTCAATAACCATGTCATTAAATCTAATCTAGCATGTCAATAAATTTCTAAACATGTTAACAAATTTATTCAAACATACAAACGAATGATCTAAACACACTAACAATTATTATATGCAGATCCAATTCGTTTCAAGAAGATTTACGTGAGGTTCGGATCTGCGAGATTCTGCATGGAGATGTGCGTCCAAGTCCTCGGCCGATTCTCCTTCCCACGCGCGCCTAGGATGTCATGAAATCCGTTCTCGCTCCGTTGCTCCAAAAAGTTTCTGGCCCTGTTTACGAATTTTCACTCAAACAGCCACAAGTTGAATTAATGATATATTTTGGGAGTTTTTAGGAGATCAAGAGGGTGAGCTCTTTATAGGAACAAGGGAGGAAGGGATAAACAAGGCTTAAGGAGAGAATTTTATTTTGTTTCTCTCACTCTCTCCCTCTCTCTCTCTGTGTAAAATTACTGTTTTTTCCTTGAGTTATTATTTCACCAAGTCCTCTGTTATTTGTGAACGAGAAAAACATAAAGTGAGATGTCTCAACATGTTTTATTTCAAAGAATTCTTTATTCGACGAATACCAGGCCTGGTTTATTCGCTCACACTCTGATAACAGAGCATGGTGTGATACAAAATGCCTTAGCATTGTTTCAACACAAAGTTCATATCTGTGAATCACTTATTTCAACAAAATAGTATTATGAAACCAATCGTCGGGTTAATGAAACTTCATTTAGCCATTGCCCATTGGTTAATCTAATGTCATAAAGTGTTACAAGAAGATATGTATTCACTTCAGAATTTAGGTGACCAAAATACCCCTTGTATGTGAGTTTGAGGTTTCGAGTGATTAAACGGTTTTATCTCAAACTTCAAGACTTTAGTGGCCATGTTCAATATCTTGATTAAGATATCAAGAATAAATTAAAGAGTCACAACTCTCCATATCACAAGATAAGATATCGTTTAATTTATTCTAATAATCATTACTTAGATTTGATTGCCCAATCGATCTTTATACTGCGAACTGTTATTTAAACTAGACATAAGAAGGTATCTTGTCAAGTCTGTACTTAGCTATTCTTTCGTTGATGACAGTTTCAGAGCGTGGACGTTCATGCATATACACAATCTAAAATAAGAATGGATATTCAATTTTTATTTAAATTCAAAACAAAACCAATACAAAAGTATTCAATATCAAAAATATCATTTGCGGGCATAAATGCCAACAACACGTGCCAGAGGTTCTCAGCTCGATAAGGACTTATAAATAAAATAGTTCAGCCGGATGATTAGGTACATACCTATATCTATCTTACTTCTTATTGTTTGCTTAAGCTCGACTTCAATTATTTGTAACTCTTCAGCTCGACTTCTCGAGCTCGATTATATTAATAAAATAATATGTTTCTTATTTTCTATTTTTTGAGTATTCGATACTATAAACACAAAATTTTACCGAGATCCATATTCCTAAATTAAAATCAAATAAAATCACTCTGACTTAAGTCGTGATTGTGAAACGAATTCCTACATCAACATTAAACTTGAATGATGAACAAGAACAAAGTGTTGGTGATTGATACACCTTAGAAACCATATTAAATGCGGAAATTAATTAATTTCACTCACATTAGCCAATTAATATTAATGATTGCTAAACGAATCTAGATTTACTGATTTAATTTATTTAATGAAACTAATTCAGCAACCGATTCTACCTAAGTCGTTAGAACACTTACGTGGATTTTTTGGGCTCAGCTACAGAAAGCTCTGATCTAACGTGTGCTTTGTCTTCGCTTTGTCTGACCCGAGGACTCAAGGATGACACCATAGTTTTCCAAAACGTAATCTCCGAGACAGAAATGAAATATTAATGGACACAATCGATATGTCACTAGATATCAAAAACAAGATTATTTTGGGATCTTACTCCTATTTTCTAGGAATGTAATATAAAATTCCAAGTGGACAGGAGAAGAGAAAATTCGGCTCGGTAGAGAGAGGGATAGTGGTCAAATTCTTTGTGTAGAATGGAATGAATCTTCTGTTGGATCGATCTAGGATTTAAGAATTATCATATCATATATGGCAGAATATAAAAAATTATTTTTAAAACGTGTAAAACGATTTTACTACCTAGATAAAGTGCATGAACATGTTATTATTTAAAACACATAATAAATATGAAAAGAGCTTAATACTTTTTTCTTATCGCTTGATCTTCGAGACCCTTCTCGAATGAAGATCCTTTGCCTCGCCTCGCTCTTTCTCGTCTTTTGATTCTCGAGTAACCACAACAGTTTCTATCTCAAGAGTCTTCGAATGTATGAGCAGTTTAGTGAGTGGGCACTATTAAACACCATGAATCAAGAACGAGTCTTGAATCAAGAGCTACTACTCTAGATCAAGTGAGGATCTAGGTGCCTAAATAAAAGAGATATTTTAGAGAGAGAGGGAACGAGATGGTCGGCCAAAATAGAGAGAGCAAGTGCAAAAAATTTATTTTCACATCTAAATTGATACCTCTATGTATAGGAGAAGAAAATAAAACAAAGGGGAATTACCCTTTCCTATTGTGTATTCATGACACAATATTTGATTTCATCTTCTCTTTCTCTAGCAGATGGCTGGCCATACATGTGCATTAGTGAGGGAAATTTGTGTCCTCACTTAGCACATTTATTTCATTCTCAAAGAAATTCATTTCCTCTTTATCTTTTTGGCAATTATCTTCATAATTCATGGCAAAGGAGTTTCTAGATATAATTTTCTCCTCTCATTAATGTTGGCTGAATTCTTCATGCATAGGAGGAGCATCTAGATGCTTCCTTATTTCTTTCTAAGAGAATTCCCCTTCATGAATATCATCAACGAGATGAGATGTGTAAAATTCCCATTTTACTCTTCTAGTTATTATTTCCTCAACTCTTTTAATACTCGTGAATAAGTTAAAAAATTATGTATTGACGAGGAGCTAACAAGTTACAATGTTTCCTCCAAAAGAACCCTTAATTCAATTTGGACACCGGCTGATACATTTATTCACAATCTATGTAATAAAGCGTGAGGTGATATACATTGCATTTCAGAAATCTTGTACATGAATTTTGTATCTATGAGAATTTTATAAAGTATACTCATGTCAACTTCATAACCCAATACATCACAATAGAGAGCATCTAGTTCACAAATTTGGATCTAGAGTGTAACTTTCTCAAATGAATATATTGAAGTAATGAAATGACATGTCTCATTTCAGGATTATGGTAAGCACGATGTAATTCATACATAGTGACCTTGAGACAGAAGAGGTTAAAAATGGTTTGCTCTTACATTGTCTCTAAAGGTGCACTGGTCAATTCATTATATTTGGAAGATACTCACGAAAAAACTATAGAGTTCTCAACTCCCTATTCGTCGTAACCAGACATCATAGATTCTTCTAAGAATCATACTAGGATCAATAGTCTAATGATCTTAAGATTGTGAAATTTCGTTTAAGCAAACCATGAAGATTTTGTTCACTCAAACCTACACTTGACTATTTATACGTTGGTAGGTTTGATTTAAAAACTATAAGCCTATTCAATATCATAAATCGTCAAACAAACGAAACATAAATGAATTAAATTTTTAACTTTTATTAATTTAATCAGCAAATGAAAAAGGACTCACGAAAGATTTATATTACATCGATATGTAAATAAATAATCTTGTTGTGGGTATCATAGCTAACAAACTGCTACTTGACTCAAAGAAGATAGGTATAGTCCTTCATGACTAATCTGTCTCGATGTTGATCAAAGACCTTATTGGATAGGGCCTTGGTGAATGGATCTACCAAGTTGCCAAGTGTTGAGATATTCTTCACCTTCATGTCTCCGCTCTGCATGATCTCTCTAATAAAATGATATTTCCTCTCAATATGCTTAGAGCGCTTATGGCTTCTAGGTTCCTTTGAGTTAGCAACATCCCCACTATTATCACAATAAAGTGTCATGGGCTCGTTGTCATTTGGAATGACTTCCAAACACTTAAGGAATTTTTCAAGCCATACAGCCTCTTTAGGTGCTTCATAAGCAGCCACATATTCTGCTTCCATGGTGGAGTCAGCAATGCAAAATTGTTTGATACTCCTCTAAACAACAGAATCACCATTCAGGATGAATGCATATCTTGAAATGGATTTTCTGAAGTCCCTGTTTGCCTTAAAATTGGAATCGGTATACCCTGTGAGAGTCAAGTCAATACCTGAATATGTTGTTGGAATAGGTCTAGGGTACACAAAATTATCATTAACAAGTTAATGGTCGAATATAAAAATTTATTTACAAGTAAATTTTTTTTACTAACCTAGGTAAAGTGTATAAACATCAAATTATTTAAAAACATTATCTAATTATAATTTACTTGGGTCTAATCTTTCTTGTAGCTTGATCTTTGAGAAGCCTTATGAAAGGTTGAACGTCTCATCTTGCTTCAAGGTTCGTCTACATGGAATGCTCGTCTCCTTCACACCTAGTCGTGAACTCGAGTAACCTAAGATTTCTATTACAAGAGTCTATAGAGGGTTTGAAGGATTTGTGTGTGGGCACAATTAAACACAATAACTCAAGAACAAGTTTATGAGCTAAATGTTGGGATTTGTGCCCACAAAGGAGATATTAGACATTATAAATACATTTTGTATTTCGTTTTGCTGAAACATTAAATAAAATTAAATATTCATTCTTATTTAAGTTTATGTTTATATATGTTTACTACAATATGAAATTATCATCACCGAAAGAGGTGCTAATTACAGACTTGACAAAATACTCTCTTATGACTGGTTTAAATAATATTTCGTAATCTAAAGATCCATAGGGCAATCGAATCTAAGTATTTATTGTTTGAATAAATCAACGATATCTTATCTTGTAAAATAGAGAGTTGTGACTCAGTGATTTATTCTTGATGTCTTAATGAAGATATTGAATCGGGCCAGTGATACTTTGAAGCTCGAGATAAAACCGTTTAATCACTCGAAACTTCAGATCACATACAAGGGGTAATTTGTTAATTACCTAAATCCTGAATTAAATACATATATTCTTGTAACACTTTATGACATTTGATTTGTCATTGTAAAATTACTACAAGAAGTTTCATTTGACCCGACAATTGGTGTCATAATGTTGTGTCGTTGAATTATGTGATTCATAGATACGGAATTTGTAATGAAACAATGCTAAGACATTAATATCACATCATGCTTTGTTATGAGAGTGTGAGCGAATTAACTAGGCCTGGTATTCATCGAATAAAACATGTGACATGTAGAGACATCTCACTTTATGTTTTTTTTCATTCACAAATAACAAAAGAGTTGGTGAAATAATAAATTAGGAGTAAAACGGTAATTTTACCTTCCTCGGAGTTAATGATACACACAAAGGGTAATATCGTAAAATACTTCGTGGATCGTGGGAAAAATTGTTTTGTCACATCAAATTGAAAATAAACGTATATGAATTAGAGATATTCAATATTAGTCCTCTTGTCCGATCGATTAATATTAGGAACTAAAAGTCGGAATTTTTTTTTGAACTTTTGTTTCCAGACTTTATTCTAAAGCTTCATTCAGTGGGTCCATGAGGTCTCAGTGATAGACTCTCGGACGAGATTTATTGAACTAGAACGATTGATTTTCTTATTGAATGTAAATTGTGATTTACACTATAAAAATTATTTTCTAAGTAATTAATAAATAATTGGTTATTTATTATTACATTTATTTAATGAATCATATTATGTTATTACATTGATAATAATATAATTTGATGATTTAAATAAATAAAAGATGGAAATAAATACTTTCTTTGTTTCGTACATGTTTGCATAGTATGAAATTATTTAATGAATTGTCACTAAATAAATGAGATGTTCTAAATTAATTAAATCTTATTTTATAAATAAATCAATTATATTTGGGAATGAAATTTAATAACTTGGCCCGCCATATTATTGATTTAAGGTTGAGACTTAAATTTGAAAAGTCATTAAAAGGTTTAACAGGCTTTAATTGACTATTGGATTTGACCTAATGTAAAGCCTATTATTCTTAAGTATAAAAGGATCGAAAATAGCTCTCTAACCCTGCCCCTTATCACTATAATCGGCCAACACTCTCTCTTCCCCTTGTGTGTGTTTGGCCGAGTGATTGAGAGAGAGAACGATCAATAAATTGTTTCTTGATTCTTGTTTTGATTCTTGAGTGATTCCTCTTATCCCGTTGTTTAATTAAAGAGCTTACGCTCTTGATCTCCCGAAAACCCGAGAGAATTATCTCTGACTCTTTTTTTTGGTGTTTGAGTGAGTTTTCATTGACACAGGGCAGACCAAATTCAAGGAGAAACAATATAGACCCAACAAGGCACAACCGGCCGTCCAGCAAGGCTCAAACAGCTAGCGAGAAGGGCCACCGGCCAGCCAGCCTTGTGCCTGTCTGCCTTCCGTGAGCCTCCTAGCCCTGAACCTGCCAACCCCGCGCCTGTCAACCTGCCTTACCCCTGTGCCTTCCTGCTCTCCCGTGCACCTACCTCTCCTCCAAGGACTCCAGTGTTTCATTTTCGGTCAGGATTTGACGAGGCATTCCAGCGTAATCTAGCAACGCACGAGATTGTATACAATCTCAAATGTAAGTTTCCTTAAAAAAAATTGGATCTGCGGCTATAAATTGTTTATAGGTTGTTAGTGTGTTTAGTCCATTTGTTGACAACATGTTTAGAATAAATTTTTTTGACATGTTAGTAATTTTTAATGCATGGGTTAATTGAATATGGTTAAAATGTGTTTTAACACATTAGGTTCAATTGTGTTTTTCGGCCATATTTAGATATGTCACGCAATTTAATACGTTAATCGTTAACTAATTTCCAACACTAAAGAGCTAATTTAGGTCTAAGTCTAGTGAGAACTTAAGCGCCAAAAGAGAAGAGATATTTTAGAGAGAGGGAGAGAAGATGGTCGGCCATATAGAAAGAGAACAAGAGCAAAAAACTTATTTTCACATCTCAATCTGAGGCCCTATTTATAGGACAAGGAAATAAAAGAAATGGTAACTATCATTTCCTATTGTGTATTCAAGACATAAATATTTGATTTGTTCTTCTCTTTCTCTATGTGTTTGGACAGCCGTCTATGTGGATTAGTGAGAGAAATTTGCTTCCTCACTTAGCACATTTGTTTACTTCTCAAAGAAATTCATTTCCTCTTTTATTTTTTGGTAATTTTCTTCATAATTCAAGGCAAAAGAGTTTCTAGATATAATTTCTCTCCTCTCTTGATATTGGCCAAATTTTACCTATGGGAGGAGCTTCTATATTCTTTCTTATTTCTTTAAAGAAATTTTTTAGAATACCCATTGTAGAATTAATATTGCAGCAATAATGAAATTAATTTCAAAATGCCTCAAACGACTTCTAAACTTTAGAAAAAAATTTATATTTCCATCATATGAAAATATTCATGTGGACAATAGTACCCTTTAGAAATTTTGACGTTAATATCATTTTATGACAATGTGGACAACAATACCCTTTAGATATTTTCCGGGAAAACGTTAGTTCACCACTTGAACTTATTTTGACTTAGCTTCTAATTTAACAAAGCCTACCTTATTGATCGAAATGAACAAAGCTTGAGCTGCTATACTTGGACTCAAAAGTTCACAAACGTTTTCCGAGTACTAGCTTAATGTCAGCTGAATCCAACAAAGAGTTGACAGTAGGAATCTCTTGGTTCAAATGAATTTATTTTCTACTCAAATCAACTTAATTATGTTGAGTGGATCCTTTGAATGTTATCTATGATTACCCTTCGTGAATATCGTCAACTATATGATTTTTATAAAATTTCAGTTTTATCCTTCTAGTTGTTATTTCCTCAACTCCATTATTACTTGTGAATAAGTTAGAAACCACATATTGACTATGAGCTAGTAAGTCACATTGTTTCATCCAAATAAAGTCGCTACTTAATTTTGGATACTGCGCAGTGTTGGCCTTTATGCCCACAAAGGAGATTTTTGATATTAAATACTTTTTGTATTTGTTTTGTTTTGAAATTAAATAAAGATTGAATTTTCATTCTTATTTAAGATTGAGTTTATGCATTAATGTCTACGCTCTGAAACTGTCATCAACGAAAAAAGTGCTAAGTGCAGACTTGACAAGATACCTTCTTATGACTAGTTTAAAATAATAGTTCGCAATCTAAAGATCGATTGTGCAATCGATTCTTAGTTATGATTGTTAGAATGAATTAAACGATATCTTATCTTGTGATATAGAGAGTTGTGACTCTGTGATTCATTCTTGATATCTTAATGAAGATATTGAACAAGACCTGTGAAGTTTTGAAGTTCGAGATAAAACCGTTTAATTACTCGTAACCTCAAACTCACATACGAGGGGTATTTTAGTAATTACCTAAATCCTGAAGTGAGTACATATCTTCTTGTAACACTTTATGACATTTGATTTGTCAATGGGCAATGGCTAATTGAAGTTTCATTGACCCGACGGTTGGTGTCATAATACTGTTTCGTTGAAATATGTGATTCACAGATATGAAATTTGTGTTGAAACGATGCTAAGGCATTAGTATCACACGATGCTTTGTTATGAGAGTGTGAGCGAATAAACCAGGTCTGGTATTCATCGAATAAATAATTCTTTGAAATAAAACATTTGACATGTTGAGGCATTTCACTTTATGTTTTTCTCGTTCACAAATAACAGAGGATTTGGTGAAATAATAACTCAGGGGTAAAACGGTAATTTTACATTCCTTTTTGGTTCCCTAATTAGATCATTATCTATTTTAGTATAAACTATTCTTTAAACATGCATCAGTGACAAATGAATTGAAAAATTAATACGAATTCCATTATGAATAAACTTTAAATAATAATTCTGCTCAATAATTTGAGCTACAAAAATTAATTTTTTCTCAAAAGGGAGAACAAAATACATTCAAATTTAAAGTTTTGTCTTCATAAGACAATGTCACGGATCCCACAGCCTTAGCAAACACCAATCTCCCATCACCCCACTTGAAACAAAAGTCGCCACCCTCTAAGCTTTTGCTTTTCCTGAACCCATTCAAGGAACAACAAATATGGTTAGTAGCAGCAGAGTCAATGATCCACGATGATACATTATCAGCTACTAAATAAGCTTCGGTAATCTGTAGAATACCTTTCCCTTAAGTCTTGAGGTAGGCAGGCAGTTTCTATGCTAGAGTCCCTCAGCGGTGTGAATCTCTTTCATCAGTTCGGTAACAATGTACCCTAGCTTATTGATGGAGTAATTCAGCTTAAAAGTATCGAAAAATTCAGGGAGAGTTTCCAAGATCATATCTATTTTGATATCTCCATTAATCACAGATTCAAAGATTTCCATGTCATTGAGATAACTTATGATCAATATCATGTGTTTTCTAACAGGAGTCGTAGCTTTCATATGATAGTTCCCAAACTGTCAAACCGCTTGTTACTAGCGTGACGCCTTTGCCGTTCAAACATCTCATAGAGATTGAAGAGCATGGTTTAGGCTGAATCAATATCACGATGATGTTGTTGCAACATATTCTTCATTGATACTAAAATGTAGCATCTCAAAATCTTATCTGATCGGATTCAAGCCGCTAGGTGTGTCCTTGTCTTCTTGAGTCGAATTATCATTCGTTTCAAAAGGACATGGGGTGGTGAGTACCCATTTGTGCTTGTCCTGTGTAAGGACAATGTCTAGGTTACATTTCTAATCTATGTAGTTTTCCGTTCCAGTTAATTTGAGGAAAGGATGATTGAGATAGTGTTTTGAGACATGTTGCTGATTGTTGAAACAATTTATGATTAGTCTTTTGTTTAGAATTTTAAGTTTGAGTTTAGACAAGAAAAATCCAAACGTGTTATGAAAAAATGACACTTTACTCGTTCGAGGGAAGTTCGCAAAGACTCGCCTTTCATAAGTAAATAACACATCAATAACACATCAACGTTTGAGTAGCCACCTTATAGAAAAGTTTGATCACTTAAATCTTTTCGCAGGGCCTCGAGGGAGGATTACTAGAGATTGAGTCTAAGTGCGTAACCAACCACTTAGTTCAACAAGATCTACTTTGAAAATAATATGCCGATAAGAGGCCTTGTCTCATCGTTTCACTATTGAACGTAGCTATAAAAGCAATTTTAAGAGTAATGCGTCTATGAGTACTCTCATTAAAGAGAGGGTCACGAGGGTAACTCTTAATCTGGTGACATAAGCACTTAACATTAATGTTGGGAATCTTGGGTTGCAAACAATAAGTACAACCCTCCCACTTAGTTTTTGGAATAAGGGTATTCTGGGTTGAAAACATAAGTGCAACTCTCCCACTTAGTTTTTGGAAAAAGGCCCGTCTACTCTTGTACGTTTGGAAACACGTTTCCATGAGTAAAGAGAGACAGAGTGTATCACTAGAAAAAAAGAATCTTAAAATCAATATTCGTGAGGGGAGAGCAGTGTTAATGCACTAAGGCAGAAGAAATACAATCGGATCTTTTTGTCTATTAAATTTATTTTCCCTAAGGAAAGTGTGTGAGATTAATAAATCTTCACTTTTGCACTTGAAACTTTTTGAGATTCAAAATCTCCTAAAACTAATTTCTTCATCTTCATGACATATTTCTTCAAGGCATCTTCATGGTGATTGAGTGCGTGAATGTCGGAAAGCCACGGTTGCATCAAGAAGAGGGGAAGAAGCTAGGAGACCCAAATCCGGATTCAAAATTCTGGATGCGCGGACTGCCGTATACCTCGGATTTAAAAGGTCATAAGTGACACATCCAGCATCCGATTCAGCTGAAACTAATTGCATTAGATAGCTAACGTCTTTACCTATAACATGGTTCAAGAACCACTAATTTTGAAGTTCTGAGCAAATAGTTATGCCCGTTTTACTGAGAAATAATAATATATCCAGAAATTGAAAAACAATTAAAGATACGTCGGATCTAGGCGTATAGAGAAAGAGGTTTATTGAAACATTTCATTTGTATATTTTGATTTCAATTGTGTGTTATATTAATAATTAACACAATATAAAACAAGCAACATAATATAAGACATTCCATAACAAATTTAAACTAGAAGTGCAATAAACTAGTTTAAACTATGTACACAAATTTTCAAACTTGTCAAAAAATTGATTTTGAGTACGCTAAACATAAAATAATTAATTTTTTTAATGTATTTATATAGCATATTTAACAAGTGGAAAATCAACACAAATTTAATTTTAGAGGTCGTACCAAAAAAAATAAAATTTTGTAAGATCTAGTCTTTGAAAACAGTTTTCTTATAATGATTTTAAACAACGCGTACATGCTAATACTTTGACCATAGCTCTGATGTTGTAATAGGTTTAGAGTTAAGAAAAATTATCACTAATCATATTAATGGCGGAATATAAAATTTCTTTACAAGTAGAACAATTTTACTAACCTAGGCAAACTGCATGAAGATGTATCAATTAAAAACATTATTTAAAATATTTGAATACGAAACTTTCTCTTGGTGCTTGATATTGGAGTCCCTTATTCGAAGAAGACCCTTCTCCTTCTCATGCTGCCTTTCGTCTTTGGATTCTCGAGTAACCAAAAAAGTTTCTACCATTAGAGTCTTCGAGCGATTGAAGATTTTAGTGAGTGGGCACTTTTAAACAATATGAACCAAGAAAAATTCTTGGATCATAAACTAATTCACTGAGGATCTAGGGGCTAAAATAAAAGAGTATTTTAGAGAGAGAGGGAGAGAAGTGGTTGGCTAGAAGATAGAGTGCAAGACCAAAAAATTTGTTTTTCACATGTCTATGTGACGCTCTATTTATAGGAGAAGGAAATACAATAAAGGGTAATTAACCTTTCCTATTGTGCATTCATGACACAATATTTGATTTTCTCTCCTCTTCCTCTAATATATGGCCGGCCATTCTATGCTATTTGTGATGCTATTTTTTTCGTCACTTAGCACATTTGTTTCCTTCTCAAAGAAATTCATGATAATGCATCAAATAAAAGAAGATATATTTCTCCCTCCTTTTATGTAAAGTGGCCGGCCATATGGGTGTCTACGCACACATATTTATTTCCTAATTTGTTCATAACAAATTACGGAAAAGCCCTCGCATTACTACCCATACAATAACACCTCACAAAGTTTAATTCACTAAACATGAAAATCAATTTTCAGCCATGTGACTTTAAATAACTGGTGGGAAAATTCAAAAATATTATTTTGGCCTTTAAAATCTTATTTTGACATTTAACACCAATTATCATTAAGGAAAAAAATACCCTTTAGACCATTTTCAGAAAATAGTCTAGTTCAACAATTGAACTTATTTTGACCTAACTTCTAGCTTAACAAACTCTACTCTAATGACTTGTGATAGTGACCTCATGGACCCAAAAAAAAAAAGTTAACCAAGACTCTTGAACTCAAAGTTCACAAAATTTTCCAAGTCTAGTTTAATGTCAACTGACTCAACTAAAGAGTTAACCCTAAAAATCTCTCTGTTGAAAAGAATATATTTTTTGCTAAAAAATCTACTTATTTGCAATGAGCGGATCCACTGAATATAACCATATGATTACCCTTCATGAATATCATCAACTAAATGAGATTTATAAAATTACCATTTTACCCTTCTAATTGTTATTTCCTCAACTCCTTTGTTACTTGTGAATAAGTTAGAAACAATGTATTGACGAGGAGCTAACAAGTCACATTGTTTCATCCAAATAAAGTCGCTACTTAATTTTGGATACTGCGCAGTTCATTTATTCACAATCCAAGTAATAAAGCATAAGGTGATATATATTGCATTTTAGCAATCTTGGACATGAATTCCATTTCTATGAAAACCTCACAAAGTTGGTTCATGACATCTTCATAACTTAATATCTCACCAATTGGTCTAGTCTAGATCATTTAATGGATCTAGAATTTGACTTTCTCAAATGAGAATATTAAAGCTATGAAATGACATGTCTCATTTCAGAATTTAGGTAAGCACGGTGCTATTCACACATAGTGACCTTGAGACAGAATATGTTAATTGGTTTGTTCTTACATTGTCTTTAAGGGTGCACTGGTCAATTCAGTATCTTCGAAAGATACACTAGAAGGACCATAGAGTTCCTAACTATCTATGCCTCGTAACCAGACATCATAGATTCTTCCAACAATCATACTGGGATCAATAGTCCGTTAATCTTTAGATTGTGAATATATCGTTTTAACCAAACCATGAAGAGTTTGTTAACGCAAATCTACATTTATCTCTTCATACATTGTTAGGGACTATAAGACTATTTAATATCATAAATCTTCAAACAAACGAAAAAGTGATGAATAAACATTTCAACTTTTATTAATTTAATCAACAAATTATAATATGGACTTATAAAGATTTACATTACATTAATATGTAAATAAATAATCTTCTTGTGGGCATCTCTGCCAACAGCAACAACCCCACTATAATAAAGTGTCTTGGGATCGTTGTCATTTGGAATGACTTCGAAATACGTAAGTACTTTTCTAAGCCATACATCATATTTGGATGCTTCACAAGCACCCACCTATTATGCTTCCATGGCGAAGTCAACAATGTTGGAATTTATTTAACAAATTAAACAATTTAATCATATTACACATCATATGTGGCGGAAAAATATAATTAGAATCCAATATATTAAAACAACTGTTAATATATTCAAATAACCTAAGGCATTAAAATTTATTGTTCATTCAATAAACAATTTATTAAATTCAAGCACTCAACAAATAAATACTAACGACCTACATAAACAATTTACGTATCATTAGTAATTCATTTAACGTTGAGAATGACTTACAATATGGATAATAAATTATCCAGACGTTCCTAGCTTTCGCCTGAATGCCACGTCAGATGCCTCCTCGCCAGATCCGCGCGCCTAAGCCCTCGTCGGATCAGCTCGTCGAGTGCCTCCTCGCTAGGTTGCTTCCTCGCGGGATTGGCTCGTCGAGTGCTTCCTCGTCGGATTGCCTCCTCGCTGGATCGCTTCCTCGCGGGATTGGCTTGTCGAGTGCCTCCTCGTTGGATAGGCACCTCGCTGGATGCCTTCGCAGAATCAGCTCGTCGAGTGCCTCCTCGTCGGATTACCTCCTCGCTGAATTGCTTCTTCGCGGGATTGTTTCTTCGCTGGATTGTTTCTTCGCGGGATGGGCTCGTCGCTGGAGTTGATCTCTAGGACCCCTCGCTCAATAGAACTCGCCGAGAGAAGAAGATTCAACCAAGAACATAATTCTTGGTATGCTAAAACTTCAAAAACACTTAAACCTTTTCAAAGAAATATAGTATCAATTCAAACACCACGAGTTGAGAATCAATAATATCACACAAGGAATATAAGAGATGGAATGGGTGGGCTTTCAAGAACGATATGGAATTATCAAAGGAATCAAGAAAATGATTCTTGATCTTTGTTTTTGGGGTTTCGGCTGAGAGAGTGCAGGGAGGTGGGGACTCTCCTCTTGGCCGAATTCTTTTGGTCAAAAACCCTACACAATTAGGGTTTCGTAAGCCCTTTTATAATCATATAATTATGGGCTTAGGTTGGGCCAACTCATTGTCCCTAATCACTTGATTTTTTCGGCCAACTCTCTACCTCTTACTTGAGTAAGAGCTTCAACAATATTCCCAAATCTATTTGATTTAATTTCTAAAATCAATTTAGAACTCTTAATTTTATTTAATGACAAATCATTAAGATCTTTTCATATTTATCAAATAAATACGAAACGAGAAAATATTTATTTTCTTCTCTAATTAAATCAAATCATATAATCATATTATTATCGACATAAAATATTTATTTTCTTCTCATAATATATTCTATGATTCAATGAACAAAATAAATAACTAATTATTTATTTAGCTTTAAGAAAATTAACTTTCCCGATATAAATCACAATTTATATTAAATTGAGTAAATCGATAATTCCAGTTCTTATGATCTCTTCCAAGTGTCTATTATTGAGACATCATGGACCTACATGAACAAAGCTTTAGAATAAAGATCGGACACAAAAGTTCACAAACATTTTCCGTCTTTTAGTTCTTAATATTGGTCGATTCCACTAAAGGATCAATACTGACACTCTCTCTGTTCATATGCATATATTTTATGTTTGATGTGATAAAACAATTTCTCACACGATCCACGGTGTATTTTACGATATTACCCTTCATGTGTATCATTAACCAAGAGGAATGTAAAATTACCGTTTTATCCCTTGAGTTATTATTTCACTAACTCCTTTGTTATTTGTGAATGAGAAAAACATAGAGTGAGATGTCTTTACATGTCACATGTTTTAATCAAAGAATTTTCTTATTCGATGAATACCTGGCCAGGTTTATTCATTCACACTCTCATAACAAAACATAGTGTGATACTAATGCTTATGCATTGTGTCAACATGAATTCCATATCTGTGAATCATATAACCCAATATCACAACGTTATGACACCAACTGTCGGGTCAGATGAAACTAAGACTTGATTGCTCATTCAGTCTTTAGATTGCGAACAAATGGTTTAAACAAGTCACAAGGGGTCATCATGTCAAATATGTATTTAACACCCTTTTCGTTGATGACTGTTTCAGAGCGTAGCAAACATACATATACACAAACTTTAAAGAAAGAATGCTCATTTATTATTATTAATGATTCAGCAAAATATTACATATAATAATGTGTCTAGTAATCTCCTTTGTGGGCACCAATCTCAACAAAAAATGCAAGATTGCTTGATACTCCTCCAAAGAACAGATCCAACATTAAGGATGAACAGAGATGTTGAAGTGGACTTCCTGGAATCTCTATCCGCCTGAAAGTCTGAATCGATATTACCCTATGATAGTCAGGTCAGTACCTGAATATGTAAGCATCAAGTTCATAGTTCTATGAAGATACTTAAGAACATGATTAACAACAATCCAGTGCTCGGGTCCTGGTTTGGATTGGAAACGGCTAACTATGCCAACAGTGAAACATATATCCGGTCTAGTGCAAAAAAAAAAATACATGAGACTCCGTACGGTTGAAGCATGGAATATTTCTCATGTCCTTAATCTCTTGTGCAGTCTGAAGGGGGTCTGACCCTTCTTAGTGTTTTGCATAGCAAAGCGATCCATCACTCTATCTATATAAGCTGCTTGGGAGAGCGACAGGTTCCGGTCCTTTCGATCTAAAAAATCTGAATCTCTAGAATGTACGAAGCTTCCCCTAGATCCTTCATATCAAACTGCTTTTCTAACCAGATCTTAACCGCAAATAATTTACCAACGTCATTACCAATGAGTTATATATCAGCCAAATACAATACAAGAAATACAACCATGCCCTCGTGTATATATTAACTTGTAAACACAAGGTTCATCCATTAACTGTTCAAAACCGAAGCTCTTCACAGTTTCATGACCTAGATGCTTTCTTTAATCCATAACTGGACTTAAGCAACTCACAAACCTTGGTCTCTTGACCAACTTCCACAAAATTGTCAAGTTGAGCCATGAAAATGCGCTCGTCTAGATTTCCATTCAGAAAGCCAGCCTTGACATCCATTTTCCAGATCTCATAATCGAGAGCGGCATTTATGGATAGAAGTATGCGGATGGACTTAATAATTGCAACAGGAAAGATAGTTTCTTCATAATCGATGTCTTCCTTTTGGGTGTAACACTTAGCCACTAGTCGTGCTTTGAACGTCTCAATGTTCCCATCCGGACCACTTTTCATTTTATAGATCCACTTACACCCTACATGTTTAACCCCTTCAAGTAGGTCTACAAGTTTCTAGACTTTTTTGAAATAAATCAAATGCATCTCAACTTTCATGGTGTCAAGCCAAAGGTTTGTAAAGTCGAACTGAAGTATATTAGGCCTGAGTGAAGCCCAATACCCGAAGTCCAGACCAAATCATTCACCACCAACCCCACTTAGTGAAAGAAGAGAGACGAAGTTGAAGTCATGTGGATACACCTTGCTGAAAGAACCGGATATAAAAGGAAGTCGAACCCTCGAACAATCATCTCGCCGAAGAAGCAGGATCGGAGACAATGTCAAAATCATCTTTAACGAATATCGCGCACCGTGACAACATCTCTGGCCAGTTCGGATACACATGCCCGAAATCATCAGCTCGAAGAGGCATATAAATAGAAGACTCCAGTCGAATGAACACACAACTTATTCCGCGATGACTCCATTTAGTCTTTTGAACTCACTGTTTCTTCCAGTAATATTTTTAGTTCGACTTCTCGAGCTCGATTCAATAAAGTGATCTATTTTTGTCTCTTTGATATTTCTCGAACATTTGATATCTTTCGAGCTCAATTTCCATATAAATCTAAATTGTATAGAATTCCCTTTATTTTATTTCGTTATTGTTGAGAATGAATTCCAACATCAATAGGGAAATTTACAACAGTTTTACAACATCCATGTTGAAATAAATTTTTCTCTTAAAACTTTATTTTTAAATTTATTAATTTAACAATAAATGATTTTTCATAACATCAGTTTCGGTATCTCTTAAGTTTTCCTTATATATCTAATTGTATAAAATTCATTATATTTTATTTCGTGATTGTAGAGAGTGAATTCTGAAATCAACAATTTGCCTCCGTCTGTGGGAAAATCATTAGTAAGATCAACCTCGCTTATAATCTCCTTGTGGAAATTGGTTAACGATTAACCTATGATATTATTGATGGAAATTAATTAACATTGAATCAATATTATTATGTAACATATCATTATATGGTGAAATTATATAACAAGATTTAAAATATATTAAAACACATTTTAACATATTCAACAACCTAATCATTAAAAATTACTAACATGTCAATAAACATTTTATTCAAGACATAAGGATTAACAAATTGAACACATTAAATCTAGCAACCTACAAACAATTTTATATTTTGCAAACCAATTCATTATAAAGTACTTACTCGTTAGATTGCAAACAATCTTACGCGTGGCTCGCTTTCGTCGGAATGCCTCGCCGGACTGAAGGATCTGCCTCGCTGGATTGCTTGCTGGCCGATCAGAATGAATTTTTCGGATGGGACATGTGAGGTTACAGATTCCTTGCGCCTAACTGGAGCGCCTCACCTGTGCAAGAGGCTAGAGGAGACCTGGACCCACGTGCTAGAAACAGTGTACTGCACGGAAAAGGAATAGGACCCGCATGGGAGCAAAGGCCCTCCTGGGGTTCACTATCTGGCCAGTTTGAGTCTTCTTCGCTCCTCGCTCGTTTTTCTTCAATTCTTGGCCGATTTTCTATAAAAAAAAATCACTCAAACACCATGATTTGAGTCAAGAGGGTGGGCTCTTTAGACTGAACATCGATGGAAAGGGCAACTCTCAAAGACGAATCAAGAAAATCAAGAAACAACTTTCTTGATTTCTTTCTCTCTCAACTCACTCGGCAAAAGAACACACACAAGAGGACTTTGTCAAGATTAATGATTAGGGTTCGTTTTAGGGTTTCATAAATTCCTATTTATATTTGAGAGAGCGGGCTTTACTTAAGTCAATATATAATCTTGACCCATTAGTCAAACTTAAGCCCAATATTCTTTTAAATGAGTATTTGAAAAAAAATCCAGCCTAATTCTTTAATTATGGCCGGCCATACACTTATATTATTTCCAAAATTTATTTGATTTATTTATGAAGTAATATTTAATAAATTTAGAACATCTCATTTATTTAATGACAAGTCAATAATTCTTTTCTTACTTGAGCTTCTCAAGGTAGTCGAAACGAGAAAATATTTGTTTTCATCTTTTATATATTTGAATCATCAAATCATATCATTATCTATATAATAACATAATATGATTCATTAAATAAATGTAATGATAAATAACTAATTATTCATTTAATTACTTAGAAAATAATATTCTTAGAGTAAATCACAATTTATATTCAATGAGAAAATCAAATCGTTCGAGTTCAATAAATCTCGTTCGATAGTCTATCATTGAGAATTTATGGACCCACGTGAACGAAGTTTTAGAATAAATATTGGACTCAAAAGTTCACAAACGATTTCCGTCTTTTAATTCTTAATATTAGTCAATTCCACATGAACAACGTTTTAGAATAAATTGAAGTTGCATATGACCCGACGGCTTGTGTCATAACGTTGTCGTGTTAGGTTATGTGATTCACAGATACGGAATTCGTGTTGAAAAAATGCTAATGCATTAGTATCACACTATGCTTTGTTATGAGAGTGTGCATGAATAAACCAGGCCTGGTATTCATCGAATAGTACATTCTTCGATTAAAAAATGCGACATGTAAAGACATATCACTCTATATTTTTCTCATTCACAAATAACAAAGGAGTTAGTGAAATAATAACTCAGTTGTAAAACGGTAACTTTACATTCCTTTGAGTTACTGATACACATGAAGGGTAATATAGTAAAATACTTTGTGGATCTAGGGAAGAATTGTTTTATCACATCAAATGGAAAATAAACGGATATGAACTTAGAGAGTTTCAATATTAGTCCTTTAGTGGAATCGACTAATATTAAAAATTAAAACACGGAAAACATTTGTGAACTTTTGAGTCCGATCTTTATTCTAAAGCATCGTTCATGTGGGTCCATAAGGTCTCGGTGATAGATTCTCAGACGAGATTTATTAAAACAGAATGATTGATTGTTCTCATTGAATGTAAATTGTGATTTACAGTAGGAAAATTATTTTCTAAATAATTAAATAAATAATTTGTTATTTATCATTACATTTATTTAATGAATCATATTATGTTATTATATTGATATAATGTAATTTGATGATTCAAATAAATAAAAGATGAAAATAAATATTTTCTCGTTTCGTATTATTTTGAGATGTATGAAAAGAATAAATGACTTATCATTAAATAAATGAGATGTTCTAAATTAATTAAAGATTATTCTCGAAATACATCAATTAGGGAAATATGTTTAATTATGGCCGGCCCTATTTAATTAATTATGGCTGATTATTAATTTAAATAACTCATTAAAAGTTGAAAAGAGCTTAAGATTAATATTGGGTTTGACCTAACTTAAACCTGTTAACTCTCTAATATAAATAGAGAATTTTTGAGTAACCCTAACCCTAATTCCAATATAGATCACTCGGCCAAAACCCTGTCTCCCTTGTGAGGAAGTTGGCCAAGAGAATTGAGAGAGATAAGTAATCAAGAAATCGTTTCTTGTTTTCTTGATTCAACTGTTGAGTGTTTCATATTCCCGTTATTCAATTAAAGAGCCCACCCTCTTAAATCTCCCACAAAATATGAGATCCATATCCCTGAATCTTTTGTGGTGTTTGAGTGGCTTGTATTTTCAAAGAACGAGGTCATAACGCAAAGGAATTGGACGAGGCACATCGAGGTGCATTTCGGCCTCTCAACCGGGCGGACTAACCTGACAGCTCACTGGCCGGACTGCCCTCCCAGGTACGCTTAAGCAACCACGAATGTGATGTGCGTCTCCAGCCCTCTCCAAGCCTCCATCACCTAGCCTTAGGTGTTTTCCTGTTTCCTGCACCGGTGTGGTGCTCCAGATCAACTCGAGGAGCTCGTTGTCGCGCAGGCCCACAGGTTCCACCTGGCAGATCCATCCGGCCAGTGAAATCTGGGGCCTGCTTCTGTAGTCCGGCGAGAAGGCATCCGGCGAGACAACCTCTCCCATCCGGCGAGTTGTGCGCTTTTCAATTCGGCGAGGTGAATCGACGAGGCATTCCGACGAAAGCGAGCCACGCACGAGATTGTGTACAGTCTCATGTGTAAGTGCTTTCTAACGACTTGGTTGTCAATTTTATAAACTATTTATATAGGTTACTAGATTGAATTGTTCAATTGTCGTTTGTATGTCTAAAATAAAATATTTATGGACATATAGTAATAATGCATAGGTTAATTAAATATGTTAAAAATAGTTTTTAATATATTAGGTCACATTATATATTTTTTCCATATTTAGATATGTTATATAATTTTAGTATTTAATCGTTAAATAAGTTCCAATATTATGTTACTAAATAGTAGGATTAAGATCCCGAAACAATCTGGTTTTGAGATATAGTGAGATTGATTGTGCTAACTCATATTTCTTATTTGTCTTGGAGATTATGTTTTGGAAGACTACAGTTTCATACTCGAGTACTCAAGTCAGACGAACCACTAAGACGGAGCACGCGCTGGATCAAACTTTTATGTAGCTGAGCCAAAATGCATGTAAGTGTTATAACAAAGTAGCTCGTCCAAAATTAAAATTTGAAGTTTTATTTAATTTATTGAAAGGGTCTATTAGCTAAATACCTAGAAATAGTTTTACCTATATCAATGTACCCAACGTTACGTTAATTTTTCGTAAATACCCATTAGATTTTGTTTACGGAAATTTTCTGACTATTTTCGCTATTTTTTATTCCCGCCTACCATTGGCGCTAAAATGTAAGTAAACGAAATAATCTTGTAAAATTTTCAAATCGAAAATAATTAGTGGAAACCATTTATGTTGACGGTTTGAAGGGTATTTTTGACCCAATAATCTTTTAAGCAACTTTAATAGGGTATTTACACAAAATTAACGAAACATTGGGTATAATGCAATTCGTAAAGGTAAACATGGGTAATCAGCTAATTTTTTGTTATTTAAATGGGCTGGGCCCAAGTAAATATTACGAAAAACAAATATTTTGAAAAATAATTCATTTTTCCATTGAAACATAGGATTATGTTCAACTAACATCCATGAACTAATTTTATTAGGTTCATCTTGTTTTGATTTATAAAGAGTCAATAAGGATACGATCAACACCAATCAAACCATGTTTGTGATGCTTGTTTATTTAATTTCTTTGATATGGTTGTTTGCTATAATAATTTATATAATGTATCGTGTGTTTATGGCTATCATGAGATTTCATTCATATAAAAAATTATCTACTTGGATTAGGATAGATAATTAATGAATGAGTAGAACGGATCTGAAAGCTTTGTCACAAAGCCGATAGAGGCTAAGCTCGTATTTAATAAAACCTATTGTCTCACCTTCTCAACTGGGAGCTTTTCCGTGTAGGTATTTTTGAGGTTAATCAATACTAGATGTAACAAAATACCTAAAACCTAAGATATATCGAAACATATGTTTTTAAGGGTAGTTTAGAAACACTCGAGTTTTTAATATGATTTAGTAAACTCATAGTGGATCACCTATATTAATGTTAATTCTAGGAAAATTAAAATACTATTAGTATATTGAGTCTTGGGCTTCCAACATTGATACAACACCGTGAGCATGAAAGATTCATGTGTGACCCGCACTCTTTTAAGAGACGGAAGGTCTATTTCAGGACAGTCTTTCATGATTCCCATGCCAAGGTTGTATCTCTGACAATAGCTGGGAGGGTTGAACTCTGCATGTACTAGCTAAGTTAGTGCGTATGGGCTAGACTTTTTTCACTGAAATGTTGGGTCGACTCATGTATGAATCAACCAATGGTTACTCATATGGCCAAAGTATTCCTATAAATTGGTAATTAGTGAGCATAGTTATGAAGGGTACTTGTATTATGATTGCTCACTAATAAAAGATGTTTCTAATGTTCACTAGATGCACTCTGTTATGCCACCATAGTGGAACGGACTGTGACTATTGGTAATTACTATGGAAAATAAAATATGGGTCATTTAATACATTAGTATTTCTCCCCGTGCTTGTAAAGCATTATATTTTTATTTCCTAAATATATGTGGAAAATAAAATCAGGGTCCTTTAATGTAATTGTATTTAATTATTTTCACCACGACTTTGAACTATAATATGTTAAATGAAATAATGGAAAGAAAGATGCAGAAATGAGAGTGTGTTATTGACTATATGAAGTCAATGACCGATAGAATGAATCTGATCGGTCTCCTTGACACACACATAGACAAAGCTACTCGAGTTGCGATTTTCCTTGAATCTCTTTCTAATGAGTACTCCGGCTTTAAATAGGACTTTCGAGGAAGGTTCTTAAGGTGTGCCATGAAGACGTTCCAAGGTGAACTTCTAAGTTGGCGAGATGAACTGATAAGGCAAGCTTGCCTTAGTCAATTGCATTTTGATATGGCAATAAACTGATGACTCCTCTCATATATCATAACCATTAGAGAATGTTCTCGCAGAGGGAGAGCCTTCATACATTGATATCTCCGATTTGGAAATGATTATTTGATATTGGATTCAGTTTATTTTATTCCTTGTTTCTGTAGAAACATAATTTCAGTTTCTAAATTTCTTAAACAAAACTTTTTTTTGTCTATGAATGAGAATGCTATTAGTGTTTCTCACTTATGCAATTGTTTATATGTTTTAACTCCCAAAAAGATATGTTTATTTAATGTAGAAATGTTTAAGGTAGCTAAACCCACTTTTAAAAAAGAATTAAACTATCTAGTGACGAGCAAACCTATTTATGGCACTTAAAACTTGGTCATATCAATATAAAGAGACTAGAGAGACTTTCGAGACTCGGACCATTCAAACAACTTCAAGTGACAACTCTGCCTCTTTGTTAATCATGTATAAAAGGAAAAATGACTAAGCCAATTTTTACTGGAAAATGATTAAGAGACACCGAACCTCAACAACTAATTAATTCTAATGTTGGGGACCGATGAGTGAAGCTGCGAGGGACAGTTACAAATATTTCGTCACATTTACTAACAATTAGTCTAGATATGGTTTCATTTACTTAATGCACAAAAAAATGAAACTTTTCATAAGTTCAAAGAATTTCATGCTTGTGTTGAGAACAAATTAGGTGAGACTATTAAGACTTTCCGATCAGATAGGGGAGGTGAGTTCTTAGATACAAAGTTGACGAATTATATGCAGGAACATGGAATTATTTTACAGCTATTGGCTCTTGGTAACCCACAACAAAATGGTGTTATTGAAAGGAAAAATATAACTTTATTGGACATGGTAAATCCATGATTAGCTATTCTTCACTTTCTAAAACCTTCTAAGATTATCCATTAAAGACTTCGATTCATATATTAGATCATGTTCCATCTAAATCTGTGTCCAAAACTCCCATGGAAATGTGGAACATAGCTAATGGTAGTTTGCGCTATTTTTTAGTATAGTGTTGTCCTACTCATGTCTTGAAAAAGAAATCGAACACCCTTGAACTAAACAAACTTATATTTTTTTGTTGGTTACACTAAAGGGACAAAGGGTGGTATCATTTATGATAATAATGATGGGAAAACTTTTGTTTCTACTCATGTTAATTTTCTTGAAGATGATTATGTTAAAAACCATAAACCTCGTAGTAAAGTTTGTTGGAATAGGTCTGTGGTTAAGAAAAATTTATCAATTATATCAATGGCGGAATATAAAAATTTCTTTTACTTGTAAAACAATTTTTACTAACCTAGAAAAAGTGCAGATACATGTTATAAATTAAAAACATTATTTAATCTACTTGAATTCTAACCTTTCTTGTGTCTTCAAACTTGAAGCGTCTTGGGAAAGGTGTGTCTTCTCTTCTAGCTCGATTCCTTCACTTGTAGTCTTGAAAATTACAATAAAGAAAATATTACAATAAAGACTTTATAAAGATTTATATATTACATCAATATGTAAATAAACAATTTTTTGGTGGGCATCTCTGCCAATATTATGGACCAGAAAATATTGTATGGGGTTCAAATCCGACAATCATTTGACGTCATTTGACAAACTTTGACGAGATCGGACGACCTCTGAATTTGTTTTGACGAGATTCAATTTTTTCTTATATCGTCCAATAGTATTGATACTAAAGCTCATTTTTGTTGATTATGTGTTTTTTATGATCATTTTGCAGTTTAAGAGGATATGGAAAGATGACTTATGGGTGTTCAAGAATACACAAAAAAAATTAACATTCGTTTATTAGTGAAAAATATGGTAATTACATGTGGTTATTACTCTGCTACAACATGTGACTAAATAATGCAATTCACGTTTGTTAATTAAATTCAACATTCGTTTATTAGTGGAAATTATGGTAATTACATAGTGATGTCTCGAGCAGTTAACATATCAAAGAGATTTTAATAGCTTATAAATTCAGGATGCATCTATAACATAATCCAAATTCGTACAAGGTTCGTAAGATTAGCCGAATGATCGAGAAATTGTGAAAATCGAGTCAATTATGATATACGATGTTAATTTTTTCAGCGTATAAAAGTTGATTAAGACGATAATGATAACTAGAGAGCTTTTAGTACTCGAGTATCATAAAATAATGAAAATGCCCACAATATCAAATAGAGACAAGATAGAAAATTTGCATAAAAAATAATTGTGATTGAGGTAATTTGAAAATGCAAACAATGCTTAGTAGGGCGTATTAGTAAACATATATTCATTTTGTAAACTCATATGTGTTTGAAAATATAAAGCTTTGACATCTTATGATTATCGAAAATAAACTTTAGACCCATGAACAAAAAATACTTTTTGAAGCAAATAAATTGTTTCTCTCTTTTTTTTCGAAGCAAATATAAACTTTTCTCTCCATTTACATTTATTGTATAGTTTGAATGATTTAATACTATTTTAACTTATTTTAGAGTTATTTCTTTGGGATTATTTGATGATTTAGCCTAAGGTTTAGAAGTAAAGAATTTAAAATCCACATTTTTAATGAATACATTTTCGATAATATTCGATGAAATAAATAAATAAATTTGGGCAAGCTCCGCGGATTTTTTATGGATTTCGATAAATTCTGATGAATTCAGATGAAATGATGACTTCCGATGAATTTATTTTCGGTGAACTTCGCCGAATTGTGATCAGTTGAGATGAATCCAATAATTTTTAATGAACTCTGCCGGATTCCGATGAAAAAATTTAATATTTTTTATTCGATAGATTTTGATAAATTAAGATGAACTCCGATTTTTTTTAAGAATATGTTGGTCCAAAATTGAGTCAATAGTCTAATTTTGAATAGAATTGATATAGGTCATCTTGTACATTCAAAAAGAAAATAATGGAATGAGCTCTTCTATTAGGCATTTTGTGCCTGACAAAATTATTTTTTCGTGAAGCCAAAAGTAGGAAATACCATTTACGTGGATAAGTGGAAAAAATCGGGGGCACGTGGAAGAGAAATAAAGTATTTATTTCCGTTTAAAATTGTAGGTTTAATTTTGTACGTCCATTTTCTTATAATTTGATGATCAATAGTCAATTATTTATATATTTATTTATATATTCAACCCTATTCAAAGTTTCACTATAAATACACTCGATGTTATTATAATTTTTTGAAGTCATATTTTACCTTAAAACAAATTCTGCAAACAATCTCTTTAACTCTTTTTCTTTATCACAAGTGGATATTTCCATAAAGTCTCGCGAAATTGTCACATCATTTAAGTTACGAAAGGCTATTTGACAATAAATGAAAGGAGAATTTCCCGTTTACACACATAATATTATTTGGCGCAAACGAATAAGTAATTCCTTATATATTTCTAGTTTGAGTGATAAAATGGTTTATCTTTAATATTTTCAACACAATGAAGCTCACAAATGACAGTGATCTTAGTAAATCTATGTAGCTAATAATTAATTAATGAAAAATCTCTCCTTAAAATTTTATTGATTTATAAAAAAAAAATTATAAAAGAAAATACTCTACGTCATCTGGTTATATTGAAATTTGAAAAGAGAAGAGTTAATAACCATTGATTAATCGTCGAACACACTTACCTAAGTTTTGAACCATTCGATTGAGCAAAAAAAGAGGAACCGGCTCAGCTGAGTCGAGTAATACTTTATTAACCATCAAAAGGTGGATCTTTAGTTCGATTAAATCTTCTTAATCTCTGAATGATGAATATACATGAGTATTCCTTTCTTTTCAAGATATAGGTCCACTAGAATAAATTTCATGGCTAAAGTAGGAGCAACCTTTATGGCGTAGACAAATGGAAAATTATGATATTGCTGACCTTTTAGGCATCATAATACTTGATAAACTTCTCAATTTTTTTAATGCACCAGCCTAATTCTTTAACAGCGACAGATCCTACTTTTTTTTTCAATTTTTATTCTTTGCTAAAAAGTGAGAGATTCAACTTTACTTGAAGCAATTGTTTCCCATTTTCTGAATTCATTTTGTTAAAGACAATTCTCTCTTTTTCTGAATTTTTTTCCATTAAACAAATAAAACCATGTCCACAATTTTATCTTATTTCTATAATTACTTTTATCATTTTCTTAACTTATTTTTTTTCTTCCATAATCACAGTTTATAAACAATGAAGTGTTATAACTTTCACAATCACATGACACACCCTAATTCATAACTTATTTTCCATCTATATAAAAGGCAGAAAAACAAAAATAAAATAAAAAAATTGACTCATGTCCACAACACTCTTACGTTCCAATTCCAATCTTACCATTTTTACTTTCACTTTTATTTTGAATCATTTGTAATATTTTGTCTAATTAAAAATAAGGGTAATTTTCGTATATACCCAATTAAATTATAGCAAATTTGGATATACTCAACGTTTTGTAAAAAAGTCATATATACTGTAAATAAGTCGTAAATAACCAGACGAAAATACCAAAAAAAATTATTAAAAATTAAAAAAATATAAAAAAATAAATTAAATGTAAATAGATGTAAACGAATTTCTCTGGTTATTTACGATTTGTTTACAAAACGTTGGGTATTTACGACTTGTTTACAAAACGTTGAGTATTTACGACTTGTTTACAAAATGTTGAGTATATCTAAATTGATAATGTTTAAAGTGGGTATAGAGTTATTTTTTTGTAAAATTCTGACATTAGTGGACATAAGCGTTTATCTTTTTTTTACATCAATAACTTTAAAGTATAAATTAAGGCATTGCTACATTTGTATTATTATTGTCTTCACTTATTATTGCTGACATAAACAGTTGTACCAACGCTTTGTTTTATCACGACTTTACACTCCGAAGTCATTAAACATCAGTTTAATTTCATTACATATTTAATAATACAACACATGGTGCAACTTCCTTTTCAATTAACACACAAGTCTTCCTTTTTGTGTCTTGCACCTTGACCATTGAATTAGGAATTAATCGTGTAAAATTGGTATTGCTAAATGAATAAATAATATAATTTTTACCAAGTAGTAAGTTACTAAATCCGTACTATATTAACCACTACATTAGTTGTGCATTAACAACACGATGTCTGTTGGACAAAAACAAAAAAAGTATTGAATTATGCAAGTTGATTAATTAATTGAGCAGAAGGAAGGACACACTTGAAATGTCTCTATATATATTGTTTAATAAACAAAATAAATAAAGAAAGAAAGAAAGAAATAGATTTTGAGAATATCCTAAGACGAGAAGAAGAGGGGCATGTAATAACAAAAGTGTACAACCCACACACCACTTTCTCGACAAGAGTCTTTCGCTCACTCTCTCACACTCTTTTCTTTCGTCTTACTTGGAAATGGACATCTCATCCGCAAAACCGCCTTCTTCTTCTTCTTCTCTCTCCACAAACTAACAAACGCCATTATAACGCCTCTCTCTCTCTCTCTCTCTCTCTCTCTCTCTCTCTCTCTCTCTTCTTCGCACCGAGAACCGCCATGCCGAGACTGATAGTAGAGGTCCACAACGCGACGGACCTGACGCCGAAGGACGGCCACGGCACGGCGAGCCCCTTCGTGGAAGTGGAGTTCGAAGGCCAGCAACAGAAAACGCAGACGAAGCAGCAAGACTTGAATCCGCAGTGGAACGAGACTCTAGTCTTCAACGCCGCTGAGGATCTCCTTCGCGGCGGCGGCGGCTCCGTCGAGATCACCGTCTGCAACGACCGGCGCGACAAGAGCCACCGGAAGAACTTCCTCGGCCGCGTCAAGATCTCCGCCTCCTCGCTCCCTCTCTCCGCCTCCGAAGCTTCGGTGCAGAGGTACCCCCTCGACAAGCGCGACCTCTTCTCCCACGTGCAGGGAGACATCGCTCTGCGGATCTACGCCGACGCCGCTCTCTCCGCCGAGCCTGAACCGCCATTGCAGGAGATCAACACGAACCGGATTTTCCACGCCGATGTCCCGCAGAATCACCAGCTCCCGCACGAGCACGACGCCGATCCCGACCGGATCTTCAAAAGCAAGAAGAAGAAGAAGGAGAAGGAGGTGAGAACGTTTCACTCGATCGGAACCGGCGCTCCGCCGCCTTCATCTGCGGCGGAGAAGCCATCTCCCGCAGTTCCTCCTCCTCAGATGTTCGAGGTCCGGCGAGACTTCGCGCAGGTGGCGCCGCCGCAGCCGGCGACGGTGATGCGGATGCAGATGCCTCGGCCGCAGAATCCAGAGTTCGGACTAGTAGAAACGAGTCCACCGCTCGCAGGGAGGCTCCGACGGCGAGGCGGCGGAGACAAGACGGCGAGCACGTACGACCTGGTCGAGCAGATGCACTTCCTCTACGTCTCGGTGGTGAAAGCTCGGGATCTGCCGGTGATGGACATCTCCGGTAGCGTGGATCCGTACGTGGAGGTGAAGCTGGGGAACTACAAAGGCGTGACTCGTCACGTGGAGAAGAACCAGAACCCCGCCTGGAAGCAGATCTTCGCCTTCTCGAAGGAGCGGCTGCAGTCAAACCTGGTGGAGATCACGATCAAGGACAAGGACTTCGGGAAAGACGACTTCGTGGGGAGAGTGATATTCGACCTCACGGAGGTTCCGATTCGGGTGCCGCCGGACAGCCCTCTGGCCCCGCAGTGGTACAGGCTGGAGGACAAGCACGGGGCCAAGACCCGGGGCGAGGTCATGCTGGCCGTTTGGATGGGGACTCAGGCGGACGAGTCGTTCCCTGAGGCCTGGCATTCCGACGCCCACAGCGTGAGCCACGTACACCTCGCCAACACCCGCTCCAAGGTCTACTTCTCTCCCAAGCTCTACTACCTCCGAATCAATGTCATGGAGGCTCAGGACCTCGTCCCTTCCGATCGTGGCCGCGCCGTTGACGCCTACGTCAAGGTTGGCATCGAGCACTGCACTTCTGTTACCATTTCCTGATCCTGAACCAAATACAAGCTTTTCGATTGCTTTGTTCTCTTGTGTTTTCAGCACAGCTTTCTTCAGGTGAAATCTTTAGGGGTTTAAACTTGTCAGCCAGCCCAAATTGAATTTTGACATCGGTAATGCGTAAAACCGATTAGTTTTAAGTCATGTAAAGAGAAATTTTTTTTAGTAAAATGATTAGAATACGCCTACGTCAAGGTTGTTGAAACCATTCCCTTTTTTCTCTTTCTCGAAATTGGTAAAAATACTTAAAAAGAGAGGTTATGTTTCCTGAAACAGGTTCAGCTAGGGAACCAGGTGCGGATAACAAGGCCATCGGCGACGAGGATGGTGCACGCGGTGTGGAACGAGGAGCTCATGTTTGTGGCCTCGGAGCCGTTCGAGGACTTCGTGGTGGTGAGTGTGGAGGAGCGCGTGGGCCCGGGGAAGGACGAGGTCATGGGCCGCGTGATCCTCTCAGTTCGAGAAGTCCCACACCGCTTGGAGAGCAGCAAGCTCCCCGAGGCCCGGTGGTTCAGCCTCATGCGTGGCTCCTCGTCGGAGGAGAAAAAAGAAAAATTCTCCAGCAAGATCCAGCTCCGGGTGTGCCTCGAGGCCGGGTACCACGTTCTGGACGAGTCCACCCACTTCAGCAGCGACCTTCAGGCCTCGGCCAAACAGCTTCGCAAGAGTAGCATCGGAATCCTCGAGCTCGGGATCCTCAGCGCGAGGAACCTCCTTCCCATGAAGGCCAAGGAAGGGCGAACCACGGACGCTTACTGCGTCGTCAAGTACGGGAGCAAGTGGGTCCGGACTCGAACCTTGCTGGACACGCTCTCCCCTCGCTGGAACGAGCAGTACACGTGGGAGGTGCACGACCCTTGCACGGTGGTCACGGTCGGGGTGTTCGACAACTGCCATGCGAACGGTGGCGAGACTGGGGCGAGAGACCAGCGGATCGGGAAGGTTCGAATCCGTCTGTCGACTCTGGAAACGGACCGAGTCTACAGCCACTACTACCCGCTGCTGGTTCTCCAGCCGGGGGGGTTAAAGAAGCACGGCGAGCTTCAGCTCGCGGTTCGCTTCACCTGCACCGCCTGGGTCAACATGGTGGCCCAGTACGGCCGGCCTCTCCTTCCCAAGATGCACTACGCCCACCCGATCTCAGTCAAGCACATCGACCTCCTCCGCCACCAAGCCATGCAGATCGTGGCGGCCCGGCTGGGGCGCGCCGAGCCTCCGCTTCGGCGGGAGAACGTGGAGTACATGCTGGACGTGGACTACCACATGTGGAGTCTCCGCCGGAGCAAGGCCAACTTCCAGAGGATCATGGCGGTGCTTTCCGGCGTCTCCTCCATGGTGCGGTGGGCGGAGGAGATTTGCCGGTGGAGGAATCCGGTGACCACATGCCTGGTCCACCTCCTTCTTTTGATGCTCCTCTGCTACCCGGACCTGATCCTCCCCACCGCCTTCCTCTACCTCTTCGTCATCGGGGCCTGGAACTACCGGTGGCGGCCGAGGCACCCGCCCCACATGGATGCGCGGCTCTCACAGGCGGACTTCACCCACCCGGACGAGCTCGATGAGGAGTTTGACACGTTCCCAACCTCGCGCTCGCCGGACGTGGTGCGGATGCGCTACGATCGCCTCCGGAGCGTGGCCGGACGAGTCCAGACGGTGGTCGGAGACCTCGCCTCGCAGCTCGAGAGGACGCAGGCGCTGCTCAGCTGGCGGGACCCGAGAGCCACCGCCATCTTCATCCTCTTCTCTTTGCTCTGGGCGCTCTTCATCTACGTCACTCCTTTCCACCTTGTGGCTCTCCTTCTTGCTCTCTACTGCCTTAGGCACCCTCGCTTCCGATCCAAGACGCCTTCCGTTCCTGTCAACTTTTTCAAGAGATTGCCCGCCAAGTCCGATATGCTGCTCTGATTCTTCCCTTTTTTTTTTACAATAATAATGGATTTCTTTTTTTGCTCTCTATTTGCCCCACCAAATAAGATTCTCCCCGTCCCGTTTCGTTTCTTTTACCGTGTATATGCTTTACTGACAACCCACTATTTGTCTTTTCTTTTTGGGGCCTCGCTCGGTCATTAATATATATTAGTACTCGAACTGTTTAGATTCAAATTACGCAGACGTGGAAGAAATAAAATAGTTTCACAGGACGGAACTGAGAAGGATACATCATCATTGAATCATGATAAACAAATAAGTAGTAGTCGTACAACAAAATAAAATGCATACACGGTAAAACAAATCAAAATCAAAATATGAATCTGAGTTTCTTACTCTTTCAAGTCCTGATTCCAAGGTGTACTAGTAGTGCTACGATAATCAAGAAGCTCACGATAATCCCACCCACCAAAACTCTATCAGTGGCATTCCATGAGTCCTTGCACTCATAAACTCCAAAATTTTGCCTCTTCTCGATCCCCGAAACAAATTCGCTCTCCTTTTTCTGAACACGGCTCTTCCGATTCCTAAGAAACCACCCAATGACGTTTCTGCTGCCACGGCCTAGATCTTCTGGGACAGGGTTCACGGTAGTTCCTCCACAGCTTCCCTCTCCACAACCACAAATATCTTGCGCTGTTGAAGATGTACAACACGAGTTTCCAGGGTCAGAGCACGGGCTGCAATTTTCTTCCTCGGTGAACTCTCCCTTTCTCGTATTCTTTTTGTACTTAACATCCTCAAGGGTCTCTATAACTTCCCCGAAAACCGACCATCTTCCCACAGATGTTATCTTCACAATGGCTGACGTACCCAGCAAGTTATCATCAGGAGCGACTATAAGCACCTGCACATATCCCTTGGTATGTCCAACCTAGGGCGAAACCAGTCAAAATTTTAAAAAACTACAATATGATGTTATCTCATGCATGGAATGTAAAAATATTAGCCGTGGTCTGAGTTACCAGGTGAACTCCGTCTGCTGCGATTTCAGTAATCCAAATTCTCTCGACCCTCCCTTCCATTCCATTATAAGGTGTGAAAGCTTCGAAAACAGATGTGAGTTCACGGCTCCGCTTCTTCACTGTCATGCTGGGGACCTTCTTCATCCTAGCAGCAGGTGTCCCTGGAATCCAGAGAAACAAGCTATATATATGTGATCTGTAATAAATAAAATGAGTATCTCAATCCCAAGAGACGAACCTGGGCGAGGATAGAATTGCGATATATGAACTTGGGAAAGCTTGTAATCCTTGATAAGGCCAACAGTTTGAGCAAAATCTTCATCCGTCTCACCTGCAAATCACATTGCTTTCGCATGAACTCGTGTCTCGCTTTTTTCTTTTAAACCATTTATACACTAGAAATAAAGATATGAAACAGATGGTAGGATCTTTAGACAGAAAGCAGTGGGAAGAGAATTATAATTTGAGTAATGGAAAGAAATGAAAATAATAAAAAATTACATTTGATTTACAAAATAATTGGATAATTAGCCAACGTAAACATAAGAGATTTGGATTAAGCCAACTTTTGCTAATTTGTTGTAAATAGCCAGCGTACTTACGTGGCATACTTATATCGAAATTCTCTTATCGGTTTGCCCTTTTCGTTATTGTTAATTTGTTGTAAATTTTTGTGCTAAATTGGTCCAAAAGAATTTGTAAAATCGTTTGGGTCGACCATTTATCAAATGTGGGCTATATCCAAAATCCATGTAGTTTATATGGCTAGTAATTACAATAACCCTTTAATTTATGTCATGGAAAACAGTATTAATATAAAATGTACTTTGGATACAAGCTCCAAGTATAATATTAATGATTTCAACGAACGGGCTTGAACATACCCGGAAATCCACAAATGATATCAGTTGCAATCTGCATATCTGGCACAAGCTCAGTCAAGGTATCCACCACAGTCCTAAACTCACCCACAGTGTACTCTCGATTCATAGCCTGAGATCAATTTATAGTTGTCTCAGAAAATATACAACAAACATGGAACATGAACTTCCGTCTACGAAGAGAAACTCAATATTGTCAGCAACATGCTTATTCGAAGGAAAACACTAGATAAGATTGGTTCACTATTCAAAAAGTGAGAAGCAAATCGAAAAGTCTTTCTCCTCACCAAAATGACTAATTTATGCTAAAAATAATCAAATATATATATATATATATATATATATATATATATAATGAAATCAAATTAAGAAATTACTAGTTTACTCTTCTGGATTCTAACAGAAAGTGGTACTTACAGTCAAGACCGCATCACTGCCGGACTGAACTGGCACATGTAAGAAAGAGTAGACACAAGGGTGGCGAAGAACATCTGCTATCTCTTTCAAGTGCTCTAAAATGAAAGGGGGGTTTGTCATACCCACTCGAAGCATGGTGCTTGCATCAGGTGGAAGTTCCGCAACTATGGCCTTCAACAAGTTTGGAAGGTTCGTTCCAATGTCGCGTCCTGTATGAATTCCGCATTGGTAAAAACAGTATTTTACTTACTTATTTTCCTTTCTTTAATTTTTATATCACATCTAAATACGTCCTTTAGTCTAATGAGACGAGTTTCTGTGGATTTAATTCGTCGCAGAGTGGTGCAACTGGAAAGAGATTGGTTACCCAATCCGATTATGACTCTGACTTTATTAGTACTAGCAATTAATGTACAAAGAGAAATTAACCCAAAAAAAACTAATTTCTTATTATTTCGGCTAAAAGCTCCAGAGTGTAGAAGTTACCATAAGCTCCAGTATCTTCACTGCTCAACCATATCTCTTTAACTCCATCATCGACGACAGATTTAACACGTTGAACCTGCAGTAGTTCAACAACTTAAAGAACATTTTGAATTAAAAATCTCAAGCCAAATGAAAAGAACCAGGCGTCTTAGGACTCACGAGGCTATCAATAGTATAACTCCCTAAGTGACCCCGGGCGTGTTTTGTTTTGCAATAAGTGCAGGCTCCTAAGCAACCGACATTAATCGGAAGAATCTCCACAAACTTGTTCTTTCTCACCTGAGCACCGAACAATCAAAGTTAGAAAAAATGGTGTCTAGATATAACCCTGCAACAAAAAAAACGAGGGACTATATGTTACCTTTGGAAGGTCTAGCGCAGGGAGAGTTTTGCGGGTCAGAAGGCGAACCTCATGACCCTTGAGCGTCTCTTCGACAACTTCAACAACACGATCGATTTGCTGAACTCCCACTACACTGACCCCTTCTAACTCCTTCAGATCTTTGCTTCCTTGAGGCACACACCCAGCCACTACCAGCGGCTTGTTTGCCTTTTTGCCCTTACTCAACAGCGTGTCCATCGCTGACTGACTCGGGGACTTCACCGTGCATCTGAATCAGTACACGGAAAAAGGACCCATCAACATTTTACAGTAAAAGCCTTCCAACTTTGAAGCACTACTTATCGAGAATGAAAGAATTAAATACAAAAATATTGGGTAATTAGCCAATATAAACATCAGAGATTTGGATTTAGTAAGCGTTTTGTTAATTTGTTGTAAATAGCCAGCGTGCTTACGTGAATCAGTACACGAAGAGGACCGATTATCATTTACAGTAAAAGCCTTCCAACTTTATAGCACAACTAATGGAGAATGAAAGAATAATATAAAAAAATTGGGTAATTGGCCAACATAAACATAAGAGATTTGGATTTAGCCAACGTTTTGTTAATTTGTTGTAATTAGCAACTGTGCTTACATGACATATTTATTTCGAAATTTTCTTACCAGTTTGTCTTTTTTGTTTTTGTAAACTTTTGAGGTAAACGGGTCCAAAAAGAAATCTTAAATAGTTTGGCCCGATCATTTACCAGTAATTTACCAAACGTGAACTATATTACATTAATCCGAATAAATATGGAATAATATGAATTTTCAAAGCTCGTGAAAGAGAAATTGTTAAAGCTTTTACGTGTTTATGAGCCACAAATCTGCAATGTCGGGATCGTCGCTTAACGAGTACCCAAATGCCGAAAGCTGACCAGCCATGTACTCACTATCGCTCTGAAACATCGAGAAAACAAGTCAAGCAATATACATATACGTATTTATATGTAAGATCTTCTATGCTTGTATGGAATCTGGCTACTTGTGAACGCAAAAAAAAAATCAGAAGCCTGAGATCTCCTCTAATAATATGGAGTCGCGCGAAACAAGAAATAAAATTCAATTTCAAGTTCGATGTATTTTGTACTCATTGCAACGTATAAGGAAAATAGTTTGACGATAAATTCGAGTCTGAACTGATATAAACTTACCTGGTTGTGAGAGCATCCAAAGGTTTTGATGAATATCGTCTGCCATAAAGACAAGAGAGAGAGATGTGAGATGTGAAGCAGTCACGGAGAAGAGCATGAGAGAGTAAAAAAAAAAGAGAGAGACCTGAGTGCCGGGGATTTTAGAAGCAAAAGCATTGTTGTTGGACGGAAGCGAAATCAGAGGCTTCTTGATTTTCTTTTGATTGACTCCTACGGAGTTGACCGGGAAACGGAAACCGGGAGGAGCTCCGCCATCTGTTCCGGAGAGCAAGTCCTCGATGTCGTCCATTTTTCTACTTCCGACTAAAACCCCAACTCCACGAACTCAACAAACTAGAGGAGCTTTTCAGAGAGAGAGAGAGAGTGAGAATCTCGTTTTGGGAGTAAGGCCCAGAAATCAAATGTTAGCCTTTTCAAGCCCATTCCAATCGCTCTCACCCGGTCTCAGCCAATCTCGGCACATATCTAAAATACTTGATATTTTACTTTATTTTTATTTTTTTAGGAATCGTTGCGAAATTACTTTTATGTTTTCCTTTTCTACACTTAAATATTCAATTTGTTTTTCTGCGGGCTAAATTATTTTAACTTAAATTTACGTGCATCACTTATACTTCATTTTACGTGGGACCGTTTAATAGACAAAAAGTCTTTTTTTATTGATTTTAAAAAAAGCGGGCCACATCATATTGTTTAGAGAAATTGCCCAAAGTACCACCATTTATAATTGGTTTTCCCAAAATCCACTAAAATTAATTTTTTCTCAAAATGCCACTATAAAAGTCTAAAATACCCCTAAAACAATTTCTTTACATTTTACTCCATATTCATATTAACCGGTTATTATCTATTTTTTTTAAAAAAATTAACTTAAAAAAGTAAAAACTACTCCACCTTTAAAAAGTTTAATTTTTTTTAATTTTTTAATTTTTTTCTTAATTTTTTTAGCCGGTAGTATAATGTAGAACATTTGTGTTAATTTTTTTTTTTTAAAAGGGTATTTCGTATTTTCACATAAAATTTACTTGTATTTTGGGAAAAAATTATGTTTGGGTGGATTTTGAGAAAATGAATAACAAATAGTGGTACTTTGAACATTTTCTCTATTGTTTATGTTTGTGTTCATTGTGAGACTGTCAAAGAAAGACTCCTCAAAATCCTTTAGACATAAATATCTGATCTTCATCATAAACAGAAAATTAATATTTGCAATATCGATCAGAGGTAAATTTTCATTTTTCGAGTTCGTATTGTTAATCATTATAGTTTTCATCTCGGATTTTGTAAACTTATTTACTAATTTCGCGTTTTATTCATCACCAAGTTCATGTTTTGTAGGTCATCTCTAATCTTTGAAATAGCATCTCAACAATCATCACGTGAATATCATAGTGGAATGAGAAATTGTTACAGTGAAGTTTCGAAGGGTATTTGTTATTGCAACGAACCACTCGTCGAGAGAACATAGTGGAAAAAATTAAATCTTGGGAGGGGGTTCAAATGTTGCAACATTTCAAAGGTAATGGAAATTTGTTTTTATGAATGTCAATACCAGCTCTTGAATTGTTCCATGTTTTGTCGACATTTGCTTTTTGTTTTTGTTTTCAGGCTCATGGAGGTTATAGTGCATTTAATTCGATTAATCATGAGATGTGTGAGAGATCGAAAATAGTAATACATGGTCTGCTTAGAAGGATCAAAAGTTCGCAGATGACGCGATATGATGATGGAGAATTGGCGATGAAGATTAACAAAAATGTAGAAAAAAGGTTCAAATGTAGAGATATTTTGTTCCTTTTGTGATAGAAATTGTAACCATATGTATTGTACAAATTTTTATTATGGTGTATGTTATTTGAAATGTAACAATTTTGAATCTTGTAATGTACGTAATTCTTAGTTTTTGAAATTACTGAATTTTGGTTATTGAAATTGTGTGCTTCTGGTTATTGGATTTTGTGTGATTTTGCTTGGTTTTGGTCATTACATGTTTGTTTATTTTGTGTCCAGGTTTGGCTTTGATCATTATAGGTTTGGTTTTGGTCATTAAAATTAACTTTTCAAAAAGAGAAAGTAATAAGCAACAAGTTTACGATAATTGTTTCAAAAATCTATGTGAAACAAACTATGAATTTCCAAAATTCTATATTAGTTGTGCGATACGTGTACTTGCCTGTGTGAAAATATATTGCAACAATCTCCGAACTGGAGTTCAGAGGCTGGTTGTGGCGCCGTGATCATCTTTTCAAGTTGGGCTATAATAGCCTCGTGGTTCTCTAACTGCTACTCAATCCTCTTGTAGAAATCATTAAAGTTCTTCCGGACTTCCTGATGGATCTCAACGACTTCCATCAGATATTGAGGAGACAACTGTTGGAATCGATCTACGATTTAACAATTAATTATCATATATGGCGGAATATAAAAAAATTATTTTCACACTTGTAAAACTATTTTACTACCTAGACAAAAGTGCATGAACATGTTATAATTAAAACATATAATAAATATGAAAAAGATTTATTACCTTTTTTTTGTTGCTTGATCTTTGAGACCCTTCGAAGATCCTACGCCTAACCTTGCTGCTTCTCGTCTTTGAATTCTCGAGCAACCACATAAGTTTATTTCACTAGAGTCTTTGAGCGTTTGAAAAGAGTTTAGTGTGTGGGCACTATTAAACAATATGAACCAAGAACGAGTCTTGGATCATAAGCTAGTACACTAGATCAAGGTGTCAAAATAAAAGAGTATATGAGAGAGAGAGAGAGAGAGAGAGAGAGAGAGCAAGACTAAAAGCTTATTCTCACATCTCAATGTGAGGCTCTAATTATAGAGGAAGGAAATACAAGAAAGGATAAAAAGTTTTTCCTATTGTTTATTCATGACACAATATTTGATTTCCTCCTCTCTTTCCCTTGATAATGGCCGGCCACCTATGTGCATTAGAAGAGAAATTTGTTTCCTCACTTAGCACATTTGTTTCCTTCTCAAAGAAATTCATTTCCTCTTTTCTTTTGAGCAAGTACCAATCTACAATAATGCACAAAATAACAAGAAATATTTATCTCTTAGACTTTATTCTACCTGAATAAAAGTATTCCCTTGATGTAATATGGTCGGCTATATGCTTGTCTATAATTTGTTCATAACAAAATAATGAAAAGCCTTCATATTATTGCTCATATAATAACATGTCGCAAAATTTAATTCACTAAGCTTAGACACAAATTTCCTGCCGTGTGAATTTAAATCAATTTGTGAAAAATTCAAAATCTTATTTTGACATTTTTACATCAATTGTCCTTAAGGACAAAAATACCCTTTAGACCATTTTCGGAAAAATACAGCTAGTTTAACAATTGAACATATTTTGACTTCGTTTCTAGTTTAACAAACTCTACTCTAATGACTTGTGATAGTGACTTCGTGGACCCAAATGAACAAAGCTTTAACTAGGACTCTTGGACTCAAAGCTCACAAACTTTTCCAAGTCTAGTTTCATGTCAACTGACTCCACTAAAAAGTTGACACTGAAATGTTTTTGGTTCAAATGAATATATTTTCTACTAAAAAATCTACTTATTTGTGATGAGTGTCTGAATATTATCGAATTGTTACCCTTCATAAATATCATCAACTAGATGAGATTTGCAAAATCCTGATTTTACCGTCTAATTGTTATTTCCTCAACTTCTTTAATACTTGTGAATAAGTTAGAAACGATGTATTGACGAGGGGCTAACAAGTCACAACGTTTCATCCAAAAGAATCTTTTATTAAATTTGGACACCGACCGATACATTTCCTCACAATCTAAGTAATAAAACATGAGGTGATATACATTGCATTCCAGAAAACTTGTACATGAATTCCATATCTATGAGAACTTTGAGTCTTCAATCTGCGAGATCCGACCGATACAATTTAAACTAATTTTTTCTTGGTTTATTTCTAAAATAATGAATGATATTTTCGCTATAGATATTATCATGGATTAAAATTAGATTAACTCATTAATTCACATAATCTAACGGTGGAGATGATGTAACGTCATCAATTCTCTCCATATTATATTAACCAAAAGGAATTAAGGAATTTATTCTCTCTACCTTTCATTTATTTAAATCTGAAAATTGTATTATTATCAATATAATTATACAATTTGATTTATTAAACTAAAGTGATTAAAATTAAAATAAATATATATTTATTAAATCACGAGAGAAATAATTACTATGTGTGAATCACAATTTACATTCAATTAGAAAATAATTAAATCAACTTAGTACTTAAAAAATATTTCAATTCAATAATTGAACTTAAAACATGATTTTAACGAATCATCTTTGCATATTTTTTAGACCTTATGGATACACATGAACGAAGCTTTAGAATAAAGTCCGGGTACAAAAGTTCACAAACTTTTTCTGACTTTTAATTCTTAATATTGATCGATTCCACTAAAGGACCGATAATGAATATCTCTAAATTTATATGCGTTTAAATTTCAGTTTGATGTAATACAACTATACTTCACAAGGTCCACCACATATTTTACGATATTACCCTTTGTGTATGTCATTAACTAAGAGAGATGTGAAATTACCGTTTAACCCCTAAGTTATTATTTCACCAATTCATTTTTGTTATTTGTGAACTAGAAATATAAAATGAGATGTCACAACATGTCATATGTTTTATTCATTGAATATCAGGCCTGATTTATTCGTTCATACTTCAAATAACAAAGAATGGTGTGATACTTATGTTGCAATATCATCACAGCACAAAGTCCATATCTGTGAATGAAATAATTCAACGAGATAGAATTATGACATCAATCGTCGGGTCTATGAAACATTATTGAGACATTTCCCATTGACTAATCAAATTTCATAAAGTGCCACAAGAAAAAATATATTCATTTCATAATTTAGGTAATTACAAAAATACCCCTCGTATGTGATTTTGAAGTTTCGAGTAATATAAGTGTTAGTTTGTGTATTGGCTTGCTCGCTTCGTCAAATCCAAAGTGTTCTCCAAGATGTTTGAGACGTATGTTTAAGACGTATGTTTTAGACATCTTCTTGTACTTTATTTGCCTTAGTCTGATGCAAAGTACCTATTGGGATAGATGTCCATAAGACGATTATTTATTTGCATATCGATGTAATATAAATCTCTCATACGTCCTTATTGTAGTTTGTTGATTAAATTAATAAAATTTGAAACGTTCATTCATTCATATTTCGTGTGATTGAAGATTTATGATATTTAACAGTCTTATAGTCCTTAATCAAACCTAACAATATATGAAGAGAAAAATGTAGATTTGCTTGAACAAACTCTTCATGGTTTGCTTAAAGCAAAAGATTCACAATCTAAAGATCAACGGACTATTGATCCTAGTATGATTGTTGGAAGAATCTATGATGTATGGTTACGAGGCATAGAGAGTTAGGAAATCTTTCGTTCTTCTAGTGTATCTTCCAAAGATACTAAATTGACTTGTGCACCTTTAGAAAAATGTAAGAACAAACCATTTAACCTCTTATGTCTCAGGGTCACTATACATGAATTGCATCGTGCTTACCTTAATCCTGAAATGAGACATGTCATTTCATGACTTCAATATATTCATTTGAGAAAACTATATTCTAGATCCAAGTTTGTGAACTAGATGGGCGCTATTGGTGATATATTGGGTTGTGAAGTTCTCATAGATATGAAATTCATGTACAAGATTGCTGAAATGCGATATATATCACCTCATACTTTATTACTTAGTTTGTGAATAAATGAACCGCGCGGTATCCAAATTTAAGTAGCGACTTCATTTGGATGAAACAATGTGACTTGTTAGCTCCTCGTCAATACATTGTTTCTAACTTATTCAAAAGTAACAAAGGAGTTGATGAAATAACAACTAGAAGGGTAAAATGATAATTTTATAAATCCCATCTAGTTTGATGATATTCATGAAGGGTAATCATAGATAACATTCAATGGATCCGCTCAATATAATTAAGTTGAATTTGAGTAGAAAATAAATTCATTTGAACTGAGAGATTCTCAGTGTCAACTCTTTAGTGGATTCAATTGACGTTAACGTAATACTCGGAAAAGGTTTGTGAACTTTTGAGTCCGAGTATTGTAGCTCAAGCTTTGTTCATTTCGATCCATAAGGTCACTATTGAAATTCATTAGAGTAGGATTGTTAAACTAGAGCTAAGTCAAAATAAGTTCAAGTGTTGAACTAAACGTTTTCTCGAAAAATGTCTAAAGGGTATTTTTGTCCACATGGACATAAAATGATGTGAATGTCAAAATAAGATTTTGAATATATTCATATTATGGAAATATAAATTAATTTCTAAAGCCAAGAAGTCGTTTGAGGCATTATGAAACTAATTTCATTATTTGTGCAATATTATTTCTACAATGGGTATTTTAAGAATTTGTCTTGAAAGAAACAAGGAAGCATCTAGATGGATTTCCTTGAGAAGAAAATAAATATGCTAAGTGAGGAAACAAGTTTCCTTCACTTGAGCATATACATGGCCGGCCAAATTATAAGAGGAAGATAAGAGAAAGTCAAATATTGTGTCATGAATGTACGATAGGAAAAGGTTATTACCCTTTCTTGATTTTGCTTCTCGTATAAATAGAGCCTCTCATAAATATGTGAAAACATGATTTTTGCTCTTATCTTCTCTCTCAAAATACTTCTTTTATTTTGGCACCTATGTCCTTATTAGACTTAGGCTAAATTAGCTCTTTAGCTCATAGACTTGTTCTTGAGTTATTGTGTTTAATTGTGCCCACACACAAATCCTTCAAACACTATAGACTCATGTAATGCAAACCTTAGGTTTCTCGAGTTTACGTTTAGGTGTGAAGGTGACGAGCAAGAGACAATCTACCTTTCTCAAGGCTCATCAAATATCAAGCTACAAGAAAAATTAGTGTTCAAGTACTTTAAATAATGGTTTTAAATATATACATGTTCATGCACTTTTTCTAGTTTAGTAAAAATTGTTTTACTAATAATTGTTTTTAAAATTTCGCCATTAATGTGTTAATGATAATTTTTTTCAGAACCCAGGACGTATTCCAACAGTTCCATACAAATTCTGGGCTGAGGCAGTTTGTTGGAATAGGTCTAGGGTTAAGAAAAATTTATCATTAATCATATTAATGGCGGAAAATAAAAATTTCTTTTACTAGTCAAACAATTTTTACTAACCTAGATAAAGTGCATATACATGTTATAATTTTTACTAACCCTTCTTGTAGCTTGATCTTTAATGGATCTTGAGAAAGGTGGATCTTCTCTTCTAGCTCGATTCCTTCAAGCCTAAACGTGAATCGAGAAACCTAAGGTTTTCATTACAATAGTCTATAGAGGTTTAGAATGATTTGTGTGTGGGCACAATTAAATATAACTCAAGAACAAGTTTATGAGCTAAAGAGCTAATTTAGCATAAGTTTAATGAGGACTTAGGTGCCAAAATAAAAGAACTATTTTCTAGAGAGAGAGAGAGAGAGGGAGTCGGCCACAATGAGAGAGAGAGAGAGAGAGAGAGAGAGAGAGAGAGAGAGAGCAAGAATGAAGCTTATTTTCACATCTCTATGTGAGGCTCTATTTATAGGAGAATGAAAAAAAATCTATAAAGGTCAATTATGCATTGATGAAAGAATAATGCATTCATGACACAATATTTGATTTTCCCTTCTCCTTTCTCTCCTAAGTGGCCATGTAATTATCCTCTTTTCCTTTTGGGTAAATATCTTTATAATTAAAGGGAAATAAAACTCACCTCTTGATGCATGTTTGCCGAAATTCTACCTAGGGGGGAGCCTCTAGATGCTTCCTTATTTCTTTTAAGACAATTCTTAAAATACCCATTGTAGAATTATAATTGCACATATAACGAAATTAATTTCATAATGCCTTAAATGACTTTTCGGCTTTAGAAAATAATTTATATTTTCATCATATGAAAATATTCAAAATCTTATTTTGACATTCACATCATTTTATGTCCATGTGGACAAAAATACCCTTTAGACATTTTTCGAGAAATAGTCTAGTTCAACATTTGAACTTATTTTGACTTAGCTTTTAGTTTAACAATCCTACTCTAGTGACCTGTAATAGTGACCTTATGGATCCAAATGAACAAAGCTTGAGCTTTTATACTCGGACTCAAAAGTTCACAAACCTTTTCTGAGTATTAGCTTAATATCAACTCACTCCACTAAAGAGTTGACATTGAGAATCTCTGAGTTCAAATGAATTTATTTTCTACTCAAATTCAACTTAGTTTTATTGAGCGGATCCATTGAATGTTATCTATTTTTACCTTTCATGAATATCATCAACTAGTTGGGATTTACAAAATTACCATTTTACCATTTTAGTTGTTATTTCCTCATCTCATTTGTTACTTGTGAATAAGTTAGAAACAATGTATTGACGAGGAGCTAACAAGTCACATTGTTTCATCCAAATAAAGTTGCTACTTAATTTTTGATACTGCACAGTTCATTTATTCACAATCCAAGTAATAAAGCATGTGGTGATATATATTGCATCTCAGCAATCTTTTACATGAATTACATATCTATGAGAACTTTACAAAGTTGGTTCATGATATCTTCATAACTTAATATCTCACCAATTAGCCTAGTATAGATCATATAATGGATCTAGAATTTGACTTTGTCAAATGAGAGTATTAGTGCTATGAAATGACATGTCTCATTTCAGGATTTAGGTAAGCATGATGCAATTCATACACAGTGATCTTGAGATAGAAGATGTTAAATGGTTTGTTCTTCTATTGTCTCTAAAGGTGCACTAATCAATTCAGTATCTTCGAAAGATACACTGGAATAACTATAAAGTTCCTAACTGTCTATGCTTCATAACTAGGCATCATAGATTCTTCCAACAATCATACTGGGATCAATAGTCCGTTGATCTTTAGATTGTGAATATATCGTTTTAACCAAACCATGAAGAGTTTGTTCACGCAAAACTACATTTGTCTTTTCATACATTGTTAGGTTTGATTAAGGACAATAAGACTATTGAATATCATAAGTCTTCAATCAAACTAAAAAGGAATGAATGAACGTTTCAACTTTTATTAATTTAATCAGTGAATTACAATAAGGACTTTATAAAGATTTTATATATTACATCAATATGTAAAAAAAAAATCTTCTTGTGGGCATCTCTGCCAGCAGCAGTTAACATGGCTTGTCATATCTATAATCGAGTCTTGATTTGTCCTCATACTTCATCTACTAACTATGAGCTTTGGAGGGGGAGAAAGCCTAATGTAAAATACTTTCATGTGTTTGGGACGACCTGGTTAATTATAGTTGATCATGATCCAAAGAAGAAACTAGATGCTAGAAGTGACGAATGATTCTTTCTTGGTTACTCCTCAAGGAGCCATGCCTTTAGAGTCTTCAACAAAAGATCCCATCTTGTTATGGAATAAAAAATGTTGTCTTTAAGGATGAAGAATCTATTGCCATGTCCCTTTCCTAAGATGAAGCAGTCTTGATTGTCCCTGACCTCTCCCAAATAACGTCCTTCTAGATATCCCTAACAACATCCCTACCTCCTCAGTCGAAGACCCTCCCTCCTATCTCTGTGTTAGTTGACGTTTCCTCTTCTGTTGCAAAAGCTCCGTCGAGTAGAATCAGGTTGAATCATCCAATTGATGTTGTCATTAGTAATATGAATGAAGGTGTCATTACAAGGAGAAAGAACACATTCAATGTTGGGATTGGTTCCCACAAAGAAGATATTAGACATTATAAATACTTTGTATTTGGTTTTTGTTAAAACATTAAATAAAATTAAATATTTATTCTTAATTATTTTTGTGTTTATGTATGTTTGTTACGCTCTGAAACTATCATCAACGAAAGGGATGTTAAGTACAGACTTGACAAGATAGCCCCTTATGACTAGTTTAAATATTAGTTCGCAATCTAAAGATCGATAGGACAATCGAATCAGAGTAATGATTGTTAGAATGAATCATGATATCTTATCTTCTGATATAGAGAATTGTGACTTTGTGTTTCATTCTTGATATCTTGCTGAAGATATTGAACAAGACCTGTGATACTCTGAAGCTCGACATAAAACAGTTTAATCACTCGAAACTTCAAGATCACAAACGAGGGGTATTTTGGTACTTACCTAATTCCTAAAGTGAATGCATAATCAATATGACACCTTATGACATTTTATTTATCATTGGGAAATGGCTAAATTGAAGTTGCATCTGACCCAACGGTTGGAGCTCCAGCAACTCGCAGGAACTCGTAGGCTCGCATGCCCATCTCATTCGGTCGGCCAGCATCCAATCTGGCGAGCCTGACAGCCATATCCGGCTAGGCTTATTCTTGCAATCCGAAGACGCGCTCCGACGTTAACTAGCAAAGTACGAGGTTGTTTACAACCTCTAATGTGAGTCTCCTAAACGAGTTGGATCTGCGATTAAATTTTATAAATCTGTTTATAAGTTGTTAGGTCGTTTATTCAACTTGTTGACAACATGTTTAGAATAAATAGTTTATTGAAATGTTAGTGATTTTTATTGCCTAGGTTGCTTAATATATTAAAATGTGTTTAATTTATTTTTAGATATGATTATATATTTATGTAACATATTGATGTGTTATATATTGTTTAATTGTTAAATAATTTCAAATAAATGGTATCAGCGCTAGTAAAAGACATTAAAAATTAGGTTTTAATGACTAGTTTAGAAATTGTTTGACAAGTTTGGTGTTGGCGTTTTTTGTATGATTTGAAATTGCGTTATGAATGCCCGTGAATGTGTTTCATGGAGGGATCCTCATAAGTATGGCCCTAGGACTTTCTCGGTTATCGTCCCGGGTTTATTTTTATATTTTAAATTTGTAAGCCTTAATTTGCGAGGACAAATTTATGTTGTAATTATTTAAATTGTAATCTGACAACGAGAACACAAGGAAGAAAGCACCTCGGGCTTGGCCGCACATTGGAGAACGTGTGGGTGCTGACCCGAGAAATCCGATGACGCGTCACAAGGAGTCTTTGGCCGGCCCTCACATTGAAGTTAAAATAGTTTATTTTTCAATGTTATTTTCTTATGGGTTGTAATTAGAAATGAGCCATAGGATGAGTTAAATATTTTATGCTTATTTTATTTAATATCATTGCATAATCACCTCACATTTCGTATAGGATAGAATGCCAACACCGCATTAAAACGAATTTTTCATATAGTTTATAGTTTATAAAAGGATTAAAATATGTAAACTGCTTTTAAACAAAAATGCGATTTTTGCAAAAATTAAGTGGGAGGATTGTTTATCGTTTGTCCCCGACGTGAATTTAATTAATCTAATGTGTGATGAACTAAGAGTCACCTTTTTGACCCTCCCTTTAATGGGAGTACTTCGGAAGTATTATGCTAATTAAATTGTTATGAACTAAGCTTTAAAGAGAAGCGATGAAGCGGGATCTCCCCTTGATGCATCGTTATCAAAGTAACTTGGATACAGGCCCACATGTCGGTTGTACACTTAGACTTATGTTTTAAATTACTCCTCACATAGAAGCCCTACATTAAAAGTAAGTGGCGAAAGTTTATGGTAATTAGAAGAAGTTGTGACTTCTTGGATGGTTCGAACTAAATAGTGATGTGTCACGACTATGAAAGGTGGTTAATTGCGGTTTCCCCTCGGAAAAGTAATTGATCATTAGTGTTTATAATACCATGAATTATTTAACGCTTTCCTCACCATATTATGATTTTTCATGCAGATAATTCGAAACAGTAGCACATATTAAATTTATTTATTTATGTTTTTAGCAAAAATATGTTTTAACCCATTGTAAACGATTTTGAGTTCGAACAAACTCGAGGGTGAGAACTACGTTGATTGAAAACGTAACCTTGACATCGTACTGATTGTGGAAAAGCACAAGTACGTTCTCACGACCCCGTGTCCTCTTCCTTCGAGTGCTGAATCGAGCAAGGAGGACAAGGACGCATATGATGCCTGGATGAGGTCCGAGGAAATTGCTAGATGCGATATCTAAGAATCTATGACCAACGTGTTGCAGCAATCTCATCGATACATGGCCACAACATGTGACATTCTCTACAATCTCCAAGAGATGTTTGGATGTCATGGGCGTCAAACAACACAGCAAACTATCTGCAGTTTCATGAAGTGCATGATGAAGCCGAGAACCTCAGTTCGGGAACACATGCTACTGATCACGGGTTACCTTAACGATATGGAGATTCTTGGTTTTGAGATTGACGGAGAGACCAAGATCGACATGAATTTGGAAACTCTGACAGACTCGTTTGATAACTTCCGTCTGAACTACTCCATGAACAAGCTCGATTTTAATGTAACTGAGCTCATGAAGGAGTTACAGATTGCCGAAGAATTTCTCCCTAAGAACAGGAAGAAGTCTGGGGAGGGAAATGTTGTTAAACATAAGGCCTCGACTTCTGGTTCTAAGAGGGTGATAAGAGGACCCAAAAACGCCAACCGAACGGGATCCAAAAAGCCTTACAAGAAGGATGTGGATGCTAGAAGGCATCGCAAAGGTGGACAAGTCTGAGCACAAATGTCACCATTGTGGAGAGTACTTGTCTGGAGAGTTAGAATACTTTCTTAGAGAAGAAGAAATTCATTCTCAGCATACAACACCTGATACTCCACAGCAAAACGGTGTGTAAGAGAGAAGGAATCAAACTCTGCTCGTTATGGTGATGTCGATGATAAGTTACTCATCCCTTCCTGATTTGTTCTGGGGATATGCCCTAGAAACGACAGCTTATATTCTAAACCAGGTTCCGTCGAAGGCGGTCCCTGGTACTCCTTATTAGAGGTGGACTGGTAGAAAATGCGGGATTCATCGTATTCTGGGCCGGAGCAATGAACTTGAATCTAATTTACACCACGTCCGAATATGGGATTCTCCAGCACATGTGCTGAGACAAAAGACTATCAAGTTTGCTAGTCGTTCAGAATTATGCCTTTTTGTTGGATATCCAAAAGAGACGAAATGGTACACCTTCTATAGTCATGCTGACCAAAAAACGTTCGTTAGCACGAACGCTAGGTTTCTTGAAGCAGACTATATGAAGGATTCTATACCGAGAAGCAGACTTGTGCTGGAGGAGATGTTGTGTGAAGTAGCTGGTACTTGACAAGATAGAACGAGTCCTATACCAATAATGGAAGAACTACATTCGGATCCAGAGTGATGTAGAACGTAATTATAGGAAAGAAAGAAAACGCTATTTATCAAGCAAAGCTTGAACTTTTTTTAATATTCAATAATACTCCCTCGTTACAAGCATAAGAATGACTTTATATAGTCAACAATAATAACGTAAATGACATAGATAACAAAGGAAATAAAGACAAAATGAAATAAAAGAAATAAATAAAATGATTTAAATGCTAACACATAACTCTTAAACGTAAAGAAAGTAAAGATCATCATTAATGGCCATCAAGTCACATATTTGCTGCATCATTCTCCCCCTGGTCAGAAAAATTCGTCCCCAAATTTTGCACAGCGTCATCATTGGAGTTATCGCCCGTGAACGGGATAAGGTGCTTGACGTTAAACACGTTGGCCGTACGAAGGTGGGACGGAAGTCGCAAGCGATACGCGTTAGAATTAATTTTTTCGATTATTTCAACAGGTTCGATTGTCTTTGCCTTTAACTTGTTGTACTCGTGCGCCGGAATGCGTTCTTTGGTAAAAACAACCCAGACCATATCACCAACATTAAAATCGATCATACGACGCTTCTTATCCGCCATCTTCTTGTACCGGGCTGTAGCTTCTTTGAGACGGGAAATAGTGGCACGATGAATGTCTTGGAGCTGTTCAACAAAGGCTGTTGCATCGCCGTGGAGTCTGGTCTGATTGGGAAGTGGAGCAAGGTTCAATGGGCAGCGTAGAATCACGCCATAAACGACCTGAAACAGGCTGTAACCGGTGCTTCGATTTGTGGCGTGGTTGTGTGCGAACTCAGCTTGACTGAGCTTCAAGTCCCATGTCTTTAATGCATCACCGACAAGGCACCGAAGAAGAGTACCGAGTGAGCAATTCCCAACTTCAGTTTGACCATCGGTTTGAGGATGATATCCGCTACTGAAATCAAGGCGAGTATTCGCTAAACGCTAAAGAGAGCGCCAAAAGTGGCTTAAGAAACGGGTGTCGCGGTCTGATACGATCGAAGACGGGAGTCCGTGGTGACGATAGATTTTGCGAAAAAAAAGAGAGGCAACATTAACCGCGTCCAATGTTTTATGGCAAGGAATGAAATGAGCCATCTTGGAGAACCGATCAACGACCACAAATATTGAATCATGGCCTCGTAGAGTGCGTGGGAGTCCGAGAAATAAATCTATGCTAATGTCAACCCACGGTTGTGTCGGAATCAGAAGAGGCATGTAAAGATCTGCGTTTATAGCCTTATCTTTAGCGGTGTGGCAAGTGCGGCACTCTACGAATTGTGAGACATCTCTTCGTAATGACGGCCAAAAATAAGTAGCCGCAACAAGTTGATGAGTGCGATCCCGACCAACGTGGCCTTCGTTATGGAGGTCACGGATAATTTTAAGGCGGAGACTACCATCGGGGATGCACAGGTGCTGGTCCGGAAGAGGAAACCATCAGACCACGAATAATCGGTGTGTTCGCCCTCATGAAGGCGTTGCATGATTTTTGAGAATAACGGGTCAACCGCGTACAGTTCCGTCATCGTGTCAAAACCAAGAACTTCAATGCGCATCTCAGTGAGTAAAGAATGGCGGCGGCTAAGTGCATCAGCGACACGGTTCAAAACCCCAGCCTTATGTTTGATCGAGAATGTGAACTGTTGTAGGAACCCAATCCACGAAGCATGTCACGAGGAGACTTTGTCTTGTGTGCCTAGGTGCTTTAATGCGTCGTAGTCGGTAAAAGAGATAGTGACACCAATGTTGAATGGCACGGACGATCGCGTAAAACTCTACATCGTACATGTTGTAGCGTGATTTTGGGCCGGTGAGCTTTTTGCTAAAATAAGCGACATGGCGGTTACTTTGGCTAAGTACGGCGCCGATACCCACTTTGGAAGCATAATAGTGGAGCAGGAAGGGTAGGGCAAAGTCCGGTAGAACGAGAATTGGTGCACTTGTTAGCATGATCTTGATTCGGTCGAAAGATTTTGCGGCTTGGTCGGACCAATGAAAACGACATGTCTTTATGCACTCGGTGATGGGTGCCATTATTGAGCTGAAGTGCGGAATAAAACGCCAGTAAAATGATGCGAGGCCGTGACGCTACAACTTGAATTTTTGCATAGTCAACACTTAACCCGTCGGAGGAAATGACATTTCCCAAAAATACGACCCGATCGGTGAGAAACATGCATTTTCCGATAGCTACGATAGTGAGTACTTCGCCAAGGTGGTGTTGATGCAACTCCGGGTTAGCGCTATAAATCAAAATATCACCGAAATATACAACAACAAATTTACCGATAAAATTGGCGAAGTGTCTGGTTCATGATACGCATGAAAGTGTTCGGGGCGTTGGAGAGGCCGAAGGGCATGACAAGCCACTCGTAAAGTCCTTCGCGGGTTTTGAAGGCGATTTTCCACTCATCACCAGGGCGAATACGGATTTGATGATAATCACTCTTAATATCCATTTTACTAAAGACACGAGCGCCGCTAAGTTGGTCGAGTAAGTCATCGAGGCGTGGCATAGGAAAACGGTATGGGATTGTGATCTTATTAATTGTGTGGCTATCAACACACATACGCCACGTTCTGTCTTTTTTGGGAGTCAGTAAAGCGGGAACCGCACACGGACTCAAACTTTCCCAGATATGGACTTTTTGGAGGAGTTCTTCAACCTGGCGCCGAAGTTCTTCGTGCTCGGCTGGGCTCATACGGTAGTGGGCACAGTTTGGCAGTACCAAATCAGGTATTAAATCGATCATGTGTTGAATATCACGCAGCGGTGGAAGTTCAGCGGGAAGTTCTTTCGGGAATACATCGCCGAATTCTTCGAGCAAGGGCTGTACGGACTCGGGCACGGGTGGTGCAGTGGTGGCGATTTTTCTATGAGTTCAAAGACAATACTATCATTTGAGAGTTCCGCTTTGAACTCAGCTCGTGATAGAAGGGTCGTGGTGGCACGACGGGGAGAAGCTGTGGCGGGATTGGTCGGGAGAAGCATAATTTTCTTTCCGCCAAAATAAAAATTAAGGGTGTTTGCAAGTTCGTCATGAATCGCGTCTATCAAATTTCCATGGTCGTCCCAAGAGTAAGTGGCACGCATCCATTGCAACAACATCGCACAAAACTGTGACGCGGTATGTGGAACCGACCGAAAATTTAACGATGACTTGGTGAGAGACGGTAACTTCTGTTCCAGTTTGAAGCCATGCTAGCTTATACGGTTTCGGGTGCTTTTCTGCTTCCAGTCCCAACTTTTTTACGACTTCTTCAGCCACAACATTTTCACAACTACCGGAATCAGTGATGAAGCGACAAACTTTACCGCCAATAGTGCATGAGGATTGAAAAATGTTGTTGTGGAGCCACCCATCGTCGCGACTCAGGGAAGTAAGAAAATTACGTCGAAGCACGAGCGCATGTCCAACATCACCGGTGATTTCCTCGATATCCTCGGCAGCCTTGATGTCGTCATCGTAAATAGGATCTCCCAAAATTTCGTGTGTCTCGTCCGCGAGTAACCCTCGGCGGGCGTTTTGCGGGCAATTATTGCGGCAATGACTCGACTCACCACAACCGAAACAACGAATACCTCCTCCAACGGTCAGGGTTTGTGGTAGAATTGCACCGGGTAACACCGGTAGTGGGGGCGCAGGAGCGCGAGGCATTGTAGGCGGTGCGTGACGGGGCTGTAATGGCGACAGAGCGGGGTTGTAAACACAACGCGATTGTTGTTTCTCAATCACCAAGGTGCGTTGGTATGCTTCAGCGACGATGATAGGATCAAACATGTTGATGATATCTTGGATTTGAACGCGCAGTCCTCCAATGAAGCGGGAAACAGTTTGCTAGGGAGTTTCGGCAATCTCAACACGCGCGAGAAGCATGAAAATTTTTGTGGAATACTCATTGACCGTTCTTGAACCTTGGAGAAGATTTTGGAGGTTTTGATACAGCGTGCATGCGTAGTTAAACGGTAGAAAAGCAGTTTGCATGTGTTTTTTTTTAATTTATCCCACGTAGAAATCTCATTTTTTCGAAGCGAGTACGCTGTGCTTTTGTCTGTGTCCACCAAGCTATTGCTGGGCCACGAAAACGCGTTGCAACAAGCGATGCTCGTCGGTTTTTGGGTACTGCCTTGAACTCCAAAACTTCATCGACCGCGGCTAGCCAATCGAGAAACTCGTCAGCGTTGACATTGCCGTGAAATTCTGGAATCTCCATTCTGAACGCCGACTTTTGTCTGTGTCCACTAAGCTGCTGCTCGCCACAAAAACGCGTTGAGACAAGCAATGCTCGTCGGTTTTCAGGTACTGCCTTGAACTCCAAAACTTCATCGATCGCGGCTAGCCAATCGTGAAACTCGTCGGCGTTGACGTTGCCGTGAAATTCTGGAATCTCCATTCTAAACGCCGACTTTTGTCTGTGTCCACCAAGCTGCTGCTCCGCCACGAAAACGCGTTGCGACAAGCGTTGCTCGTCGGTTTTCGGGTACTGCCTTGAACTCCAAAACTTCATCGACCGCGGCTAGCCAATCGAGAAACTCGTCGGCGTTGACGTTGCCGTGAAATTCTGGAATCTCCATTCTGAACGCCGATTCTCAACGTGTGTCATTCTCCACACCGTCTCCATGAAGGCGAGCCCGGGGTTGATTGACATGGTTTGGTGAAAATGGATTTTCGTCGTCAATATCGGATCCGTCAAGGGGGGGTGGTTGCACTCCGGGTCGCTGTTGAAGGAGCGCTTCGACGGAGCGAGTCAGATCATCCACTCATTGACGTAGTCCGGCAAAATCTTCACGTCTATGTACGTCTTCTAAATCAGCCTCACGACCGAGAATCCCTCCACGTCGAGCTCGACGCGCCATGGCGGTGGTGGGGGCGATCATAATGGGCTCTGATACCAACTGATGTATAACGTAATTATAGGAAAGAAAGAAAACGCTGTTTATCAAGCAAAGCTCGAACTTTTTTTTAATATTCAATAATACTCCCTCGTTACAAGCATAAGAATGACTTTATATAGTCAACAATAATAACGTAAATGACATAGATAACAAAGGAAATAAAGACAGAATGAAATAAAAGAAATAAATAAAATGAATTAAATGCTAACACATAACTCTTAACGTAAATAAAATAAAGATCATCATTAATGCCCATCAAGTCACATATTTGCTGCATCACAGAGCCTCATTTGATTCGTTGCAGCAACAAGATTGTACGACAACCTGCATGATACATGGGTATCGGAGAGACTTTCACCACCGTCGCATATAAGGAGGAAGATGTGTTGGGATTGGTGCCCACAAAGGAGATATTAGACATTAAGATACTTTATGTATTTATATTTTGTTGAAACATTGATATTAATAAATGTTCATTCTTTATAAGACTGTGTTTAGTTATGTTTAAGCTATGCTCTGAAACTGTCATCAACGAAAAGGGTGTTAAGTACAGACTTGACAAGATAACCCCTTATGACAAGTTTGAAACCATTTGTTCGCAATCTAAAGATCGAAAGAGCAAACGTATCTTATTATTGATTGTTAGCATGAATCATGATATCTCATCTTGTGATATAGAGAGTTGTGACTCTATGATTCATACTGAGTATTTTATAAAAGATACTGAACAAGACCAGTGACACTTAGAAGCTCGAGACAAAACTGTTTACACACTCGAAACTTCAAGTTCACAACTAAAGGAGTATTATGATACTTACCTTAATCCTGAAGTGAATATGTAATTGACATTGCACTTTGTGACATTTGATTCGTCAATGGGCAATGACTAAATTGTAGTTGCATTTGACCCGACTGTTGGTGTCACAAGGATGCAATGTTGGGTTACATGATTCACAGATATGGAATTCATGTAACAACAATGCAAATGCATTAGTATCACACTATGCTTTGTTATGAGAGTGTGAATGAATAAACCTGGCCAGGTATTCATTGAATGAGTTCATTCTTTGATTAAAACATGTGACATGTACAGACATCTCACTCTATGTTTTTTTTTCTCATTCACAAATAACAAAGGAGTTAGTGAAACAATAACTCGAGGGGTAAAACAGTAATTTTACATTCCTCTCAGTTACTGATACACATGAAGGGTAACTTCGTAATATACTCCGTGGATCGTATGAGAAATTGTTTCTTCATATCAAACATAAAAGATACGCACATGAACAGAGAGATTATCAATATTGGTCCTTTAGTGGAATCGATCAATATTAAGAATTAAAAGTCGGAAAAAGTTTGTGAACTTTTGTGTCCGTACTTTATTCTAAAGCTTCGTTCATGTGGGTCCATGAGGTATCAATGATAGACACTTGGAAGAGATTAAAAGAACTTGAAAAGTTGATTTACTCATTAAATATAAATAGTGATTTATATTGGGAAAGTTGTTTTCTTGAAACTCGATATATAAATAGTTATTTATTTTGTTTATTGAATCACAAGATAACATCATATTGATGATGACATTCTTGAGTGATTAAATATGTTAAAAGAAGAAAACAAATTATTTCTTAATTCGTACTTATTCGATAACTACGAAATATATTTAATGAAGCGTCATTAAATAATAATGAGAGTTCTAAATTAATTTTAGAAATTAAATCAAATAAATTTAGGAACAAAAATCAAAGACATGGACGAGTAAGGAGAGAGTGTTTTGGCCGGATTCCTTAAGTGAATAGGGTCATGGGTTTGACCCAGCTAAAGCCCATTTATAACCTGTATAAATAAGCTAAGAAAACCCTAATCACCTAAGCCTAACCCTAAGTGATTTTCGGCAACTCTCTCTCCCTTCCCCCTTGTGCAATTCTCGGCCAAAACCCTAAACAAAAGAGAGAAAATTGTTTTCCCCCTTTTCATCTTTGATTCCTAATTGTTCTTAAGAGCCCACACTCTTGATCTCAATATTTTCCTTGTGTAATATTGTTGATTCATCACTTGTGGTGTTTGAATAATTTAGAAAACTGTTTTGGAATTTTTTAAAATTGTTTTAAAAAGGTTTTAGCCATCACAAAACACCCTAGGTCGTTTTTGGTGCATTCCGGCGACCTCCCAGCTCCCAGGAGTCCATTCCGGCGACCCAGATCCAATCCGGCGAGGGCTACCAGTCAGGCGGATCCAATCCGGCGAGGCAGAGGCAATCCGGCGAGGCAGATCCTATCCGGCGAGTCTGTCTGTCAGGCGAGGAGATCCAATCCGGCGAGGGCAATCCGGCGAGGGCATTCCGACGAGGGCAATCCGGCGAGGTCATCAGGCGAGGGGTCCCAGTGATCTCCAGTCCGGCGAGAAGTCCCAGTCCGGCGAGGCTCCCAATCCGGCGAGGTCCCTGTCAGGCAGGTCCCTGTGCGGCGACAGACTCCAGTCCGGCGAGGTTCCCAGTTCGGTGAGGTCACCCATTCCGGCAGGCTCCCTGTCAGGCGAGAAATCCCAGTCCGGCGAGGCTTCCAGGGGCTGTGCAATCCGGCGACAGCTTCCATTCCGGCGAGGACGCTGCTGAGCGTTCCGACGAGCCTTTTCTCGGGATTTGGGCGTGACGTGGCATTCCGGAGTTAGCTAGCAACGTAATAGTTGTTTACAACTATTTACGTAAGTCTTTCTCAATTAAATAATTATATAAATGTTATATAATTTATTATTATTTGATTGAGCTTGTGAATTATAAATTGTTTATAATTACTTAATAAATTTTAATGCCTTAGGTTGTTAAATATATTAAAATTAGTTTTAATATATTAGATCTAATTATAATTTTCCGCCACATAGGATGTGTATTATAATTAATATTGTTTAATTGTTAAATAAATTCCAACAAATGGTATCAGAGCTAGTAAAAGGCATTAAAATTTAGATTTAATGACTAGTTTGGAAATTTGTTTGACTAGTTGGTGTTGGCGTTTTTGTATGAATACATTATGAATGTTTTTGTGTGTGCGCTTGTGAATGAATGGATCCTTATTCAATATGGCCCTAGGATGTTTTTATTCCGGTTATCGTCCCAGATTTTAATTTATTTAAAATTGTGAGCCTCAATTTGAGAGGACATGTAAATTTGTAATTTTTTATTGTAATTCGACGACGAAGGAGCAAGAAGGCGGCACCTCGGGATTGGCCGCACGTTGGAGAACGTGTGGGGGCTAACCCGAGACATCCGATGACGCATCATTAGAAGATGAAATTTAAAATGTTTTATTTCATTTATTTACACGAGTTGTATAATAGAAATGGGCCTATTGATAAGTTAAATAATTTTTCATATTTGATATTTAAATTTATTGATCTCATTGCATAGAGCACTCACATGTCACATAGGATAGAACGCCAACATCATTGAAAATGAAATTGTTCATGTAGTTTATAATTAATAAAAGTTATGAAATAATTATAAACTGTTATAAATGAATATGATTCATTTGCAAAAACTAAGTGGGAGGGTTGTTTGTCGTTGAAGCAACCCAAGGTCCCCGACACGAATGAAATTAATTAAATATGTGATGAACTAAGAGTCACACATAGTGGCCCTCCCTTAAATGGGAGTACTTCGGAAGTATTTAATTAATATCATTGTTAAAGAACTAAGCCTAAAAGAGAAGTTTTGAAACGGGGTCTCCACATAGGTGAACCGTCTTCAAGGCAACTTGATTGAGGGCCCACGTGTCGGTTATACACTTAGACTTATGTTTTAAAGTAATCCTCACATAGAGGCTCTGCATTAAAAATAAGTGACCAAAATTTATGGTAATTAGTAAGAACTAGAAGTTGTGACTTCTTGGATGGTTCGAACTAAATAGTGATGTGTCACGACTGTGAAAGGAGGTTAATTACGGTTTCCCCATAGGAAAAGTAATTAACTATTGTTGTTCACAATACCATGAATTATTTTAACGCTTTCCTCACCATATTAGGATTGTTCATGCATGCATATAATTCGAAAATATAGCACATACTAAAGTCATTTATTTTATCAATGTTTTCAGCAAAATGTCTTTTAACCCACTACAAACGATTTTAAGTTCGAATAAACTCGAGGGTGAGAATTACGTTGACTGGAAACGTAACCTCGACATCGTACTGACGGTGGAAAAGCACAAGTACGTTCTCACGACCCCATGTCCTCCTGAACCGAGTGCTGACTCGAGCAAGGAAGACAAGGACGCCTTCGATGCGTGGATGAGATCTGATGAGATTGCTCGTTGCTACATTTTAGCATCGATGAGCAATGTGTTGCAACAATCTCATAGAGACATCGCCACTGCATATGAAATCCTCTTCAATCTCCATGAGATGTTTGGATGTCATGGGCGTCAGGCGAGGCAGCAAGCTATCATGAACTGTAGGATGAAGCAAGGAGCTTCCGTACGGGAACACATGCTATTGATCATGGGTCACCTGAACGATATGGAAATTCTTGGTTTGGAGATTGACGGAGAAACCAAGATTGACATGATCTTGGAGACTCTTACGGAATCTTTTGATAGCTTCCGTCTGAACTACTCCATGAACAAGCTAAATTACACTGTGACTGAGCTTATGAAGGAGTTGCAGACTGCCGAGGGACTTCTCCCTAAGAACAAGAAGAAGTCAGGAGAGCTCAATGTTGCTGAACACAGAGCCTCGACCTCTGGTTCTAAGAGAATGATGAAGAGGCCCAAAAACGCCAACCGAGCGGGTTCCAAGAAGCCTTACAAGAAGGCTGTGGATGCTAAGGGCAAAGGCATCGCAAAGGTGGACAAGTCTGAGCACAAATGTCACCATTGCGGAGAGGCTGGCCACTGGCGTAGGAACTGCCCTACCTACCTCAAGAGTGTCAAGGGGAAAGGTAAGATCTTTGTTACTCAAGCTTGTTATACTACAAACAAGGCATCGCCCTGGATTCTTGATTGCGGGGCGTCTGACCACGTTGTGTGTAATTTGAATGGTTTTAGGAAAACCAGGAGCTTAGGTGACGGAGAGTTCGGATTCAACTGGGGTGATGGAACGAAGGTCGGAGCAAGATCTGTCGGGACCATGAAGCTCAAGTTTGGAAATGAAACTTTATTATTGAATAATGTTTACTATGTTCCGGATTTTTGCAAGAATTTGATTTCATTTGGTCGTTTAGAAGAACAAGGTTTCAATTTTAAGATCAATAATGGTATTGAAATTTTTATTGATGATTGTTTTATTACTAAAGCTCAACGTGTGGATTCAATATATTACTTATATCCTGCTGAGCCGACAATCTTGGACACCGAAGTGAATGGTGATTCACTTAGGAAGCGTAAGACGTTTCATACTGATGAAACTGACGACACATATCTATGGCACCTGCGTCTTGGACATATAGGCCTAGATAGGATCAAGAGACTAACAAAGGATGGTCCTTTGAAATCTCTACACGTGGGAAGCCTTCCCACATGTGAATCCTGTCTTGAAGGCAAGATGACCAAGAGACCTTTCTCAACAAAGGGTCTTAGGGCCACGCAAGTATTGGAACTGATACATAGTGATGTATGTGGTTCAATTAACATCCAGGCAAGAGGAGGTTACGAATATTTTGTAACCTTCACTGATGACTACTCTAGATTTGGTCAAATCTACCTTATGCGACATAAGTCAGATACTTTTGAAATGTTCAAACAGTATAAGGCTTTAGTTGAAAAGCAAACGGAGAAACAGATCAAAACCCTTCGATCAGATCGAGTGGGAGAGTACTTGTCTGGAGAGTTCGAAGACTTTCTTAGAGAAGAAGGCATTCATTCTCAGCTTACAGCACCTGGCACTCCGCAGCAAAACGGTGTATCGGAGAGAAGGAATCGAACTTTGCTAGATATGGTGAGATCGATGATGAGTTACTCATCGCTTCCTAATTCGTTCTGGGGATATGCCCTTGAAACAGCAGCTTACATTCTTAACCAGGTTCCATCTAAAACGGTACCTGGCACACCCTATGAAAGATGGAGTGGTAGAAAATCTGTTTTACACCATACTCGCATCTGGGGTTGTCCAGCACATGTGCTGAGACAAAAGACTAGCAAGTTGGCTAGTCGTTCAGAAGTATGCCTGTTCGTGGGATATTCAAAAGAAACAAAAGGGTACATCTTCTATAATGCTGCTGACCAGAAAACGTTCGTTAGCACGAACGCTAGGTTTCTGGAAGCAGATTATATGAAGAATACGGTACCGAGAAGCATACTTGTGCTAAAGGAACTGTTGGGTGAAGCAACTAGTACTTCACAAGATAGGACGGGTCCTATTCCAACAGTGGGAGAACCAAGCTCGGAATCAGAGACTCCTGCGCTTCGTCGTAGCAACAGAGTTGTGAGACAACCTGTTCGATACATAGGTATCGGAGAATCTTTTACTGCAGTTGCAAACAATGAAGAAGATGATCCCGTATCATTTTCCCACGCAATGCAGAGTTCCGAGGCAAACCTATGGCAAGAAGCCATGAACGTTGAAATGCATTCGATGTATGTCAACGAGGTCTGGAAGCTTGTAGATCTGCCTGAAGGCATCAAGCCTGTAGGCTGTAAATGGATCTATAAGAAGAAGAGAGGATCGGATGGAAATGTCGAGACATTTAAAGCACGACTTGTGGCGAAGGGGTACACACGGAAAGAAGGTATCGACTATGAGGATACCTTCTCGCCAGTCGCAATGCTAAAATCCATCCGAACTCTCTTATCCATTGCCGCAGCCCTAGATTATGAAATCTGGCAAATGGATGTCAAGACTGCATTTCTGAATGGCAATCTTGATGAGCGCATATATATCGCTCAACCAGACGGGTTCATGGAGAAAGGCCAACAGGGCAAGGTTTGTGAATTGCTCAAGTCCATTTATGGACTCAAGAAAGCATCTAGGTCGTGGAATATTAGATTCGACGAGACTGTAAAGAGCTACGGCTTTGATCAGTCTGTAGATGAGCCATGCGTTTATAAGATGATAAACGATGGCAAAGTGGTTTTCTTAGTTCTTTATGTTGACGACATACTACTCATTGGGAATGATGTAGGAAAGTTGTCAGAGGTTAAAGTCTGGCTATCAAAGCAGTTTGAGATGAAGGATCTAGGAGAGGCAGCTTACATTCTAGGTATTCAGATATTTAGAGATCGAAAGAACCGTAAGCTAGCACTCTCTCAGGCATCTTATATTGATAAGATCATGGATCGCTTCAGTATGCAAGACTCCAAGAAAGGACAGCTACCTTTCAGACATGGAGTGCATCTCTCAAATGAGCAGTCTCTCAAGACGCCTCAAGAAGTTGAGGACATGAGACACATTCCTTACGCTTCAGCCGTAGGAAGTCTCATGTATGCTATGCTTTGCACGAGACCAGACATATGCTACGCAGTAGGCGTAGTGAGCAGATTCCAGTCGAACCCTGGACCCGAGCACTGGGTTGCTGTCAAGCATGTTCTCAAGTATCTTCGGAGAACGAGAAACTACATGCTTGCATATTCAGGTGGTGACCTAAATATGACGGGTTACACCGACTCCGATTTTCAGGCGGACAAGGATTCCAGGAAGTCCACATCAGGGTCTGTGTTCACCCTGAATGGAGGATCCGTGGTTTGGAGGAGTATCAAGCAATCTTGTGTTGCTGACTCGACCATGGAAGCCGAGTATGTGGCAGCTTGTGAAGCTGCAAAGGAGGCTGTGTGGCTAAGGAAATTCCTTATATACTTGGAAGTTGTTCCAAGTGCAAGCGAGCCTATTACACTTTATTGTGATAATAGTGGGGCAGTCGCTAATTGTAAGGAGCCAAGAAGTCACAAGCGCTCTAAACACATAGAACGCAAGTATCACCTCGTTCGAGACATCGTTCACAGAGGGGATGCAAAAGTCATAAAGATCTCAACGTTAGACAACCTTGCTGATCCCTTCACGAAGCCTTTAACGAGTAAAGTCTTCGAGGGACACCTAGAAGGATTGGGACTGAAGGACCATTCGCATCTCCTTTGAGTCAAGTGGGAGTTTGTTGGGATTGGTGCCCACAAAGGAGATATTAGACATTAAGATACTTTATGTATTTATATTTTGTTGAAACATTGATATTAATAAATGTTCATTCTTTATAAGACTGTGTTTAGTTATGTTTAAGCTATGCTCTGAAACTGTCATCAACGAAAAGGGTGTTAAGTACAGACTTGACAAGATAACCCCTTATGACAAGTTTGAAACCATTTGTTCGCAATCTAAAGATCGAAAGAGCAAACGTATCTTATTATTGATTGTTAGCATGAATCATGATATCTCATCTTGTGATATAGAGAGTTGTGACTCTATGATTCATACTGAGTATTTTATAAAAGATACTGAACAAGACCAGTGACACTTAGAAGCTCGAGACAAAACTGTTTACACACTCGAAACTTCAAGTTCACAACTAAAGGAGTATTATGATACTTACCTTAATCCTGAAGTGAATATGTAATTGACATTGCACTTTGTGACATTTGATTCGTCAATGGGCAATGACTAAATTGTAGTTGCATTTGACCCGACTGTTGGTGTCACAAGGATGCAATGTTGGGTTACATGATTCACAGATATGGAATTCATGTAACAACAATGCAAATGCATTAGTATCACACTATGCTTTGTTATGAGAGTGTGAATGAATAAACCTGGCCAGGTATTCATTGAATGAGTTCATTCTTTGATTAAAACATGTGACATGTACAGACATCTCACTCTATGTTTTTTTTTCTCATTCACAAATAACAAAGGAGTTAGTGAAACAATAACTCGAGGGGTAAAACAGTAATTTTACATTCCTCTCAGTTACTGATACACATGAAGGGTAACTTCGTAATATACTCCGTGGATTGTATGAGAAATTGTTTCTTCATATCAAACATAAAAGATACGCACATGAACAGAGAGATTATCAATATTGGTCCTTTAGTGGAATCGATCAATATTAAGAATTAAAAGTCGGAAAAAGTTTGTGAACTTTTGTGTCCGTACTTTATTCTAAAGCTTCGTTCATGTGGGTCCATGAGGTATCAATGATAGACACTTGGAAGAGATTAAAAGAACTTGAAAAGTTGATTTACTCATTAAATATAAATAGTGATTTATATTGGGAAAGTTGTTTTCTTGAAACTCGATAAATAAATAGTTATTTATTTTGTTTATTGAATCACAAGATAACATCATATTGATGATGACATTCTTGAGTGATTAAATATGTTAAAAGAAGAAAACAAATTATTTCTCAATTCGTACTTATTCGATAACTACGAAATATATTTAATGAAGCGTCATTAAATAATAATGAGAGTTCTAAATTAATTTTAGAAATTAAATCAAATAAATTTAGGAACAAAAATCAAAGACATGGACGAGTAAGGAGAGAGTGTTTTGGCCGGATTCCTTAAGTGAATAGGGTCATGGGTTTGACCCAGCTAAAGCCCATTTATAACCTGTATAAATAAGCTAAGAAAACCCTAATCACCTAAGCCTAACCCTAAGTGATTTTCGGCAACTCTCTCTCCCTTCCCCCTTGTGCAATTCTCGGCCAAAACCCTAAACAAAAGAGAGAAAATTGTTTTCCCCCTTTTCATCTTTGATTCCTAATTGTTCGTAAGAGCCCACACTCTTGATCTCAATATTTTCCTTGTGTAATATTGTTGATTCATCACTTGTGGTGTTTGAATAATTTAGAAAACTGTTTTGGAATTTTTTAAAATTGTTTTAAAAAGGTTTTAGCCATCACAAAACACCCTAGGTCGTTTTTGGTGCATTCCGGCGACCTCCCAGCTCCCAGGAGTCCATTCCGGCGACCCAGATCCAATCCGGCGAGGGCTACCAGTCAGGCGGATCCAATCCGGCGAGGCAGAGGCAATCCGGCGAGGCAGATCCTATCCGGCGAGTCTGTCTGTCAGGCGAGGAGATCCAATCCGGCGAGGGCAATCCGGCGAGGGCAATCCGGCGAGGGCATTCCGACGAGGGCAATCCGGCGAGGTCATCAGGCGAGGGGTCCCAGTGATCTCCAGTCCGGCGAGAAGTCCCAGTCCGGCGAGGCTCCCAATCCGGCGAGGTCCCTGTCAGGCAGGTCCCTGTGCGGCGACAGACTCCAGTCCGGCGAGGTTCCCAGTCCGGTGAGGTCACCCATTCCGGCAGGCTCCCTGTCAGGCGAGAAATCCCAGTCCGGCGAGGCTTCCAGGGGCTGTGCAATCCGGCGACAGCTTCCATTCCGGCGAGGACGCTGCTGAGCGTTCCGACGAGCCTTTTCTCGGGATTTGGGCGTGACGTGGCATTCCGGAGTTAGCTAGCAACGTCATAGTTGTTTACAACTATTTACGTAAGTCTTTCTCAATTAAATAATTATATAAATGTTATATAATTTATTATTATTTGATTGAGCTTGTGAATTATAAATTGTTTATAATTACTTAATAAATTTTAATGCCTTAGGTTGTTAAATATATTAAAATTAGTTTTAATATATTAGATCTAATTATAATTTTCCGCCACATAGGATGTGTATTATAATTAATATTGTTTAATTGTTAAATAAATTCAAACAAGATGATTCTGTATCATTTTCCTAAGATATGCAGAGTTTCGAAGGAAGCCTATGGCAAGAAGCCATGAACTTTAAAATGCATTTGATGTATATCAACGAGGTCTGGACACTTGTAGACCTACCCGAAGGCATCAAGCGTATTGGGTGTAAATGGATCTACAAGAAGAAAAGAGTACAGGATGGAAATGTTGAGACATTTAAGGCACAACTTTTGGCAAAGGGTTTCACACAAAATGAACGTATCGATTATGAGGATACCTTCTCGCCAGTCGTGATGCTAAAGTCCATCCGTACTCTTTTATCCATTGCTGCCGTCCTAGATTATGAAATCTGGTAGATGGATGTCAAGACTGCATTTCTGAATGAGAGGCTTTCACGAGCGGATTTATATGGCTCAACCAGACGGGTTCATGGAGAAAGGCCAACATGGCAAGGTTTGTGAGTTGCTGAAGTCCATTTATGGACTGAAGCAAGCATCTAGATCGTGGAATATCATATTCGATGAGACTGTAAAAGGCTACGACTTTGATTAGTCAGTAGATGACCCATGCGTTTACAAGATGATAAACGATGCCAAGGTGGTCTTCCTAGTTCTATATGTGCATGATATACTACTCACTGGGAATGATGTAGGAAAGTTATCAAAGGTTAAGATGAATAATCTTGGAGAACCGGCTTACATTCAGGGAATTCATGCAATTTGTCTAGGTTGTAAAATAGTTTTACACGTGTTAATAACAATTTTTTTATATTATGTCATATATGATATGATTATACATTATTAAATCCTAAATTGATTCCAACAGCTCTCTCCTGTACTAGCATTGTGGATCTTCTTCGACAAGCTCATCTTCTTCCCTCAATCACTAAAGTTGGAGTCTATCATGTTTTTTTTCTTCGGGAATTCATTGCCAATCTCCCAGATGACATTGACTCTCCTTCTTTAGAGAAATTTTGAAAGGTGCATGTTCGAAGAAAATACTTTTCGTTTTCTCCCAGAGATATTGCCTGCTTTCTAGATCTTCCTCTTGTTGTTACAGAGCATCAACCTCCTTCCAAAGGTGATCTCGTGAAGTAACTTTTGGGTGGTCGCAATTTGAGTAGTTGGCCTGGGCGTGGTCCGTACCCTGCCTCCAAACTCAGCTCGAAGTACTCCATTCTGCACAAGATCGGAATAAAAAACTGGTGTCCTACAACTCACCACACATGGTTGTCTAAGTCTCTCACCTCATTCCTTTTCAGAGTGGGTACATGTACTCCGGTTGATGTTGCTCTGTTCTTCTACAATCAAATCATTCGACATGCTGGCTATTTGGCTATCAAGCTTCCAATTGGCTTTCCCTCAATGATTTGTGGGATTCTTCCACGCCAAGGTCCTAATCTTCTGTCATTATCTGAATTACTTGAGTGCAGCTCCTCTACTGGAAAGATTTCATTCCATTACAAGCTTTTCCAGCCTCACCATGTTTTGATGTTCCTCGCCCTCCTTCTTCCAGGTATCTTCATGCTCTTTTTCAGGGGTCGTTGGTTTAGGTGGTCACTCCCTTCTCTTTGGAGAACTACTCGTTGGTTGTTACCTCTCTAGTGGACGAGGTGAAACACTTAGAAGAGGTTATCGTTTCCGCTAGCTCTCGACGTTGAGTTCTCATCGAGCTTCTCTAGTACCTTGTACCCAACTCTGCTGCTGCCCATGCTACCTCTCTCCATTAGCTTGTGTCGGTTCTTTTGGGTTGTAATCAGATATTATATTTTTGGATTATGCTTTTGCTCTTTTTATTGGCCTTTGTTGAGGCAACTAGGTGGAGTATTGTGTGTTGTTTCTCTGAACTTTGTGTACTTTGAAAACAAACTCTATGTTATTTTCCATTTGCTCGTATGTCCTCTGCCAGTCACTTAGTGTGAGTTGATTTTCAAAGTGTTCTAGTAATGTTGTTTTGGTGCCTCAGGATTTGCCTCCTCAAAGCCAAAGGGGGAGTTTGTTAGTGTGTGTATTGTCTTGCTTGCTTCATCAAATCCAAGATTTTCTCCAAGATGTCCGAGACGTGTGTTTACGACATCTTCATGTACTTTGTCTGCCTCAGTCTGACGTAAAGTACCAACTTCACTATTTGTTCGGCGCTCATCTTTTATCAACTGTGTCCTCCGGGTAAAAGCCTTCTTTTGTCTCTTGAGGAGTATTTAAACCATGTGTTGCACTTTTCTAGGGCTTAATGCACTTTGTGTTATCCGCGCCAAAAATACTAAGTAAAGGAACTCTCTCTCTAAGCGCCCATTGTAAATTTTAGCTTCTTGAAGGAAAGCTATATTGTAAGTGAATTTATATGTTACATCTTCTTTACGGACTTAAAGACTAAAATTGTGAGCGTTAAGGTGAAAAATGAGTGAGGTCACACATAGGGGGAGTCTTAGCACTAGGAGAAAAAAGGCCTTTAGAAGCGACAAAAGTCGCTTCTAAAGGCCAAAAAGTCGCTTCTAAAGGCCAAAAAGTCGCTTCTAATGTCGAGTCGCTTCTTTCTAATGTTTTGAAGCGACAAAATTAGAAGCGACTAGTCGCTTCTAAAGTCCCTTATAATCGTCTAAAAAAGTGTGCGAATAGAGTGCGGGTAACAATTAGAAGCGCCTTTAGAAGCGACTAGTCGCTTCTAAATGTTGCCCGCCATATTTTAGAAGCGACATTAGAAGCGATTAGTCGCTTCTAATTGTTACCAGCCATATTTTAAAAGCGACTAGTCGCTTCTAAAACTGTAAATTTAAATTTTAAAAAATAAATTTTCAGTTTATTATTAATTAATTAATTAATTTTTTTATTATTAATTAGTTAAATATTATTATTATTAATTAAATTTAATAATATTGAAATTTACTAATTTAAATCAAATTAAACATAAACTAAATATAATCAAAGTCGGTAGTAATATAATCGAACGTCGATATTAATATAATCGACAATGTCTAAAGTAGATAATAACATAAGTTCAACTAATAAGATAACCGAAAGTCGATAAGTAAACAAACGTAAATCGATAAGTCTAAAACGTCGAATAAATTACAATCATCATCGTCGTCCTCGTCCTGCGCATCGTCCGCTGGGTCTGTGTGGAGGCTCGTCTGGTTCGGTGTCGGTGGGAGTCGAAGGTCGATCTGGTCTTTGCTGCGAATTCGAAGCGCCTGCATTGCCCGAATAGCCTACACTGGGTCCGAACTGGGCCATATAGTGGTCCAAAGTCGCCCTAAATACGGGAGTCGGAGTGAAGTCCGGGGTCTGGCGCAAACCAGCAGCCATGCCAAAGACAGCTCCTTGGAGAGCCGCTAGCTTCTCTTATATATCAGAGGACGACTTCGAACTCACATTCCCTACGGATGACGATGAGCTGTCGTGGGCTTGAGCTTTTAGCATGTCCGAGCGCGAAATTAGAGGCCCAATTCCCGTAGCCCAATCACGTCGCGTCCCGAGGACTTCGCTCATAGCAGTCTCCTCCAAAGATGGCAAGTTCACCTCACGTCCCGACTCCCGAGCTTGTTCTTGTAGACCAGCCACCCGAGCTACTATCCGAGCCTACATACACAATACAAATTAAATTAATTATTAATAACAACAATTATAAGGTAAACTTAAGTAATAACATATATACTTACATGATACTCTCCAGCAGCAGGCGTAGTCCACTGACCATTGGGAGTCGTGTGCATCCTCTCCCACGCACCGAGCAATCCTAGCATCTGCCTACCTTCTCCTACCCGCTGCATATGCATATAACACATTATAACTATAATATATAACTTATGTAATTTGAAATTGAGTGAAAATATACTTACGTGACTATGACGATACTCATAAAATGAGATCGTGCTCTGTCGATTCTTCGTGGTCTTCTTCGTTTAATTCGCCGTATTTCGTTTGGACATGTCCTAGAAAACAACATTGGTTAGAGTAAAAAATTATATTTAAGAATAAAACAATTGATTAATACGTTTAATCTAATTTTTACCTGAAACGTTTCTGTGTTCATCCTATCAATCATCTTTGACCACTGTTGTCTCGTCAGACCCTTGGGCGTTCTCTGGAGCGCCTCCTCTTTGTCTCCGCCGCACTCAATCCGGTAAAACCGACTATATTTTGACTTTCCGTCTCGCAGACGCTTCTTCGCGTCGCGGATAATAGTCTTCTCGATAAGGCCCGAGTGGCACGCTGCTGGAATAAGGTCTCCCTACTCGTCCTCGTACACAAAGTCATACTCTGCGTTTATACCAGACGTCATTCCAGCTCGGCGTCGTCGGAGGGATGTGCTCTCGCACCAAAACTCCAAGTGATAAATTTGACGCCGTTCAGCACACAACTCGGATAAATGTGAACATTCAGTAAAGGTCCAACTGATAATACATACAACTCGTCAGACACATCGACTCCGCCAACTTTTTGGTCGTACACTTTTTTGGCGAACCAGACTCTAAATTCTTTTCGATGCGCTTCGTCAACATCATGGCGACGTTCAGATTCCATGAGATTCCAATGCTCACTGTTTATATGTTCAAGAAGTTAGAGAAATAAAAAAAAAACAAATTTATGACTGTATGTGGATACGATTAAAAATATTGATGTCATATACAGATCAATTTCGGTACAATTTGCCAAGATGTACCACTCTGCCATCTCTCTCGACTTGTCGTCTAACCGTGTCGGACTCATCTTCCCACAAGGCAAACACTTCTCAGATTGAAAAATAGAGAACTCGTGAGGCTGAACGAAATCGGCCAAGGCATCTTCAAAGTACCTTGCAACGAATGCCAAAGCTTCTTCCACAACGTAAGCCTCAGCTATAGATCCTTCGGGTCTCGCTTTGTTTCGAACGAAATGCTTAAGTGTTCCAAGATATCTTTCAAATGGATACATCCATCTCATATGAACTAGACCACCTTCGAGAGCTTCCTCAGGGAGATGAATGATGACATGAACCATGATCGTAAAGAAAGCAGGCGGGAAAATGATTTCCATCTTACACAATATCTCAACGATGGAGTTTTGGGATTTCTCAAGATCCTCCACTCGTAACGTTCTTGAACAAATGAGCTTAAAAAAGCTTCCAAGTTCTGCAATCGTCTCTTGGATTTGTTTAAGAACATAAGGACCAATACCCAGTGCCAACAGCCTTTGCATTATCACGTGCAAGTCATGTGCCTTTAAGCCAGTCAATTTTCCATCGGGAGTGACATTCTTTTTCAAATTCCATGCGAGACCGTCGGGAAACTTAATTGACTTGAGAAACTCAGCAAACAGTTTTCGTTGCGTGGGTGTGAGAACGTATGAAGCTTGTGGTTTGAACCACCTGTTTCCACGCTTCTGTAAGTGTAAACTATACTTAATCTTCAAGTCTTTAAAGTCTTGTCTCTCCTTATCGGTGTCCTTATCTTTCCCGTCAATGCTGAGCAACATCCCGAGTAAGTTTTCGCACACATTTTTTTCTATGTGCATCACATCAAGGTTGTGTCTCAACGTCTAATCAGACCAGTAAGGTAACTCATAAAAGATACTTTTCTTGGTCCAATTTAACTCGCTATCGCCCTGCTTTAGTTTCAAACCCATAGACTACTTGCCCGGAATCAATTCAGGAAGACTGTTCAATTACTCGAGAATCTGGCTTTCAGTCAACTTCTTCGGAGGTTTTTCGTTTCTCGACACGCGTTGTGTAGTGACCACTGCATGTTCTCATCCGGTGACAATCGGGCAAATATCGTCGATGATCGTAATACACGACTCTATTTCTAACGGAAAGCGATGGAGTGTCTTTGGTGCACGTCGGGCACGCAAGGTACCTTGACCACTCCACCCAGATAAACTTCCTCGAGCAGGAAAATCGTTTATTGTCCAGAGAAGTGCTGCCCGAAAAAAGAAGACATGATTATGGTTAGACATATCTCGCACTCGAACACCCTATTCCCACAATTCTTTCAACTCTTCAACTAGCGGTTGCAAGAACACGTCAATGTCTTTCCCAGGTGATTTCGGACCAGGAATTAAGAGAGCCAACATCAAGTATTCAAATTTCATACACAACCACGGTGGTAAATTGTACGCCGTCAACACAACCGGCCACATGCTATATGATAGGCTCATTTCTCCGAAGGGATTGAAACCATCTGCAGCAAGTCCAAGTCGTACATTCCTTGCCTTAATGGCAAAGTCTAGATATGTTTCATCTAACTTCTTCCACGCTTTCTCATCAGCAGGATGACGTAGAACACCTTCTTCAACCACACGTTCTTTCGTGTGCCACTACATTTCAACAGTTGTATGTCGAGAAGCGTACAACCGCTTGAGACGATCTTTTACAGAAAAGTACCGTGAAACTTTACGCGGTACTTTTTTTCCAACAACCCATCTACTTTCGTTGCACACTGGACAAACATCTGCATCTTTCAAATCCTTCCAAAACAAGACACGGTCGTTCGAGCAGACGTCAATCATCTCGTAGCCCATGCCAAATCGCTTCAGCATTGACTTTGCCTCGTAATATTTTTCAGGAATTCTATTCCCAACAGGATGAGATTTTTTCAAGAGTTGCAGAAGTTCTGTAAATGACTTGTTCGTCCAATAGTTCGTCACTTTAATGTGCATTAACTGAACCAAGAAAGACAATGACGAGAACTCTTTACAACCAGGATACAATTCTGCATTCAACTCGGCAAATAGATCTGCAATCTGCTCTTCGTCAGCCACATCTTCAGCAGTTGGATCATTATAAAAATCAGGATCATTCCTAATATCGTTGACTGCGTCATGGATTCCACCAACACCGTCTTGATCGTCTGAATCATCGAGAATTTCTGGTACATGAATGACTTCTTCACGTGACTCGCCGTGATGATACCATCGAGTGTAATACGGAGTAAATCCTTTGTGCATGAGATGCGCTCGAACAACTCCTATGTGTTGTCTTAACACATTATTGCAACTACGACAAGGAAATTTTACTTTGTGCTCGCTGTTCATTTGGAATCGTGCAACTCGAATAAACTCGTTCACGCCCATTTCAAATTCAAGCACACAACGATTATTTTCAATAATCCAATTTCGACTTGGGTTTGACATGACGCTGATTGTTAAAAATTAGGACAACGAAAGTTAGGAAATTTGTGACATTGTGATCAATTAGAAGACAGAAAAGGATTTGATCTAAGAAAGTTTAGAAATTTAGATAACTTAGAGATTAGAATTGTTTTGTTCACTTAATTATTTAAAAATTTACATAAATTTGGGCAGAGTTTCCCCTAAAATATGAACAAACCAAAAATTTGCCATTCACAATATATATATATATACCAGCCAAAATTATCCTAAACATTTAATAACTTTCAAATAACATATTCTAGTTAAAAAACTTAGTTCATATAACAAATTACTAATTACATTCCATATTTAAATTAACAAATTAAGTAACTACTTATCACATTCAAATTAATATAACTAAACAAATTACATGTCCATATTTAACAAATTAAGTAAATTATTATCACATTCAAATTATTAATATCTTACATTCATAGCAAATTATTTATTTAGCAAATTCACTAATTTAACAAATTAATTATTCAATTACATACTTAAAAGAGCAAATTAAATACATAACAAAATTAATAATAACAAATTATTATTTCAATGGCATACCTACATTACTAATTCAAATTATTAAACATAAATATTAAGTAAACATAAATATTTAACCTTGTAGATAACAATACGAGCGAGACGGGACGAGTAGGTACAAGACGAGCAAAGTCTACACTCAACGAGACGACGCGACGAACAACAAACGCACAAATGTCTAAATACAAAAAAACATAAAATTAAAACCATAAACCAAAATATAACTAAAATAATTTTTAAAACAAACACATACCTTAAGAAGCAACGATGCGAGTTGATGAATTAGGTTGCGACGAGTCGAGGTGCAGCGACAAACGAGCGATGACGAAGCTACGATGACAATAATAAATTAAAAATAAAAAAATAATTATAAAACAATATTAGACTAAACTATAACAATATTAGACTAAATTATAAAACTAAACATACCTCGGCGGAGGAGGAGGATGGTTGGAGCTCGACGGAGGAGGGAGAGGAGGGCTGAGAGCGGGGAGGGAGAGCGGCGGGTGAGGGGCGGCGGAGGAGGGCTGAGCTCGCCGGAGGAGACCGGAGGGGCGGAGTTCGGCAGGGGGAGGAGGGTAGGGAGGTGGCGCTCGGCAGTGGGGAGGAGGGCACAGAAGCGGCGGCCGGGGGAGGAGGGCAGGGAGGCGGAGGCCGGGGGAGGCTGGTTGGAGAAAGGCAGGGAGGGGAGGAGAAGGGGAGAAGGGGAGGAGGGGGAGGGACGGCGGCGGGGGAGGGGGAGGGACGGCGGCGGGGGAGGGGTAGGGAGGAAGGCGGCGACCAGGGTTAGGGCGGAGGAGGGCAGGGAGGCGGCGGCCGGGGGAGGCTAGTCGGAGAAAGGCAGGGAGGGGAGGAGAAGGAGAAGAGGGAAGGGGTTAGGAGGGGGAGGGACGGCGGCGGGGGAGGGGTAGGGAGGAAGGCGGCGGCCGGGGTTAGGGCGGAGGACTGGTCGGAGAAAATGAGGGAGAGTGAGAGGGAGAGTGAGAGGGAATTGAGAAAATGAGGGAGAAAGGGAGGCTCACGCGATTTAAAGCCTTAGGAACAATAGAAGCGATTAGTCGCTTCTAATGTCTATCAAAACCAAAACGACAGCGTTTTGATAAGTCGGAACATTAGAAGCGACTAGTCGCTTCTAATGCCCCAATTTCTATAAACGAAAATTTTGGCGGAGAAATTTTGGAGCCAAATATTTGGGGCATTAGAAGCGACACTAGAAGCGACTAGTCGCTTCTAATGCCCCAATTTCTATACTTCGCGAAAATTTTGGTAGAGGAATTTTGGAGCCAAATATTTGGGGCATTAGAAGCGACATTAGAAGCGACTAGTCGCTTCTAATGCCCCGAGCCAATAATTTTGACAATTAGAAGCGACTAGTCGATTCTAATTGTCAAAATATTGATAATTTGGTTAAAATCGGGGTGTTAAAGTTAGAAGCGACTAGTCGCTTCTAATTCTCCCTGTCGCTTCTAATTCTCCCTGTCGCTTCTAAAGGTATCTTTTGTAGTAGTGTAGGTCGAGTGATATTTCAGAGAGAAAGTGTTAGGTTTAGAAAATTTAGATTTGGTTAAAAATCATTTGTATCTTTGCTACTCCGACTTATTAGTATACTCTTCACCATGATAAGATATCCCCCTAGATGTAGGCAGTTGGAGAACTAGGTTACCAACGTTGTGTGTGTTTTGACTTTCCTATTGAGAACTTATGTATGTTATTGTGAATGATCAAAACTTATGTAGTAACATTATAGAAACAGTGTAACTGCATTTTCAATAACGGTTTTATCTTGAACTTCAAAGTGTCACAGGTTTTGTTCAATGTCTTCATCAAGACATCAAGAATAATTCAAGAGTCACTACCCTCTATAAAACAAGATACGATATCAGTAATTTATTCAAAACAATCATTAGTCATATACGATTTTCCTATCGATCCTTAGATTGCGAACTATTTATTTTAAACTAATCTAGAAGAGGTATCTTTTTAAGTCTGTAACTAAACCTTCTTTCGTTGATAACAGTTTTAGGGCGTAGACATATATGCATAAACACAAACTTTAATAAGAATGAATATTTAACCTTTACTTAATTTTCAATAAAAGAATACAAAGGTATTTAAATATCTAATGTCTCCTTTGTAGATATAAATCCCAACAGATATCGACCCCGAGTCAGCACAAAAAATCTCGAAGACGGGTTTGTCCAATTTTGAACCTCGAATTCTTCCAATATAAATGTGACGTACATGAACTTTGATATGGGTAGCCTTGAAACTCGGAAATAGCTAGGGATGACTCATTTCCATGCGATTCTAGATATGACGTGACATTGCATCTGCCATGAGTAAAAAAGAGAAAATGTGATAATTGCCCTAGTTGCACCCCTCTCAAAAAAAGGGATAATCAATATGCAAAAAATGGATTATTTTATCCATCTCGCATCGAACCCGTTCATCTAATCAAAACGCAAAAAATGGATTAATTATCCATCTAGCATCGAACCCGTTCATCTCTATCATAAAGTCGAAAAAAATCCTAACATACTTTTATTACAAGCCTTCTCAAAGTTTAATTTGAATGCTGCACGCCCTTCTTCTTCGACCTCCAAGTTCCTTCCACCAAGTTGCTTGAAATAAAAATATTTTCTCCTATTAGCAAAATGGTCTTGATAACTTGAAAATGGATTGGTACAAAATAAGATCATATTTTTTCATCTTACCCGGCCTCCATTTAAAGGTAAAGCAGTAGAAATTCTGAGATATCCAAGGAAACATCAACAATAACCATTTTCAACGCCATCGGCAGCTCAAAGACAAAACAATATTGCACCCGCCACAATCTCTCGACACAAGAAGAGAGAAAGTAGTAGTGGCTACAAACACTAGTACATAATACTACTTTCAAATACGACTATTGTCGCATCTGATAATGTCAGTGTGGCCTTTTATGGTACTATAAAATGCGACACTGGTGCGAAAGAGTTGCATCTGAACGTACTAAAAATTCAAGATGCGAATTGTCATATTCGACGTTATGATTTTTTAGATGCGAACAATTAGAGCCGTAGTCGTACTTATGTCCACTCACTAATTCAATATGACTTTATAACAATTAGATGCGACTTCTCGCATCTTATCCAAACTTTTGATTTGGATTTTAATGTGTGAAAGTTTCCATTATTTGATGACCCGTCTAACCTGCCGAGGCTGGCTCCGCCCGTGAGGTAGATAATGAGATGTTGAAGTCGGGGGGATCTATCCCGTGCTACTCTTCTTCTACCCCCAGTTTTTATGATTTCCCCTCCAGCTCCAACTGAAAGCAACAAGACGCACTCCTTGAATAAGAGCTCCCACTGAAACCAAGACCCACTCCTTGAATCTGGACAAAAGGATGTTAGCTCTTTTATGATATAAACAAAGCGTTTAGTTTATTAATTTTTTGCAGCCCATTCAAAAAAGTTATTAATTTTAGCAATGATAAGATATGTACTTTCAACTTTTCTAGGCAAAGTTTCATGCCATTAACTAGATTGCCACCATACCCAAAACGTGTATATTTTAGCTACTATTTGTTTATCATCTGATAGGAGTTCTTAAAACTTATATAAATGTCCTAATAATTTATTTGAAATCCTAATTTGAGTAGTCACGTGTGTGGATATTATCTTTGAAATACGCTATACCAGACATCTTCTCAATTGTAAAAGTAGAATAAATATTTCCGTACCTATCCTAAAAAATGTAATGGTAGCCCGTCCATGTCACACGTGAGAAGATCAAACTCAAGCCAATACAAGGACACTCTCGTATTGATTAGTCTATCACATTTTATCATTCGGGTAATGCAAACTTAATTTAATGCAGTGCGAAGTTTAGGAAAAACCATTGTATATATTCATTAATACTTATGGCCCTGTCAGTATTCACTTGAATTATTCGACATTCTCCAGCACATTTTCCTAAATAAAATGAATAGGACTAATTCATAGGGTCACATACATATCCCCAAAATTGAGATATCTCTTGAGGCGAGCCACGCGGTTATTATATATAAATAGCTTAGGAAATCCCAATACCAGCACACAATTCGGAAAGAGACTAGAAATCCTACAACGCAACTGAGACAGCACTCACCGAGACCTTCTTCTCCGAGTTGTTCCTTGGTAAAAACCCCTCCTCTAATTTTATTTTTGTTTAGATTACTAGTCAAAGCTTAGTCATTTTTTGCATGTCATTTTCACAAAAAAAAAACTTTTCTCACTCTCTTGAGTCGTCACACCATTTTTTTTTCGGCATTTCCAGGTACCTCTCTGGAAAGATCTTTGCTAGGGCTAGGTCTGAATCAGTTCCTCTTCTCCAGTCCTGAAATTACATCATCTGGGTCTTTTTTTTTTATGTTTTTCTAATATCTATTCTTTAATCTCAAGTTGTAAAGGAGGTCGCTTTGTTGTTGTTTGTTCGTGTAAATTACATGGCGTTGCGTTCTAGGGTTTCGTTTCTACGGAGATAATCAACTTCATGGCGTTGCATTCTAGTGTCTCACAAACACAGAACGCAAGCGAAATAAAATTGTCTGAAGCTATTATTTTCTTATACATTTCCGTAACTCAATCTTTTTTTAGATCGGAAAATGGGACCATCATCGGGATTTGAGGGAAATGGATACTCGGGTCCGAACAACAGCAGCCAAGGAAGTCGGTTCTTGTCGTCGCAGAATCTTTATCATCCATCCATGTATAGGGTAATACCTTCATATATATATATATATATATATATATATATATATATGTATATATATCAACTTGTTCTTTCGTCAGTCACTGATATATTGAACTAAGAACCATATACATCGGACATTCCGAGGAGGATCGATTAATAAAAAAATGGGTGTTGGTATATACTCAATGATTTTGTCGACAAAAGTAATCATTACTTGGACAGAAAAGAGTTCGCTCATAAACGTGCTATTAATATCCAGTATTTTGAAGTTCATTAAAAATGATTTAGGGCTTTTGTATTTGAAAGAATCGAAATCGCAATCATTCAATATTCGTCGTTCATACCATAGATCGATATAATATCGTAAGCCGTATCCCACTAAAACAAATACAGAGATCCTAATTCATCATTGAAAGTGAGATTTGGAGGCCGATATATATATATATATATATATATACACACACACGAAGGTTAAGGATTATAGGGTTTTGCGTTACATTGTCGTTTGTGTTTATTTTCTCTCTCGACCACAGAACAACCAGATGTCGTTTGCGACGCAGAATCAGCAGCAAGTTAACGGACCCAACAGACTATTCCACAATACTGGTTCTGACAATTTTGGGGTATTACTTCTTGCCATTATCATTATTTTATGTATTTGTTTATTATGATTTATATTTTAACTGTCTGTGGTAATAAGGTTTTGAATGGAGACAACTTTTACAACCAGCCGATTCAAAACACAATCCTCATCAATAACCTGCCGATGAGGAATGTGCAGGTGATTATAAACAGGAATCGATGTTCATACTCAATAATGATTGATACAAAAATTATTACAATTATTTTCTCTGTTTACATTTTTTTAATCAATCTCACTATAAAATTTTATCAAACACCTTTAGTCTACCATTTTAATGTGTATATATAACAATTTTAAAATATCAACAAATATTTTAAAACATGTTTAATTAGTTTCTTGACACGTCAGTTTTTGGCTGGTATTTTGAAAATGGAATTGTGATAAATTGTTGTCCGTATTCAATTTTTATGGTTTCAGAAATATACTAACCAATAGCAATTGGGTACTTAGAAGCCGAAAATGTAGAATTTTTATTCCAAAAACTTATATATATATATATATATATTAAGTAAATTATAAATATAAAAAGAGAGTATATACAAATATATACAATCATATGAATTAAGAGGGTACATAAAATTTATATATTCCGACGAAATAATGTGATTAAAAAATTATCCAGTGTCAAATGCATGACTCGGTTTTGGACCCTCTGGGTTTTGGCCCCGTCGGTCCCAACGGCAAAAGATCTGGCCTTTGGACTTACCAGTCTCAACCTTCGCCGCTCAATACTTATGAGGTAGTTAGGTCTTTTTTCTTGTTTGATAAATTATTCATTGTTTTATTTTGTTATATATATATATATATATATATATATATATATCTCAAACAAATTTAATCCTGAGTAAAATCAGGGCAGTTAGACATATGGGCAAGATTTGAACACATGCTATGGTGGCAAAGATTATTTAGGCTAATGTGTCGTCAAGCTAAGACTCCTTAACAAGACGTGTCATGTTTGAACTTAAAAACAAAATTGACGTATTTTGAAAACAACCCGGTATATTCTGTAGGGTATTATTGTTCTATGTACTAAATAATTTATGAGGCAAACTAAAATTTGTAGTTTTTATTTTAAATTAAAAAGACATAGAATTCGTGTAGTGAAAGCATATTTCGAGGTTTTATAATTTATATTTTAGTTAGCCTTAAAACTAAGATCAGTAATGTGAAACTCAAACAAATTAACATTAAAATATCAACGAATATGTAAACGTGTAGTGATATATGTATACATATATATATATATTCTTTTTTTTTTGAAGAAGTCTAGTTAGATATTTAAACGACATAAAAGAAACTTAAATTATGATAACTGAGTGTAATAAAATGAGCATTAAAATAAGCTTCAGTATGTCCGAATAAAAAAATAATAATTAAGTTTGAGTTTATTTAAAAAAAAAAAAACTTGAGTAAAAAACAGACGAAATAATAAAGACTCTAAATTTTCAGATATTTACTACAGAATCCGAAAAATTAAATGACGGAATTATAAAAATCCAGATGGACATCGAATTTCTACTTATTTACTAAAAATATTGCATGACTGCTATACAACGTAATCTGAAGACACACCAGTATATATATAATGATAAGTTTTACGTTCCTCACCAAAACTCTATCCCTAATTTGCATGTGTTTCAGAAAGGCTTATATATATCACTTCTCTTATAAATTATTTATTCAAGAAAAATACACTCTCTCTCTTCTCTCTCTCTCGAGTTCTCAGATTTGGTTTCGTGATTTTCTAGGAACCTCTCGAGATGAACTTCCCTAGAGTTACCGGACCGACTCAGAATCAGACACAAGGAATCAGTCTGGATAATCTCACGCGACAGGAAAATCTCGACTCTCTGGTATGGATCTGTACTTTTTTACATCTTATTCTCGAGAAGGTACCGATCTTTGTTATGGATCGTCTATGTGTTGGCTATTTTAGGGTTTCACTGCGTTTTAGAATATAATGAAGCCCTGAAAACAACATGCAAGGGCATACCGATATACTATCGTAAGATGTAGATCCATTATAAACATACGCAAACAGAAAAGTGAGTTTGAGTGTGTTTCATTTCGTTTATTATGTAAAAAAAGCCCTTAAAATAACAAGGGCGAACTGATTCGTGGATCGATTAATTATCAACATCCACAAGACAGTGACGATAGTATATTTAACTTTGAGCTATGTTAATCTCTAACACAATGTTTTTCTTTTGTATTATGTAAAGTTTGAGAGTCTGCTTGCCTCTGGAATTGAGGTCCAGGGTCATTCCGGTCAGGTGGGACCCAGCCAGGGAAATGATATATCGATGATGACAACTCAGACCCGTCTTCGACCAGTCATTACTAGGGTAACTTAAATTCTTTACCTTTAGTATTCTTTTATCATTTTCTGGTTAATTATATACATATACTATTAATAGGTGTAATATACATTCTACCTCACATAAATTCACATATGTATTACGAGATTTTTCATAGTTATGTTTATCTATGAACGAAGCTTTGCTTCAATTTTCTAACTTTCTTTTTCTTCCCTGTGCGTGGTGTGTATATATATATATATAGCCAAATGAAATGGCTAATTACGGCCAAGATTATATTTTCTCACAAACACAAACCAGATTGAGCCTCAGTGGAGATAAAGAAATTTCAACTAGATAGCTGCAAAACATCCCATATGGTCTTAAACTATAAAAGTATATATTAGCGTCTATGGTTCTACAAAGATGTAGAAAATTTGTAATGTTAATTGGAATGTTAATAAGGGATATTTAGCTTACTGTATTACATTTAAACCATACGGTTATACTACTCTAAATGCACTAAGAAGTCATACTATCTTCAACTTGCCAAGGGAAGAACAAAGTATGATAGATAGATATAATGCACATGTTTAGGATAAGAATCCATGTATTGATTTTAAGGAGGAAAACCCCGATTGTAGGAAGAGCCTAGGGTTATGCCATGCAAGAGAATGTTCTACTCTCTTAAACTGGACCTTAACTGTGTAATTATCTTATAAGCTACCTGTAAATTGCTAAATTTTCTACCACCTGAAATTCATTTTCAGAGGGGCTATATACATATCTTGAATATATGTATGAATGTATAACATTTGTTTGAACAAATGTTGGTAGATATACCTTTATAGATTGGCTATTCTATACATTCTTGGTGTTTACTTTAAACCTTATACTATATATTTATGTATTTAGTTTTACTTAAACTTCATCTTCTTGTACCTCCAAACATATACTTTCGCTGCCTAAACATTCCCATTCATTCAATGAACCTTACATCTTTTCGGAAAACATATTAACATAGCTTGTTTACAACTAGTCGTTGCTTTGTATGTCCTATTAAAATGTCTCACTTTGATCTCTCCTTGAGTTAGTCGTTGTTATAATCTTTCATTCTTGAGCTAGTGTTTGGATGCGAGTCAAATATCCAGATACATGTACTCCATAACTTTGATGTTTAGGGCTATACACTCATGTTCGTAGTACCCAAAGTTGTAGCAATCGTAGCATTCTGTTGAATGTGTACACATCTCACATTTTTTGTCCGAATTATTGATATATTAACGTTTCTTTCTATCTTTCTTTCTTTCTTCTTTCAATCATATGTAACGTATAGTGTGAACCTGGGAACTATACTTGTAGGACGTGACGTACACAACAAGAATCACGTTTGAGCCAGTGGAGGAAGTTCAAGTCAACAACAATCAACAGAACTATCACTCTTCGACGACTCAACGAGGACCTGAAACTCATTCCAATCTGGTACTTAATTAATTACCTTACAATATTCCAACAACCCCTTCTTTACATATCCAATATTCCTTGAGTTTGAAATACACACGTATACAAATCCCAAATAATTGCAGGTTTACGACCGTACACCTCTAAATATAGGACATTCCGAGGTACACAATGTGTCACTACCCACCGTTTCTTTTTCTTTTTCTTTTTCTATTTAACTTAGTTATAGTATCTATTCTATGTTTTTTGGCAGACCCGGTTTTAAAAGTTCTGAGGCCGTAAATTTATTTTTATTAGGTTTTTTTAATATTAATTTATATTTTCAATCGTAAAAAATATTTAGATATATTTAGATTTAGGGCTTTTTTATATTTATGTTTAAAAAATGGGTCTTTTTTTTTATCTAATTTAAACCATTATATGGTGGGAGTAAATCAACTGCTTTACTTGCCTAGAGATTGACCCGACCCTGATTGTTGGGCTATATATACGTATTTCTGCGATTTCAGTTGAATTCAAATGGAGGGAGTTTCAATGCAAGCATGAACAATAATTCCCAAGCTTTTGAGACGCCTAGGGGGAATGATGTCTTTGAGCCTGTTAGACTAAGTGAGCAGGGATTTAGTTTTCCGACAATCTCAACCAAGTTTCCACAGGAGGGTCGGGTAAGTATACTAATTATAGTTCAAGTATAATTAGTTTAAACAAATCATAGGTTTACTACTAACGAATACTCTAATTTTCGGGGAAAAAAAATGTAGTCTTCAGTCCCTTCTATAAATTTTCTCTATGACACATAGTAGTAGTAATGAAGAAATACTACTTAATTTTATTTATTTGGAATCAATTTCGTAATTTAGTTAAATATGTGATATTTGTAGGAACAAAGCAGACAGCCTAAACATATGGCTGATACGAAAACCGATTTTACGTTTTCTGGAGGAATCAACTTGGAGAAACGCAAAAGAGACATACCATTTGATGATGATATGGTACCGTTTTTGTTTTTGTTTTTATCATTGAGTTTGTATAAACAAACAAATGAATATATTTATAATCAAGCGCAGATTCATGATGCGGTCCCAGTGTCATATGTTCTGCCGACGGAAGAAGTGAGGCTCGACCGTAATCATCCCAAAAACAAAGGAAAGGTAATAAGATTAATCATACATTAAAATTAAACCTAATAAGAAGTGAGGCTCGACCGTAATCATCCCAAAAACAAATGAAAGGTAATAAGATTAATCATACTTTAAAATTAAACCTAATAAGAAGTGAGGCTCGACCGTAATCATCCCAAAAACAAAGGAAAGGTAATAAGATTAATCATACTTTAAAATTAAACCTAATAAGAAGTGAGGCTCGACCGTAATCATCCCAAAAAGTCGTGCTTTGTATGTCTTATTGAAATCTCTCACTTTGATCTCTCCATGAGTGGGTCTTTGATATAATCTTTAATTCTTGCGCTAGTTTTTAATGTGAGTCAGGCGTACACTTATAACACAGAAGTGCACTCATATTCTAACAACCTTGATGTTTAGGGCTATACACTCATATTCATAGTAACCAAATTGATAGCAATCGCTGCTTTATGTTGAGACGTATACATATCCCATATTATATTTCCTTTGTCCGAATTATGGATATGTTTGTTCTATCTTGCTTTCTTTCTTCTTTCAAATCAAGTGGGAACCTGGAAAATATAATACTTGTAGGACGTGACATACACAACAAAAATCACGTTTGAGCCAGTGGAGGAAGTTCAAGTCAGCAACAATCAACAGAACTATTATTCTTCGACGCCTCAACGAGGACCTGAAACTCATTCCAATCTGGTACTTTATTACTTACCTCCTATAATATTTCCAAGAACACGTTCTTAGTTTGATATACACGTCTACGAATCCCAAATAATTGCAGGTTTATGACGCCACACCTCTAAATATAGGACATTCCGAGGTACACAATGCGTGTCACTACTCACGGTTTTCTTTTTCTTTGATCTGTTTAGCTTAATTTCAATGAAATGTCCCAACTTTACTCACTCATTAAATGCCAAGATTGTATCAATACTATGATTGTTGGGCTATATATACTTATTCTGAGATTTCAGTTGAATTCAAATGGAGGGAGTTTCAATGGAAGCATGAACAACAATTCTCAGGCTTTTGAGGCGCCTAGGCGAAATGATATCTTTGAGCCTGTTACGCTAAGTGAGCAGGGATTTAGTTTCCCGACGATCCCAACGAAGTTTCCACAGGAGGGTCGGGTAAGTATACTAATTATAGTTTTAAAGTAAAATTAATTAAAGTAATACTTGATTACTACTAACGAATTCTCTAATTTTCGGGAAAAAATTCGTGGTCTTGTTGGTGTATCTTTTTTTTTTTTTTTTTTATCAATTTTTAAAATGACGCATCGTAGTAATGAACAAGTATACAACTAAATTTTATTTATTTGGAAGCGATCTCCTAATTAATTAAATATGTGATGTTTGTAGGAACAAAGCAGAAGGCCGAGACATATGGCTAATATGAAAACCGATTTTTCGATATCTGGAGGAATTAACTCGGAGAAACGCAAAAGGGAATTACCATTTGATGATGATATGGTACCGTTTTCGTTTTTGTTTTGATGTTTATATTATTGTGGTTGTATTAATAAATTAAAACATTTATACTTAAATGCAGATTCATGATGCGGTTCCAGTGTCCTATGTTCTTCCGACGGAAGAAGTGAGCCTCGGCCGTAATCATCCTAAAAACAAAGGAAAGGTAATAAGACTAATTAATCTTATTTTAACTTTAAACATAATAAGATGTTTTACAAAAAAGTAATTCTTATATTTCAATTCAACAGCCCCTATGTATATATATAAGTTATACAAACTGTTATTTGAAACTAAGTTATTAGTATAATAGTTAAAAATTTTTGTATTTTCAACAAAGTGATTCAAATTATGTTATATTAAAGTTTTTGACAATTAGTATAAGCAATTTATCGATTTCGACACATTAATCCGAAGGCAATGTCTGATTTTAAAATTCGATTATTGATAAATCACTACTTTTGAACAAACATTTGCTATAATTTTAAAGTATTGTTTTAAATGAACTATTTACCTTAATTACCCCAATTTGCTTACATCTGTGTATACTTTGTGCACACACACATGTGTGTATATATATATATATATATATATATATATATATAAATTATACACGCGCGCGCACTTATGTATTTAGACGCAAAAACACGAAAAACAACCATCTCAATTGATTTCATATAAAAACAATATACACTGAATCGAAATACTGTAGTGTTATAGCTAAACAACATTAACTCTAACAAAATAATCAAATTGTAAAGAAAACATGTTAAGAATATATGTGCTATATATTCAAATACAGTATGTGTTTAGTGCATGTTAAGAATACTTAACTTGGATAGCTAGTTTCATGTGTTTGTACATGTTAAGGTTATATGTGTTTAATACATATTTTGTATATACGGATATATATATATATAAACCAAACGCAGATAATCGATGCAGTCCCAGTGTCTTATGTTCTTCCAACAGAAGTTGATGGACTCGACGCTAATCTTTCTAAGAGCAAAGGAAAGGTAGTGGTGCTATCAAACCCCCATATCTCTCTCTCTCTCTCTCTCTCTCTCTCTCTCTCTCTCTCCCTCTTTCTCTATCTCTCTTTCTCTGTTGTTGGTTATAATGATTCATGTTTGTAGAGCCCAATGAAATGGGAAGAAGCAAGGGTGAATGAAACAAATGGCCAGAAAGATGATTGGAGGAATCTTCCGCCGGTTTTTCATGCGGTAAAATCTTCATTAGCCCTATCCAATGCTTCTATAATTCACTACTTCTGAGAATGAGGAAACTACTTTCCATGCTTAACGGATGTTAATAGATTTCTGCATAAAATCGTTGATGTGTCATTTATTTCCAATGGTACATAATAAACTAGAAGATCTAGGGTTGTCGTCGAAAACCGTTTGTAATAAAATGAAATGATGAATGAATTTTATTAAATGTAACACGGTGTATATGTTTCAGGCTAATGATGGACTAAGCCCAGAGATCATGAATGAGGCCCCACTGAAATTTATAGGGCCAGACGATGAAGAAAGTTCTGTCTTCAGAAAAGAAGTCGTATGTATACATTTTTTTATATGCTCCATACTAACAATATACACAACACAGACATTACTCTTGAGCCTTGACAATGATGAGCCTTATAAATATGTGTACTACATCAATATATGTACAAAATTTCGGCGAAATGATCTTAATTTACTAACTCATTTTGGAAATGGTTAATGTTTCGTAAAATTCGCGTAAATGACTTTATTGTTTAAATGTAATGTTATTGTTATTGTTGTAACAAGTTTATATGAATATATATATATATATCTATATATATATATATATATAGATGAAAAGACTGGGGAGAAGAAAAGGAGCGATCGAACGTAGATTGGATGAGTTCGAGGAGATTGAGAATCTGCAAAGGTGTTGGCTGACGGAGGCCAGACTTCGTGTTAGTGGTCATGTTGACATTGTAACTTTTTTCTCCTCTCACTAATTTCTTCTGCTTAATATATAATACTTACATACTTTATGCATATACAAACATATTGACACAGATTTTCTAGCATATGCCAAACTGTCAATTTTGAGGACTTATATGATCTTTTTTTTCACGCAGTTCTTTCATTTCAGAACACATAACATAAGATGCAGATCAAGGCATGAGGTTTCTAATGTCGAGAGATATGGAATTCTTCCCCGAGGTTGCATGAGCACATTGGTCCGAAGGGGAACACCATTGACAGTGGAATCCTTTGTGAGTTCTTTCATTTTAGATGATATAATTTGACGTGTTGAACAAAACACATTGTGATTTATGCTTTGTATTGGAATGAGATAGGAAATGAAGAACAGTAATATCCTAAACACTCACACAATACAAATCATGGGAATTTTTCTTACTAGCTTTCAAAACACGTATTCGGTTTTGGATGATGTAGACTAGGACTATAGGAAGATATAAGACTAGGAGATAGAAACTGCTACATAATCTAGGGATCTATAGGTTATGCATGTGCGGTTGGGACTCGCACAAGATCAAAAATAGCCCCAAATCTAAGATATTTTTTTAAGCCTAAATATATAAATTGGTATTATAAAAGTCTAATAAAATTAAATTGTGCCTGAAAACTTCTAAAGCCGGGCCTGGGTAGCACCATATATTAAGTAGAGCAAACTAAACCACATGCTACGCTTCGTGGAACTATTCTGCATATATAGTAACAAATGAAGAAAACGATCATTACGTGATAATGTATGTGAGCTGAAAAGCTCAGTCCACAAAGATGAGCCTCTTATAGTTGGCCATTGCCATTCTGTTAGTATACCTTTAAGTATATATAGGGCTACGACTATGTCATTTCAGGCGTTTACCTTCAAGTCATTCACGGGCCTAGGAACACATTATTGACCTGTGTAAGAATGCGTTTATTGATTTAACCTTTCTGCATTCCTAGGGTTTAGTTGATGACAAGAAGAAAGCCTTCACATGTTTCTTAATTTGTCCTCTTGGTTAGCGCGTTTATGTGTCACAGTTAATTCAGATGTATTTATACTAAAATATGGTTGAGTATTTTTTATATATAAATAATTTAGGTTTTACCCCCTAATAATTTGGTCCTCAGGGAAGTTGCATGGTGTCAAGGACAGGCAAGTCGGTGATAACCATAGCTGGGACGAGGAACGCTAACTCTGACACTCCTCCGCAGTATCGCAAGTCGAGAATTACTAAACTGAAATCAAAATCATCTCGAAAACGAAAATCCACTCTCTCTCCGGACAATAACGCAGATACTCTCCATTTCGACATAGAAGACTTTCCAATTAGTCTTCTTTCATTCCCTAGCCTCATCAATGAAGAGTTGGAACGAGGTCTCTTTCTTTCGCTCTTTCTATATATATATATATATATGTTTATAATTATGAATATGAAATATATATATGTTATTGTATACGTTTAACGTTTTGTAAAACTCGTGTAAATGGTTCTGTACGTGTCATGTCAATTTACATTGTTATTTTATAATATAAATTGAGTTTTACAACGTAATTGACATTACACGTACGCGGTAGAGCCATTTACACGAGCTTTACAAAACGTTGGTCATTTTTCAAATGAGTTAGTAAATTAAGGTTATTTTGCCAAAATTTTCAATATTATACTTTATACTCGTTTATAAATATATACTATGTCATGTGCCAACGAAATGAACAATTTTTAGGGGATTGCTAAAACAATTAAGTTAATAATTAGACTGTGACTTACAAGGTTATACAAAATTTGATTCCGTTTTAATATCTGTTTTTATACAGGTAAATCGAGTAGGAAGAAAAAGCGAAATGAGAACACTTCCGAGAACTCAGGTGTGAAAGCTGAGAAAGATGACATGGTTGCTAGTTCCTCCAAATCCAAGCCTGAAACTGAACCATCCAACGCAGAGGGCAACCTCCATGATGTGCCGATTGACTATAAGTTTTAAGCTTTCTGTTTGTTTCATGTTTTTCGAATCAAAGACCTTTATTTTGTTGTTGTAATCTTCAGTATGGACCAGCTTTTATTTTTATTTATGAACTACAATGCGTACTCCGTTGCTTAATCTCAAAACTTTCATTTTGGGTTTTTCCATGGGAGTAGCTTTTTATGAGGTACCAATAAATTTGGTATATGGTTTTGGGCTTATATCTGTGATCTTATCATATAGTTCTATTTATAGGATTATTAGTATAATGATTAGACTGTTTTTTAATCGTACGTATATTAGATTTATGTCAATTTTTAAATGTTTTATTAGAAAGTATAATACACTACTACGAATTTCTTAGATATTATATCGAGGCAACAAATATTATATTTTTTGCTTAAATGTTGGTAGTTTGTTTTGATAAACCTGAACATATGAAAATGTTATAAGCTACGCTAAAAAAATTAACCCACCGTCTAGAATTATTATGAATATGATGTTATCACATATATTTAGTTAAAATAACTCAAATTTCGAAAGGGGGGACCAATTGGATTCAAGTATAAGGAAATATTATCTAGGGGAGAAACATACACAATCTTTGGAATCTTTTTTCCAGCGATGGAATGCTTGCTAGGCTTAGCAAGCTTTGCTCCAAGATCTTCTTCTTCTTCTTCTTCTTCTTCTTCTTCTTCTTCTTCTTCTTCTTCTTCTTCTTCTTCTTCTTCTTCTTCTTCTTCTTCCACACAGATGTCACCAATAATGCTAGCACATCATCCTAAACAACTTTTGTAACACGTTTCTTCTTCATGTGCTTTTCTTGTTTAACCCAAATTTTTACTCTCTTTATCTCAACTGCCTTTCCTTTACCAATTCTAGGTTGTTATTTTTTTCTTCTTAGAGAGCATGTTCCACCTCTCGTCAGCTGACAACTTTTCTATTCTCAGAGGTCTTCTTACCATCGCGAGGTATAAAAGATTCGACCACACCATCTAAAAAATTATTAAAAGTTGTACATTAACTATTTTACAATACTTCTTACTATATTACTATGGTGACAAGCTTATCACATTAATAATAATGACAATAATCAAAACGACACAAAAACATGATTATCCAGTGGGGATAGTTATCCAGGCGAGAATAAAACTACAATACATAAAGTAACGAGTATACAATGGGTAAACGATGATAACCTTCTAAAAGTCTTATCTCAATCTTTTTTAGTAAATTCCTAGATTAGACTTCGAGTGCGCTCTCCCCACTTTCCACTCCACACGCACCCACAATGTTTAACAAACATTCAACAATGAAAAACTAAAATCATAACGCAATACTCACATGTTTTATTCTTCAAGCAACCAACCAAACTTTTACAAGATAGACACTAAAGAGTAAGTTATTCCGGCACAATGAATGTATAATCCTATAAATGACGAAGACATCCTCTTTTGATCTATAGAGGAGACAGCTGGCGCAGCTCTATTAGATAGAAGATACAAGGTTAAAAAGGTGTCAAGCGGCGACATGCACATCATCTTAAGAAAAGACGTTCTTCTGAACATGTGAGAGCCATCTTAAATGACACGAGTCTTTCCTTAAGGAAATTGGTAACAATGTCACAACCCGCGAGCGTCCGCTCGCCCATGAGCCGCGACTAATCGACCCAAATACAATAGAATAATTAAAACAACTCGAAAATAACAATGACGTCTACTAACGTATAGCGGACACAAAAACAATTTATAAAAATTCGGGGAATTTTTTATCGGCAGAGATGCCCACAACAAGATTATTTATTTGTATATCGATGTAATATAAATCTCTCACGAGTTCTTATTGTAATTTTCTGATTAAATTAACAAAAGTTGAAACGTTCATTCATTTTTTTTTTGTTTTTTTTTAAGATTTATGATATTTAATAGGTTTATAGTCCTTAATCAAACCTAATAACGTATGAAGAGCCAAATGTAGATTTGCCTGAACAAACTTTTCATGGGTTGCTTAAAACAAAATATTCACAATCTAAAGATCAACGGACTATTGATCCTAGTGTGATTGTTGGAAGAATCTATGATTTTCTGGTTACGAGGCATAGAGAGTTAGGAACTCTATAGTTCTTCTAGTGTATCTTCCGAAGATACTAAATTGACCAGTGCACATTTAGAGACAATGTAAGAATTAAGCATTTAACCTCATCTGTCTCAAGTTCACTATGTATGAATTACATCATGTTTACCTTAATCGTGAAATGAGACATGTCATTTCATACTCCATTATTTTGATTTGAGAAAGTTACAATACAGATCCAAGTTTGTAAACTAGATGCGCTCTATTGGTGATCTATTGGGTTATGAAGTTGACATGATTTTACTTTGTGAAGTTCTCATATAGATGGAATTCATGTACAAGGTTGCTGCAATGCAATGTATATCACCTCATGCTTTATTACTTGGATTGTGAATCAATGAACCATGCGGTATCAAAAATTAAGTAAGGACTTTATTTGGATGAAACAATGTGACCTGTTAGCTCCTCATCAGTACATTGTTTATAAGTTATTCACAAAGTAACAAAAGAGTTGAGGAAATAACAACTATAAGGGTAAAATGGTAATTTTATAAATCCCATATAAGTGATGATATTCATGAAGGGTAATCATAGATAACAATCGATGGATCCACTCAACATAATTAAGTTGAATTTGAGTAGAAAATAAATTCATTTGAATCGAGAGATTTTCAGTGTCAACTCATTAGTGGAGTCAATTAGCATTAAGCTAATACTCGGAAAATGTTTGTGGAATTTTGAGTCCAAGTATAGTAGCTCAAACTTTGTTCATTTGGATCCATAAGGTCACTATGACAAGTCATTAGAGTAAGATTGTTAAACTAGAAGTTAAGTCAAAATAAGTTCAAGTATTGAACTAGACATTTTCCAAGACAATGTCTAAAGGGTATTTTTGTCCACATGGACATAAAATGACACTTTACTCCTTCGAGGGAAGGCCGCAAAGAGTCGCCTTTCATAAGCAAATGGCACATCATTAATGCATAGTCATGATGTCAATACATCAATGCTTTGACTAGCCACCTTATAAAGAAATTTGATCACTCTAATATTTTTGCAAGGCCTCGAGGGAGGATTACTAAAGTTTGAGTCTAAGTGTGTAACCAACCACTTAGTTCAACAAGATTTACTTTGAAACAATCCACCGAGGGGAGGACTTGTCTCATCGTTTCACTTTTGAACGGAGCTTTAAAAGCAATGTTAAGAGCAGCGTCTTTAAGTACTCTCATTAAAGAGAAGATCACGAGGGTGACTCTTAGTCTGGCGACATATGCACTTAACATTAGTGTTGGGGATCGTCGGTTGCAAACAATAAGTGCAACCCTCCCACTTAGTTTTTTGAATAGGCACATCATCTCTTGTACGTTTGGAAACATGTTTCCATGAATAAAGAGATATAGAGTGGATCACTAGAAAAAATAACCCTAAAATCGATATTTGTGAGGGCAGAGCAGTGTTAATGCACTAAGGCACAGGTAACATACTCGGATATTTCTTTTTATTAATTTATTTTTCCTTAAGGAAGGTGAGTGAGATTCATAAATCTCACTTTTGAATTTGAAAGTTTTTTAGATTTAAAATCTCATAAAACTAATTTCTTTATCTTCATGACATCTTACTTCAAGGCATCCTCATGGTAGTTGAGCGCGTGGACGTCGATAAGCCACGGTAGCATCAAGAAGAGGGGAAGAAGCTAAGAGTGGCAAAATCCAGATTCAAAATTCTGGATTCGCGGACTGCTATACACCTCGTACTTAAAAGGTCATAAATGATACATCCAGTATCCGATTAAGCTCAAACCAATTGCATTGGATAGTTAATTTGGTTCAAGAAGCACTAATTTTCAAGTTTCAAGCAAAGAGTTATGCCCGTTTACTGAGCCATAACAACTTGTCCAGAAATTGAAAAACAATTAAAAGGTACGTCGGATCTAGGCGTGATGAGAAAGAGGTTTATTGAAACATTTTATTTGTTTGTTTTGATTTCAATTGTGTGTTATATTAACATGTTAATAATTTACACAAAATAAAACAAACAATATATTACAAAATATTCAATAACTAATTTAAACTAGAAGTGCAAAAAACTAGTTTAAACAATGTACACAAATTTTCAAATTTGTCAAAAAATTTATTTCGAGTATGCTAAATTTAAAATATTTAAAAACTGTTTTTAATGTATTTATATGGCACATTTAACAAGTGGAATACCAACACAAATTTAATTTTAGAAGGTTGTACCAAAAAATTAAAATTGTGTAAGATCTAGTCTTTTTAAAAACCATTATTCAAGCAAATTTTGAAAACAATTTTCTTATAATGATTTTAAATAACATAAACATGCTTATACTTTGACCACAACTCGGATGCCATTTGTTGGAATGAATATAGGGTTAAGAAAAATTATCATTAATCATATTAATGGCGGAATATAAATTTTTTTTACAAATAAAACAATTTTATTGACCTAAGCAAAGTGCATGAACATGTATCAATTACAAAATTATTTAAGGTGCATGAATACTAACCTTTCTTGTACGTTGATTTAGAGAGATCTTGAGAAAGGTTGATCTTCTCTTCTGGCTCGATTCCTTCAAACTTAAACATGAACTCGAGAAATCTAAGGTTTCTATAACATGAGTCTTTAGAGGTTTAGAATGATTTGTGTGTGGGCACAATTAAACACAATACATCAAAAACAAGTCCATGAGTTAAAGAGATAATTAAGCCTAAGTCTAATGAGGACTTAGGTGCCAAAATATTTTAGATAAATAGAGAGAGAGGATCAGCCAAAAGAGAAAGCACAAGAGCAAGAAAGCTTATTTTCACATCTCTATGCGAGGCTCTATTTATAGGAGAAGAAAAATCAAGAAAGGATACTAACCCTTCTAAATTGTGTATTCATGACACAATATTTGATTTTCTCTCCTCTTTCTCCTTGTACATGGCCGGCCAACATAGAGCGTAAGTGAAGAAAATTTGTTTCCTCACTTAGCATATTTATTTCCTTCTCAAGAAAATTCATTTCCTCTTTTCCTTTTGGGTAATTATCTTTATAATTAAAGGCAAAAGGTTCTCTCCTCTTGGGTGTGTTTTGGCCGAATTCTACACTAGGGAAGGGGCATCTAGATGTTTCCTTATTTATTTTAAAACAATTCTTAAAATCAAGAAAGGGTAATAACCCTTCTAAATTGTGTATTCATGACACAATATTTGATTTTCTCTTCTCTTTCTCATTGTACATGGCCGGCCAACATAGAGCGTAAGTGAAAAAATTTGTTTCCTCACTTAGCATATTTATTTGCTTCTCAAGGAAATTCATTTCCTATTTTCCTTTTAGGTAATTATCTTTAAAATTAAAGGCAAATAATTATCTTCTCTTAGGGTGTATTTTGGCCGAACTCTACAGTAAGGAAGGGACATCTAGATGCTTCCTTATTTATTTTAAGACAATTATTAAAATACCCATTATAGAATTAATATTGCACAAATAATGAAATTAATTTCATAATACCTCAAACAACTTTTCGGCTTTAGAAAATAATTTATATTTTCATCATATGAAAATATTCAAAATCATATTTTGACATTCACATCATTTTATGTCCTTGTGGACAAAAACACCCTTTAAATGTCTACTTCAACACTTGAACTTATTTTGACTTAGCTTCTAGTTTAACAATCTTACTCTAATGACCTGTAATATTGACCTTATGAACAAAACTTGAGCTTCTATACTTGGACTCAAAAGTTCACTAACGTTTACTGAGTATTGGCTTAACGTCAAATGACTCCACTAAAGAGTTGACACCAAGAATCTCTCGGTTCAAATGAATTTATTTTCTACTCAAATTCAACTTAATTATATTGAGTGGATCGATTGAATGTTATCTATGTTTACCTTCATGAATATCATCAACTAGATGAGATTTATAAAATTACCATTTTACCATTCTAATTGTTATTTCCTCGACTCCTTTGTTACTCAAATTCCTTTCCATGATGAGCTAACAAGTCACATTGTTTCATCTAAACAAAGTTGCTACTTAATTGTGGATACCACGCTGTTCATTTACTCACAATCCAAGTAATAAAACATGAGGTGATATGCATTGCATTTCAGCAACCTTGTACATGAATTCCATATTTATGAGAAGTTCACAAAGCTGGTTGATGACATCTTCATAACATAATATCTCGCCAATTGGTCTAGTCTAGATCACTTAGTGGACCTAGAATTTGACTTTCTCAATTGAGAATATTGAAGCTATGAAATGACATGTCTCAGTTCAGGATTGAGGTAAGCATGATGCAATTCATACATAGTGACCTTGAGAAAAAAGAGGTTAAATGGTTTGTTCTTACATTGTCTCTAGAGGTGCACTGGTCAATTCAGTATCTTCGAAAGATACACTGGAAGAACTATAGAGTTCCTAACTCTCTATGCCTCGTAACCAGACATCATAGATTATTTTAACAATCATACTAGGATCAATAGTCCGTTGATCTTTAGATTGTGAATATATCATTTTAACCAAACCATGAAGATTTTGTTCACGCAAATCTACATTTGTGTCTTCATATATTGTTAGGCTTGATTAAGGACTATAAGACTATTTTATATCATAAATCTTCAAACAATCGAAAAATGAATGAATGAACGTGTCAACTTTTATTAATTTAATCAGCAAATTACAATAAGTGTTTGAATTTATTTAACAAATTAAATAGTTTAATTATATTACACATCCTATGTGGCGGAAAAATATAATTCGATCTAACATATTAAAACCATTTTAATATATTTAAACAACCTACGACATTAAAATTTAATTACATGTTTAATAAACAATTTATTAAAACATAGACTTAACAATTAAAATACTAACAACCTATATAAACATTTTATATTTTATTAGTAATTTAAATCGTTGAGAAAATACTCACAAATTGGATAATAAATTATCTCGACGTTGCTCGCTATCGTCGGAAGGCCACGCCAATTCCACCCTTAAAAAGAGGCTCGTCGGATTGCCCTAGGCGTGCGATGGCTGGTCAGGAAGCAGGGACGCCGGACATGGACTTCTCTCTGTGCAAGGGACTTGCCGGACGCGTGACCTTCGCCTGATAGGTGACTCGCCGGACAGAGGACTTCGTCGGACAGGTGACTTCGCCGGACAGATGGCCTTCGCCGGACAGGCGACTTTCGCCGGACAGGCGACCTTCGCTGGATAGGGGACCTTCTCCGGACAGGTGACCTTCACTGGACTGGGACTTCTTCGCCGGACTGGGACCTGGACGTCTTCACTGGACTCAGGAAGGGATGCCGGACAGGAGACCTTCGTCGGTTTGCTCGCCTGACAGGGAGGGACGCCGGACAGGGATGCAGGAAGGGATCCCTTCGCCGGATTGCACGCTTGACAGGTAGACTTCGCCGGGTTGGAGGTTGGAAAGGAATCCGGCCGGCAAGGAGCTTCAAAAACCTTCTAAAAAAATTCTAAAAACAATTTTTCAGAATTAAATCATACACCAAACACCACAAGTATGAATCAACGATAATACACAAAGGATTCAATCGAGATTGAAATGGTGGGCTTTCAAGAATTTCAGGAATTGAATCATGAACATGAAAAAACATTTTTTTCTTTTTCTCTTTTTGAGATAGTAGGCAGAGAGACACAAGGGAGAGGAAGAAAGTCTTGGCCGAACAAAATTAGGGTTATGGTTACTGTGATTAGGGTTTCTGCAGCCTTTTATGAACAACTTTATAATGAGCTTAAACTGGGTCAAACCCATGACCCTAATCACTTAAAAATTCGGTCAACTCTCCCTCTCATACTCGTCCATAATCTTTTATTTAATTCCCAAATACTTTTGATTTATTTCTAAATTTAATTAATTTAGAATCTCATTTTATTTAATGACATCTCATTAAAATGATTTGATAGTTATCAAATAAGTACGAAATGAGAAATTGTTTATTTTCTTCTTTTATTAAATTGAATTACTCAAGTGTATTATTATGAACATAATAATACTCTATGATTCAATAAACATAATAAATAACTAATTATTTATTAAGTTATAAAGAAAATAACTTTCTCGATATAAATCATAATTTATATTCAATGAGCAAATCAATGAATTCTAATTCTTTTAATCTCATCCAAGTGTCTATCATTGAGACCTTATGCCATATGAACGAAGCTTTAAAATAAAGATCGGACTCAAAAGTTCACAAACCTTTTCAGTCTTTTAATTCTTAATATTGGTCGATTCCACTAAAGGACCAATACTGACACTCTCTTTGTTCATACGCGTATATTTTCCGTTTGATGTGACAAAAAAATTCTTCACATGGTCAACAGAGTACTTTACGATATTACCCTTCATGTGTATCACTAACTAAGGGGAATGTCAAATTACCGTTTTACCCCTTTAGTTATTATTTCACTAACTCCTTTGTTATTTGTGAAGGAGATAATTAAACACAGAGTGAGATGTCTTTACGTGTCACATGTTTTAATCAAAGAATGTTCTTATTCGATGAATACCTGGTCAGGTTTATTCATTCACACTCTCATAACAAAGCATAGCGTGATACTAATGCGTTTGCATTGTTCCAATATGAATTCCATATCTGTAAATCATATAACCTAATATCACATCGTTATGACACCAACCGTCGGGTCAAATGAAACTATAACTTAGCCATTGCCCATTGACTAATCAAATTTCATAAAGTGCAATATCAATTATATATTCACTTTAGGATTTAAGTAAGTACCAAAGTACCCCTCGTATGTGATCTTGAAGTTCCGAGTGATTAAACGGTTTTATCTCGAGCTTCTAAGAATCACAGGTTTTGTTCAATATCTTCTATAAGATATCAAGGATTAATCATAGAGTCACAACTCTCTATATTACATGATAAGATATCATGATTCATTCAAACAATCATTAATTAGACACGATTTCTCTATCGGTCTTAAGATTGCGAACAAATGGTTTAAACTAGTCACAAGGGGTTATCATGTCAAATCTGTATTTAACACCCTTTTCGTTGATGAAAGTTTCAGAGCGCAGAATTTATACATAAACAAAAACATAATAAAGAATGAATATTTATTAATATCAATGTTTCAGCAAAATATAAATACAAACGTATTTAAATGTCTAATATCTCATTTGCGGACACCAATTCCAACAATAAGGACTTTATGAAAGATATATATATATATATATATATATTACATCAATATGTAAATAAATAATCTTATTGTGGGCATCTCTGCCAACACTTACCCGGATGATAGTGCAACCCAGTCGTAGTTGTTCAAAAGTTCCATCCATCTCCCTTGGCGCATATTCAGTTCCTTCTGTGTTAAGACATACCATACAAGTAGTGCCTCCATATTTTCAGTGCAAATACTACTACAAGAAGCTCTAGATCATGAGTAGGATAACAAGTTTTGACATCCTTCAATTGGCGTGAGGTATACGCTATTACTTTCCTGTGCTACATCAAAACCGCACCCTAACCTTATTTTGACGCGTCACAGTATATAGCGAAGCAGTTGGTTCCTGCGGAATGGTAAGCACATAAGCAGTTGTCAAACCGTTCTTGGAATCTTTTTGTATACAAGTCTCGATCCAGACAAACTTCAGTCCCTTACGAGTCAATTGGGTGAAGGGCATCGCCATATGAAAGAATAATTTAACAAACTTAAGATAATAGCCTGCAAGACCTAAGAAACTCCTTACCTCGGTGATAGTTTTTGGCTGATTCCATTGCTTCACTACTTACATTTTTGTTGGGTCTACCATAATACCAGCACTAGTAATGACATAACCAAGAAAAGCAACTTGTTCTATCTAAAACTTACATTTTTTAGAATTTTGCATAAAATTGTTTTCCCTTAATTTCTCCAGTGCTAACTTAAGGTGTTGCGCATGATCTTTTTTTTTGTCTTCGAGTATATCAGGATATCGTCAATGAACACAATGAAGAACTTATCAAAGAAATTTTCGAACACACGCTTGATCAAATTCATCAATGCGGTCGGGGCATTTGTTAACTCGAATGACATTACCAAAAACTCATAATGGCCTTATCGTGTATGGTGATTAGTTCACTACTACAAAAACTGGATCCCACAACGCTTATTTATAGTTGTAGAAAACTCATATGTTGTCACTAAAATTTGGACAACGTTTAGAGGCCTAAGCGGTCAGCTCCCCGCTCGGGGCTAGTGACCCTCGCTTTGGCCTTAGTGTGTCGGATCCGGTGTCCCGGATCGTCCCTTAGCTGTCTTGTGGTCTTCGAGTCCTTATGTTACCTAAAAAGAGTGAACAGACGTAAACTAGGAAGGGAAAACAGAACGGGGTCCTCTGTTTCCCTCTCCGACGCTCAACATTAGTATAATGTGGGTGGAGTTATTGGATGATGAGGAGGGATAGACAAGATCAGGTGAAATAGAGACACTTGGGTCAGCGTCGTTTCGGTGCTTGAATCTTGAATCTTAGGGAACTATTTTGGTCGGAAGTCGTTCCTTGAGGCACCTCACGTGGGGAGCGTAGTAAAAAGTGAGAAAGAGAGCACGAGCTATTATTTTAGCAAGGCTTCGGGTATGGAAATTATTCTTCCCTTTGTGAAGGGTGAGGAGGCTATTTATAGCCTTGAGAGGAGCCATCGGCCAACCAAGATCCCCCTTAGACGAATAGGACACGGGAGGACGTCTGCGCCTGGCAATCTGGACGTCCAGGAAGCTCCACCAGCCGGCCAGAGTCCTCAAGACTTGGGACAGACGTCCAAGGGGGCCCAGCCGACCGGCCAGAGGCCTCAGTCCACCAACTAGACGTCCAGGAAGCCTAGCCGATTGGCCAAAGGCCTTCTCTCCGCTGGATGGACATCCAGGAAGTCCCATCGGCGGGCCAAGGGCCTTAGGCCACCGAGTGGACGTCCAGAGGGGCCATCCGGACACCAAGAGCCTTCACGCACTTAAGTGGACGTCTTGGCTGACCTACCAACTGACCATGGGCCTTGGGTCGCCGGGTGGACATCCAGGGGGCCTAACCGGCTAGCCAAGGACCCTCCTCCACTTGGGTGGACGTCCAGGAAGGTGTACCGACCCGCCAATGGCCTTGGTTCGCCAGGAGGATGTCTGGGGAGGCCCCCCGGTCGGCCAGGAGCCTTGGTCGGGTGTCTTAACGGTTTGGAGGCCCCGGGGTTCCTTCGGAAACACCAGGGGGTGCTCAGAGGTATTTAACAAGGCTGTCGACCCCCGCACAGTGTCCCTCATTCGTGATTTTTCTTGTTGTCGTTGACTGTAGGAAATACGGTGACGACATGAGCCTTGAGTTCAACGCTGAGTGGGCGATCGACGATGAACTCATAAGGATTCTCTCCACGTTGCTCGGACATGGGTCGTGGGCGTTCTCAAGTGGGCCGGGCCAGCGAGCATGGCGTAAGGCGCCCAAGGTTGAGGCGAATATCAGGTAATATAAGTCGCTTTATTATTATTTTATTTTCTTTCGTCTTTTTTTAGCCACGAGTTCCCCACCCTCCCCCATTGATTGTGGGGCCTTAGACGAGCTTATTGAATCATTCTTATTCGTTCCGGAAGAGAACGACCAAATTTTTTTTGCCATTCCCTACTCCCTTTTCCCCGAGCATCGATTCCCCCTTCACGTGTACTTTCGACGACGAGACCTTGAGCATTTGGATGGCATTCGAAGGGAATTCCGTCGAGAGATGTGGCGACACGGAGGCCGGATAAAGGACGCTGGCCGAGATGGCCTCGGGTAGGAGCCTCGAGCGAGCAATTGTCGGGCGGCCAAGTCCCGTGCGTGGAGGCGAGGCTGAGGGAGTTTGGGCGACGAGCCTTGGGGGAGAGGACGCGTGGGTTTTGTATGTTGTGCCAGCCATCGAGGAGGACAGCAGGCTCGCCGGAGATCGCGTCGCCATAGTGCCCATCCCCCACGCCAGGTTGCGTGAAATGGGTCATGAGGGAGGGCCGAGAACGACGGCCGAGGAATCGAGGCGGCCTCTCGTTCGCGTGCGGCGACCAGGGAGGGTGGCTCCAAGGGCCGGCGACCTTGTCTGTAGCGTCGCCGGCCATCGTTGTCCAAAGGGAGATGGCGCGAGGGGGGAATCCGGCCAGAAACGCGGGGCGACCCCGTGCGACCGACGTCCGCAAGGTTTGTTTTGTTTTCCCCCATATGTTTATATCTCATACTTATGTGACCGTTTCCCTCTTAGGGACTAGCGCGGCATGAGCGGACCGAACTAATGATGGAGGAGGGCACTGAAGGAGGTCAGCGATCAGAACGACCGCCTTCACGCTGAGGCTCTGGCTGAGGCGACCGCCGAACGAGAAGCTGTCGAGGCGAAATTAAGAGAGGAGTGCGCCGCGCGGGAACAGGTCGAGAGATCCGCCTCCGGCTTCCTGGCGGAGAAAGAGAAGCTTGAGGGTATCTTGGCCTCCCCCATGGCCGAATTGGCTGAGAGCGAGGCGGCCCTCGAAGGTGGCCCGAGAGAACGAATCTCTCTTAGGAGAGATGCAGGCCGCCATTGAAGAGCGTGACGACATTGTACGCGCCAAGACCCGGGTGGAGGATGATTGGGAGGTCGCCTGTACGAGGCTCGATACTCCGCCTCCGTGTTTGAGATGCGGCGATCGTCGAGAATCGATCCTCGCGACGTGACATTCGCTTTCTTCGACGAGATCTTTCTGTTGCTCGAGGACGAGGCAGATTTCGATGACCGAATGACACTTGTCCTATCGAGACCACGCACTCTTCGGTTGGTACATCGCCTTCGCACCCAGTGCCACTCCCTTCCACAGATGAGGAACGCCTTGACTTTGGCTCCGAGTGACGCCCCAAGACGTTCGCTTCCATTTTAGTGTTATTCACTTTGTTTGTTGGGCCGTTGTTTAGCGCTTTCGCATTTGGTTTTTGACTTTCTCGGATATTCTCAATCGCGTATTTCATGACATTTACCTTCTATCGGAAGTTTCTTTCTTTTCATTTGCGTGAGTTTAATTGTGCCGTGCGAATGTCTTACCCATTTGATTCCCGTGTCATTGATGACCATAGGCTAACGACGCACGTCCCTTATCGGGAAACTGACAACACCTAAGATTCTCTGTCGCCGTCGATGATCCGTTGGACCCATGACTTGTACGATTGGGGGAGTTGACGGTATGTCACGTGCTCCGTGTGGCCGATGGTGAGAGACTAGCTCGATCGCCTACTAGAGTTGCTTCAGGGCGCACCCGGACTCTAGGAACAGCTGTCATCTCGTCACTTACGTCCTACTTACTTGGTGACGCTCGGGCTCGCTTTCTTCGGATTGGGTATTTTGCCATAATCGTGTTTTGACCATTTTGTCCGTGAGCCTTCATCAGTGGCCTATTGGCTTACGATTGTGCCCTAAAGCGGGGGGAACCCCGAGATTTGGCTCGATCGATGACCTATCGGTTTACAATTCCCGCTTATGGCATCGTGCGCATTTATCTCGAAGATATTCTTTTTACACCTTAGGATCGGGTTCGGCATTGTCCCGAGTGTTTGTTGGTCAGGATATGTGGGTTATCCTCGGATCCATGGGCGTCCAGATGCGAGATTGTTGCCTCGTTACTGTTTTGGCGGATAATTTTGACCATGGGGCTATCGCCTCATGGTTTTATTTCGTGAGTTCCGATTTTCTCGAATGCAAGGTTGTGACGCCTTGTTATCGATTGGCCCGTTTTTGGGTTTTTCAGATGCTATCGGGTTAATCTAGCCCCCCAAGTTTCATGAAATTTTGTGGCGAACATAATTTGTAGAAACCTTATAAATAGGAAACAACAAAAATGTGATGATACAAAGAGACATTTTTATTCGATGTTCAAAAGAGTACATTTTCTGACTAAATTGAATTATGATAGTCATGTGTTTACATTCAAATTTAAAGAAAAGTAGGCGCGTCGACGGGCTGCCTTTATTGGTGCCTCGAGTGCTCAGCGTCCAAGGGTGCGTGAGTATAAGGCCATCCATGTTTTCGAGCTCATAAGTGCCGTTGTGAATGATTTTTTGAACTCGGTATGACCCTTCCCAAGTTGGATCCAATACGCCGGCTCCTTGCACCTTGGTATTGTTGGAATTTAGTTAACAATAAACCTAATTAATTATTAACCTAATTAATTATGAAACAAATCGATATATGGCGGAAATTCATAATTCAATTTAACATGTTGAAACATTTTAAAACATATTCGATAACCATATAATTAAATCTAACCTAACATGTCAACAAATTTATAATCATATTAATAAATTCATTTAAGCATGCAAACGAACAATCTAAATATATATATATAATCATTCTACAATATTATATCATTCAGATCCAATTCGTTTAAGGGACACTTACATAGGGTTCGGATCTGCGAGAGTGAATCCCGGAGTGCGTCCAAGTGATCGGCTGATCCTCTACACCACGCGCGTCTAGGAGATCCTCAAAACCGTCGAGTCTTCGTTGCTCCAAAAGTGGCCGGCCCTGGGGAAAGAAAAATCACTCAAACAACCACAAGTTGAGTCAATGATAATACTCAAGGGATTTTAGGAGACAAAGAGGGTGGGCTCTTTCGTGGGAACAAGGGGAGAAGGGAATAAAACAAAGGCTTATCAATTTCTCTCTTTGGGGAATTTTGGCCGTGTATTTTCTTCCCTGAGAAGAGAAAATAATCGGTCAACACAAGGGAGAGGGGGAGATGAGCGTGTGAATTAGGTCAAGAGAGAGAGAGAAGAACATTCCTTTTATTTCAGGGAGAATGAGCTTAAGTTAGGTCAAAAACAATTAATGGCCCATTAATCCAACTCAAGCCCAAAAATTCATTTAAACAATTTTCCAACTCACTTATGCATCATAAGTGGCCGGCCATATTGTCTAATTCATCTCCCAAATATTTTCGATTTATTTCTAAAATAATATTTAATTAATTTAGAACATCTCATTTATTTAATGACAAGTCATTAATTATTTTCATACTAAACAATGTAGTGCGAAACGAGAAAATGTTTATTTTCATCTCTTATTTATTTGAATTATCAAATTATATTATTATCAATATAATAAAATAATATGATTCATTAAATAAATGTAATAATAAATAACCAATTATTTATTTAATTACTTAGAAAATAATTTTCTTAACGTAAATCACAACTTACGTTTAATGAGAAAATCAATCATTTATTGTTCACCAATATCTCGTCCGAGAGTCTATCATTGAGACCTTATGGACCCACATGAATGAAGCTTTAGAATAAAGATCAGACACCAAAGTTCACAAACTTTTTCCGACTTTTAATTCTTAATATTAGTCGATTCCACTAAAGGACCAATATTGAACATCTCTAAGTTCATATGCGTTTTTATTTTCGTTTGATGTGATAAAACTATTCTTCACACGGTCCACGGTGTATTTTACGATATTACCCTTTGTGTGTATCATTAACTCAGAGGAATGTAAAATTACCGTTTTACCCTTGAGTTATTATTTCACCAAGTGCTCTGTTATTTGTGAACGAGAAAAACATAAAGTGAGATGTCTCAACATGTCACAGTTTTATTTCAAAGAATTCTTTATTCGATGAATACCAGGCCTGGTTTATTCGCTCACACTCTCATAACAGAGCATGGTGTGATACTAATGCCTCAGCATTGTTTCAACACAAATTTCATATCTGTGAATCACATATTTCAACGAAACAGTATTATGACACCAACCGTCGGGTCAATGAAACTTCATTTAGCCATTGCCCATTGACAAATCAAATGTCATAAAGTGTTACAAGAAGATATGTACTCATTTCGGGATTTAGGTAATTACTAAAATACCCCTCGTATGTGAGTTTGAGGTTTCGAGTGATTAAACGGTTTTATCTCAAACTTCAAAACTTAACAGGTCTTGTTCAATATCTTCATCAAGATATCAAGAATGAATCACAGAGTCACAACTCTCCATATCACAAGATAAGATATCGTTTAATTCATTCTAACAATCATTACTAGGAATCGATTGCCCAATCGATCTTTAGATTGTGAACTATTATTTAAAATAGTCATACGAAGGTATCTTGTTAAGTCTGTACTTAGTACTTCTTTCGTTGATGACAGTTTCAGAGCGTAGATATTAATGCATAAACACAATCTTAAATAAGAATGGATATTCAATCTTTATTTAAATTCAAAGCAAAACAAATAAAAGAGTATTTAATATCAAAAATCTCCTTTGTGGGCATAAATGCCAACAGGTATTTGGGAATACTCTTCTCAAAACCAGGCTGCCGTTGGCAAAGCTCCTGAGCTTGACCTTTGGCTTTTAGTATCGCTCGACCTTCCTCTTTTGGGCGGCGAGAGGGTGAGTGCGTCAACCCTTTTCTCGTCGATAAGGTGGAGCTTTGCCCGCATTGCTTCTTTATTTTCTTCTTCATGGAAAGCCTCAAAGCGAAACGTGGGGAGCATGGTCTCTATCGAGACTACGGCTTCGACCCCAAAGGTAATGGAGAACGGGGTTTGCCCCGTTGCGTTTCGTGCCGTGGTGCGGTAGGCCTACAACATTAACGCAGTTCATCTGTCCAGGCGCCCTTTCGGGCTTCCAACTTTTTCTTTAGGTTATCTTTGATCGTGCGATTGACTGCCTCCACTTGGCCATTAGCCTGGGGATGCCTCAGGGAAGAGTAAGTCTTACTTATCCCGAGTTGGTCGCAGATTTCACGCAGTCAGTCGCGCATTGTCGAATTGTCGACCGCTGTCCGTCACGATTGACCCTGGAATTCCATGGCAACATATAATACTCTTCCAAATAAAATTCTTCGTGTTTTCTTCCGTGATCCTGGCCACCGGCTTGACCTTAGTCAATTGCCACTATGGCGAATCGAAACTGCCTCGGTGCCATGGGAGTTCGCTGATCAAATCTATCCCCCACTTGGCGAATGGCAGAGGAACGATGACGGGACACAGTGGGGCCACAGGTTGTCTAGGTACGTGGGCGAACCTCTAACATTTGTCGCACCCATTGAGACCAATCGTGTCCATCTTTCTTCAAGGTCGGTCAAGAGTAGCCTATCCTTAAGAGTTTCAGCGCCATTGACTGTCCCGTGGTGTGGTTTCCGCACAGGCTTTCGTGCACCTAACTCATGGCCCGTTTCGCTTCACTCTCGTGAAGGCAACACATAAGAGGCATTGCGAAACCTCTTTTGTATAGCACGTCCCTGCTCATGGTGTATCTTGACGCCAAGTTTTTTAACTTCTTTTGTGTCTTCGCGATCTTCTGGCATGGTGCCGTTCGCGATGTACTCCTTCAGGGGAGTCATCCAAGACCGGGTCAAAGAATCGCCAACTGTCCCCACGTTGCTCCTATTAACATATGGGTCGAGTTAGCACCTCGATCGGGACACTCCTATCCTCTTCCTCGTCAATGCCCGAGGCGAGGTGCGCCAAAGCGTCGGCCTCAAATTTTTCTTCTCGAGGGACTTGTATGACTTTGAACCAAGCTATTGAATCAAGGTTCTTAAGTTCTTTAGCCAAGTACGCGGTCATATTTGGTTCTTTTGTGGTATACTTGCCCTTCACTTGATTCACAATCAATTGCGAGTCGTAAAATATGCATAGGTTTTCGACCCCAAGTCGGTGAGCTAGCTCCAAACCGACTATTAAGGCTTCGTATTCGGCCTCATTGTTAAAGGCCTTGAACTCAAAACGAAGGGCGTACTTCAATTTTTCCCCGTCGAGGTTAGTTAAGACCGCTCTGGCGCCAGCCCCCTGAGCGTTAGATGCGCCGTCTGTTGGCAGAGATGCCCACAAGAAGATTGTTTATTTGCATATTGATGTAATATATAAATCTTTGTAAAGTCCTTATTGAAAGATTGTTTATTTACATATTCATGTAATATATAAATCTTTGTAATTTGCTGATTAAATTAATAAAAGTTGAAACGTTCATTCATTCCTTTTTAGTTTGATTGAAGATTTATGATATTCAATAGTCTTATACTCCTTAATCAAACCTAACAATGTATGAAGAGACAAATGTAGATTTGCGTGAACAAACTCTTCATGGTTTGACTAAAACGATATATTCGCAATCTAAAGATCAACGGACTATTGATCCCAGTATGATTGTTGGAAGAATCTAGGATGTCTGGTTACGAGGCATAGAGAGTTAGGAACTCTGTAGTTCTTCCAGTGTATCTTTCGCAGATACTGAATTGACCAGTGCACCTTTAAAGACAATAGAAGAACAAACCATTTAACATCTTCTATCTCAAGGTCACTACGTATGAATCGCATCATGCTTACCTAAATCTTGAAATGAGACATGTCATTTCATAGCATTAATACTCTCATTTGAGAAAGTCAAATTCTAGGTCCAATGTGTGATCTAGACAAGGCCTACTGGTGAGATATTAAGTTATGAAGATGTCATGAACCAACTTTGTGAAGTTCTCATAGATATGGAATTCATGTACAAGATTGCTGAGATGCAATGTATATCACCTCATGCTTTATTACTTGGATTGTGGATAAATGAACAGCGCAGTGTACAAATTTAAGTAGCGACTATATTTGGATGAAACAATGTGACTTGTTAGCTCCTCGTCAATACATTGTTTCTAACTTATTCACAAGTCCTAAAGGAGTTGAAGAAATAACAACTAGAAGGGTAAAATGGTAATTTTATAAATCCCAACTAGTTGATGATATTCATGAAGGCTAAACATAGATAACATTCAATGGATCCGCTCAATATACTTAAGTTGAACTTGAGTAGAAAATAAATTCATTTGAACCGAGAGATTCTCAGTGTCGACTCTTTAGTGGAGTCAGTCGACTTTAGTGGAGTCAGTCGACATTAAGCTAATACTCGGAAAAAGTTTGAGAACTTTTGAGTCCGAGTATAGAAGCTCAAGCTTTGTTCATTTGGATCCATAAGGTCACTATTACAGGTCATTAGAGTAGGATTGTTAAACTAGAAGCTAAGTCAAAATAAGTTCAAGTGTTGAACTAGACTTTTTCTCGGAAAATGTCTAAAGGGTATTTTTGTCCACAAGGACATAAAATGATGTGAATGTCAAAATAAGATTTTGAATATTTTCATTTGATGAAAATATAAACTATTTTCTAAAGCCGAAAAGTCGTTTGAGGCATTATGAAATTAATTTCGTTATTTGTGCAATTATAATTCTACAAAGGGTATTTTAAGAATTGTCTTAAAAGAAATAAGGAAGCATCTAGATGCTCCCCCCCTAGGTAGAATTCGGCCAACATAGCATCAAGAGGAGAGTTTTATTTTCTTTTTCTTATAAGGATAATTACCCAAAAGAAAAAGTGAAATGAATTTCCTTAAGAAGGAAACAAATGTGCTGAGTGAGGAAAAAAATTTCTTCACTAATGCAACAATATGGCCGGCCAAACAAAGAGGGAAAGGGGAAGGGAAAATCAAATATTTTGTCATGAATACATTATTCATTCATGAATGAATAATTGAACTTTATAGATTTTTCCTTCTCCTATAAATAGAGCCTCACATAGAGATGTGAAGGTTAAGTTTTTTTCTTGCTCTCTCCCTATTGTGGCCGACCCTCTCTCTCTCTCTCTCTCTCTCTCTCTAGAAAATACTCTTCTTATTTTGCACCTAGATCCAAGAATTGTTCTTGGTTCATATTGTTTTATTGTGCCCACACACAAATCCTTCCAAAACCTCTATAGACTCTTGTAATAGAAATCTTAGGTTTCTCGAGTTCAAAATTAGGTGTGAAGGTGACGAGCGAGCCAAGGAAGAAGATCTATCTTTCTCAAGACGCTTCAAGATCAAGCTACAAAGAAAGGTTCGTGTTCTAGTAAATTAAATAATGATTTTAATGTATAACATGTATATGCTTTTTGTAGGTTAGTAAAATTGTTTTACTTGAAAAAGAAATTTTTAAATTTCGCCATTAATTTGATTAATGTTAAATTTTTCTTTAACCCTAGACCTATTCCAACACCGTCGACGTGCATAGTCCATACCGGACCTATCGGTTCGAAACCCCGCTTCCTTGGTAATTCTGGTGGAGGTTCCGCGGGCATAATTTTGGCTCCGGGCGCGAATTCCGCCATGAAGTCTCCTAGTGCATGGCCTTTGATGACGGCTCGCGGTTGGTATTGTACCCCATACTCGCTGAGCTCTTGCGACCATATGGCCATCCTTGTCAAGGAGCCTCGCTGCCAACGCCTTTTCGATCGGGTGGCCAGTGCGCACAACTATTTGATGTGCCTGGAAGTATGGACGTAGCTTTCTCGCACTCATGACTAGTACAATGAGAGCTTCTCGATCTCTGGATACGAAGTATCGGCGTCCAAGAGAGCCTTGCTGACGTAATATATTGGCCACTGGCATTATCCTTTTTCACCAATGAGGACAACACTCGTAACCCTGTCGGACACTACGAGGTAGAGCACGAGGGGCTCATGATCGACGAGTTTTGTCAGGAATGGGGGTGTTGCGAAGTATGATTTCATTTCACAGAACGACTTCTCGGACGCCGGTGTCCAATCAAACTCGTCCTTCTTCTTCAATGCCTGGAAGAAGGGCTGGCGCCTGATAGTTGCCTTAGAAACGAATCTAGCCAAGGATGCGATCCTGCCTGCCAAACTTTGTACCTCTTTGGGATTTTTAAGGGATCTCATCCCGTGAATGGCCGTGATCTTCTCGGAGTTGGTTTCGATTCCCCTCTTGCTAACCATGTAGCCAAGAAACTTTCCCGATTCTACTCCGAGCGCACATTAATTGGGGTTTAGTTTCATCCCATATTGGCGGAGGATCTTGAACATGGCTTTGAGATCGTGGACGTGGTTGAGGGCCAGTCGGCTCTTTACTAACATGTCGTCCACATAGACCTCCATGGTCTTACCGATTTGGTCGGCGAACATGGGATTGACCAACCGCTGGTAAGTGGCGCCAGCGTTTTTTAGGCCAAATGGCATTATCTTATAGCAATAGAGACATTTTTTCATCACAAAGGTCGTCTTTATTTGGTCATCCTCATGCATCCGGATCTGGTTATAGCCTGAATAAACATCCATAAAGCTAAGCAACTTGTGGCCTGCTGTCGCGTCCACGAGCTGCTCTATCCGGGGGAGGGGGAAGCTATCCTTTGGGTAGGTTTTGTTAAGATCCTTATAATCAAAGTGAAAATGCACCACTTCCGTTGGGATTTTTTACCATCACCACGTTCGACACACACTTGGGGTGTTCCACCTCCCTTATGAAGTCGGCGGCGAAGAGTTTGTCAACTTCCTCCCTAATGGGGAGATATCTTTCTTCGCTAAATGCCCTCCTGGGCTGTACCCGTTCGGGTATGTTACGGTCATCGTTTAGGCGATGTACCATAACCTCCGGGTCTATGCTCGACATGTCCGCGTGTTTCCATACAAAGATGTCTTTATGCTCCTTGAGAGAAGAAGCCATCGACTCTTGTCTTTCGGAAAATAGCTGGGTGCGAATCTTGACTGTTTGGTCAGGTTTAGCGGGGTTCGGGACTACCATGACAAGGTCGTCGGGAGTCTCCATGCGTCGAAACTCAATCTCGTCGCGCTGGTCCAACTCCTGAACGATCCTCCTTCCTCGGGTTTGCACGGGAGCTCCTTATTGAGTAGGTACGTTGTGCATACCCCTTTCTTCCCCTACGGTTCGGTGACCTTTTCGTCGACGGCACGCACATGGCACGATCGTGACATGGCCTGGTCACCCATCATGCATGCGATTCCCTCCTCTGTGGGAAATTTCATCATGAGGTGGTAGATCGAGGTAATGGCCTTGAGCCCGGTAAGAGTCGGTAGACCGATTATCATGCGATTCCCTCCTCTGTGGGCTCGTCGACGATCGAGAACGTCACGATTCGAATGACCTCTCCCGGAGAAGCCGTAGAGAGGGGTACGTATCGGGGCGAGCTTTACTTTATCGAGTTTTGATTGCTCTAGCGCCGATTTAAATATGATGTCCACCGCGCTGCCATTATTAATCAAGTTCTGTTGGACCTTGTTATTGGCAACCGTCGCAAACAGGACAAGAGCGTCGTTATGCGGGTGGAGGATCCACTTTGCTTCCTCTTCGGTGAAGCGGATCACTTCAAAAGGGGCGGGACGGGGGTGAGGTGGGTGAGGTTGATACCGTTCCTAACCCGCTTGTTAGTCATCGCCCTCAAGTACCTCTTCCTTTGGTTTCTCGACTCACCACAGTCGAGCCCCCGCGTGATGTTCTCACGATATTTATCCCGGAGTTTTCAGGCTCATCGCTGATTTGTGGTGACGGAGACGACTTTATCCTTTGCCGGCCCTTTGTTCTGATTCTACAGGCGATCTTCCGGGATTATCACCCCGGAGGCCCGCATGAAGAATTTTTTGAGTTTCCCATTCTGAAATAAAGGCCTCAATTTTCCGCCTCAGTTGGAAACAATCGGAGGTCACGTGTCTGTGATCCCGATGGTACGCCAAGAATTTTCTCTTATCCCGCATTGCGAGACCCTTTCTCAATGGTGCCGGGGATCCGAGCTTGTCTCGGTGAAGAGCCAAGATGCGGGCCGGAGACGCATTGAGCGGGGTGAGAGTCTCTCTCCGGAATTGGTCAGCAAAAGGCCTTCTCGGCCTGGTCGAGGGGTCGTCATTGGTGACGTGGTTGTTCCTCCCTCGTTTGGCCCGGGTATCGGGGCGATTGTCGGTGCAGGGGCGGCTTCCACGACCCCCGTTCTTTCGACAGTTGAGATATTCCTCAACTCCCATGTATGTCCTGGCACACGCCATATGTTTGGCCATATCCCTTGGGACTTTTCTCACAGTCAACTACAAGAAGTCACTGGGTTTGGCGCCCTCAGTGATACCAACTATGGCATCCCTGTCGTCGAATTCCTCGGTAAATCGGGCCAAGTACTAGCGGAGGCTTTCACAGGGCTTTAGTTTGATCGTCCAAAGGTATGACTTGGACTTCTTTTGATCGTCTCTCACCAGAGGGCTCAGAATGAGCCGACACCCCCGAGCTTCAGGCTTCAAAACCACTCGAAGCCCGACCCAGTCAATGTTAGGCTAAATGGTTTTCAGAGCGTCGCATCCGACTGCCCTTGCATCATCATGCAAGTCTCATAATGCTGGATGTGGAAATGGGGGTCGAAGCAGCCGTCGTAAGGAGGGACGGTAGGGAGCTTGAACCCCCTCCCTGGGGATTGCGTGAGCACAACTGCCGTAAAAGGCGAGTATGACCCTTCCAGGTTATTTGAAGGCATGGAGCCCCCCGAGCCCGCTGCTCGGAGTTCGAGTATCTGATTCTGGAGGCCCTTAATCATTGTGATCACTTCGAGTCCGTTGGTGGCCCCTGCGACCAGTCCTGCCTGGGAGGGACCTGTCGCTCAGTGGATCCTTTATCCATGACGTTGGGGGGAGGATTGCCAACGGTGATGCCCCCAGCGGTTGCCCATCGGGCGTCTATCCTCCGCCTCAGATCCTCCTCGAAGGGGTCCTGTCGCGACTTGAGATGGGTTCTGAGGTCCTCTTAAGCGGAGGGTGTCCATCCTCCGCCTCAGATCCTCCTCCTAGCCATCTCTGACATGGATGACCATGTTTCCTATAACCAAGGAATGACTAGTTATGAATCAAACGTTGACTTGATTTCATGAAAGTTGAGATGCATTTGATATATGTGAACAAAGTCTGGAAACTTGTAGACCTACCTGAATCGGTTAAACTCGTAGGTTGTAAGTGGGTCTATAAGAAGAAAAGGGGTCCGGATGGGAACTTTGAGACATTCAAAGCACGAGAAATGGCTAAGGGGTACACCTGAAAGGAATGTATCGATTATGAAGAAAACTTCTCGCCTAACGTAATGCTTAAATCCATACTCATACTTCAATCCATATATGCCGCTCTCGATTATGAGATATGGAAAATGGTTCTCAAGCTGCCTTTCTGAATGACAATCTTGACAAGCGCATTTTCATGGCTCAACTAGACAGTTTCATTGAAGGTGGTCATGGAATATTAGATTCGATGAAACTGTAAAAAGCTTCAGTTTGGAACAGTCAATAGATGAATCTTGTGCTTATAAGTTAATACACGAGGTCAAGGTTGTGTTTCTGGTATTATATGTCAATGATATATTATTACTCATTGGTAATGACATGGGTAAATTATATGAGATTAAAATCTGGTTAGCTAAGTTGTTTCGAGATCGAAAGAACCGGACCATGTCGTTCTCACAAGCATATTATATAGATAAGGTGATGAATCGCTTCGCCATACAAGACTCTAAGAAGGGCTAAACCCCATTTATACATCGAGTCTCGCTCTCTAAGGACCAGTCTCCCAAGACTGCACAAGAGATTGAGGACATGAGAAAGATTCACTATGCTTCAGCCGTAGGAAGTCTCGTGCATGTTATGTTGTGCACTGACCATATATATGTTTCGTCGTTGGCGTAGTTAGCCATTTCCAATCAAATCCTGGACACAAGCACATGGTTTCTGTTAAGAATGTTCTTAAGTATTTTCATAGAACTAGGAACTTGATGCTTAAGAACATGCTTAACAGCACTCAGGTCTAGAATTTAATTGGAAACGGCTAACCGCGCCAAAGGCAAAACATATATCCGGTCTAGTGCACAACATAGCATACATGAGACTTCCTCTGGCCGAAGCATAGGGAACCTTTCTCATGTCCTTAATCTCTTATACAGTCTTGGGAGACTGGTCCTTAGAGAGTGAGACTCTGTGTCTAAAGGGGATTAGGCCCTCCTTAAGATCGATAGAGCAAAAGAATCTGAGTAATGATTGTTCGAATGAATCATGATATCTTATCTTGTGATATAGAGAGTTGTAACTCTATGTTTCATTCTTGATATCTTATAAAAGATATTGAACAACACATGTGATACTCTGAAGCTCGAGATAAAACCGTTTAATAACTCGAAACTTCAAGATCACATGCGAGGGGTATTTTGGTACTTACCTAAATCCTGAAGTGAATGCATAATCGATGTGACACCTTATGATATTTGATTTGTCAATGGGCAATGACTAAGTTATAGTTGCATATGACCCGACGGTTGGTGTCATAACGTTGTCATGTTGGGTTATGTGATTCACAAATACTGAATTTGTATTGAAACATTACTAATTCATTAGTCTCACACTATGCTTTGTTATTGGAGTGTGAATGAATAAACCTAGACAAGTATTCATCAAATAAAAATATTCTTTGATTAAAACATGTGACATGTAATGACATCCAAGTCTATGTTTTTCTCATTCACAAATAACAAAGGAGTTAGTGAAATAATAACTCATGAGTAAAACGGTAATTTTACATTCCTCTAAGTTAATGATACACATGAAGGGTAATATCAACGTATTCCGTAGATCTTGTGAAGACTTGTTTTGTCACATCAAACGGAAAATAAACGCACATGAACTTAGAGAGTTTTAATATTAGTCCTTTAGTGGAATCGACTAATATTAAGAATTAAAACACGGAAAAGGTTTGTGAACTTTTGATTCCGATCTTTATTCTAAAGCTTTGTTCATCTGGGTCCATTTGGTCTCAATGATGGACCCTCAGACGAGATTTACTGAACTAGGACGATTTAATTTTCTCAATTAAAGTAAATTGTGATTTACACTAAGAAAATATTTTTCTAAGTAATTTAATAAATAATTGGTTATTTATTATTATATTTATTTATTTGAATCATATTATGTTATTATATGGATAATAATATATTTTAGTGATTCAAATAAATAAAAGCAGAAAATAAATATTTTCTCATTTCATACTATTTTGAATAGTATGAAAATAATTGATGATTTGTCATTAAATAAATGAGATGTTCTAACGAAATCAAATCAATATTTTCGACTATATTAGGATATCACTCGGCGTAATTAATGAATTAGGTCGAAAATTAATTTTGAAATTAATTTAAAGGAATAACGAGCTTAAGTTTGACTAATGGGTTTTACCTAAAAAAAGCCCACTTTCTCTGTCTATTTAAAGGGTTTTCGAAACCCTTATTAGAACAACCCTATCACATAAACTCGGGCAAAGTCCCTCCCTATGAACTCCTGTGTTTGGCCGAGAGAAACAAAGAGAGAAAGAGATCAAGAAATATTTTCTTGATCTCCCGAGTGTTCTTGAGTGATCACAAGTATTTTTCGTTGTTCAATTGAAGAGCCCACCCTCTAAATCTCCCAAAAATCCGAGGAAATTATTGGTGAATCTTCTATTGGTGTTTGAGTGACATTTTAGTTGCAGGTGTTCACTCAAAACGCGAAGAAATCGAGCGAAACGGAAGAGGCTCATTTTAGCCTCCCTGCTGAATTACAGTATCTGGATTGCCTCGCCGAACTGGAGTTTTTGCTGGGCCCAAGGTGTGCCTAGGCAACTATAGGAGTTTGACGAGGAATCCGGTCGAGCCACTTCACCAACACCTATCCCTATGTCCCACCTACCTAGTGCACAGGTCCCGGAGCTTCGTTTGGTCGCAGGAAGTCACAGGCTCACATCCCATTTTTGGTCGGCCGGCCAGAATCCAATCCGGCGGGCCAATCTATCCATTTCGACCTACGACATTTTTCAGGTATTTTTGACAAGGCCTTCCAGAGTTAGAGAGCAACGTCTGAGATTGTTTACAATCTCAATTGTAAGCATTCTAAACTAGTTGGATCTGCAATATAAATGTGTTTATAGGCTGTTTGATTATTTCGTTTAATTGTTGATTTGCATGTCTAGAATAAATCGTTTATTGACATATAGTGATTTTTAATGCCCAGGTTAATTGAATATGTTTAAAATATGTTTTAACATAATAGGATCGATTATGTGTTTCTGCCATATTTGTCACGTATTTTATTATTTAATTGTTAAAGAAATTTCAACAAATGGTATCAGAGCTAATTAAGTCATTAAAATTTAGGTTTAATGACTAGTTTTGAAATTTTTTTAACTAGTTGGTGTTGGCATTTTTGTATGATAAATTGTTATATTATGAATGTTGTGTGTGCACTTATATGAATGGATCCTCATTATTATGGCCCTATGATTTTTCCAGTTATTGTTCTGGGTTTATTTTTAAATTCTAATTCATTTAAATTGGCGAGTCTCAATTTGCGAGGAAAATTTAAGTTCTAATTTTATTTAATTGTAATCCGACGACGAGAAGACAAGGAGGGAAGCACATCGGGCCTGGTCCCACGTTAGAAAACGTGTGGGGGCTGACCCGAGACATCTGATGACGCGTCACGAGGCTCCTTGGCCGATCAAACGTAGGAAATAAATAGTTTATTTTTCTCTAAGTTTTTCTTAATTAGAAATGATTCATGAGTTAAACATTTTATGTTTTAATTTATTTAATCTCATATGAATAATCAACTAACATGTCATATAGAATAGAACGTTAAGATCATATTAAAATGAACTATCCATATAGTTTATAATTTATAAAAGAGTAATAAAAATGTAAACTATCTTTCAACAAAGAATATGATTTTTGCAAAAATCAAGTGGGAGGGTTGTTTACCGTTGAAGCAACCCGCAGTTCTCGACATGAGTTTAATTAACTAAATGTGCGATGAACTAAGAGTCACACATAGTGGCCCTCCCTTCAATTGGAGTATATTAGATGCATTTTGTTAATTAAACTGTTGCGAACTAACCCTTAAAGTGAAACGATGAAGCGGGGTCTCCACATAGGTGGATCGTTATCAAAGTGATTTGATTAAAGACCCACATAGAGGCTCTGCATTAAAAATAAGTGACCAAATGTTTATGGTAATTAGTAAGAACTAGAAGTAATGACTTCTTTGATGGTTCGAACTAAATAGTGACGTGTCACGACTATGAAAGGCGGTTGATTACGGTTTCCCCATATGAAAAGTAATTAACCATTGTTGTTTATAATACCATGAATTATTTAATTCTTACCTCGCCATATTAGGATTGTTCATGCATATAATTCGAAATAGTAGCACGTACTAAGTTTATTTATTTAATTTATGTTTTCAGCAAAATGTCTTTTAACCCACTACAAACGATTTGAAGTTCAAACAAACTCGAGGGTGAGAATTACGTTTACTGGAAACGTAACCTCGACATAGTGTTGACGCTGGAAAAGCACAAGTATGTTCTCATGAACCTATGTCCTCCTCCTACGAGTGCTGACTCAAGTAATGACAAGGACGCCTACGATGCGTGGATGAGGTCTGACGAGATTGTTACATGCTATATATTAGCATCGATGGACAATGTGTTACAGCAATCTCATCGAGACATCGTCACTTTATATGAAATCATGTTTAATGTCCATGAGATGTTCAGATATCATGGGCGTCAGGCTAAGCAGCAAGCTATCCACAGTTTCATGACTGCAAGATGAAACAAGGATCTTCCGTTAGGGATCACATGCGACTGATCATGGGATACCTGCCTACCTCAAGACTGTCAAGGGGAAAGGTATGATCTTCGTCACTCAAACTTGTTACACGACAAACAAAGAATTTCCCTGGATATTAGATTGCAGGGCTTCTGACCATATTGTGTGTAATTTGAACGGTTTCAGGAAAACCAGGAGCTTGAAGGATGGGGAGTTCGCGTTCAACTGGGGTGATGGAACGAAGGTCGGAGCAAGATCTGTCGGGACCATGCAACTCAAGTTTGGAGACACAATTTTATTGCTGAATAATGTTCATTTTGTTGCAGATTTTTGCAAGAAATTAATTTTTTTAGTTGTTTGGAAGAACAAGGTTTCAACTTTAAAATCAATAACGGTATTGAAATTGTTGGTGATGATTGTTTTATTACTAAAGTTCATCGTGTGCATTGTATATATTATCTACATCCTAATGAGCTAACAATCTTGGATACCGAAGTGAATAGAGATTGACTCGGAAAGCGTAAGACATTTCATAGTGATGAAACTGACGACACATATCTATGGCACTTATTTTTGTTGGAAATTAGATAACGTTTAACCTATAGTATTATATAATATATCAGTATATGGCGGAATTATATAATAAGATCTAAATATATTAAAACACATTTTAACATATTAAACAACCTAGGCATTAAAAATTACTAACATGTCAATAAATAGTTTATTCTAAACATGTTGTCAACAAATTGATCACACTAACAACCTATAAAAAAATTCTTAATTTGTGTCGCATATCTATTTCGTTAGAGGGACTTACATGTGAGGCTGTAAACAACCTCGTGCGTTGCTAGCTATCGCTGGGATGCCACACCAAGAGTTTACCGGGCTGGAAGTCCAGGGTCGCCGGATTCGAAGGTCCCTGTAAAATGACACGACCTGATTGCAAGCGAGTCACTCGTGCTGGCCTAGGCACACCTGGAGTCAGGCTGGCCGGCTGACTGTCTGGTCAGTAACTTGCTTGTGATGCTGTGGTTTCATCCGGAGGAATCGGACCGCGAAACATTGCAGGAACATGGACGAGACCTAGCGTTACGTCCCTGTAAAAGGGCTTGAGCATAAATCTCGCAAGTCACCTGTGGTGGCTCAGGAACTCCTGGGGTCCGGCGAGTGTTGTCTGGTCGGCCAAACGGCTGAAATGCGCCTTGTCGCGTTTCGCTTGATTTCTTTGCGTCTCGAGTGAATACTTGCGTGCACAAAGTCACTCAAACACCACAAGAAGAGCCAGAGATAATTCTCTCTGATTTTTGGTAGATCAAGAGGGTGGGCTCTTTCATTGAACAACGGGAGAAAGGGAATACTCAAGAATCAAAATAAAAAATCAAGAAACGTTTTCTTTATCTTTCTTTCTCTCTCTAAATCTCGGGCAAACACACAAGGGGGGAGGTCTGGTCGAAATTCACATTCTTAGGGTTGGGGTTTCACGAATTCCCTTTTATATTTGAGAAAATGGGCTTCAATTAGGTAAAAATCCACTTTTGGCCCGTTAGTCAAAGTTAAGCCCAAATATCCTTTTCATGAGGTTTAAAATAATTTCCAGCCTAATTCTCTTAATTATTGCCGACCAATATTATTTATTTTCTCCAGAAAATATTTGATTTATTTCTAAAATAATATTTAAGTAATTTAGAACATCTCATTTATTTAATGACAAGTAATTAATTCTTTTCATACTATGCAAACAAGTACGAAACGAGAAAATATTTAGTTTAATATTTTATTTATTTGAATCATCAAATTATATTACTATCAATATAATAACATATTACGATTCATTAAATAAATGTAATAATAAATATATATAATTTTTTATTGAATTACTTAGAAAATAATTTTCTTAGTGTAAATCACAATTTACATTCAATAACAAAATCAATTGTTCTAGTTCAACAAATCTCGTCAAAGAGTCTATCACTGAGACCTTAAGGACCCATATGAACGAAACTTTAGAATAAAGATTGGATTCACAAGTTCACAAACTTTTTCCGTGTTTTAATTCTTAATATTAGTCGACTCCACTAAAGGTCTAATATTGAAACTCTCTAAGTTCAAATGTGTATATTTTCCGTTTGATGTGACAAAACAATTCCTCACACGATCTACAGAGTATTTTACAATATTACCCTTCATGTGTATCAGTAACTCAGATGAATGTAAAATTACCGTTTTACTCCTGAGTTATTATTTCACTAACTCATTTGTTATTTGTGAATGAGAAAAACATACAGTGGCATTTCTTTATATGTCACATGTTTTAATTAAAAAACATTTTATTCGATGAATATCATGTCTGGTTTATTCATTCACACTCTCATAACAAAGCATAGTGTGATACTTTGTTTCAACATGAAATTTGTACCTGTGAATCACATGTTCCAATATAACAATGTTATGGTACCAACCGCCGGGTCAGATACAACAATAACTTAGCCATTGCCCATTGAAAAATCAAATGTCATAAAATTTCACATCGATTATGCATTTACTTAAGGATTCAGGTAAGAACCAAAATACCCATCGTATGTGAATTTGAAGCTTCGAGTGATTAAACAGTTTTATCTCGAGCTTCAGAGTATCACAGGTCTTATTAAATATCTTCTGTAAGATATCAAAAATGAAACACAGAGTCACAACTCTCTATATCACAAGATAAGATATCCTGCTTCATTCAAACAATCATTACTCAGAATCGGTTGCCAGTACTACAAAAATGACCTTTAGAACCGACGGGAGGCATTTGAAGCGACTAGTTGCTTCTAATATAAACACCCTTAGTTTTCCCGAAAAATGAAAATTTTGACAATTAGAAGCGACTTGTCGCTTTCAATTGTCGGAATCGACAAATTAGATGCGACTTATCGCTTCCAAAGGGAAATAAAAATCTCCTATTTGATGCATGTTGGCCGAATTCTATAGCTAGGGAAGAAGCATCTAGAAGCTTCCTTATTTCTTTTAAGACAATTCGTAAAATACCCATTGTAGAATTATTATTGCACAAATAATGAAATTAATTTCTTAATGCCCCAAACGGCTTTCAGGCTTTAGAATATAATTTAAATTTTCATCATATGAAAATATTCAAATCATATTTTGACGTTCACATCATTTTATGTCCATGTGGACAAAAATACCCTCTAGACATTTTCCGAGAAAAAGTCTAGTTCAACATTTGAACTTATTTTGACTTAACTTCCAGTTTATGAATTTTACTCTAATGACCTGTAATAGTGACCTTATGGATCCAAATGAACAAAGCTTGAGCTTCTATACTCGGACTCAAAAAGTTCACAAACCATTTCCGAGTATTAACTTAATGTCAACTGACTCCACTAAAGAGTTGACACTGAGAATCTCTTGGTACAAATGAATTTATTTTCTACTCAAATTCAACTTAATTATATTGAGCGGATCCATTGAATGTTATCTATGTTTACCCTTCATGAATATCATCAACTAGATGAGATTTATAAAATAACCATTTTACCCTTCTAGTTGTTATTTTCTCAACTCATTTGTTACTTGTGAATATGTTAGAAACAATGTATTGACGAGGAGCTAACAAGTCACATTGTTTCATCCAAATAAAGTCGATACTTAATTTTGGGTACTGCGCAGTTCATTTATTCACATTCCAAGTAATAAAGCATGAGGTGATATATATTGCATCTCAGCAACTTTGTACATGAATTCCATATCCATGAGAACTTTACAAAGTTGGCTCATGACATCTTCATAACTTAATATCTCATCAATTGGCCTAGTCTAGATTACATAATGGATCTAGAATTTGAATTTCTCAAATGAGAGTATTAATGCTATGAAGAGACAAATGTGGATTTGCGTGAACAAACTCTTCATCGTTTGACTAAAACGATATATTCACAATCTAAAGATCAACGGACTATTGATCCCAGTATGATTGTTGGAAGAATCTATGATGTCTGGTAACGAGGCGTAGAGAGTTAGGAACTCTATAGTTCTTCCAGTCTATTTTTCAAAGATACTGAATTGACTAGTGCACCTTTAGAGACAATGGAAGAACAAACCATTTAACATATTCTGTCTCAAGGTCACTATGTATGATCTAGAATAGGCCAATACTCTCATTTCATAGCATTAATACTCTCATTTGAGAAAATCAAATTCTAGATCCATTACGTGATCTAGACTAGGCCAATTGATGAGATATTAAGTTATGAAGATGTCATGAGCCAACTTTGTAAAGTTCTCATAGATTTGGAATTCATGTACATGATTGCTGAAATACAATGTATATCACCTCATGCTTTATTACTTGGGTTTTGAATAAATGAACCGCGCGGTATCCAAAATTAAGTAACGACTTTATTTGGATGAAACAATGTGACTTGTTAGCTCCTCGTCAATCCATTATTTCTAACTTATTCACAAGGAGCAAATGAGTTAAGGAAATAACAACTAGAAGGGTAAAATGGTACTTTTATAAATCTCATCTAGTTGATGATATTCATGAAGGGCAATCATGGATAACATTCAATGGATCCATCAATATAATTAAGTTGAATTTGAGTAGAAATTAATTCATTTGAACCGAGAGATTCTCAGTCTCAACTCTTTAGTGGAGTCAGTTGACATTAAGCTAATACTCGGAAAACGTTTGTGAACTTTTGAGTCCGAATATTGTAGCTCAAGCGCTTTTCATTTGGATCCATAAGGTCACTATTACAGGTCATTAGAATAGGATTGTTAAACTAGAAGCTAAGTCAAAATAAGCTCAAGTGTTGAACTAGACATTTTCTCGGAAAATGTCTAAAGGTTATTTTTGTCCACACAGCCATAAATGATGTGAATGTAAAAAAATATGATTTTCATGTGATGAAAATAAAAATTAGTTTCTAAAGCTGAGAAGTCGTTTGAGCATTATGAATTAATTTCATTATTTGTGTAATATTTTATTCTACAATGGATATTTTAAGAATTGTCTTTAAAAAAATAAGGAAGCATCTAGATGTTCATTCCTTAGTGTAGAGTTCGACCAACATCACCTTTGAGGAGATGATTCTTTGCCTTTAATTATAAAGATAAGTACCCAAAAGGAAAAGAGGAAATGAATTTCCTTGATAAGTAAACGAATGTGCTAAGTGAGGAAACAAATTGCCTCACTAATGCACAAGGGATGGTCGGCCGTTTTGATAGATAAAGGGGAGATGAAATCAAATATTGTGTCATGAATACACAATAGCAAAGGGTAATTACCCTTTCTTGCATTTATTTCTCCTATAAATAGAGCGCCACATAGAGATGTGAAAATACGTTTTTGGACTTGCTCTCTCTCTATTCTAGTCGTCCATATTCTCTCTCTCTCTCTCTCTCTCTCTCTCTCTCTCTCTCTCTCTCTCTAAAGTACTTCTTTTATTTTGGCACCTAAGTCCTCATTAGACTTAGTCTTAATTAGCTCTCTAGCTCATAGACTTGTTCTTGAGCTATTGTGTTTAATTGTGCCCACACAGAAATCTTTCAAACCTCTTTAGACTCTTGTAATAGAAATCTTAGGTTTCTCGAGTTCAAGACTTGGCGTGAAGGAATCGAGTTAGACGAGAAGATCAACCTTTCTCAAGACCCCTCTAAATCAAGGTACAAGAAAGGTTTACATTCAAGCTTTTTAAATAATGTTTTTAAATTTATACATGTTCTTGCACTTTGCCTAGGTTAGTAAAAGTGTTTTACTTCTAAAGAAATTTTTATATTCCGCCATTAATGTGTTAATGATAATTCTTTCTTAACCCTAGACATATTCTAATAAGGTACACTTAGGGGCCTGGTCGGCTGGCGGGCACACTTCAGGGGCATGGTCGGCCGACAAGCACACTCGAGGGGCCTGGCCAGCCGGTAGGCACATTTCAGGGGCCTGGTCGGCCGACAGGCACACTCTAAGGGCCTAGCTGGCCAACACGCAAACTCCAAGGACATGGCCGGCCAACATGCATGTGCTTAGCGCCTAACAGGCACATTTCAGGGGCCTAGCGGGCCGGTAGCATACGCCAGGGGCCTGGCCGGCCGGAAGGCATGTGCCTAGGGCCTAGCCGGCTGGCAAGCACTCCTTGGGCCCCCTTGGTCGGTCGGCAGCCATCTCTAGGCACCTAGGATCATTTTGTCCGGAAAGTTTTTGTTTATGTGTGTTTTCTACGCTCTGAAACTATCATCAACGAAAGAGGTGATAAGTACAGACTTAACAAGATACACTCCTGTGACTAGGTTAAATAATAGTTCGCAATCTAAAGATCGATATGGCAATCGAATCTGAGTAATGATTGTTTGAATGAATAAGGATATCTTATCTTGTGATATAGAGAGTTGAGACTATGTGATTCATTCTTGATGTCTTAAAGAAGACATAGAACAAGACTTGTGATACTCTGAAACTCGAGATAAAACCGTTTAATCACTCGAAACTTCAAAATCACATACGAGGGGTATTTTGGTACTTACCTAAATCTTGAAGTGAATGCATAATTTATCTGACACTTTATGACGTTCGATTTATCAATGGGAAATGACTAATTGAAGTTTCATCTGACCCGGCGGTTGGTGTTATAACGATGTTTCATTGGATTATGTGATTCACAGATACGAAATTCAAATTCGTTTTGAACAATGTTTAGGCATTAGTATCACACTATTATTAGTTATGAAAGTGTGAATGAACAAATCGGGCATGATATTCATCGAATAGAGCATTCTTTAAATAAATCATATGACATGTAGAGATATCTCACTTTATGTTTTTCTCATTCACAAATAACAAAGGAGTTTGTAAAATAATAACACAGGGGTAAAACGGTAATTTCACATTCCTCTGAGTTAATGATACACGCGAAGGGTTATATCGTAAAATACTCCATGAATAATGTGAATAATTTTTTGTCATATCAAACAGAAAATAAACGAATATGAACTTAGAGAGTGTCAATATTAGTCCTTTAGTGGAATCAACTACTATTAAGAATTAAAAGACTGAAAAAGTTTGTGAATTTTTTTATCCGATTTTTATTCTAAATCTTCGTTCATGTGGATTCATAAGATCTCAATGATAGACTTTCGGACGAGATTTATTGAACTAGAACGATTGATTTTCTCATTGAACGTAAATTGTGATTTACACTAAGAGAATTATTTTCTAAGTAATTAAATAAATAATTGATTATTTATTGTTACATTTATTTAACGAATCATACTATGTTATTATATTGATAATAATATGATTTGATGATTCAAATAAATAAAAAATGAAAATAAGTATTTTCTTATTTCGTACTTGTTTGAGAAGTATGAAAATAATTCATGACTTGTCATTAAATAAATGAAACGTTCTAAATTAATGAAATATAATTAAAGAAATAAATCAAGTAAATTTTGGAAATAAAATTAAGAATATACTCGGCCATAATTGAGAATTAGGGCTATGAATTATTCTTAAAACTCATTAAAAGAATATTTTGCTTAAGTTTGACTAACGAGTCAAGATTAGATTTTGACTTAAGTAAAGCCCGCTCTCTCAAATATAAATAGGGTTTAGGAAACCCTAACCTTAACCCTAAAATAGACTCTCGGCCAAACTGCCTCTCCCATTTCCCTGTGTGTTCTTTGGCCGAGTTTCTTGAGAGAGAAAGACTCAAGAAAAATTGTATTCTTATTTCTTGATCCGATTTGAGAGTTTCCATTTTCCTATGTTGTTCAAATTAAAGAGTCCACTCTCTTAATCTACCAAAACCTATTAAAATCGAACCATAATTACTTGGTTATAATTCAAATCGTAGAACATTAAGTTAGGTTCATTATATTGGGAGCGGATATGCTTATGTAAAATTTTACTGGTCGTGGTGCCTAGCCCATCAACTAACCAAGAGCCAACAAGTCGACCTAGTGCTTCGCCTGGTCATTGATCGAGGGCTCCAATTCTCTATGAGGTTACTTTATATTGACCATCGCGAGTCTGCTTTAATCATAGTCCTCTGAACACCGTTTTTTCTCGCTTCGGGTTCTTTCGTGGCATGGATCACGTTTGTTTATCCGAAATTGAGAATGAGCGCATTGTAGTATGCTTGTGGTGGAGCCTTTTATCTTTTATCATGCGGGTCATGTTTTCTTTCGAATGAAAATGGCATGTAACGTGAGCCCTCAATTCCATGAGTAGCTCTTCTGGAATCCTTTTAGTTAGGCTAGGAGTGGAGATACATATCGAGCATGTCGCACTTGTAGAGTGTCATGCTATTGTGGATTGTGATCAACTACGAATTTTTTGCGCTTTATGCTCACTTAAAGTACGTCTCACAAGACGGCTTTGATGCACCTTATCATGGCTAATGTGCATAGCGAAAGATGACTTACTACGGCTTTGATGCGCCTTATTACGGTTTTGATGCGCGTTTTTTAGTTCCTATTGTTAGGAGCTTAGAAAGCAAAATTTAGCCTTTACGAAGTTTACTTTTTATTACTGTATAATATCTAAAATAATTTGCCCTGAGCATTAGAGTCTTCCGTGGGCCGGTTGCAAACAAAAACACACACCTTACCCCAGTTTGAAACGCAGATGTAAGAGTAAAATAAAAGAACGTTTCAAGCGGCACGGCACTATGTACAGAAATATATTTACATGTATAATGCACAAGTTACAAAAGTTCAACTTTACGGCTATACAAGGTAAGACTTAGACCCAACCATTGTTAAATTGGAAAGCTAAGAATCAGCCACGCACACAGCAAGAAACCCCAAATTATTCCACACAAAAAATGAATGGTTTTTCAAGACTTCTGCATCATGTCTTGTCCAGTGATCCACTGCGATAACCAGCTCGAATCTCCAGCAAAAGACCTGCAGGAGAGAGGTGTGAGGCCAAGATCGGCACCAATCTGGTCATCCTCTTTGAGAGCTGCTTCCATTTCTTCTTCTGCATTTCCCTCGTCAACGGCTTCAATGCTGTCCATTCTAAGAAGCTCTGTGTAATGCTTCTCCAGATCGGTATCGTTTTCAAAGGCCTCCATTGTAAATCCCTGCACATTCAGACCAAGCACAATTTTGTAGGAGCATATTTAATATATAATCTATGTTTCAGTTCTTTTGACTCCTTTCAATACAATTATACATTGATTGTCATAATCACCTGGCAAAGCTCGGCATAGTGCTTATATATCTCACTGCTTTCATCTTGATCGCCACACAGGGTTCCGCCAAACCAACCATTGCTTTCATCCACGGATGTCGTTACCAGATAACTTTAAGCAGTGTATTCCAAAATTAGTGTCATCATTATTGATAAATTGAGCTAGTAGTGCGAAAATTGAACTTATAGCTACCTCTGGAAAATGTCCTCTTCATTTACATCGTCACCAGAGGAAGTCCAATATAGCTTACAAAAATCGTCAATGGGTTTTTCATTCTTTGAGTCTCCGTTTATAACTTCCTCTGAAGTGGTTTTTGGGGTAGATACACTTTCTTCGTATTTTCTCTGACCAAATAGCCAATTAGGACTTTTGAGTTGTATTTCACTGCACAAAATGATGATGGGTTTAATAACATTTTTCAGTAACCACGTGACCTCAATGAATAGTTTGGTGAAATGTCATATGCTTGAGTTAAAAGGTATAATACTAATTTGGAATTAGTGGAGCACCAAGGCTCGCTTCATGATCCAACAAGAGTGACTGTTAACAAAAAGCAAATACACTAATAACCCCACAGCCAAGCCATCGTTATAAAGCTGAAAACTCAAAAGAGTATGGGTTAACAAGAGACAGAAAGAAGAGCATAAAAAGGAAAACAAACATAAGAAATCTATAACTAAATCCTCCGTGTTTCGACAAGCAACTCGAGACACTTAAACCTGACATTTGAGTTAAGAATATACAAAAACCATGTATTCAAACACAAACACATACTACTAAAAGCTAAAAGATAAGAGAAAAAACTTGAGTCAGGAGAGTGATATGTAAGAAAACGGATTATTAGTAATCTTTTTCTTGTAAATTTTACTTACGCTGCATCAGGTGCTACACCACCTCCAAGTTTTCGATTGGGCTCACTGTAAAGCCTTACATCTTTTATGAAGGAGCAAGTCTTTTCAATCAGCTTATTAAATGACGTCAGCTTCATGCGTGAGAAATCTTCTTTGCAAGCAGGTACAGGAGAGAGAACAATATCAGTTCTCAAACGCAGAGTATCAGGTTCAAAACTGCAAAATCAAAATAAACAACTTTCATTAAGGATGTATGTCCCAGTATTACACCCACGAAATGATGCAGGACTTAAATAGTATTCTCTAAGCTACCGCTGTTCAACTTCTACCCTTTACAACATATATGATCTGTTAAACAATTTATGTACAGTCTTATAGTTTACTACGGGGTAAAAGAGCACAAACAAACAAGGAGAAATGGTTTGATACCACTTATCCGGAAAAAGATCATCTCCAATGCCAGACACGTGAAGATAATAATCAGAATCAAGCTCCCACAAAGCAGGCTTCCCATCTTTTGGCTGAAAGTAACCCAAAAATCTGGGAAGTTGTGATGATTACATCAGTTTTACATATACAAGACAAAGGAAAGATAAAGAAAGAAGCAGGAGAAAACAATGAACTATGAACTATGTATTCTGTTAGAAAACTGGAAGCAAAAATAAATCAGAGAGAAGGAATCAGTACAAGTTAATAGCATCTTGCTTTTCACCATCGGTACAAGTATTGCTGTAGTATCTCTTGATAGACTTCAGAAACTCCCTTGACTGAGTTGTGGCTTTCCATTTCCCTTGCCTCTCTGTGAAGACCTAAATTCGTAATGTAGTAATTAGCAATTGGACAAAGAAAGATATCTGGCCAACAGAAAAATGAAAATAAACAACCCCCTTGGACGAACTTAAATAGAAAGCACTAGAAAAACATAATAAAATAAAAATATAAAAGAAGAGGACAAAGGAGTCAATATTTCCATATACAATGGAACACAACATACTGTATTGTGAGCTTCAGAGCCACCATATTGTTGCGCAAGAACATCACCCATGCTCTGGTACATATCCATAAGCGCTGCAGCGCTACTACTATCTGGGTCCACTTTAGGTACATCTGTTAAACCCATTGCATGAAATTGACGACCTAAAGCTGCAAGTCCGTAGGCATACTGTGCCACATTCGTACGATCCAAGCAATCAATGCAGTTTGTGCGCAGAACACCGCTTTGGAAACATGGTTGTTCGCTGAAAGTTGTCACACTTTCATTCTGTTGATCAGTATCAGCTTGTCTGTCTCGATTAGCGGCAATATTTAGAGTCTCATTAGTGCTTCCAAGCCTGGCAAGGTCTCCAGAACTGAGTCTTAGGTCTCGTAGAGACGAATCTCTAGCATAAAAGGAAGTTACAAGGTGAAAACAGTTTATAAAGCAAATTGAGAAGAGGAAAAGAATGTATTAAATTAAAAATTACGTGCTTGTTCAGAAAACAACCAGCAACAATTATAAACTTCTACCATTGATTTATTATATTAAACTAAACAACGATGAATAAAATTCGTATTAGCAAAATACATTTGAAATTTACCTCCCAGTGCTTGTTCGACTTAATTGGGTGGCTTTTCGCTTTACTGTGATAGGTTTACCACTATAATAAAAACCTGTCAAATCAAGTGCTTGTCTTGCCACGTTGCCCAAAACTGCTAAGACATTGGCGGATTTGCTTCGATAGCAGCGAATTTACACAGTAGTTAGAGCAGACTTGAATTTAATGGTACAAGGCAATCTTTTATAGGGTATTTCAAGAAATGACAAATTTGGACATAGATGCCATATGTGGACATAGTAAAGAATAGCATGCCAAACTAAGCAGCAGATTACTTATTTTGTGCATAACTTAAAGTCCTATCCTACTCTTTTTTAAGAATAGCATAACAGGAAATTAAGTTCTTTATATTAATAAGTACAAAGGGGCGTTTTAATTTATAGCTACTGGTAATTCACATAATTTTGTCATAAATTTTAATGCTTGTCTCGTTAAATAAAAACAATGCAAAAATTCAGAAAATAATTATTATAAAGATTTACTGAGAGCTTTGGTCTCCAAACTACAGAATTTTAACAAATACAATTAGTATATTCATTTTTTTCTAAGGTATTTCATTAAAGCAATTATTGGACTATGTCTGATATACTTAACTCTCTTAACTAAGCATTGTACTCCAATTAATATGCCATTACGTATCATGTTTCTAATGATTGTAGTTTTTCTAAGGTAGATATGGCCAGTGTCATTATGATACACATGGTGAACATTTCTGATAAAATCCTGAGTATCCCATTCCTTACAATATAGAAAGATACAGTAATAGTTACTAGCTTTTGAGAGGCTTGTTCTTTCCACTGGGAAACATCCTAATTTTCACCCAATCTTTGTCTAACTTCCGATTTCCCTTTTCTCTTAGGTATACTAAGTAATTTAACTACCTTTTAGTTCTAATTTCTGTAAGACTCCACAAGTCTTAACATTATCTTAGATGTGTATATATATAGACATATATATAGAGAGAGAGAGACATGTAATGTTCTGTCATAAAGAAATAGATTATACCTCTTAGCAAACTTGTGGAAATCCCAGTGGATAAATCTAACATGATTTTCTTCTGGAATACTTTGATTCAGATATCCAACTGCATTAGCATACTCACGCCTTAACATCATTTCTCGAGGCCTTTTCTCAACAGTCTACATTTTAACAATTTATATGAGATTAAAGGAGTATTCAAGAAAACTAATGGATCAGAAAGAGGTGTCAGCTCATAAAAAGAGAAGCTACCACATGAACACACACAAGGGGAACATACATCATTTTTATTAGGGTATTTTAACTATATATCCATAAAAACGTTTACTAATATCAAAGTACCCAACGTTTTGTAAACTTTATATGAATACCCACCTCTAATTGTTTAGAGAATTATTTAATTGTTTTTGCCTGAACTTGGAAATGTTTACAAAGCTTCCAGATGAGGGTATTTGGACCCAATATTCGTGTAAACAAAACTGGGTGGATATTTACAAAAAATTTACAAAACGTTGAGTATATTGAAAACACTTAACATAAAAGCGGGTAAAGAGCCAATTTATTTTTGGGTCTTTTAGCTATATATCCATAAAAATGTTTACTAATTTCAAAATACCCAACATTTTGTAAACTTTATATGAATACCCACCTCTAATTGTTTACAGAATTATTTGGATTGTTTTTGCCCGAATTTGGAAATGTTTACTAAGGTTCAAGATGAGCGTAGTTTGGACCCAATATTCGTGTAAACAAAACTGGGTGGATATTTACAAAAAATTTACAAAACGTTGGGTATATTGAAAACACTAAACATAAAAGCGGGTAAAGAGCCAATTTATTTTTATTATTATGCTCTTTATGCACACATATGTCTAATCAAGTAGCAAATTTTGAGCTCAAGTAAGAAAGCAGATGAGCAATCTTCCACAAACCAGAAAATAAAATACACAAAAGTGCCAATACCTTTATCAGGTTAAGCACAATAACTGGATTTCCATATCGCTCCACTAAGTTTTCAAAATGCAGCTTGGTTGCCTGATATGTGGGATCATACCTCTGTACTGCAGTCAACAGTCAACAGTTAAAGTCGAACCAGTATAATTAGACATTAAAAACATAATGAAGCTAATAAAAAAGTTGAATAACAGTCTCAGAATATAAACAGAAGTATCCTCACAGATGATATCAGGTTTAGGAAATTTTGATACTTCTTGAGACCAAAACAGTGGAATTGAACCACGCATCTGTACGGCTGAACTCATCTTTCCCTTATATGATCCAGCTTCTTCTTCAAGGACAATCTGTTCTGTTTCAACATCATTTGCAACCCGGCCCCGATCATTTACCCCTCTTTTCAAATAACTGGAATCCATGAAACCAAATAAATGAGGAAAACCATAAATTAAAAAATGACTTCCTGCAGTACTCTAAACTGAAGCTGTTCTAGTTCGTTAGAGTCCCAAAGTTCCCAGAATAACAGAGTAATTTTGGGTTTGGAAAAGACTTCCTGCAGTACTCTAAACATCTAGAGTGCATAATATTCTGAAGTTAGTTGTGTTTCTCATATAGCAGTTTCAAGAAGGCCTAAGCGATAGTTTCCTTGGTCTTTTAATACACTTATGTGACGTTTAAAAAACTCGTAAATTTAACTTAAAAGGCTATATACATAAATTTCCTACCTTCTATTGTTCTATTGAACCTTATTGCAGAACCTTTTCTATTGATACAAGGCTAACCTACGTATCCAATTATTCCTATTATCCCTCCAAATTGAATAGAATGAAGTTCTAAGATATATAAGATTTTCACATGCGTGACATGTTGCTGTGTTAGTAGCACAATTTGTTTTTTAGAGCTCCCTATTCCACGTATACGCATTATGTACAACAATCTCACAGATAGACACATGGAGCGATTTCACCTAAACGAACAAGCATATTTGTTTTAGCTGGCAGTAATGAAGATAGTATATAATACAGTTAAATCAAGTATATACCGTGTTCCAGCGAAATGCCGAGAGCGCCTAGCCACAAGAGAAAGACTGAAATCCCTCCCAAAGACCGACAGCCTCGTCTGTGATTTCAAGAACATATATCAATGTTGAAATAAAAATAGAGAAATTATCAACAGCACATATCCATGGGCAAAATGTCAGCAAAGACTTGTAAGCGTAAAGAAATCAAGGGAGCGGCACACCTGCTCAAAATGACCATGAACTAGTGCTATTGTCCAAACAGAGTTATTGCATCTTGACCGAATAGCTTGTGTCAGATAGGTATTCCATACAAACATACTATCGTAAGGCATTCCTTCCTCACCCCCGGACAGTACATTCTTTTGCAAAGTTTGCATTATAGGATACGTATAGCTATAGAAGAAATCCTTTGTTAAATCAACACTGGATAGAAGCTTTTTGTACCTACAAAGTTTGATAGGAAACCAAATAATGTTTTTAAGAAAAGAGTTACCGAACTGATGTCAATATAGATTTTTTAATATCAATTTAGTTCAATAAAAAATCAGTGTAAAAGTTATACCGTGGAATACCCACAGAAAGATCAACTTGTTTTATGACACTGTGATCTCTAGATATACGGGCTCTGTTACATGCATTAAGCGCTAAAACAATAGAATTTGAACTATAATTTCGTCTCAATTTCCAATTGAAAAATGCAACTATAACAACAGACAATACTGTTCTAACTCTTAACAACACTCAGACAGATTTTACAGCTCCAAGCTTGCATTAGCCCCATTATTTTCACAGCAAGCAGATAATATTCAAATTATTCAATTCAATTAAAACAAAATCACTATGTAAGTGACAATAAATTACCGCAGCTCGGTCTTGGAATGAGCAACATCAGATTGAATAGAGATATGCGGAATAGGAATCAATTGACTCTCGTCTATACTGTAAATCGCATGGCCACAAATACATCCAATTTGTCGACGCTTGGTGACCAAAATCAGGTAATAAGATTCCAGAAACTTGATACATCCTAAGAACAGCAAGATAAACAAAAGTTTCAGACTCCACAATCAGAGAAATGAAATAAGGACTTAAAAAAATTCATGCCCTATTTAAACTGACCGGCGATTCCGTAGACCTTGGTGACTAAGGTCAGACCTCCAGTGGCGCGATTTCCCTCGCTGATCCGCTGAAGTAGGTTCTTTATTTCTTGTGACGAGTACACGACCGGGTCTTCGCTGAGGTTGAGATCGGACGGCTCAGAGCGGTCAATCTTCAACACTCTGAAAAATCTCTTGTAGCAATCGCTACCAATCAGATAAAACCGCTGCAAATTCAGATCGCAAACTTTCAAAAACATCGCTCGCGGAGAGAAGGAGAGGAAGCGAATCTCTGCTCTGAGGGAAACATTACCGCTCTGGTCTCAAAAAGCCTGAATTTTTCGAGAGAATACGAGCTTGGGATGACGTCGGAGTCGTTAGAGGGATGAACTCTGGCTAACGTTTTCAGATTCTCCTTCGATTTGGCCATTGGAGGCTTTTTAGGTTTCGCAATTTCCATCGGAAAATTTGAGGATCAGAAAAGAAGAAAAAAAAAGGAGGCAAAGGTGTAACGGACCTTCGGAAAACGTTGGTTCTGTATATGAAGTAAATAATAATTAATAATTAAAATCAGATGTTGCTTCTATCACGACTCGAACCTAACTTCTCGGTTGACGAGTGAGCTAACATATCTTGCAAGTGAAATGTTCTCTTCTACGTGATTTTTCAAAATAGGCACTTCCTTGTCTTAGTTGAAGGACTTCTTGTGGTGGTACTTTTTGTAAGGGTTGGAGTTTAAACTATAATTGTCTTTGCCGAAATTAAGTGCATTAGTCATATACAATGTGTAATTTTGATCTAAGGTAGGCATAAACGACGCTTAGATGTGATCGGCCGAGTGAAGTTGAGACAACCATCTGATTGCGATTATCTCTTCTAATCGGCACCCCTCATCCATCCGAAAGAATGAGTGTTTTAAATGAAGACTTGATTTTAGTCTTCATTCGACATAGCCTTAATTTCATCTTTCTCTTGCGACTGTACTTTGTTGGTATGATCATTTGTTCGTATTCATCTCTATATTCGTGTGTGTTAGCTGAGCTTGTTTCAGTTTATTTGATCGAATATTGTTGGTATGATCATTATAAACATTAAAGCGAAAGTTGTATTTGAGAGATAAATAGAGAGATTGAATGTTGGATCCTCGGTGTAGTCGAAGGAATGAAGATAGTGCATCATTTTTTCCGACTTCAGCTCAATGGTGATTAGGATTCAAGTCAACATTTTGTAAGTCTAGATTTGGACTTCGGTAATCCAAAGTGTTTCTTTGTTTTATGTTTTATTCATTCTCTGGTTGTGTGTGCAGTTTCATTTCGTGAAAGAGGAATAGAATTAGGGCTAAAGTTTCAACAATGGTATCATAGTTTTGTTCTTGGTCATTCTTGTTGTATGTCGATACTTACCCTAATGCTAAATTTTTGGATGCTCGACAGAAATTAATATTTCCTTTTTCTGTTAAATAAGTTGTCTTGGTGTCACGACCCGCGAGCCGTAGCTCACATGCGAACCGCGATATCCTCACATCTCTCAATCCAAAATAATCAAACACATACATCATTTGTATAAATTCAGCGGAAGTAAAACGTTGATAGTAAATAGCTACAAGACATAAATAATAATTTACTGAAATTTTGGGAAATTGTTTTTTTTCATACATCAGTTTTATAGCGACTATATACAAAATAAAACATACTCGTTAGTTTATACATATTACCATACAACTTATATACACATCTAGGATTATCAAGAGTAACAAAAACAAAAGTTTATTAGTTCCATAACAAAATACCAATTTCCCATTAAAACAAAAACTCTCATGGCCACAGGTCGAGCGACGTACATCTGAACTGTTTATCCTCCTTCTACCCATATAACGCCTTCTCTTTTCCTACATTACCAAGGGTCATAAACTAGAAGTCGAAAGACTCAGCAAGTGAGAGTTTATCTAGTAATATAAACGACTAGATGACATGTGATGTGCACATAATACATAAATATATGCATGAGAGGCGCATGATTTCTATCATATGAAATGCAAGTACGATCGTTTTCTAAATGCAATCTTATTATTCCGATCATCAGGTCATCCAACAACTCATTGTAATAACCCTCAGAATAACGAGCAGCCGACCGTCAGACCCGAGAAATTTAGTCATGAAGGTGACTCCAATATTTAACTTCGTCTAAGATCCTCAAACAGTACCATCTCCATACATAGGGGCGCTCAGAAGCACCCTGAAAGCTCAAACGTTCCTAGCACGCCTGCTAATTACAACTTCCAGTACCATGCGCCCGTCAAGATTCCCTGGCAAAAATACAAGTCTTCAGACTTGCTGGTACCACCGACGTCGATTGTTTTTAAGTGTTTGGTACTCAATGAAGTTGGAGTACAATCCTAACTACAACGGGAAGAGCATCTTTCGAGTACAAACTCGAATAATTATTATTAAATTATAAGTAGTTACATTCGAACATGTGTTAGTTACATATATAAATCTAATTGGTCAAAGTATTGAAGTTTCACTTTCCTTTTCTTTTAGGGGCGGTAGTCGGGTACGTGAGCCTCGAGTACTCTTTTGGAATGATGGCCTCAATTATGTTCGGGAGACACCACAAAGCTATACTCACATCTTTGAAGCTGAAGTTGTTTGTGACGGACATAAACGACGGATTCACGATCATAAAACAACTCAAAACAAAGCTCAGCCGAGCCGCCGAGTGAGTCAAGACTCATCTCGTCAATAAATTCAGCCATCTTTGTAGGGTATGCAACTAATCATTAAAAAGGTATGTAACTATTCAATCGAAATTATATAACTAATTGGAAATAAGGTAACTATTCAGCAAACGTATGTAACTAATCGAAAATAATGGCAAATATTCAGTCAAAGTTATGTAAATAATCGGAAATAAAGGTTACTATTCAGTCAAAGTTATGTAACTAATCAGAAATAAAGGTAACTATTCAGTCAAAGTTACATATAAATCTACATAGTTACATATAAATATTCAGTCAAATTTGTGTTTAATTACATATAAATGTAATTAGTTACATTTAAACTTATGTTTAGTTACATATAAATCTAATTAGTTACACCCAAATTAGGTTTAGTTATAAAAATCTAAGTAGTTACATTCGAACTTGTGTTAGTTACATATATAAATCTAATTGGTCAAAGTATTGAAGTTTCAGTTTCCTTTTCTTTGAGGGGAGGTAGTCGGGTACGTGAGCCTCGAGTACTCGTTTGGAATGATGGCCTCGATTATGTTCAGGAGACACCACAAAGCTGTACTCGCATCTTTGAAGCTGAAGTTGTTTGTGATGGACACAAACAACGGATTCACGATCGTAAAGCAGCTCAAAACCACTCCCGGCCGGTCATCCTTGCGCTTGGGAGAGGCCCGGCCGGCCATCCATACGCCTAGAAGGGGTCTCCCCGTCCTGGGCCTCCCAGGGGCCTCCCGGTCGGCCATCCTTGTGCCTGGGAGAGGCCTGGCCAGCCATCCTAGCACCTGGGAGAGGTCTGGCCGGCCATCCATGCGCCTAAGAGGGGTCTCCCCGTCCTTGGCCTTCTAGGGGTCTCCCGGTCGGCCACCCTTGCACCTGGGAGAGGCCTGGCCGACCATCCATGCGCCTAGGAGGGGTCTCCCCATCCTTGGCCTCCTGGGGGCCTCCCAGCCGGCCATCCTTGTGCCTGGGAGGGGCCCAGCCGACCGTCCTTGTGCCTGGGAGAGGCCTGGCCGGCCGTCCACGCGCCTAGGAGGGGTCTCCCCGTCATTGGCCTTCTGGGGATCTCCCAGCCGACTCTCACCACTTTGGCCGGACACAAGGCTGGTTCCACGACTATAAATAGCCCCCCCATATTCTTCACAAAGGTAAGACACTTTCTACACCCGGAACTCTGCTAAAATCTTAGCACGAGTTCTCTCTCACTCTCAACCTACTTCACCCCTCCACGTGAGGCGTCTTGAGGCACGACTTCCGACCGGAATGGTCCTCGAAGATCCAAGACCTGGAGCGCCGAAACGACGTTGACCCAAGTGTCTCCGTCTCGAATTGTATTATTTAAGTGCTTATTGTTTCGCCCGATCTTGTCGATCCTCCTCTGTCATCACATAACTCCATCCACATTGTATTATTGTTGAGCGTCGGAGAGGTAAACAGAGGACCCCCTCTGTTTTCCCTTCTTAGTTCACGTCTGTTTACTCTTTTCAGATAACAGAAGGACTCGAAGACCACGAGACAGCTAAGAGACGATCCGGAACACCGGATCCGACACGCTAAGGCCAAAGCGAGGGTCACTCGCCCCGAGCGGGGATCTGAGCGCTTAGGTCTCTGAACGTTGTCCAAATTTCAGCGACAATATTTTGGTGCTAGAAGGAGGGGCCTTCGATCTTGAAGCTCATCAAATCGACATCTCTTAATTTCATCTCTTTCTTATCCACTCGCATAAAATGAGTGACGTTCTGGCAGCCTCCGCGGTTGTCTGATCGAGAAATCCTATCGTTCGAGCGACTAGCTCACGATATGAGTTATAGAAACTCCCGCACCAAGGGACCAGGCGAGAGCCTGCGATGAGGTGTTCCAGGAACGCCGCCTCCGTCCCCCGTGAAAACAGAAACGGCTTGAGAGACGAGACCAACCGCCGCTTAGCAAAGCTGTTGGCGTAGCCGGGGGTGAATAAGGATTTTCTCATTAACCTCCTCGGAACAAGGAGGAAGGTAGCTCGACCCGGACAAGAATTATGTCGGAGACGACATGGTCCCGAAAACAAACTCGAGTCAAACCCTCACCCCATCGCCCATAGTGAATGCGAGCGACGCTCCGTTAGAGCCATCGGTTGGCCGAGCTCAAATAGGTTCGAGGCGCGACGGTTCTAGCAACCCTCGGGCACGAAGGAATGGCAAAAATTCCCACAACGGACAAACCCGGTGTTTGCGTCGTACATCATCCCGACGGGAAGATTGTTGGAATTTATTTAACAAATTAAACAACTAAATCATAGTACACATCCTATGTGGAGAAAAAAAATAATTGGATCTATATATATTGAAACTATTTTAATATATTTAACAACCTAGGCATTAAAATGTATTGACAAGTTGATAAACAATTTATCAAAACATGTCGCACAACAATTAGAATACACTAACAACCTATATAAACAATTTATATATTATTTCACAGTCCAAATCGTTAAGAGAGACTTACAATTAGGATTATACATAATCTCGACGTTGCTCGCTAACTCCATAAGGCCACACCGAGTCCAAGAGATCAAGAGACCCTCGCCCGACACAACTGGATAAGACTTCGCCGGATTGGAGACCCACTGGATGCCTCGCCGGACTAGGACCTGGACGCTTCCGCCGAACTGGAGTCTGCAGGAGGCCCAACAGACAGGAAGCTGGTCGCCGAACAGGAGAATCCTGGTCGGATAGGATCTGTTGGTCGCCGGACAAGGGACTCGCCGAACAGGGGGCTCGCCGGACAGGGGCTCGCCGGACTGGAGCTCTTGGTCTCCATATTGGACTTGCTGGACACCTTGTCGCCGGACCGAAAGGCTTGAACGATCCGGCCAGCAGGAAGCTTGCAAAAAACTTTTTAAAACAATTTAAAAACCAATTTCGAGAATTTGATTCACTCAAATACCATAAAATTGAGTCAATGATAATTTACTTAGATTATCATGAGAATGAGAGAGTGAACTCTTAAAATTGAACGAAGGGAATTAAGCAAACACTCAATAAAGGAATGAAAAACAATTTTCTTCCTTGGTCTTTATGGAGTTTTTGGCCGAGAGATAGGGTTTGACCGAGAATCACCAAGGAGGAAGCTTTTTTTTTTTAAAATAATTAGGGTTTCCTTAAACCCCTTTTATATTTAATTAAACAGACTTAAGTTAGGTCAACCTTTGACTCACCCATTTAAAAATCTCGGCCATCTCAATTCCATATACTCGGCCATTATGCTTTTAATTTATTCCCAAATGTTTATTTATTTATTTTTAAATTCAATTAATTTAGAACTCTCATTTATTAATGACATTTCATTAAATAATTTCATTCGAAATGAGAAATTATTTATTTTCTCCTTTTACTTAATTGAATTACTCAAGTGTATTATTATGAATATAATAATACTCTATGATTCCATAATTGTAACAATAAATAACTAATTATTTATTAAGTTACTGAGAAAATAATTCTCTCAATATAAATCACAATTTATATTAAATGAGTAAATCAATTATTCTAGTTCATTCATTCTCTTCTAAGTGTCTATCACTGAGACCTTATGGACCCATATGTACAAAGCTTTAGAATAAAGATCAGACACAAAAGTTCACAAACTTTTTCCGTGTTTTAATTCTTAATATTGGTCGATTCCACTAAAGGACCAATACTGACACTCTCTTTGGTCATATGCGTATATTTTCTGTTCAATGTGACAAAACAATTTTTCACATGATCCACATAGTACTTTTCGATATTAGCCTACATGTGTATCACTAACTATGGGGAATGTGAAATTACAGTTTTACCCCTTGAGAAAAACATAGAGTGAGATGTCTTTACATGTCACATGTTTTAATCAAAGAATGTTTTTATTCGATGAATACCTGGCCAGGTTAATTCATTCACACTCTCATAACAGAGCAACGTGTGATACTAATGCATTTTCATTTTTCTAACATGAATTCCATATCTTTGAATCATATAAACCAATATCAAATCTTTATGATACCAACCGCCAGGTCAGATGAAACTAAAACGTAGTCATTGCCCATTGACAAATAAAATGTCATAAAGTGTAATATCAATTATATATTCACTTCAGGATTAAGGTAAGTACCAAAGTACCCTCGTATGTGATCTTGATGCTTCCAGTGTTTAAATAGTTTTATCTCGAGCTTCTAAGTATCACTGGTCTTGTTCAATATTTTCTATAAGATATCAAGGATGCATCATAGAGTCACAACTCTCTATATCACAAGATTAGATATCATGATTCATTCGAACAATCAATACTTAGATTCGATTGCTCTATTATTCTTAAGATTGCGAACAAATGTTTAAACTAGTCACAAGGGGCTATCTTGTCAAGTCTGTACTTAGCACCCCTTTCGTTGATGACAGTTTTAGAGCGTAACATTCATACATAAACACAAACATATCTCCTTTGTGGGCACGAATATTTATTAATATTAATGTTTCAGCAAAATCAAATACAAATGTATTTTATTGTCTAATATCTCCTTTGTGGGCACGAATCCCAACAAACTCCCACTTGACTCAAAGGAGATGCGAATGATCTTTCAGTCCCAATCCTTCTAGGTGTCCCTCGAAGACTTTAATCGTTAAAGGCATCGTGAAGGGATCAGCAAGGTTGTCTAACATTGAGATCTTCATGACTTCAGCGTCCCCTTTGTGAACTATGTCTCGTACTAGGTGATATTTTCGCTCTATGTGTTTAGAACGCTTGTGACTTCTTGACTCCTTACAATTAATGATAGCCCCACTATTATCACAATAAAGTGTAATAGGCTCGATTTCACTTGGAACAACTTCCAAGTACGTAACGAATTTTCTCAGCCACACAGCCTCCTTTGCAGCTTCACAAGCTGCTACATACTCGGCTGCCATGGTCGAGTCAGCAACGCAAGATTGCTTGATACTCCTCCAGACCACGGATCCACCATTCAGGGTGAACACAGACCCTGATGTGGACTTCCTGGAATCTTTATCCGCTTGAAAATCGGAGTCGGTATAGCCTATCATATTCAGGTCACCACCTAAATATGCAAGCATGTAATTTCTCGTTCTCCGAAGATACTTGAGAACATACTTGACAGCAAGCCAATGCTCGGGTCCAAGGTTTGACTGAAACCTACTCACCACGCCCACTGCGTACCAAATGTCTGGCCTCGTGCAAAGCATAGTATACATGAGATTTTCCACGGCTGAAGCTTAAGGAAATGTCCTCAACTTCTTGAGGAGTCTTAGGAGACTGCTCACTTGAGAGATGCACTCGATGTCTGAAAGGTAGCTGTCGTTTCTTAAAGTCTTACATACTGAAGCGATCCATGATCTTATCGATATAAGATGCTTGGGAAAGCGCTAACTTTTGGTTTTTCTGATCTCTAAAGATCTGAATTCCTAGAATGTAAGCTGCTTCTCCCAGATCCTTCATCTCAAACTGCTTTGACTGCCAGATCTTAACCTTGGATAACTTTCTTACATCATTCCCAGTGAGCAGTATGTCATCTACATACAGGACTAAGAAGACCACTTTACCATCGTTTATCATCTTATAAACGCATGGCTCATCTACTGATTGATCAAAGCCGTAGCCTTTCAAATTTTCGTCAAATATGATATTCCACGAACTAGATGCTTGCTTTAGTCCATAAATGGACTTAAGAAATTCACAAACCTTGCCCTGTTCGCCTTTCTCCATGAACCCGTATGGTTGAGCCATATAAATGCGCTCGTCAAGATTTCCATTCAAAAATGCAGTCTTGACATCCATTTTCCAGATTTCATAATCTAGGGCGGTAGCAATGGATAAAAGAGTACGGATGGACTTCAACATCGCAACTGACGAGAAGGTATCTTCATAGTCGATACCTTCTTTCTGTGTGAACCCCTTGGCCACAAGTCATGCCTTAAATGTCTCAACATTTCCATTCGGTCCTCTTTTCCTGTTGTAGATCCATTTACACCCAACAGTTCCTTTAGCACAAGTGTTCTTCTTGGTACAGAGTTCTTCATGTAGTCTGCTTCTAGAAACCTAGCGTTCGTGCTAATGAACGTTTTCTGATCAGCAGCACTATAGAAGATGTACCCTTTGCTCTCTTTGGAATATCCCACGGAAAGGCATACCTCTAAACGACTAGCCAACTTGCTAGTCTTTTGTCTCAGCATATGTGTTGGACAATCCCATATGCGAAGGTGGTGTAAAACAGATTTTCTACCACTCCATCTTTCATAGGCTGTGCCAGGGACCGTCTTCGACAGAACCTAATTCAGAATTCAAGCTTCCATTTTTAGGGCATATCCCCAGAACAAGTTAGGAAGCGATGAGTAACTCATCATCGATCTCACCATATCTAGCAGAGTTCAATTCCTTCTCTCCGACACACGGTTTTGCTGCGGGGTGTCAGGTGCCGTAAGCTGAGAATGAATGCCTTCTTCTCTAAGAAGTTCTTCAAACTCTACAGACAAATACTCTCCCCCTTGATCTGATCAAAGGGTTTTGATCTGTGTATCCGTCTGCTTTTCAACTAAAGCCTTATACTCTTTGAACATTTCAAAAGTATCCAACTTATGTCGCATAATGTAGATGTGACCGAACCTTGAGTAGTTATCAGTGAAGGTTACAAAATATTTGTAACCTCCTCTTGCCTGGATGTTTATTGGACCACATACATCACTATTTACGAGTTCCAAAATTTGTTCGGCTCTAAGACCCTTTGATAAGAAGGATCTCTTGGTCATCTTGCCCTCAAGACAGGATTCACACGTGGGAATATTTCATACGGTTAGAGAATTCAACGGACCATCCTTTGTTAATCTCCTAATCCTATCTAGGCCAATACGTCTAAGACGTAAGTCCCATAGATATGTATCGTCCGTTTCATCAGTATGAAACGTCTTACGCTTCCTAAGTGAATCACTATTCACTTCGGTATCTAAGATTGTCGGCTCAACGGGATATAAATGATAAATAGAATTCACTCGTTGAGCTTTAGTAATAAAAGAATCATCAATAAAAATCTCAATACCATTATTGATCTTAAAATTGAAACCTTGTTCTTCTAAACGACCAAACGAAATCAAATTCTCGCAAAAATCTGGAACATAATAAAGCTGTCGTTTCTAGGGAATATCCCCAGAACGAGTTAGGAAGCGATGAGTAACTCATCATCGATCTCACTATATCTAGAAGATTTCGATTCCTTCTCTCTGACACACCGTTTTGCTGCGGGGTGCCAGGTGCCGTAAGCTGAGAATGAATGCCTTCTTCTCTAAGAAGGTCTCTGAACTCTCCAGACAAACACTCTCCCCCTCGATCTGATTGAAGGGTTTTGATCTGTTTCTCCGTGTGCTTTTCAACTAAAGCCTTATACTCTTTGAACATTTCAAAGTATCCGACTTATGTCGCATAAGGTAGATGTAACCAAAGCTTGAGTAGTCATCACTGAAGATTACAAAATATTCGTAACCTCCTCTTGCCTGGATGTTTATTGGAACACATACATCACTATGTATGAGTTCCAAAACTTGTGTGGCTCTAAGACCCTTTGAAGAGAAGGGTATCTTGGTCATCTTGGCCTCAAGACAGGATTCACACGTGGGAAGATTTCCTACGGTTAGAGACTTCAAAGGACCATCCTTTGTTAATCTCCTAATTCTATCTAGACCAATATGTCCAAGACGTAAGTGCCATAGATATGTCTCGTCCGTTTCATCAGTATGAAACGTCTTACGCTTCCTAAGTGAGCTATTGACTTCGGTATCTAAGATTCTCGGCTCAACGAGATATAAATAATAAATAGAATCCACTCGTTGAGCTTTAGTAATAAAAGAATCATCAATAAAAATCTCAATATCATTATTGATCTTAAAATTGAAACCTTTTTATTCTAAACTACCAAACGAAATCAAATTCTTGCAAAAATCCAGAACATAATAAACATTATTCAATAATAAAGTTTCATTTCCGAACTTGAGCTTCATGGTCCTGGCAGATCTTGCTCCGACCTTCGTTCCATCACCCCAGTTGAATCCAAACTCTCCGTCATTCAAGCTCCTGGTTTTCCTGAAACCATTCAAATTACACACACCTTGGTGAGACGCCCCGCAATCTAGGATACAAGGCAATGCCTTGTTTGTCGTATAACATGCTTGAGTAACAAAAATCGTACATTTCCCCATGACACTCTAGAGGTAGGTAGGACAGTTCCTCCGCCAGTGGCCAGCCTCTCCGCAATGGTAACACTTGTGCTCAGACTTGTCCACTTTTGCGATGCATTTGACCTTAGCATCCATAGCCTTCTTGTAAGGCTTCTTGGAACCCGTTCGGTTGGCATTTTTGGGTCTTTTCATCATCCTCTTAGAACCAGAGGTCGAGGTTCTGTGTTAAGCAACATTGAGCTCTCCCGATATCTTCTTGTTCTTAGGGAGAAGTCCCTCGGCAGTCTGCAACTCCTTCATGAGCTCAGTTACAGTTCAGTTGAGCTTGTTCATGGAGTAGTTCAGACAGAAGCTATCATAAGATTCCGTTAGAGTCTCCAAGATCATGTCAATCTCTCCGTCGATCTAAGAACCAAGGATCTCCATATCATTCAGGTGACCCATGATCAGTAGCATGTGTTCTTGAACAGAAAATCTCGGCTACATTCGGCAGTTCATAAAACTGCGGATAGCTTGCTGCCTCACCTGACGCCCATGGCATCCGAACATCTCATGGATATTGAATACGATGTAATATGCAGTGGAGATGTCTCGATGAGATTGTTGCAACACATTGCTCATCGATGCAAATAGCATCGAGCAATCTCGCCAGACCTCATCCATGCATCGTAGGCGTCCTTGTCTTCCTTACTCGAGTCAGCACTCGGAGCAGGAGGATATTGGGTCGTGAGAACGTACTTGTATTTTTCCATCATCAGTACGATGTCGAGGTTACGTTTCCAGTCAACGTAATTCTCACCATCGAGTTTATTTGAACTTAAAATCGTTTGAAGTGGATTAGAAAACATTTTGCTGAAAACATGGATGAAATAAATAACTTTAGTATTTGCTACTTTTTCAAATTATATGCATGCATGAATAATCCTAATATGGTAAGGAAAGCGATAAATAATTAATGGTATTATGAACATCAATAGTTAATTACTTTTCCTATGAGGAAACCGTAATTAACCGCCTTTCACAGTCGTAACACATCACTATTGAGTTTGAACCATCCATGAAGTCACAACTTCTAGTTCTCACTAATTACCATAAGTGTTTGGTCACTTATTTTTAAAGCAGGGCCTCTATGTGAGGATTACTTTAAAACAATAGCCTACACGTTAGTCTTTACTGAAGTTACTTTGAAGATGGTTCACCTATGTGGAGACCCCGTTTTATCGTTCCTCTTCAAGACTTAGGTTTTAACAGTATGATTAACTAAATACTTCCGAAGTACTCCCATTGAAGGGTTGGCCACTATGTGTGACTCTTAATTCATCATATATTTAGTTAATTATACTCGTGTCGGGGACCTTGGGTTGCTTCAACGATAAACAACCCTCACACTTAGTTTTTGCAAAGAATCAACAGAATAGTTTGTAATTGTTATAAGTTTTAATTAATTATAAAGCACATGAACAATTCATTTTAAATGATGTTGGCGTTCTATCCTATATGACATGTGAGGTGATATGCAATGAGTAAAATAATTTAAAACATAAAATATTTAACTCACTAAATGACCCATTTCTAAATACAATCCAAAAGAAATTAAAAGAAAATTAAAATAATTTTAATCTTCATCGGCGAAGGAGACATGTGACGCGTCATCGGATGTCTCTGCTTAGCCCCCACACGTTCTCCAACGTGCGACCAAGCCCGAGGTGCTGCCCCCTTGTCTTCTCGTCATCGAATTACAATAAATAAATTCACAATTTAAATGTCCTCGCAAATTGAGGCTCACAATTCAAATAAATAAATTTAAAACCCGAGACGATAACCGAAAACAAAATCCTAGGGTCATATTAAATGAGGATCCATCCATAAACACAATCACACAATTTATGAATTCAAAATGCAATATATAATCATACAAAAACCGCCGACACCAACTAGTCAAACAAATTTCAAAACTAGTCATTAAATCTAAATTTTAATACCTATGATTAGCTTTGATACCATTTGTTGGAATTTATTTAACAAATTAAACAACTAAATTATATTGCACATCCTATGTGGCGGAAAAATATAATTTGATCTATATATATATATATATATATATATTAAAACTATTTTAATATATTTAACAACCTAGGCATTAAAATTTATTGACATGTTGATAAACAATTTATCAAAACATGTCGCACAACAATTAGAACACACTAACAACCTATATAAAAAATTTATATATTATTTAGCAGTCCAAATCGTTAAGAGAGACTTACAATTAGGATTATAAATAATCCTGACGTTGCTTGCTAACTCCGGAAGGCCACACCGAGTCCAAGAGATCAAGAGACCCTCGTCAGACACGAGTGGACAAGACTTCGCCGGACTAGGAAGCCTCACCAAACTAGAGACCCACTGGATGCCTCGCCGGACTTGGACCTGGACGCTTCTGCCGGACTGGAGTTTGCAGGAGGCCCACAGACAGGAAGCTGGTCGCTGGACAGAAGAATCCTGGTCGGAGAGGATCTGCTGGTCGCCGGAAAGGAGCTCGCCGGACAGGGGCTCGCCGGACAGGGGCTCCTCGGACAAGGTCTCTCCGGACTGGAGCTCCTTGTCGCTAGATTGGACCTGCTGGACACCTGGTCGCCGGATTGGAAGGCTTGAACGATCCGGCCGACAGCCAGCTTGCAAAAAACTTTTTAAAAACCAATTTCGAGAATTTGATTCACTCAAACACCATAAAATTGAGTCAATGATAATTCACTTAGATTATCATGAGAACGAGAGAGTGGGCTCTTCAATTGAACGAAGGGAATTAAGCAAACACTCAATAAAGGAATGAAAAACAATTTTCTTCATCGGTCTCTATGGAGTTTGCGGCTGAGAGATAGGGTTTGGCCGAGAATCACCAAGGAGGAAGCTTTTTTTTAATTAGGGTTTCCTTAAACCCCTTTTATATTTAATTAAACGGGCTTAAGTTAGGTCAACCTTTGAGACACCCATTTAAAAACCTCGGCCATCTCTCTTCCGTATACTCGGCCATTATGCTTTTAGTTTATTCCCAAATGTTTTTTTATTTATTTCTAAATTCAATTAATTTAGAACTCTCATTTATTAATGACATTTCATTAAATATTTTCATTCTTATCAAATAAGTATGAAATGAGAAATTATTTATTTTCTCGTTTTATTTATTTGAATTACTCAAGTGTATTATTATCAATATGATAATACTTTACGATTCAATAAATGTAACAATAAATAGCTATTACTTATTAAGTTACTGAGAAAATAATTCTCTCAACATAAATCACAATTTATATTAAATGTGTAAATCAATTATTCTAGTTCATTCATTCTGTTCTAATTATCTATCACGGATACCTTATGGACCCATATGAATGAAACTTTAGAATAAAAATCAGACACAGAAGTTCAAAAACCTTTCCCGTCTTCTAATTCTTAATATTGGCCGATTCCACTAAAGGACCAATATTGACACTCTCTCTGTTCATATGCGTATAGTTTCCGTTTGATGTGACAAATCAATTTTTCACATGATCCACAAAGTACTTTTGGATATTACCCTTCACGTGTATCACTAACTAAGGGGAATGTAAAATTACCATTTTATCCCTTGAGTTATTATTTCACTTACTCATTTGTTATTTGTGAATGAGAATAACATAAAGTGAGATGTCTTTACATGTAACATGTTTTAATCAAAGAATGTTCTTATTCGATGAATGGCTGGCCATGTTAATTCATTCACTCTCATAGCAAAGTATAGGGTGATACTAATGCATTTTCATTTTTTCAACATAAATTTCATTTATGTGAATCATAAAACCCAATATCACATCCTTATGACACTAACCGTCGGGTCAGATGAAACTTAAACTTAGTCATTTCCCATTGACAAATCAAATGTTATAAAGTGTAATATCAATTATATATTCACTTCAGGATTAAGGTAAGTACCAAAGTACCCCTCGTATGTGATCTTGAAGTTTCGAGTGTTTAAATGGTTTTATCTCGAGCTTCTAAGTATCAGAGGTCTTGTTCAATATCTTCTATAAGATATCAAGGATGAATCATAGAGTCACAACTCTCTATATCACAAGATTAGATATCATGATTCATTATAACAATCAATACTTAGATTCGATTGCTCTATCGATCTTAAGATTGCGAACAAATGTTTCGAACTAGTCATAAGGGGCTATCTTGTCAAGTCTGTATTTAGCACCCCTTTCGGAGATGACTCAGAGCGTAGCATTAATACATAAACATAAACTAACAAAGAATGAATATTTATTAATATTAATGTTTCAGCAAAATCAAATACAAATGTATTTTATTGTCTAATATCTCCTTTGTGGGCACCGATCCCAACAGAGATGACGGCACGGATAGTCACAAGGTCCGTCCCGAAGGTCGCTCACCGACGGTTGGACAGTTGCGCTCCGCAGGGGAAGATCTTAGGACCCATCTCAATTCACGACGAGGTCTTCACGAGGAGGACCTGAGAAGGTAGTTGGACGCTCGTCGGGCTGCTGCCGGGGCCGTGACCCTCGGGAACCCTCCTCCCAACATCATGGACCAAGGGTCCAACGAACTAGAGGTGATCACCATGATTCAGAACTCCAGGATCTGATCATCGAGTTTCGAGGAGTAGGCTCGGGGGCTCCAGGCCTTACAACGGTATGGAAGGGTCATACTCGCCTTTCGCGGTAGTAGTGCTAGCAGAACCGCCAGGAAGGGGGTTCAAACTCCCCGCCGTCCCATCATATGACGGGCGTTCAGACCCGAATTTCCACATACAGCACTACGAAACCTGGATGTTGTGCAAGGGCTTTCAGACGCGACTCTTTGCCAGGCATTCAGCCTGACGTTAAGGGGATCGGGCTTTGAGTGGTTTAGGAGCCTGAAACCCGGGAGTATTGGTTCATTCTGAGCCCTCCAGGAAGCTTTCCTCGCCCGATTCGCCACCCTTGTGGTGTACAAAAAGTCCAAGTCATACTTGTGGATGATCAGGCAAAAGCCGGGCGAAAGCCTTCATCAATACCTGACTCGGTTCACAGAGGAATCCCACATAATCAAACACTTTGACGACCGACATGCCATAGTCGCCATCACCGAGGGCGCCGAACCCAGCGACTTCTTAAAGTCGATTGTGGGTAAGGCTCCGAGGGATATGGCCGAACTTATGGCGTGTGCAAGAATGCACATGGGGGTGGAGGATTAAATCAACTCTCGAAAGAATGGTTGGCTTGTCAGCCGCCGCCATTCTGACGAGCAGCCCGACACTGGAGGTAAGCGTGGAAGGAATAACCATGACGACCCCTCGTCCAGGCCAAGGAGGCCTTTTACTGACCAATTCCGGGGGGAAGCTCTCACCCCACTCAACGCGTCCCCGACCCGGATCTTGGCTTTTCACCGAGACAAGCTCGGGTCACCAATGCTATTGAAAAAAGGTTTCGCGACGCGGGACAAGAGCAAGTTTTGCGAGTACCATCAGGATCACGGACACGTGACTTCCGAAATTTTCCAGCTAAGGCGGCAATAGAGGCCTTGATTCAAGATGGAAAACTCAAAGAGTTTGTCATGCAGGCAGCCGGGGTGACAATCCCAAAAGATCGCCTGCAGAATCAGAACAAAGGGCCGGTCAAAGAAAAGGCTGCCACCGTCGCGACCATTAGCGACGGGACCGAAAACTCCGGGATGAACGATGTGAGAACAATCGCAAGAGGGCTAGAATGAGGCGAGTCGAGCAACTAGAGGAAAAGGTATTTGAGGGCGGTGACTAATGAAAGAGCCAAGAACAGTATCAACCTCCCTCAAGTCACCCCTCCACCTGCCCCTTTCGAAGAAATCCACTTCACCGCGCTGAAGCGAAAAGGGTCCTCCATCCGCACAACGACGCTCTCGTCGTGTCTGCGACTGTCGCCAACAACAAGGTTTGGCAGATCTTGGTTGACAACGGCAGCACGGTGGATGTAATCTACAAATTGGCGCTGGAGCGAATGAAACTCGATAGAGTAAAGCTCGCCCCGATACGCACCCCTCTCTACGGGTTTTCCGGAGAAAAGGTATGGACGGAAGGCTCAATAGACCTGCCCGTCACCTTCGGAACCCGGGGTAGCACAGAGGTCACTCGAATCGTGACCTTCTTAATAATAGACAAGCCGACGGCCTATAACATGATAATCGGTCGACCAACCCTTATCGGTTTAAAGGCCATCACCTAGATCTACCATGGCATTGTGAAATTTCCTACCGAAAAAGGAATTGCGCTCATGATGGGAGGTCAGGCCATGGCACGAACGTGTCATGTGCGGGCCGTCGACGAGAAAACCGCCAAACCCAAAGAGGAGGCGACGGTTTACACGACATACCAGCTCACTGACGAACTTCCGTGCAAACCCGAGGAAGGGGGGACCTTCGGAGAGTTAGATCAACGTGACGAAGTTGAACGTCGGCGCGTGGAGACCTCTAACGACGTCGTCGCGGTAGTACTAGATCCCACTAAACCTGACCAAGTTGTCATGATTGGCGCCTATATATCCAGCGAAGGACAGGGGGCGATGACCTCTTTCCTCAGAGAGCATAAAGACGTCTTTGCATGGACACACGCGGACATGTCGGGCATAGACCCGAAGGTTATGGTACATCTCCTGAATATGGCTGTAATATACCTGAGCGGGTACAGCCTAGAAGGGCATTCAACGGGAAAAGATATCTCACCATCGGGGAGGAAGTTGACAAACTCCTCGCCGCCGACTTCATAAGGGAGGCAGAACATCCCAAGTGGGTGTCGAACGTGGTGATGGTTAATTATGATTGTTAAGAAGCCCAATGGGAAGTGGCGCATTTGCATAGATTATAAAGATCTTATCAAATCCTGCCCAAAGGATAGCTTCCCCCTCCCCCGGATAGAGCAGCTCGTGGACGTGACAGCAGGTCACGAATTGCTCAGCTTCATGGATGCCTACTCAGGCTATAAACAGATCCGGATGCATGATGACGACCAAATAAAGACGACCTTTGTAACAAACAAAGGCCTCTATTACTATAAGGTAATGCCATTCGGCCTAAAAAATGCCGGCGCCACTTACCAGCGATTGGTCAACCGTATGTTCGCGGACCAGATCGGTAAGACCATGGAAGTTTACGTGGATGATATGTTGGTGAAGAGCCGACTTGCCCTCGACCATGTCCACGACCTCAGGACCATGGTCCGGATCCTCCGCCAGTACGAGATGAAGCTAAACCCCAATAAGTGTGCATGCGGAGTAGAATCGGGAAAATTCCTCGGCTACATGGTCAGCAAGAGGGGAACCAAAGCCAATCTCGATAAAAATACCACCATACTCGGGATGAAATCCCCCCAAAAGCACAAAGAGGTCCATAGTTTGGCAGGAAGGATCGCGGCTTTGGCTAGATTCGTATATAAGGCAACCGACAGGTGCAACCCTTCTTCCAGGGATTGAAGAAGAAGGATGGGTTCGAATGGACACCCAAACGTGAGAAGCCATTCCGAAAAATGAAATCATATTTTGCAACGCCCCTATTCCTGTCAAAACCCATCGATCATGAGCCACTCGTGCTCTACCTCACAGTGACCGACATGGCTACTAGTGCAGTCCTCGTTCGCAAGGAAGGGCAGTGTCAATGGCCAATATATGATGTCAGCAAAGCTATTTTGGATGCCGAAACCCGGTATCCAGAGATTGAGAAGCTCTCACTGGCACTAGTCTTTGAGTGCCAGAAAGCTACGCCCGTAGTTCCAAGTGCACCAAATAACTGTGCGCACCAGCCACCCAATAAAAAAGGCATTGCAGCGAGGCTCCTCGACGAGGATGGCCATATGGTCGCAAGAGCTCAGCAAGTATGGGGTGCGATACCAGCCGCGGGCCGCCATCAAGGGCCAAGCATTGGCAGATTTTGTGGCAGAATTCACGCCAGGAATCGAATCGAGCCCACATACCCAGCACGAGAATTGCCAAGGAAGCGAGGCTCTGAGCAAATAGGCCCGGCATGGACATTACACGTCGACGGTGCATCTAACGCCCAAGGGGCCGACGCCGGAGTAGTCTTGACCAACCCCGACAGGGAGATACGCCATCTGCTTTGAATTCAAAGCCTCTAACAACGAGGCGGAATACGAAGCCTTAATAGTCGGTTTAGAGCTCGCTCATCGACTCGGCGGTGAAAATTTGCGCGTCTTTTGCGACTCACAATTGATCGTGAATAAAGTAAAAGGTGAATTCGCCACCGAAGAACCTAATATGGTCGCATACTTGGCCAAAGCACTCAAGAACCTTGAAGCGATAGCTTGGTTCGAAGTCATTCAACTGCCTAGGGAAGAGAACATTGAAGAAGACGCCTTGGCGCCTCACCTCGGGCATTGACAAGGGAGAAGACGAGGATGTCCCGATCGAAATACTAACTAGATCCTAAGTTTCAAGGAGCAATGTAGGAATAGTTAGCGACTCATTGACTCCGTCTTGGATGACTCCCCTGAAAGAATAAATCACGAATGGTGTCACACCGGACGATTGCGAAGATGCCAAGAAGGTAAAACACTTGGCATCAAAATATACCATGCGCGGAGACGTGTTGTATAAAAGAGGTTTCTCAATGCCGCTCCTTCGTTGCTTTCACGAAAGCGAGGCAAAGCTGGCTATGAGAGAAGTGCACAAGGGGTTGTGCGGAAACCATGCCGCGGGACAGTCAATGGCCATGAAGCTCTTAAGGTTGGGCTACTTTTGGCCAACCTTGAAGAAAGACGCGCATGATTGGTCCCAGCGATGCGATAAGTGTCAAAGGTTTGCCAACGTGCCCAGACAACCCCCGGCCTCATTGTGTCCCATCATCGTTCCCCGACCATTTGCCAAATGAGGGATAGATTTGATCGGCAAACTCCCCATGGCTCCAAGGCAGCTTCGATTTGCCATAGTAACGATCGACTACTTCACCAAGTGGGTTGAGGCCAAGCCCCTTGCTAAGATCACGGAGGCAAACATAACGAATTTCAAATGGAAGAGCATTATACCCCGCCATGGAATTCCAGAATCGATCGTGACGGACAACGGCCGACAGTTCGACAACGCGCGACTGCGCGAAATCTGCGGACAACTCGGGATTAGTAAAACTTACTCTTCCCCGAGACACCCCCAGGCTAATGGCCAAGTGGATGCGGCCAACCACACGATAAAAGAAAATCTAAATACAAAATTAGAAGCCGGAAAGGGTGCCTGGGCGGACGAGTTACCCTTCGTGTTGTGGGCATATCGGACCACGGCGCGAAACGCGACAGGGGAGACCCCATTCGCCATGACATTTGGGTCGAAGCCGTAGTCCCGATAGAGACCACGCTCCCCACATTTTGGGTCGAAGCCTTCCATGAGGGGGAAAATGAAGAAGCAATACGGGTAGAGCTCGACTTTATCGACGAGAAAAGGGCCGATGCACTCACCCGTCTCGCCACCCAAAAGAGGAAGGTCGAACGATATTACAACTCGAAGGTCAGGCCTAGAAGCTTCGCCGACGGCAACTTGGTTTTGAGGAAGGTATTCCCAAACACCAAAGTACAAGGAGCCGGCGTGTTTGGTCCAATCTGGGAAGGGCCATACCGAGTTCGAACGGCCATTCACAGCGGCACTTACGAACTCGAGAGCATGGATGGGCTCATATTCACCCACCCATGGAACGCCGAGCGCCTAAAGTAGTACAACATATAAAGGCAGCAACGCGTACCCAATGTCCATTAAATGTAAACACAATGCCATGGCTGTCGTAATTCAATTCAGTAGACATGTACTCGTTTGAACATCGAATAAAAAATCTTATTGTGTCATCATCTCTTTTGGCTTCCCTTTGTAAAGTTTCTAAACATAATGTTCACATATTTCTAAAAACTTGGGGGCTGGGGTTTACTCGATAAGCGGCGCTATTGCGATATCGCATTCAAGTTAACAAAATCCCAAATAACGGGCGAATCGATAACAAAGCACCACAACCTTGAATTTGAGAAAATCGGATCCCGCAAAATGAAATCACGAGGCAATAGCCCCATGGTCGGAAATATTCGTCAAGCCAGTAACGAGTTAACAACCTCGCATCTGGGAGCCCATGGATCAGAGGAAAATCGACTTATCCAAACAGATAATTAATCGGGATAGCGTCGGACCCAATCCTAAGGTACGAATCGAATGCCCTTGATATGAATGCGCTCGGTACCGTAAGCGGCAATCGTAAACCGGTAGGTCATCGATCGAGCCAAATCTCAAGATTCCCCCATCGTAGAGCTCATTCGTAAGCCAAGAGGCCATCGATGAAGGCTCACGGATAAAAAAGCTCAAAACACAGTCGAGCCAAGATACCCAAACCGATGAAAGCGACTCGGATGGCACCATGTAAGTGAGCTGTAAGTGGACGAGACGACGACTATTGTTTGGAGTACAGGCACTCCTGGAAACAATCCGAATGAGTAACGGAGCGAGTCTCCCATCATCGACCACACGAAACGCGTGACATGTCGTCAATTACGCCGATTGCATGAGTCGTTGGCCCAACGGGTCGACGACGGCAACGGAAAGTCTCGGTCATCAATGGTACCCCGCCAGGTGAACATATCATAAACCGAAGGCCCCTAACGACACAAGGATTGATAAACCACACCGATTGCATGAGAGGGCTGACCACCCGCCTGCCTCCTTGGAGAGGCTTGGCTGGCCGCCCGATCCCTGGGAGAAGGCTGGCCGGCCGCTAGCGTCCCGGGAGACCCCTGACCGGCCGCCAAGTCCCTGGGAGAGGGCTGGCCGGCCGGCTGTCTCCTAGGAAAGGCCTGGTCAGCTGGAGGCACGTCAGGCGGGACTTGCGTGACCAGGAGCACGCCGGAACCGCCAGCCATCGCCAAAGGCGCCGGGGCACACCCCAGGTCACGCCTATCGCCGCGCACGCCATTGCCCGTGGCAACGCTCGGCCGGAAACCTCCCAACACGCGTCACGCGTGAGGAACAACCTCCCCCGCCAGACCTAGCACTGTCGCGCCTCGCCTCGACCGCCGCGCCTGCGCCCTCGCCATCCAACGCGCCGCCGCATGCAAATTTGCTCGCCCCAGACTAGAGCGTGCCTCCCGGCGTGTGGCGCACGGAGGCGGGGCTTTCCTCGTCGGCGCTAGCTCCCTCGGACTCGGATTCGGCTGCCCAGGTCGCGTCCTCGCCTCCACGCGCAGATCTGCCAGATCTCGTCGGAGGGCGCCCCTCGGTGCGTCGCGCACATGGCTGGGTTTTTGCCCGCCGACCAATCCTCCCTCGTGCCTGGGCTCGACAGCGTCTCCCCCGCCGACCACCTCTGGCGTCCCTCGCACGTTCTCCTCCCTCACAACGCACAGGGACACCGCGCTTGGGTGGAGCACCTCCCCGCTCGCCTGCTCGCCAGCCATCCCCGCGAGGATCTCTACCCCAATCTTTGAAGCGCCGCTCGAGATCCCTTTGGAATCCATCCACGCGTTCAAATCTTTGTCGTCAAAGAAGAGGCGGGAAGGGGTTCGGGGTTGGAAAGAAAGGGTAGAGTGGGAATTGGGAAATAATTGTTTTTGGGAGACGATAAAAAAGATCCAATGAAATCATCAACGGACCCACCATCAACATTGAAAGACGGGGAATCCATGAAGCAACATTATAAAATATAAAAAAAATTAAACGTGGGAAGGGAATTTATAGTATTACTTATTCTCCTCCGTCTCCTTGAGGGCTCCTTAGAAGCATGCTCGCCGGCCCGGCCCATCGGAGCCCGCGCGAGCCTCGAGTTGGAACGACGGCCAAAGGACTCCACTTCTGAGTTCATTCACGGTCTCACGCTCGACATTGAACTCGGGGGGCTAATGTTGTTGTCGTATTTCCGGCGATGATGTTAATATATATTCTGCTCCCCGTCGATTAAATATCAAAGGGACCTTCTGGAACACATTCGGAAGATCTTGTAATGCCCTTGCACGTCCCGGACTTCGATCCACCGACGGAACCAGTGGCCACCCTTGCGCCTGGGAGAGGCCCGACCGGCCATCCATACGCCTAGGAGGGGTCTCCCCATTCTTGGCCTCCCGGGGGCCTCCTAGCCGCCATCCTGCTTGGGAGAGGCCTGGCCGACCTTCCATGCGCCTAGGAGGGGTCTCCTCTTCCTTGGCCTCATGCGGGTCTCCCGGCCGGCCACCCTTGCACCTGGGAGAGGCCTGGTCGGCCATCCATGCTCTTAGGAGGGGTCTCCCCGTCCTTGGCCTCTTGGGGGCGTCCCAGCTGACCATCCTTGTGCTTTGGAGGGGCCCTGGTAGCTGTCCTTGTGCGTGGGAGAGGCCTAGCCAGCCATCCACGTGCCTAGGAGGGGATCTAACCGCTTAGGTCTCTGAACGTTCACCAAATTTCAGCGACAACATATGGGTTTTCTTTGTGTGCGCTCGCATATTCCCAATCACACATTTTTCCAGCTTCTACGAGGATCACATTCAAATTCTGTACTGCATCGTGAAAGGGCTCAAGATAAACATTGGTCGATTCATCTCAAGCCGGATGAGGAGTGTTGACTACAAGGCTAAGAAGACCGGTTTACCGTATCCGTCGATCATCATTTCTCTTTGCATGACAACGGGGGTTAGAATTGGGAGGCGGGACACGATTAGAGGTCCAATGGGGCCAATCACGAAGTCAATCATCGATCGGTACAAGATTCGAGATGAGGAGGCGGTGGATGAGGAGGAGGAGGTTGAGGAGGAGGCGGCAGAGGCGGCGACTGCAGATGAGACGTCGGGATGACTGCGTAGAGCGACGGTACTTGAGCTACCCGCACCTCCGGTGCGAGATCCGATGCTAGAGTACGTTGCTAACACCAACCATTACCTCATTGTCGGGTATCAAAATACCCTAAACTACCTCCATAGACAAGGGGAGTACAACGCCATATCCTACGAGGCGTTCAACGATGTCATCAGTCGTTTGGACATAAACAACCAGATAAAATGGCGGTTTCCTTCGTACCCGCATTATGACTATTTATCATATCCAGCCCCATAATGGGTTTGAAGGCATTGTGAGTCCATCGTCTCTGTAAGTCAACGGCGCCGCGGCCCTATCTGGCGTCGCCGTAGCGCTACTGACTTACAGAGACGATAGAGTCTCTGTAAGTTGTTGGCGCTGTTGTTGCGCCTTGACCGGGCCGTGGCTATGGGGTACGGGGCCGCGGCCCCACCAAGGCGCCCCAACGGTGCCAGAAACTTGTAGAGACTCCATCGTTTCTATAAGTTAGCAGTACCGCGGCCCTATTTGGCATTGCCGCTGTGCCTATCGGTGACGCCGCGAAAACGCCTATCGGTTCCGCGGCGCCGTACTCCCACACCATATATTTATCCGTTGTGGAACCTAGTGCGCGGGTAAGGGGCATGGGGCCGCGGCGCTGTATTAAATCAATTCTATAACTATGAAAACCTATAAAAAATTTGTTTTACTCGAATTCGAATTAATATAAAGTTAGAAATACAACTCAGTCAAACAAAAGTTGGAGCTATGTAAGTTCGGTGTAAATGAGAAACATAATCATCGTCGAACATCCATCTCTTTATAGTTCGGTGGTAATCCGGATGTGAATGACAGAATACTAGACAAATTTTCGTCTTCTTCTTCTTGAATATTTTGCGCTTTCATATGACTACTAATGACAACACTGGATTGATTGGATCTGAGTTGACTCGCTTGTGAAGCGAGTATGAATGAATTAGCGATCGTCCTGAAGTTGACAACGGTAACTCCTTCATTATCAACTTTAACGTGATTATTGTCAGCCGATTTGCACTTGTACAATGTCACCCGCAATCCGCAATAATCAAGCTCCTATATGTCTTCAATGTATCCGTAATAGAGTATGAAACCCTTTTTGGGATTCTTATCTTTGGCCGACAAAATATGTAATCCTTCGGCCAATAACGTTACACCGCTATTTTGAACCGGATGCTTGTCGTCTCTCTCTCTCTCTTGTAAAATGTAAAACCATTAACAGACCAAGTAGTGTACCTTGTAACAGTGCTGGAAGGCCCTGATGCTAGTTTACTCAATGTAGTTGAATGACATGTTTCTTCAAATAGTCGCTTTCCAAGCCATATCTGAAATAAACGGTTGTGTTATTCTTGCAACCATTTTTCATTTCTATCTTTCTTTAGATCTTTAACTCTCAGCTCATTCAAATGAATACCCACGAACGGGGTTACGTCAAAAACGTTGTGCAGGACATGTAGCGAAGTTTGTTCCCATTCTTTCTAGTTAACGTTTTAATATGTACCTATAAACAAAAATTAAATAACTCAAATTTGATCTATAGGAAAAGTTGACTCAAATTGATGTACCTATAGATAGTGCTTTTAAATCAAACCTTTTTTCCTTCGGTAATCCAATTTCATCTGCTTTAGCTAAATACTCGGAGCAAAACTCAACAGCCTCCTCAGCTATATAATTTCCACGATACTCCCTTTTGGCCGATTGTAGTTCATCACATAACTCTTCAATACTTTCATGTAACGCTCATTTGGATACATCCACTATAAAAACATAGGTCTACATAATTTCACTTCACATACCAAGTGAACAATTAGATGAACCATGATGTCAAAAAATGATGATGGGAATATCATTTCCAACAAGCACATAGTTTTCACAACTTCCGACTGCATCGCTTCTAAACGAGTTGGATCAATGAACTTTGAACATATCGAATTGAAAAATACACATATTTTGGTAATCGCGAACCTCACATCTTTTGAAAAAAATTTCCACAAAGCAAGCGGTAACATTTGTTGTAGCAACACATGGCAATCTTGAGTCATCACTCCAACAAGTTTGAGATCTTTTAAAGATACGAACCTTTTATAGTTTGAAGAATGACCATCGGGGACTTTGATAGATTCAAACCACTTACACAATTTTTTCTTCTCCTCCCAAGATAGAGTGTACTTTACCGGTGGTATTTTTGTTTTTTTTCACTCTCCTCGTCGGCATACAAGACGCTTATTATAATCATTTCCTTGAGATCCATTCGAGATTTTATCCCGTCTTTCGATTTATATGGATCATCAACTAGCGTACCGATGAAAGATTCACATACATTTTTCTCAATATGCATAACATCCAGACAATTCCGAACATATAACGTCTTCCAATACAGAAGGTTGTAGAAAATAGATTTCTTTTTTCAAGGATTCTCTTGGAACGACTCTTTAGTATTAGCACGCCGCTTCCTTTATCCGAGCACTTCATTGACATTTTTAACCATTTTGAAGACATCTTCACCAGACAATATTCTAGGAGGGGGTCGTTCTTCCATATTTCCATCAAATGCCTGTTTCAACCTTCTATACGAGTGATATCTCGGTAAAAATCTTCTATGACCAAGAAAAATAGTTTTCTTACCATGCTTCAAACGAATGGAAGATGTTTCTTTCATGCAAATCGTACAACCAATTAAGCATTTCACAGATTATCTTGACAAATTTCCATACGCCGGAAAGTCGTTAATGGTCCACATCAACATTGCTCTTAACTAGAATGAATCGCCGCAGTAACCATGTTTGACCTCAATCCCTGTCTCCTATAACATCTTCAAATCATCGATCAATAATGCCAAATACACATCGATATCATTTCCTGGTTCACTCGGTCCTGAAATCAGAAGCGGTAACATTAAGAACTTTCTCTTCATACACAACTTTGGAGGGAGATTGTGTAGAGGTCGGTTTTCACCGAGGCTCTTTCAGTCACAAGGATTAAATGGTTGTCGTTTATACGCGGGGGTCTAGTTATATGTTAATATCCTTGAGTTTATGTATATGGAGCTCGGTCTTTCTCGTTTATTAGCTTCGAAGCTTATTGAAGAAATACAGACGATGATGAACAGTAATGGATAATCTCTCTCTCTTTCTCTAGGGTTTCGATTCGGGGATCTTGGATCTGGCCTCCTCTATGTGGTTTTTTTACCTTGATATTTATATCTCTACTCTCTTCCAAGTCCGTCCCTCCATTAGGGTTTCCTCTTTTGGCCCGGTCTCTCTCTCTGACCGGTCCCATGATTTCTTCCTGATCTTTACCTACTAATTCCCGTGATTTCCGCTCTTTCGGCTGACTCTCTGACACCAAGTCTTCTCGAGCACGCTTTTGTTTTCCCGCCATTTACACAGCGACGATGCCCTTTTGAGGCGATATCCCTTTCGCAGGTGGAGCGAGGAGGGATTCATCGAGGGGGGGGGGGGGGGGGGCTCCTCGCAGGAAAAACCTTCTTCGCGAAAGATCCATCCCCCTCGCTCGGGACCAACCCTCCCTCGCGGAGGTGGATCTCCTCTCCTCGCATAGCCATCGCCAGATGTGGGACCCGCTCGCTTCCCACCATTTCGTCGTTTGATGGCCGAAACGACATGTGTTTTGGTTAAGGGGGATTTGACGAAATCCCACCTTAACAGTTAGTCCCCCATTTTATCAAGTGTGGGCACTTGGTAAAATAATGTAACGGATGCTGATGATGGGCCCCCGCTTATTGGGCCGGGCCTTTTGTTGATTGACTACTCGCTGGCGCTTCTGTCCTCCTCGCTCCCTTTTAGGCGCGTGGCCTTGGTTCTTGTGAACCGCCCCGCGGGCAGGGTACTCGAGTGCCTGTCTACGCGTAGGACTGCTCCTCTCCCCGCTACTGTCCGTACATCAGTTCCCCAGGCCGTCTTATCGCTCAGCGTCCCTTCGCATTCCGTCCGTCGATTCGCCTGCGTCGTTTCGAATCTCCACCGTTAGATCTCCCCCTCCCCCCTATAAATCGTGGGTCTTAGTGGGGAATGGGGTTTCAAACGTCGCATTTATGTTTTGTTCTGCAGTACTCCCAAATTGGCATCCTGCCTAATCTTTGCTATTCGAATTTCACTCCACCGTCACCCTCTTGCCCTCTCAATGGCCTTGATCCCGACTTCGCCAAATCTTAGCCGCGTCCTCCGACGTGGCCCTGGTCACTCCATCATGACCCGGGAGCGGCTCCGCGTAATCCAAGAGGGGTGTTGTGACGGGGATGTCTATCAGGTCCGCCTTCCGTACCCTGGTGAGCAGCCGGAAGACCCTTTGGACGAGGGATGGTTCGCCGTCTACGAGGGCTTCTTCCTCGACGCGGGGCTCCGCTTCCCACTCCCATACCTTCTCCTTTCCTTCCTTCGCGCGTTCGGCATCCCCATCGGCCAGATGCACCTCAGCGCCATTCGTCTCATTCTGTGCACTATGGGAATCGCTGCCGAGAAGGGGGTGATCCTGACTCTGGAGGATCTGATGCGCCTTTACAGGCCGTTTCGGATTTCCAGGGACATAGGGCGTTTCATGTTCATCCCTTACGATCGGGACCTGATCGTCCTCAACGCTCCTGTCGAGATGCCGGGATGGCAGAGCTGCTATTTCTTTGTCAGGGTCGACCATAGCTCCTTCGGCTACCACCACGAGTCTCTGCCCACGCGATGGGTAGAGATTGACCAGTCTCCCCCAATTTACTCGCCCAGCTCGGGTGACCCTAACGAGGCCGTTTTCCGGGGAGTCCGTCGGGTCCTCCTTTCGAGCACGCGTCGCGGCTGCCGGAGCTCGGAATATACCGAGAGGAGTTCATTAGTGGTCCACCCATCTCTGAATGCTTCCCGGCTAGGTTTCGCGGACCGGAGCTCGCGATTGGAGGCCCTTCCCCCGATGCGATCCTGGCTGGGGCGAGCTCGGCATCGCCAGTTGAAGCAGAAGATCCTGAAGACGAGGGGGGCTCACCCGAGCGGCCTCTCTTGCTGAGGCGTAACCGTGCCCCTCGCTCGCCGAGGTTTTTCCAGGGGTCTCGCGTCGTGCCGAGATTGCAGCGGGGAAACGACCGGTCGGGGGTGATGCTAGTGGTCGTGACGCAAAGAGGGCTAGGAGCGGAGGTATATCCGGCACAGCGCCGCGTGCCGTGGGGGTTCGCATTGCTTCGCAGCAATGCGTTCCTCCTGGTGCTTTTTCAGGATCTCCTCGTCCATCCGCTCCTTCTCCTTCTTCGCTTCCTCTTCAGGTCCTCTTCTCATCCTCCGCTTCCGTTTCTTCTCACTCTTCACCTCCCATTTCTTCTCACTCCTCACCTCCCGTTTCTTCTCACTCCCCGCCTTCTCTTCCTTCTCACTTCTCATCTTCTCTCCCCGCCCCTCTGTCCTTTGCTTTCGCTCCTCTCTGTTCTTCACCTCCTCCTTCTCCTTGCCGCCATCCCCCGGCCGGACCTCGTCCGCCTCCCGTTGTCACCCCCGGTGAGCCTAGCTGGGACTCGCCCATCGAGACGTGGAGGGAGTACTCTCTGCGCACGTACCGGGACCTATCCAAGGGGACCTCCGGCTCCTCCGCTACTCGTCACTCTGTCGCAGAGGTTGATGGGTACTCCGAGGCGGTGGCCTTTTTGCTCGACGGGGTTGCTCGGGTGAATGACGTCGTCCTCCGCGAGGCCGACAGATCCTCGATGGTGGAGGAGTCCATGGGCGCCTCCCATCAGACAACGGAGCTCCGGGAGCAGCTCGAGCTCTCCCGCCACAGCGAGCGCCTATCTCGGGGGGAAATCACGAGGCTCTCCTTGGCCTTGGCCGAGGAGAAGCGGGACTGCGCCTCCGCCCAAGTCGACTTAGCGGAGTTCAAAGTTCGATCGGGGTGAAAGATCAAGGAGTTCGAGCGGCGACTCTCCGCTCGCGGGGCTCTTCTGGAGGAGGAACGGAGGCGCCATCAGGAAGCCTCAGAGCTTTCTCGCCACCGGGATGAGCTCCTCGCACGAATTGGCGAGGCCGCGGGCGCCCCTATTATCGTGAAGGAGGGTCTGCCCTCCCAGGTTCGTGACGTTTTGCGGACACTTGCTGATGAGCTGGAGGCGGCTCGTGCCGAGGCGGAGAAGGAGCGTCGAGCTCGGCTGCGTCTCTTCGAGGAGGCCAAGGGCAAGCTCGAGCGAGCTTCCTCGCGCTTCAAAGCTCTCGGGGATTCTGTTGAGGTCAACCGCATGGCGGCCTCCTACCAGGCTCACCAAAGGGCGGTTGACGCGCTCCCTCTTGGGGCGTCGGTCGAACTTCTCCGTGCCCAAGTCCCGGAGTGGGAGCAGGACCGCCTCCGGGAGGAGGCCCTCGTTTCAGCGCTCGAGGAGAGAATCGCGGCCGACCCCAATTCTCCTCCTCTATCTCCCAGCGGCCCTCCGTCGACTGCGCCTCCCCGCTCGCCACCCTTCGTCATTGGGAGTCCTTCGGCTGCTCCCGGGTCGTCGAACAAGCAAGAGGTCACCGAGGCCTGATCTCTTCTTTGGTGGCTTAGGCCTTTTGCAGCTTGTGACTTTGTTCTTTTTCTTCCTGCTTGTAATTTTATACCACCTGCTTGTAATTTTATACCACCTACTTGTAACTTATTGAGATTCAATGAAAAATTCTTATCCTTCTTTAAAGTCTTGTCTCTTACTTCTTCTGCATTCGGTCATGGTTAATTACCTGCTCGCCTTTTTTTCATTGCATTACCTTGTCGTACCTGTTTGACACTTCCCGAGTTTGTTTGCTTCGTCGACCCTTGCCATCGACGCGGGCAACATTTATGTCGTTAAAGTTGTGGGAATGGCCAGCCCCCCTTTCTTTTATCAAGCGAAAACACTTGGTAAAGGAAAGAAAACCGTGCCTAACAATTGTTCGAAGTTGTTTGCTTTGACGGCCCTTGCGCTTGGTGCGAGCAACCTTGACGCCGATGCGAGGACGGCCACATCGATGCGAGCAGCTTCGGAGGGCGGCATCGATGCTGACGTGGGGACTGGCAGCCCCCTTTGTTTTATCAAGTGGAAACATTTGATAAAAGAAAAGGGAAAGTCCGCATTAAACCGCTCATTTATTACTTTTGGGCGCGTCTCCTCGGTTTCCGCGATTTCCTCTCTCCTTATTAAAGCTGGTGCAGGTACTTGAGTGTGGGTGACTTTTCATAGCCCGTCACTTCGAACGGCTCTTGGGCTCCTGTTTCTTTTATCGATCCACGTGGGGTCGAGATGCGTCGATTCACCTGGCCTCGCCCCTTCCCATTATAAAATTGGAAAACCTATTTTGGGGTATAGTTTTACTTTCTTTCAAACCAGATACCTCCAAAAATGCAGATTCGCTCTTTGGCTTCTCCTCTTTCCGCCCAACGTTCGTTGTTCTACAGGTTCGGCCGATTATTTCTCGCACCCACGGCGTCGGTCCCATCTTTGCTACCCGATCTCCTCCCTCGGTGATGACGGAGGAGACCCTGGAACGCTTTCGGGAGGAGTTTGTCCTGGAGCCGAAGGTCGCTCTTCGACTTCCTCGCCACGGTGAGCGCGTCGATGCCCCGAGGGACGACTGCGTCGCCCTGCATGAAGTTTTCTTTCGGAAGACTGGGCTCTGTTTTCCCATTCCGTCGCTCATCGTGGCTTTCTTTTGTGCCTTTCTGGTGCCCATTACCCAAGTGAGTCTGAACTCGATCCGTCTTCTTGTCTGTACCATAGTTGTGGCATTGGAGGCGAACGTTGATCTCACCCTGGAGGACCTCATGCGGCTGTTCAAATTCTCCAAGAACCTCAAGAACGTTGGTCGCTATTCACTCTCCCACCGGGTTGTTGGCCACGTCATCGACAGCACTCCGTCGAACGAGTCCGGGTGGGAGGATAAGTTCTTCTTCGTATCGGTGGACGAGGACAGCTTTGTGTGCTTCCACAAGTACTTGCCCAGGGAGTGGCTAGTCGACCAATCCCCTCTCAAGTATGTTCCCAGCACCGATGATGAAGCTGCTCGTCGCTTTGAGGTGACCCACAGGAGGCTCCTCGCCGTACCCAACCGTAATTGGACCGCAGACTTCTCCAACGCTAGGGTCAAGAAGTCCGGGATTTTCTCATGGCCTTATCCCTCCGGGGTGAATCTCCGGGATCTTCTTCCGGCTTCAGGGTTCGGCGGCCTCTCGTCATCCGGGGTTTCGTCGCGGGCCGCTCGCGGTGGAACTCAAGACCAGCGAAAAAGAAAGGTGTCTCGGGGAGTCCCAGCCATCGACGAGAGCGGTCTGTCGCGGAGAGGGAACGTTTCCTCGGATGGGTCCCCCGCGAAGAGGCCTCGCGGCGATGGGGGTTCATCCGGCGCCTCTCTTAAAAACAGGGGCACCAGCGGGCGTGCTTCCGATGGGCCCGGGGGTGGCCGTTCTCCCAAGAGGGCTAGGGTATCCTCCCCGGCTGGCGGAGTGCGGGAGGCATCGATCCCTCGGGGAGGTACCTCCTTGAGCCAAGTGCCGTCGCCGATCCCAAAGAGTCCTCCCCCGAAGCAGACTTCGGCCGTTTCTTCCGCTGTCGTTCCTTCTCGCGAGGCGGGTAACCGCTCCCCGAAGAAGGTCAGGGCGCCTTCTTCATCTAGTGGAACGCGGTATGCGTTGAATCCTCAAGGAGGAGTTCCCTCGGGTCAGGCGCCGATGCCGACCCCAAGAGGTCCCGCCGCGCAACAGAATGTGGCCGCTCCGTCCGCCACCGATCTTCCTAGCGAGGCGGGGGTCGTTCCGTCGGGAACCCGCGACCTTCCACCTCCTCCTCCCAAAGCTGAGTGTGGGCTCCCCGTGAAAGGGGGTGTTGGGGGCAGACGTTCTTCCTCGCGTTCGCGAAAGAGGCCGGCGGTCGCGGTGAAGGTTGCCATCGACACCGCCGAGGCCATGACCGCAGCGGTCGGGGCAGACGCTACGATCGTCGCCGCAGGTTCCCCACGGCCTCGCGGTCGCCTGGAGGAGTCTGAAGGTGCAGGGGCGACGTCATCTAAAGAGGGAGATGCTCCCGCCAAGGTCTCGGATCCCCTGGACTCGGCTGTGCCGGAGTCGGAGGGGATTGCCCTTGAGGCCGATGTGCCGGTGGTCGCGGATCCTCCAGCATCGCCAGATGTCGCCCGCGTTGGGACCTCGGCTGTCGTGGAGCAGGCCGTGCAGGGGATGGAGGAAAGAGTCCTTGAGCCCGGGGACCTGGTCGTCGCCAATCTTCCCGCGACGTCGGAGGGCTCTCCCGCAGACGAACTCTCCTCGCCTTCCGAAGGAGGGGCGTACTTGTCTCCTCTTCGGTTTACTGGTGGTCCACCCCGCGTCCCTGCTGCGGATGCTCCCGACGGCGTGTGGGAAACATACTCCGCGTTCATGTGCCAGGGATTGACGCGCTGCGCGCCTGGGACGCGCAGGCCTGGTTTGGCCCTCAGCCAGTACGAGCAGTACCTCCACGCCATGGGGCATCTATTTCAGAGCGTTGCCTATCTGAACGATTTGATCCTCCTTGAGTGCGATCAGCGGATGTTGGCCGCGGAGGAGTCGGTGGGTGAGAAGCAGAAGGCTCGAGAGGTCAGCGAGCAACTCGGCGCGTCTATGGCCCGCGCTCGTCAGAACCGCGAGCGAGTTTAGCAGCTCGAGGCCGAGTTTGCGAATGAGGCTGCCCGGAAGAAGGCCTTCCAAGCTCAGCTCGCTGAACTCAAAGTCAAGACGGATAGAGAGATCGAGGATCTTGGCGCGAGCTTGGCTGCTCGCGAGGAGACTTTGGCCGACGAGAAGAAGAGACACCTGGACACGATGGGCGTGTTGAAGGAGAACGACGAGCATTTTGCTCAGGTGTGCGAGATCTTGGGGGCAGTCGGCTCGGAAAGGGTGTCGCTGCCGGTGGTGGCCAAGTCCGTCGTGGAGGGGCTTCGTGGCGACCTCGCGACGGCCCGAGCCTCGTCGGAGGAAGAGCGGAGCGCCCGACTTTGCCTCTACGAAAGAGCACGCGCAAAGCTCGACAAGGCATCGGCTAGACTTCAGGCCTTAGACTCGGCAATCGACTCTCATCGCCTCGCCGCGTCGCATCAGGCCAACATCGCGATGATCAACGCTCTTCCCGTCGGGGCCTCGGCCGAATTGCTCCGATGCCAGCTTCCGGAATGGCAGCAGCTCGAGGAAGAGAAGCAGGCGCAGGCTGACGAGCTAGAGAGGGAAGCCGAAGTTGATCCCGACTCTCCTCCTCTTTCGCCGTGCAATCCCGCTCGGGCAGAAGGCGCCCAGCTCGCGTCTCCAGAGGCGTAGCCCCTTTCTTTTGCAACTACTTTCTTTAACGGACCAAAGGATATAAACCTCTTTGCTATAATAATAATTTATTTTCCTCCTTTGCGGATTTTTTTATATTTTCGTGACTGCGTATTAATCTGTTGACTGGGAGTCGTTTTCTTCATTTTGGGTAGAGTCAATTAAATGAAATTTTCTTTTGGAAACATACATGAACTTACATGGGACTGTGTAGACGTGGTAGGATGTTCTCGTTCCTCGCTTGCCTTCTGGATTGGCCTTAGCCGTTCCTGTGTGATTCATTTTATATGTTCTGCTCGCTTGGGAGCGTTTTGATAGTGCTCGCTAGGAGACTTTCACCGGCAATGTATGCCTTAGGTGACTTTTGGGCACTCTCGCCTCTTTTATTGTGGGCACTCTCGCCTCTCTTATGCTCGCTGTGGAGTCTTTTAATTTGCTCGTTGGGAGGCTTTATTTGCTCACTGGGAGGCTTTGTTTGCTCGCTGGGAGGCTTTAATAGGCGATGTATGCCTTAAGTAACTTTTGGGCACTCTCGCCTCTTTTATTGTGGGCACTCTCGCCTCTTTTATGCTCGTTGTGGAGTCTTTTAATTTGCTCGCTGGGAGGCTTTATTTTCTCACTGGGAGGCTTTATTTGCTCGCTGGGAGGCTTTGTTTGCTCGCTGGGAGGCTTTAATAGGCGATGTATGCCTTAAGTAACTTTTGGGCACTCTCGCCTCTTTTATTGTGGGCACTCTCGCCTCTTTTATGCTCGTTGTGGAGTCTTTTAATTTGCTCGCTGGGAGGCTTTAATAGGCGATGTATGCCTTAAGTAACTTTTGGGCACGCTGCCCTCTTTTATTGTGGGCACTCTCGCCTCTTTTATGCTCGCTGTGGAGTCTTTTAATTTGCTCGCTGGGAGGCTTTGTTTGCTCGCTGGGAGGCTTTAATAGGCGATGTATGCCTTAAGTAACTTTTGGGCACTCTCGCCTCTTTTATTGTGGGCACTCTCGCCTCTTTTATGCTCGTTGTGGAGTCTTTTAATTTGCTCGCTGGGAGGCTTTATTTGCTCACTGGGAGGCTTTATTTGCTCGCTGGGAGGCTTTGTTTGCTCGCTGGGAGGCTTTAATAGGCGATGTATGCCTTAAGTAACTTTTGGGCACTCTCGCCTCTTTTATTGTGGGCACTCTCGCCTCTTTTATGCTCGCTGTGGAGTCTTTTAATTTGCTCGCTGGGAGGCTTTATTTGCTCACTGGGAGGCTTTATTTGCTCGCTGGGAGGCTTTGTTTGCTCGCTGGGAGGCTTTAATAGGCGATGTATGCCTTAAGTAACTTTTGGGCACTTTCGCCTCTTTTATTGTGGGCACTCTCGCCTCTTTTATGCTCGCTGTGGAGTCTTTTAATTTGCTCGCTGGGAGGCTTTATTTGCTCACTGGGAGGCTTTGTTTGCTCACGAGGAGGCTTTAATAGGCGATGTATGCCTTAAGTAACTTTTGGGCACTCTCGCCTCTTTTATTGTGGTCGTATGTTTCAAACCTTCGACCGACATATATATATATATATGATGTGCCGCAGCCATAACAGTGTTCCCGAGTAAAAAGGGTCGGGGTCCCCGTAAAAGAAATTTGACAGAAATGTTAGAATGCTTACAGGGATTTTAGGTAAGGCTATGGGAAACAAAAGATGGTCTCTTCCTCAATAGAATTTCTTCAGGTGCTTCACGTTCCAGCTCCTCATCACCTTGGCGCCTTCGGTGTTCTCGAGCTCGTAGACCCCTGGTCGGACGGCGCCAGTGACTCTGTATGGCCCTTCCCAACTTTGCCCCAGTTTCCCGGCGTTGGCCTCGGCTGTGTTCTGGAAGACTCGTCGAAGGACCATCTCCCCGATCCGAAAACTCCTCGGGCGTACCTGCTTGTTGTAGTGTGGAGTTGTTCGATAGGCCCGGAGGACACTAGGGAGCTCGTCAGCCCAGAGTCCCTTCTTGGCGTCGAGCCTCTTCTTGATGTTGTCGGTTATCGTCCGATTGACCGCTTCGGCGTTTCCGTTGCCCTGTGGGTATCTTGGTGTTGATGTGTGCAGCTTCACCCCCCAGTGCGCACAGAAATCCCTGAGCCTCTTCGAGATGAACTGTGAACCGTTGTCAGCGATGATCTCCCTCGGCAGTCCAAAGCGCGTAAAGATGTTCTTCCATACGAAGCCTTCCACGTCGGAGTCCTTGATGTTGGGGTACGCTTCTGCTTCCGCCCACTTGGTGAAGAAATCCGTGACCACCAGCATGAACCTCCTCTGTCGCGTGCTTACGGGCATTGGGCCGACGATGTCCATAGACCACTTCATGAAAGGATACGGGACAGTCACCGAAGAAAGCTCTTCGGCCGGGCAATTTATAGCCGGGGCGTGTCACTGGCACTTCTCGCATCTCTTGGCATGATCGGCGCAGTTCGCCACCATCGTGTTCCAAAAGAAGCCCTGGCGCTTGGCCTTCCTCAGCAGGGACCTTCCCCCGGCATGGTTCCCGCACTCCCCGCTGTGGATTTCTCTCATCACGTAGTTGGCCTCTTTCTTGCCGAGGCACCTTAGGTAGGGCCCGGTGAAGCTTTTCAAGTAAAGCTTCTGCCTGATTATAGCGTACCTCGCGCTCTTGGCCTTTATTTTCCTCGCCTCATGGCGATCATCCGGCACGATTCCCTCCTGGATATATTTCTTGATGGGCGTCCACCAGTCCTCCTCATCGTCGTCCTCCACCACTCCTTGCTCGTCATCTTCCGGCTCTCCGTTCACGAGGTCGTGGATGCTGAGCTCTTCGGGAGACTCGTCTTGCTCCTCGCCTCCACCTCGAGGTTTCTTCTTCGCTGGGCCCTCTTCCCTTCTTATACTTGACCTCTCGATTGTTTCCACCGTAATGGATCGGAGCTCGCCTACCTCCGTTATCGAGCCCAACCCTGCTAGCGCATCGGCTTGGGTGTTGTCTCCTCGCGTCACCTGTGTCAAGCTGAAGTATTCGAACTTCCTGGAGAGTGAATCCACGAGTGCCGCGTAAGCATCCATCCTCTTGTCGCTTCTCTCATACTGCCGCTGACTTGCTTGACTACTAGCTGGGAGTCTGAGAAGACGCTGACGTTCTTCACGCCGATTGCGAGGGCAGAATTCAAGCCTAAGAGGAGGGCTTCGTACTCGGCCTCGTTGTTCGTGGCCCAATAGGCTAGGTGGCACGCCTTCTCGACGACTTCTCCCATGGGCGAAGTGAGTCTGACGCCGTTGCCTGCCCCCTGCGTGGTGGAAGATCCGTCCACGTGTAGCTTCCAGGTCCCATCTTCATCGCTCAGATCAAGAGGTTCTCTCGGAAGCTCGATCAGGAAGTCCGCGAGCTTGATCAGGTCCCATTTGAGACTCGTTCGGAGTCTGTACTCGAAGTCGTATGCTCCGAGCTTGATCGACCATCTCGTGATCTGCCCCGACTGGTTTGGACCATGGATGATGGTGCGCAACGGTCTATCGGTCATAACGACGATGGGATGCCCCTGGAAGTGAAACCTAAGTCTCTCCGAAGCGTCGTAGACTACCAGGGCCTGCTTTTCCACCAGCGGGTACCTTGTCTCTGCGTCGAGGAGCTTCCGACTGATGTAGGCCACCGGCTTCTGCTCTCCCTCATCTTCCCGCACTAGTACCTGGCTGATCGCCTGGTCCGAGACGGCGACGTACATGTACAGGGTTTCTCCCGGGTTTGGCTTTGTCATCACCGGGGGCGTCGAGAGGTACGCCTTCAGAGCTTGGAAAGCCTCCTCGCACTTGTCGGTCCACTCGAACTTCTTGTTCTTCTTCAGCAACTCATAGAAGACGAGTGTTATGTCGGCCTTCCTCGAGATGAAACGGCCCAGGGCGGCGATCCTCCCTGTCAGCCTCTGAACCTCTCGTCGATTGCGTGGAGATGGCATACTCTTGATCCCCTCGATCTGCTCGGGATCCGCCTCGATTCCTTGCCGGGTGACCATGTGACCCAGGAATTTTTCGGAGGAAATGCCGAAAGTGCATTTGGAGGGATTCAGCCTCATTTGGTGCCGGTTTAGGATCTCGAAGCATTCCGCCAGGTGTTTGATGTGCCCTTCCGCCCTCATCGTTTTAACGACCATATCGTCGATATACCTCCTTTGGTAGGTCGCGCCGGCGTTCTTCAAACCGAACGGCATCACCTTGTAGCAATACGTTCCTCGCTCGCTGATGAAAGCGGTCTTCTCTTCGTCATCCGGATGCATCCTTATCTGATGGTATCCCGAGTACGCGTCCATGAAGCTGAGGAGCTCGTACCCTTGAGTGGCCTCGACGAGACGGTCGATATGCGGCATAGGGAAGCTATCCATCGGGCAAGCTTTGTTGAGGTCGGTGAAATCCACACAGACTCGCCACTTCCCATTCTTCTTCTTGACGACGACCGTGTTAGCCAACCACTCGGGGTATTTTACCTCTCTGATGGTGCCCATGGAGAGCAGTTTATCGACCTCCTCGTTGATCACCCTATTCCTGTCTGGTACCATCTTCCTCCTTTTTTAGATGACGGGACGGTGGCTCGGGTCGGTGTTGAGACGGTGGGAGATCACGGACGGGTCCACCCCTGGCATATCCTCGTGGGTCCATGCGAAGCTCTTCCGATTCTCCTTCAAAAAGGCTATTAATCTGGCCTTGATCTCGGGATCGAGCTCCGCCCCTATGCTGGTCGTCCTCGTCGGGTCGGATTCGTCGATGCAGACTTGCTCGACCGCTTCGATCTGCAGTCCTGGCTGCTCTCTATCTGCCCCTCGCTTCTCGAGCGCCTCCGTCGCTGGCGATTCAAGGAGAAGGGTCGTCGGATTCTTCCCTTCGTTCTCTTGCGATCCGCTCCCCGGCACCTCGTCTCCCTTGTTCGACAGGGGAGAGGCTAGCTGCTATAAGTCGGCAGCCTCCTCCTCGCTTACCTCCGCCGGTGTCTTCTCTCCGTGCACCTGGTGGTGGTGCATCATGTAGCAAACGCGGTAGGCGTCCCTGTCGCCTCGTATTTCTTCTATCGTCCCGGCTTCCCCGGGAAACTTGAGGCATTGGTGGTAAGTGGAGGGCACGGCCCTCATCGAGTGGATCCAGGGTCTTCCCATGATCATGTTGAAGTGCGAAGGCACGTCTAGGACCATGAACTCAACCATCCTCTGCACTCCCTTTGCGTGGACCGGGAGGTGGACAGTACCCAGGGAGATAGCTATGTCCCCGTTGAATCCCGAGACCTTCTGTCGTCGTCCTCCGATCTCCAGGCCCTCGATCTTCATCTTCATGAGACAATCATAGAAGATGACATCGACGGCGCTTCCGTTGTCGACGAGGACCCGGCAGACATCGGCGTTGCCGATCTCGAGCACGAGAACCAGGGCGTCGTCGTGAATCTCTGCGCATTCCCCGGTTTCGATGAATTCGATTTTCGCCTGGGGCCCGATCGCCATTGGATCCCCGCGGTTGTGTTCTTTCCCCCGACGCTGGAAAGCCTTGATGCTGTTCCGGAATCGCCGCATAATCGCGACCCCCCATGATCACTTCGATCCTGGCCCTCGTCGCCGGTCTATCTTCTGCGGCCCGGTCCGCTGCCTGCCTTCCCGCGGCCGGGTCCCTCCTTGCTTCCTCAGGAGCCCCCTCGGCGCCTCGCGCCTGGGCGCCTTGCGGCCTTTTCCATGTTCGGTTGTCGTTCCTCCACGGCTCGCGTTGGCTCGGGGCCAGGTCCCGCAACTCTCCCCGTGCATACCGCCTCTGGAGTTCGCGATTTAGCATGGCGCACTCCTCGGTGGCGTGACCGCTCATGTTGTGAAAGTCGCAAAACTTGCTCGCGTCTTTAGGCCAAGGCTTCCTTTCGAAACTTCCTCGCCCTCCCGAGGGTCCTCTTCCCCCCTCGACATGGCCTCCTCGCCCACCAGAGAATCCTCCTCGGGCCGACACGAAGCCTCCTCGCTGGCCTCCCCTCGGCTCGCTCGAGAAGTCCCCTCGCGGCGGCTCCCTTTCAGCGGGCTCTCTCCTTTCCTCTACTTGATAGACCCCTTTTCTCGAGGCCTCACGACCTCTTCCCTCTCCGGGAGCTCCCCAGCTGTCCCGACGTGCTGTCGCTATTCGGGTCTCAGCTTCGTCTCGGTGCTCCCTCCTCTCTGGGTGCTTCCCCCTTCCCCCTCCTTCGTGGATCTTCTTCAGCGCTGCTTCTTCTTCCTCAATCTCCATAAAGATCGAGGCTCGGTGGAGAGCGTCCTCGATTGTCGAGGGGCTCATCTTTGCCAGCTCCGGCCGAAAGAGGGAGGTGTAGAACAAGCCGTTCTTCAGAGCCTGGATCGCGATCAGCCCATCCAGGTTCGATATCCGGACCATGACAGCTTTGAACCGTTCGATGTAATGGCGGAGCGTCTCTCCTCTTTCCTGAGCGAGGTTCCACAACGGGGTGATCGTGCGTCGCTCTGCACGTACATTGAGTAGTAGCGTAGGAACGCCACGACGAGGTCGTCGGAGTCGTCGATGGACTCCGAAGGTAACTTGGCGAACCAGTCGCTAGCTGGCCCTTGCAGGCTCTCCACGAACAGGCGGCAGAGGATGGCCTCCACCTTCTCTGTCTCTCCGGTGATGCGTTCCGTCACGATGCGGAATGACATCACGTGAGTGTTCGGGTCCGAGGTCCCTTTGTATGGGGTGATTTTGACCTTTGGGAGTTCTCCCAACTCCACCCCCCGGATCTTGGACGAGAAAGGAGTGGCTCTCGCCTCCCTGACCATCCGGTCGATTTCCGGTGCCGAACTCGTCGCCTGGTGCACCCTAGACGCGACCTGTCCCATCCTGGACTCCATTCCTGAAGATAATTCTTTCACCATCTTCTTTACCTCTTCTATCATAAGGGGGTTCAGGGCGGGGCGAGCATTCACGGCCGCTGCCGGGTCCTCCTCCTCTGCTGTAGACGGTGTGAGTACGGTGGTCTGGAAGAGATTCCTGTGGACTAGGGCTCCGGGCGCCGTCCATCCTCCTATCCCTCCGTTAGTCATGAACTGGTCCAGGCGGGCCGCGAGCTCCCTGTTCAGCTCGGCTTGCTCCTCGGCCCTCCTATTAGCTTCTTGCGCCGTTGCTAAGGCTTCGGCCAGCTGCTGCCGTAGCACTCCTTCCTCCTCCATCTCCTCCTGATTTCCTCTTGCACTGCTGTCGTTGTTCGCCATATCTTCAGTCTTCGTGAGCTTCCTGGCTGTGAGATAGAAAAAGACAGGGCCCCACGGTGGGCGCCAAACTGTAGAGGTCGGTTTTCACCGAGGCTCTTTCAGTCACAAGGATTAAATGGTTGTCGTTTATACGCGGGGGTCTAGTTATATGTTAATATCCTTGAGTTTATGTATATGGAGCTCGGTCTTTCTCGTTTACGGCCCGGTCTCTCTCTCTGACCGGTCCCATGATTTCTTCCTGATCTTTACCTACTAGTTCCTGTGATTGCCGCTCTTTCGGCTGACTCTCTGACACCAAGTCTTCTCGAGCACGCTTCTGTTTTCCCGCCATTTACACGCGACGATGCCCTTTTGAGGCGATATCCCTTTCGCAGGTGGAGCGAGGAGGGATTCGTGCCAAACCATGTTCTTTGCGTGCTTGGAAGTATTAAACATTCGTTGGAACCGTGGCATTGGTGGTATGTACCATAATGACTGAAACAACATATAAAACAATATAAAAACATAATCATTTGTAAAACAAGTTATTATTATGTATGTACCTTGATTGGAACTCCTTTGACCCCGTCACGTGGAAATTTACTTTTTTTTCACCTTGACTCTTTGCACTTCGGACATTCATCTAGATCTTCATACTCATGTCTATATAAAACACAATCATTTGGGCTCGCATGGAATTTATCGTACTTCTAACCCAATGTGCCCAAAGTTTTCTTCGCCTCATACATACTTTGTGGAACTTTATTGTCTTTTGAAAATGCTTCTTTGAGTGTTTCGAACAATAGAGTAAAACTAGTGTTTGCCCACTCACCCGGCGCTTTCAAATGAAATAAAGTAACTAAAAATGACAACTTCGAATAACTCTTACACCCTTCATATAATGGTGTCTCCACATCATTCATCATCGACTCAAACAATTTCGGCCGTTTCACAAAATCGTTCTCCAAATCATTAATCATCCCGCACATATCATCAAAGTCATCATATTCAAGATCATCCTATTGTTTATCATAGGAAGAAATTCTTCACCATGTTAATATCATACTTGGTAAGAAGTCATTATTCCGTAAACCAACAAATGAGTTAGAACAATATGAAGAGAAAAATGTCTATGATTTCCACATTTCACACAAACGAATTGATTCCACATCGCCGACATTATCTTTAACGAATTCACAAAACGCATTTAAACCATTTTGATATATCTCGTTTAACCTATTCTTCCACATCCATTGTCTTACCACCTTAGAAAAGCCATAAATATCACAAGAAATATTCATATTTTTAATAAACAATCCAAAAATACTCAAATTTGTAACAAGTTAAACAAGAACTTACAAGAATTAGATGTATAGTTGTGAGTTGTAAATGATGGTGACACAGAATGGGTCAAAATTTTGTTTGTAGTGTTTTTTCGACTGAAGTTTTGAGAGATCTAAGTGCAAAACTCGAGTAAATACACATTTAAAGCAGTCCAGATAAGCGGCGCCGCGGCCCCTGGTGTATATCACCGCGACGCTGCTCCCACAACTGATCCTAGAATGGTTGTAGAACCCTTCAAGGAAGGGTTGTGGGAGAGCTACCACGGCGATAGACACCAGGGACTGCGGTACCGCCAAACCCAAAAACAGGCGTCGCAGCCCTATTAGGCGTAGCCGCGGCGCCGTAGAGTTCCCGAGAGCACCTAGTGTCGGGAAGTCTACGGCGCCGCGGCTACGACAAAGAGGGCCGCGACGCCTGTTTCTGGGTTTGGCGGTGCCACGGCCCTGTAAGCCATCGATGTGGCGCCGTTCCCACAACTCTTCCCTCTAAGGGTTGTGTGATGTCTAAATTTTGGGAAAACTTTCATTTTTTAATAACCCCGCCCAAATTTCGCCCAAAACCAATTTTTGACTTCTTCTTCTTCATTCTAATTCTCTCTCAAAACTCAATCTCTCTAAAAATCAAACCCATTCTCTCTCAAACCTCTCTTCTCCAGTGACTCAAAACCTCCGGCCACTCCGACGTCCCTCTATCTCTGACGTCTCGCTCTCGCATTCTCACTCCGCCCTCGTACTCCCTCTCGCTCCGCCTCCTCCCTCACTCTCACTCCCCCTCCCTCACTCTCACTCTGCCCTACCTCACTCTCTCACTCCTTCACTCCGCCCTCCCTCACCCTCTCACTCCCTCTCCCTCTCTCTCACTCCCTCACTCCTCCCTCTCCCTCTCTCTTCCCTCCCTCACTCTGCCTTCCCTCACTCTTCTCACTCACACTCCGCCCTCCATCTTCACTTTGTCGTCTCTCTCTCACTATGTCTCACTTCACCGAAAAAATCACCTCCGCCCCTCCACAATTATTTTTTTTAGTACTATTTATTGTTTGAAATTTATAATTAGTTTAGGTTTATATTCAGAGATATTTTGTGTTTGGAATGGATAATTATTTTAGGTTGACATTGAGATATATTTTATGTTTGGAATGGATAATTAGTTTAGGTTGACATTGAAATATCTTTTGTGTTTGGAATGGATAATTAGTTTAGGTTGACATTGAGATATATTTTGTGTTTGGAATGGATAATTAGTTTAGGTTGACAATCTCTGTTATCCCGATTATGTTGGGATTTGATGATATTTCCAAATTTTTAAAATTTTCGGAAATTGTAGCCTCAAGCGATTGCTTTACATGGAGTACGTATTTCTTTCATGAATATCTTTTTTATTGATGATTAAATATTGAGTGTTTTAACTTTTTCAATACTTTGGAATATAGCTGTATATGCGCATCGATGGCAAAGTTGAAGAAGAAATTTGTCTTTGTAAACGTGGCGTTAGCTTCTCGCATATCTAAAAATGACAAAGATTACCATTTGTCGACAGGACTTAAAGAGTTTGGAAATGCGGTGCAATGATGTAATGTTGGGCAACTAATTTTCATGCCGTACAATCGAAATTTTCATTGGATGCTTGTTGTCCTTGACTTGTGGAAAGATTATGCGATGTTTATTGACCCGTTGAATAAAAAAATTCCACAAGACTTAGTTTCGTTGATAAAAATGTAATTTTTTACTTGTATATATTGAATGTTTGTTATAAAAGATACTCATACTTTTTGTTTTATAGAGTGTTTTCAAATTTCAAACTTGAAAACAAAGACGATCTTGGTCACGGACAATCAACATACATAAGGTCAATGGCGGCTTAAAAGAAAGCAGTAACAAGGAATGTGGATACTTTGTTTTATGTTATATGCGAGAAATAGTTGTAGGAGGTATACGTAGATTAGAAAACAAAAATACATATACACCTTTAGAATAGGTCTAGGGTTAAAGAAAAATTTAACATTAATCAAATTAATGGCGGAATTTACAAATTTCTTTTTCAAGTAAAACAATTTTACTAACCTAGAAAAAGCATATACATTTTATATATTAAAAGCATTATTTAATTTACTAGAATACCAACCTTTCTTTGTAGCTTGATCTTGAAGCGTCTAGAGAAAGGTAGATCCTCTTCCTTGGCTCGCTCGTCACCTTCACGCCTAATCTTGAAATCGAGAAACCTAAGATTTCTATTACAAGAGTCTATAGAGGTTTTGTAAGGATTTGTGTGTGGGCACAATTAAACAATCTGAACCAAGAACAATTCTTTGATCAAGTATGGATCCAGGTGCAAAATAAGAAGAGTATTTTGTAGAGAGAGAGAGAGGGGGTCGGCTACAAGAGGGAGAGAGCAAGAAAAAGCTTAAAGATTCACATCTCTATGTAAGGCTCAATTTATAGGAGAAGGAAAAATCTATAAAGGTCAATTATTCATTCATGAATGAATAATATATTCATGACACAATATTTGATTTTCCCTTCCCCTTTCCCTCTTTGTTTGGAAGGTCATGCACCTTGCATTAGTGACGAAATTTGTTTCCTCACTTAGCACATTTGTTTCCTTCTTAAGAAAATTCATTTCCCTTTTTCTTTTTGGTAATTATCCTTATAAGAAAAAGGAAATAAATTTCTCCTCTTTATGTACTATCTTGGCCGAACTCTACCTAGCGGGGGAGCATCTAGATGCTTCCTCATTTCTTTTAAGATAATTCTTAAAATACCCATTGTAGAATTATAATTGCACAAATAACGACATTAATTTCATAATGCCTTAAAAGACTTTTCGGCTTTAGAAAGTAATTTATATTTTCACCAAATGAAAATATTCAAAATCTTATTATGATTTATATTTCAACACTTGAACTTATTTTGATTTAGTTTCTAGTTTAACAATCCTACTCCAATGACCTGTAATAGTGACCTTATGGATCCAAATGAACAAAGCTTGAGCTTCTATACTCGGACTTAAAAGTTCTCAAACCTTTTCCGAGTATTAGCTTAATGTCGACTGACTCCACTAAAGAGTCGACACTGAGAATCTCTCGGTTCAAATGAATTTATTTTCTACACAAGTTCAACTTAATTATATTGAGCGGATCCATTGAATGTTATCTATGTTTATCCTTCATGAATATCATCAACTAGTTGGGATTTATAAAAATACCATTTTACCCTTCTAGTTGTTACTTCCTCAACTCCTTTGTTACTTGTGAATAAGTCAGAAACAATGTATTGACGAGGAGCTAACAAATCACATTATTTCATCCAAATAAAGTCTCTACTTAAATTTGGACATTGCGCAATTCACTTATTTACAATCCAAGTAATAAAGCATGAGGTGATATATATTGCATTTCAGCAATCTTGTACATGAATTCCATATCTATGAGAACTTCACAAAGGTTGTTCATGACATCTTTATAACTTAATATCTCACCAATAGGCCTTGTCTAGATCACACATTGGACCTAGAATTTGACTTTCTCAAATGAGAGTATTAATGCTATGAAATGACATGTCTCATTTCAGGATTTAGGTAAGCATGATGCGATTCATACGTAGTGACCTTGAGATAGAAGATGTTAAATGGTTTGTTCTTCTATTGTCTCTAAAGGTGCACTGGTCAATTCAGTATCTTCGAAAGATACACTGGAAGAACTACAAAGTTCCTAACTCTCTATGCCTCGTAACCAGAAATCCTAGATTCTTCCAACAATCATACTGGGATCAATAGTCCATTGATCTTTAGATTGCGAATATATCGTTTTAGTCAAACCATGAAGAGTTTGTTCACGCAAATCTACATTTGTCTCTTCATACATTGTTAGGTTTGATTAAGGACTATAAGACTATTGAATATCATAAATCTTCAATCAAACTAAAAATGAATGAATGAACGTTTCAACTTTTATTAATTTAATCAGCAAATTACAAAGATTTATATATTACATCAATATGTAAATAAACAATCTTTTAATAAGGACTTTACAAAGATTTATATATTATATCAATATACAAATAAACAATCTTCTTGTGGGCATCTCTGCCAACAAACTCCCACTTGACTCAAAGAAGATGAGAGTAGTCCTTCATGCCTAATCCGTCTCGATGTTGGTCGAAGACCTTGTTGGATAAGGCCTTGGTGAAAGGATCTGCAAGGTTGTCCACCGTTGAGATTTTCTTCACCTCCACGTCTCCACGCTTCACGATCTCTCTAATCAAATGGTATTTCCTCTCAATATGCTTAGAGCGCTTATGGCTTCTAGGTTCCTTTGAGTTAGCATTAGCCCCACTATTATCACAATAAAGTGTCTTGGACTCGTTGACATTTGGAACAACTTCCAAATACTTAAGGAATTTTCTAAGCCATACTGCCTCTTTGGATGCTTAACAAGCAGCCACATATTCTGCTTCCATGGTGGAGTCAGCAATGCAAGATTGCTTGATACTCCTCCAAACTACAAATTCACCATTCACGATGAACACAGATCCTAAAGTGGATTTCCTGGAATTCTTATCCGCCTGAAAGTCGGAATCAGTATACCCCGTCATAGTCAGGTCAGTACCTGAATATGTAAGCATCAAGTTCCTAGTATTCCTAAGATACTTAAGAACATGCTTAACAGCAACCCAGTGCTCGGGTCCAGGATTTGATTGGAAACGGCTAACTACGCCAACTGCGAAACATATATCCGGTCTAGTGCACAACATAGCATACATGAGACTTCCTACGGCTGAGGCATAGGGAACTTTTCTCATGTCCTCAATCTCTTGTGCAGTCTTGGGAGACTGGTCCTTAGAGAGTGAGACTCCATGTCTAAAAGGGTTTTCACCCCTCTTGGAGTTCTGCATGGCAAAGCGATCCATCACCTTATCTATATAAGATGCTTGGGAGAGCGACAAGGTCCGGTTCTTTTGATCTCGAAAGATATGAATCCCCAGAATGTATGCAGCTTCCCCTAGATCCTTCATATCAAACTGCTTAGCTAACCAGATTTTAACCTCAGATAATTTACCTACATCATTCCCAATGAGTAGTATATCATCGACATATAATACCAGAAACACAACCTTACCCTCGTGTATCAATTTATAGACACAAGGTTCATCTATTGACTGTTCAAAACCGAAGCTTTTAACAGTATCATTGAATATGATATTCCATGATCTAGATGCTTGCTTTAATCCATAAATGGATTTAAGCAATTCACAAACTTTGTTCTCTTCATCATTTTCCACGAAACCGTATGGCTGAGCCATGAAAATGCGCTCGTCAAGATTGCCATTCAGAAAGGCAGTTTTGACATCCATATGCCAGATCTCATAATCGAGAGCAGCAGCTATGGATAGAAGTATACGGATGGATTTAAGCACAACGAATGGTGAGAAGGTTTCTTCATAATCGATACCTTCCTTTTGGGTATAACGCTTAGCCACTAGTCGCGATTTAAACGTCTCAACGTTCCCATCCGAACCCCTTTTCTTCTTCTTCTAGATCCACTTACAATTTGAGCTACAGATATTAAGTTTTTCCCAAAGGAAGGAACATAATACACATTATTCAAATTTAAAGTCCTGTCTTCGAAAGACAGTGTCACGGATCCCACAGCCTTAGCAGACACCAAGCTCCCATCACCCCACTTGAAGCAGAAGTCGCCATCCTCTAAGCTTTTGCTTTTCCTGAACCCATTCAAGGAACAACAAATATGGTTAGTAGCAGCGGAGTCAATAATCCATGATGATACATTATCAGCTACTAAACAAGCTTCGGTAATAAGTACAATCCCTTTAGCCTTGAGGTAGGTAGGACAGTTCCTACGCCAGTGTCCGGGATCTCGTTGCAATGGTGACAGTTGTCTTAGACTTGTCCACCTTAGCAGTCCGGGGCACCTTCTTCTTCTGAACCTTGCTAGGGTTCTTCTTGTCGGCTCTATGAGATCTCTTCTTAGGTCCAGAGGTGGAGACTCTGTGCTCAGTAGCATGAGCTTCTCCAGTAGTCCTCTTTTTCTTCAAGAGTTCCTCAGCGGTGTGAAGCTCCTTCATTAGCTCGGTAACAGGGTACCCAAGCTTATTCATGGAGTAATTCAGCTTGAAAGTATCAAAAGATTCAGGGAGAGTTTCCAAAATCATATCTATCTTGGTTTCTCCATCAATCTCAGATCCAAGGATTTCCATCTCGTTAAGATAACTTATGATCAGCATCATATGCTCTCTAACGGGAGTCCCTGCTTTCATACGACAGTTCATAAACTGTCGTACCGCTTGTTGCCTAACCTGACGGCCTTGCCCTCCAAACATCTCCTGGAGATTGTAGAGCATTTCATAGGCTGACCCAATATCACGATGTTGTTGTTGCAACACATTGTTCATCGATGCTAGAATATAACATCTCGCAATCTCATCAGATCTGAGCCAGGCCGCAAGGGCGTCCTTGTCCTCTTGAGTCGAATCATCATTCAATTCAGGAGGACATGGGGTGGTGAGTACCCACTTGTGCTTGTCCACGGTAAGGACAATGTCTAGGTTACATTTCCAATCTACGTAGGTATGACCTTCCAGTTTGTTCGAGGAAAGGATAGTAGAGAGGGGTTTAGAGACATTTTGCTGAAAGTTGAAAAAATTTACGATTAGTCTTTTATTTACGATTTTAAGTTTAATTTTATTTAGACAAGGAAAAAATCCAAAGGTGTCATGAATAAAATGACACTTTACTCCTTCGAGGGAAGGCCGCAAAGAGTCGCATTTCATAAGTAAATGACACATCATTAATGCATAGTCATGATGTCAATACATCAGTGTCTGACTAGCCACCTTATAAAAATGTTTGATCACTCAAAACTTTTCGCAGGGCCTCGAGGGAGGATTACTAGAATTTGAGGCTAAGTGTGTAACCAATAACTTAGTTCAACAAGATCTACTTTGAAAACAATCCGCCGAGGGGAGGCCTTGTCTCATTGTTTCACTTTTGAACGTAGCTATAAAAGCAATGTTAGGAGCAATGCGTCTATGAGTACTCTCATTTAAGAGAGGGCCACGAGGGTGACTCTTAGTCCGGCGACATATGCACTTCACATTAGTGTTGGGGATTGCGGGTTGCAAACAATAAGTACAACCCTCCCACTTAGTTTTAGGGAAAAATAAGGGGATCCTAGATTGCAAACAAATGCAATCCTCCCACTTAATTTTTGGAAAAATGGCACGTCTACTCTTGTACATATAGGAAACATGTTTTCATTAGCAAAGAGAGATAGAGTGGATCACTAGAAAAAAAGAACCCTAAAATCGATATTTGTGAGGGGAGAGCAGTGTTAATGCACTAAGGCACAAGGAACATACTCGGATCTTTCTATTAATTTATTTTTCCTAAGAAAAGTGTGTAAAATTAATAAATCTACACTTTTGCACTTGAAAGTTTTTGAGATTTAAAAAATCTCGTAAAACTAATATGTATATATATATATATCTTCATGACATCTTCCTTCAAGGCGCCTTCATGGTGGTGGAGCACGAGAACGTCGGAAAACCACGATAGCATTAAGAAGACGGGAGAAAGCTAGGAGTCGCAAACCCCGGATTAAAATATTTGGATTCGCGGACTGCCGTATACCTCGGACTTAAAAGGTCATAAATGAGACATCCGGTATCCAATTGAGCTGAACCTAATTGCATTGGATAGCTAACATCCATACCTTTAATTTGGTTTAAGAAGCACTAATTTTCAAGGTCGGAGCAAAGAGTTATGCCCGTTTTACTGAGAAATAACAATTTGTCCAGAATTTGAAAAATAATTAAAAATACGTCGGATCTAGATGTAAAGAGAAAGAGCTTTATTGAAACATTTTAATTGTATGTTTTGATTTCAATTGTGTGTTATATTAACATATTAATAATTAAACACAATATTAATAAACAACATAATAAAAAACATTCAATAACTAATTGAAACTAGAAGTGCAAAGAACTAGTTTAAACTATGTACACAAATTTTCAAACTTGTCAAAAAGTTGATTTTTAATATGCTAAACATAAAATAATTAAAAAAAAATTCTTAATGTATTTATATAGCGTATATAACAAGTGGAAAATCAACAAAAAATTAATTTTAGAGGTCGTCCCTAAAAATTAAAATTTTGTAAGATCTAGTCTTTTGAAAAACCAATATTCAAGATAATTTAGAAAACAATTTTCTTATAATTATTTTAAATAACATGTACATGTTTATGCTTTTACCATAGCTCTAATACCATTTGTTGGAATAGGTCTAGGGTTAAAGAAAAATTTAACATTAACCAAATTAATGGCGAAATTTAAAAATTTATTTATCAAGTAAAACAATTTTACTAACCTAGAAAAAACATATACATGTTATATATTAAAAGCATCATTTAATTTACTAGAATACCAACCTTTCTTTGTAGCTTGATCTTGAAGCGTCTTGAGAAAGGTAGATCCTCTTCCTTGGCTCGCTCGTCACCTTCACGCCTAATCTTGAACTCGAGAAACCTAAGATTTCTATTACAAGAGTCTATAGAGGTTTTGGAAGGATTTGTGTGTGGGCACAATTAAACAATATGAACCAAGAACAATTCTTGGATCATAAGCTAATTCTCTAGATCAAGTATGGATCTAGGTGCAAAATAAGAAGAGTATTTTGTAGAGAGAGAGAGAGAGAGGGTCAGCTACAAGAGGGAGAGAGCAAGAAAAAGCTTAAAGATTCACATCTCTATGTGAGGCTCTATTTATAGGAGAAGGAAAAATCTATAAAGGTCAATTATTCATTCATGAATGAATAATGTACTCATGACACAATATTTGATTTTCCCTTCCCCTTTCCCTCTTTGTTTGGCCGGCCATGCACCTTGCATTAGTGAGGAAATTTGTTTCCTCACTTCGCAACATTTGTTTCCTTCTTAAGGAAATTCATTTCCCTTTTTCTTTTGGGTAATTATCCTTTTAAGAAAAAGGAAATAAAACTCTCCTCTTGATGCACTATCTTGGCTGAACTCTACCTAGGGGGGGAGCATCTAGATGCTTCCTTATTTCTTTTAAGACAATTCTTAAAATACCCGTTGTAGAATTATAATTGCACAAATAACGAAATTAATTTCATAATGCCTTAAACGACTTTTCGGCTTTAGAAAGTAATTTATATTTTCATCAAATGAAAATATTCAAAATCTTATTATGACATTCACATAATTTTATGTCCTTGTGGACAAAAATACCCTTTAGACATTTTCCGAGAAAAAGTCTAGTTCAACACTTGAACTTATTTTGACTTAGCTTCTAGTTTAACAATCATACTCTAATGACCTGTAATAGTGACCTTATGGATCCAAATGAACAAAGCTTGAACTTCTATACTCGGAGTCAAAAGTTCTCAAACCTTTTTCGAGTATTAGCTTAATGTCGACTGACTCCATTAAAGAGTCGACACTGAGAATCTCTCGGTTCAAATGAATTTATTTTCTACTCAAGTTCAACTTAATTATATTGAGCGGATCCATTGAATGTTATCTATGTTTACCCTTCATGAATATCATCAACTAGTTGGGATTTATAAAAATACCATTTTACCCTTCTAGTTGTTATTTTTTCAACTCCTTTAGTACTTGTGAATAAGTTAGAAACAATGTATTGACGAGGAGCTAACAAGTCACATTATTTCATCCAAATAAAGTCGCTACTTAAATTTGGACACTGCGCAGTTCATGTATTCACAATCCAAGTAATAAAGCATGAGGTGATATACATTGCATCTCAGCAATCTTGTATATGAATTCCATATCTATGACAACTTCACAAAGTTGGTTCATGAAATCTTCATAACTTAATATCTCACCAATAGGCTTTGTCTAGATCACACATTGGACCTAGAATTTGAGTTTCTCAAATGAGAGTATTAATGCTATGAAATGACATGTCTTATTTCAGGATTTATGTAAGCATGATGCGATTCATACGTAGTGACCTTGAGATAGAAGATGTTAAATGGTTTGTTCTTCTATTGTCTCTAAAGGTGCACTGGTCAATTCAGTATCTTCGAAAGATACACTGGAAGAACTACAGAGTTCCTAACTCTCTATGCCTCGTAACTAGACATCCTAGATTCTTCCAACAATCATACTGGGATCAATAGTCCGTTGATCTTTAGATTGCGAATATATCGTTTTAGTCAAACCATGAAGAGTTTGTTCACGCAAATCTACATTTGTCTCGTCATACATTGTTAGGTTTGATTAAGGACTATAAGACTATTGAATATATAAATCTTCATCAAACTAAAAAGGAATGAATGAACGTTTCAACTTTTATTAATTTAATCAGCAAATTATAAAGATTTATATATTACATCAATATGTAAATTAACAATCTTTTAATACGGACTTTACAAAGATTTATATATTACATCAATATGCAAATAAACAATCTTCTTGTGGGCATCTCTGCCAACAGTTTATTGACCCGTTGAATAAAAAAATTCCACAAGACTTAGTTTCGTTGATAAAAAGGTAATTTTTTACTTGTATATATAGAATGTTTGTTATAAAAGATACTCATACTTTTTGTATTATAGGGTGTTTTCAAATTTCAAACTTGAAAACAAAGACGATCTTGGTCACGGACAATCAACATACATAAGGTCAATGGCCGCTTAAAAGAAAGCAGTAACAAGGAATGTGGATACTTTGTTTTATGTTATATGCGAGAAATAGTTGTAGGAAGTATACGTAGATTAGAAAACAGAAATATGTATACACCTTTAGATATAGAGAGAGTAGGAGAAGAGTGGATTAACTATGTACAAACATTTTTTAATGTGATGATTAGTTACATTCTGTGATTTTGAATGTATATATTTCAGATGATTTGAATGTATATGATGAGTTTGGATGAATTTTGGATGTATAGTCTTTTTTTAGATTGATTGTGCATGTATTCTGCAGGTATTATATGATTTTTGGGGTTTAATTCATTAGGGGGAAGCACTCTCTGGACAACGGCGTTGCGCCGACATATGTTTGGTGCCGCGGTGCCATGTCCCACAACGGATGTTTGGATCCGTTGTGGAATTCAGCGCCACGGCACTGGGTGACGTTGCCGGCGGAGCCGTGGAATAGTTGTGGGAAGATAGGCCGCGGCCTTGTGGAGTTAAACAGGGGCCACGGAAACGCTTTACGGCGTCTCAGCCCTGAGTCCCACAATGGATCCAACCATCTGTTATGGGACTCGGGGCCGCGGCGCCATAAAGGGTCGCCGCAGCGCTGTAAGTTAAAAAAATTAAAATTTACAATCGATAATTGATGGGTTGTTGAATATTCCACAACAAATAGACATTCGGTGTGGGAAGTATGAACATTCTACACCAGATGTCTAACGGTTGTGGGAAATTCTACAACCCTAAATTCCACAACCCGTAATAAGGGTTGTAAGAAAATTCCATACCCCTTATTAAGGGTCGTGGGTTCAAGTTTTTCTACTTGTGAGTCTTGGGAGACTGGTCTTTAGAGAGTGAGACTTCATGTCGAAAGGGGTTTTTGGCCGTTCTTGGAGTCTTGCGAAGCGAAGCAATCCCTTCTTGAGACTTCCTACAAGGTCCGGTTCTTTCAATCTCGAAAGATCAGAATCCCCAGAATGTACGCAGCTTTCCCTAGATCCTTCGTATCAAACTTCTTAGCTAACCAGATCTTAACCTCAGATAGTTTACCCACGTCATTACCAATGAGTAATATATCATCGTCATACAATACCAGAAACACAACTTTTCCCTCGTGTATCAACTTATAAGCACAAGGTTCATCTATTGACTGTTCAAAATCAAAGATTTTAACAGTTTCATCGAATCTAATATTCCATTATCTACATGCTTGCTTTAATCCATAAATGGCTTTAAGCAACTCACAAAACCTTGGTCTCTTGACCACCTTCTATGAAACCGTCCAGTTGAGCCATGAAAATGTGCTCGTCAATATTGTCATTCAAAAAGGTGATGGAATTTATTTAACAATTTAAACAATATTAATTATAATACACATCTTATGTGGCGGAAAATTATAATTAAATCTAATATATTAAAACTAATTTTAATATATTTAAACAAACTAAGGCATTAAAATTTATTTAGTGATTATAAACAATTTATAAAAATACATACTTGTTAAGGTGGGATTACGTCAAATCCCTCTTAACCTAAAACACATGTCGTTTCAGCTCTCAAACGACGAAATGGCTAGAAGCAAGCGGGGCCCGCAGTTGGCAACAGCAATGCGAGAAGAAAGATTTGCCTCCGCGAGGGGAGTTTAGCCCCGAGCGAGGAAGATAGATCTTTCGCGAGGAAGATCCTTCGCGAAGGGGGGGTCTTTCCTGCGAGGAGATACCCTCGATGAATCTCTCCTCATTCCACCCGCGAAGGGGGATTGCCTCAGAGTGGTGTCGTCGCTGGGAAAATGGCGGGAAAGCGGAAACGTGCTCGAGAAGACTTGGCGTCAGAGAGTCAGTCGAAAGAGCGGCAATCACGGGAATTAGTAGGTAAAGGTCAGGAAGAAATCACGGGACCGGACAGAGAGAGGCCGGGCCGAAAGAGGAAACCCTAATGGAGGGACAAACCCGAGAGAACCAGAGAGACCAAAGGAGGGGAATATAAATATCAATGTAAAAGCCACAGAGAGGGGATCAGATAGAAACCCTAGAAAGAGATATTAGTCATTACTGTTCATCATCGTCTGTATTTCTTTGACAAGCTTCCAAGCTAATAAACGAGAAAGACTGAGCTCCCATATACATAAAACTCAAGGATATTAACACGTAAGTAGACCCTCACATATTAACGATTGTTACTGATCCTTGTGACTGAAAGAGCCTCGGTGAAAACTGACCTCTATAGTTCGGCGCCCACCGTGGGGCTCTTGTCTTTTTCTATCTCACAGCCAGGAAGCTCACGAAGACCGAAGACATGGCAAACAACGATAGCAGCGCATGAGGGAGTCAAGAGGAGATGGCGGAGGCAGGAGTGCTCCGACAGCAGCTGGACGAAGCCTTGGCAACGGCGCAAGAGGCCAACAGGAGGGCCGAGGAGCAAGCCGAGCTGAACAGGGAACTCGCGGCCCGCTTGGATCAGTTCATGACCAATGGAGGGATGGGAGGATGGACGGCGCCCGGAGCCCCGGTCCACAGAAATCTCTTTCAGACCACCGTGCTCACGCCATCTACAGTAGAGGAAGAAGACCCCCCGGCGGCTGTAAATGCTCGTCCCGTCTTGACCCCCCTCATGGCAGACGAGGTAAGGAAGATGGTGAAGGAGCTATCCTCTGGAATCGAGTCCAGGAAGGGACAGGTCGCATCTAGGGTGCACCAGGCGACGAGCTCGGCACCGGAGATCGACCGGATGGTCAGGGAGGCGAGAGCCACTCCTTTCTCGTCCAAAATCCGGGCCGTGGAGCTGGGAGAACTTCCAAAGGTCAAAATCACCCCGTACAAAGGAACCTCAGACTCGAACACCCACGTGAAGTCATTCCGAATCGTGACGGAGTGTATCACCGGGGAGACGGAGAAGGTGGAGGCCATCCTCTGCCGCCTGTTCGTTGAGAGCCTGCAAGGACCGGCTAGCGATTGGTTCGCCAAACTACCTCGGAGTCCATCGACGACTCCGACGACCTCGTCGCAGCGTTCCTACGCCACTACTCGATGTACGTGCAGAGCGACGCGATGATAACCACGTTGTGGAACCTCGCCCAGGAAAAAGGGGAAACGCTCCGCCACTACATCAAAAGGTTCAAGGCTGTCATGGTCAGAATATCAAACCTGGATGGTTTGATCGCGATCTAGGCTTTGAAGAACGGCATGTTCTATACCTCCCCCATTCGACCGGAGTTGGCAAAGATGTGCCCCTCAACGATCGAGGACACCCTCCACCGGGCCTCGATTTTCATGGAGATCGAGGAGGAGGAGGCAGCGCTGAGGAAGATCTACGAGGGAGGCGGAAGAGGGAAGCACCCTGAGAGGAGGAAACACCGGGACGAGGCCGAGGCCCGGGCAATGACAGCGCGTAGGGACAGCTGGGGAGCGCTCGGAAAGCGAAGAGGTCGTGAGGCCCCAAGAAAAGGGGTCTATCAAGTAGAAGAAAGCAGAGACCCCGCTGAAGGGGGTCAGCCGCGAGGAGATATCTCGGGCGAGGCGAGAGGAGGCCAGCGAGGAGGTTTCGTATCGTCCCGAGGAGGATTCTCTGGCGGGCAAGGAGGCCACGTCGAGGGAGGAAGAGGACCCTCGGGAGGGCGAGGAGGTTTCGAGAGGAAACCTTGGCCGAAAGACGCGAGCAAGTTTTGCGATTTCCACAACATGAGTGGTCACGCCACCGAGGAGTGTGCCATGTTGAATCGCGAACTCCAGAGGAGGTATGCGCAGGGAGAGCTGCGGGACTTGGCCCCGAGCCACCGCGAGCCGTGGAGGAATGATAATCGAACGTGGCGAAGGCCGCAAGGTGCTCAGGCGCGAGGCGCCAAAAGCGCTCTTGAAGGAGCGAGGAGGGACCCGACCGCGGGAAGGCAGTTGGCCGATCGGGTCGCAGAAGATAGACCGGCGACGAGAGCCAGGATTGAGGTGATCATGGGCGGGTCGCAATTGTGCGGCGATTCCATAAATAGCATTAAGGCTTTCCAGCGTCGGAGGAAAGAGCACAACCGCGGGGATCCAATGGCGACCGGCTCCCAGGAGAAGATTGAGTTCATCGAAACCGGGGAATGTGCGGAGATGCACGACGACGCCCTGGTCCTCGTGCTCGAGATCGGCAACGCCGATGTGTGTCGGGTCCTCAATGATAACGGAAGCGCCGTCGATGTCATTTTCTATGACTGCCTCGAGAAGATGAAGATCGAGGGCCTGGAGATCGGGGGACGGCGGCGGAAGGTCTCGGGTTTCAACGGGGACGTGGCTATCTCCCTGGGCACAGTCCACCCCGGTCCGTGCAAAAGGAGTGCAGAGGATGGTCGAGTTCATGGTCCTGGACGTGCCTTCGCACTTCAACGTGATCATGAGGAGACCCTGGATCCATTCGATGAGGGCTGTACCCTCCACCTACCACCAGTGCATCAAGTTTCCTGGAGAAGCCGGGACGATAGAAGAAATACGGGGCGACAGGGACGCTTACCGCGTCTGCTACATGATGCACCACCAACAAGTGCATGGGGAGAAGACGCCGGCAGAAGTAAGCGAGGAGGAGGCTGCCGATTTATAGTAGCTAGCCTCTCCCCTCCCAAGCAAGGCAAGCGAGGTACCGGGGAACGGCTCGCAGGGACACGAGAGGAGGAGTCCAGCGACCCCGCTCCTCTAGTCATCGACGACGGAGACGCTCGAGGAGCGAGCGGCTGATAGGGGGCAACCAGGACCGCAGGTCGAAGCGGTCGAGCAAGTCTGCATCGACGAGTCCGACCCAACTAGGACGACCAGCATAGGGGCGGAGCTCGACCCCGAAGTCAGGGACAGATTGATAGGCTTTTTGAAGGAGAATCGGAAGAGCTTCGCATGGACCCACGAAGACATGCCAGGGGTGGACCCGTCCGTGATCGCCCGCCGTCTCAACACCGACCCGAGCCACCGTCCCGTCATCCAGAAGAGGAGGAAGATGGCGCCGGACAGGAATAAGGTAATCAACGAGGAGGTCGATAAACTACTCTCTATGGGCACCATCAGGGAGGTGAAATACCCCGAGTGGTTGGCTAACACGGTCGTCGTCAAGAAGAAGAATGGGAAGTGGCGGGTTGTGTGGACTTCACCGACCTCAACAAGGCCTGCCCGAAGGATAGTTTCCCCATGCTGCATATCGACCGCCTCGTCGAGGCCACCCAGGGGTACGAGCTCCTCAGCTTCATGGACGCATACTCGGGATACCATCAGATAAGGATGCATCCAGACGACGAAGAGACGACCGCCTTCATCAGCGAGCGGGGGACTTATTGCTACAAGGTGATGTCATTCGGTTTGAAGAACGCCGGTGCGACCTACCAAAGGCTGGTGACCAAGATGTTCCACGAGCAGATTGGAAGGAGCATGGAGGTGTATATTGATGACATGGTCATCAAGACGATGAAGGCGGAAAGGCACATCGAACACCTGGCGGAGTGCTTCGAGATCTTGAACCGGCATCAGATGAGGCTGATCTCTCCAAGTGCACCTTCGGCATCTCCTCCGGGAAATTCCTGGGTCACATGGTTACCCGGCGAGGAATCGAGGTGGACCCCGAGCAGATAGAGGCGATCAAGAGTATGGCATCTCCACGTAATCGGCGAGAAGTACAGAGGCTGACAGGGAGAATCGCCGCCCTGGGCCGCTTCATCTCGAGGAAGGCCGACAGAACACTCGTCTTCTATGAGTTGCTAAAGAAGAACAAGAAGTTCGAGTGGACCGACAAATGCGAGGAAGCTTTCCAAGCTCTGAAGGCGTATCTCTCGACGCCCCCGGTGATGACGAAGCCGATCCCGGAAGAGACCCTATACCTGTACGTCGCCGTCTCAGACCAGGCAATCAGCCAGGTACTCGTACGAGAAGAAGAGGGAGAACAGAAGCCGGTGGCCTACATCAGTCGGAAGCTCGTCGATGCGGAGACAAGGTATCCACTGGTGGAAAAGCTAGCCTTGGCAGTCTACGACGCCTCGGAGAGACTAAGGTTCCACTTCCAGGGGCATCTCGTCGTCGTTATGACCGACAGACCGTTGCGCCATCATCCATAGTCCAAACCAGTCGGGGTGGATCACGAAGTGGTCGATCAAGCTCGGAGCATACGACATCGAGTACAGACTCCGGACGAGTCTCAAATCTCAAGTCCTCGCGGATTTCCTGATCGAGCTTCCGAGGGAACCCCTCGACTTGAGCGATGAAGATGGGACTTGGAAGCTACACGTGGACGGATCTTCCATCGCGCAAGGAGCAGGCGCTAGAGTCAGACTCACCTCGCCCATGGGAGAAGTCATCGAGAAGGCGTGCCGCCTAGCCTATTGGGCTACAAACAACGAGGCCGAGTACGAGGCCCTCCTCTTAGGCTTGAATTCCGCCCTCGCAATCGGCGTGAAGAACGTCAGCGTCTTTTCAGACTCCCAACTAGTCGTCAAGCAAGTCAGCGGCGAGTATGAGAGAAACGACGAGAGGATGGAGGCCTACGCGGCACTCGTGGATTCACTCTCCATGAAGTTTGACTACTTCAGCCTGACACAGGTGACGCGAGGAGACAACACCCACGCCGATGCGTTAGCAGGATTGGGCTCGACGACGGGAGTGGGCGAGCTCCGATCCATTACGGTAAAAACAATCGAGAGGTCAAGTATAAGAAGGGAAGAGGGCCCAGCGAAGAAGAAACCTCGAGGTGGAGGCGAGGAGCAAGACGAGTCTCCCGAAGAGCTCAGCATCCACGACCTCGTGAACGGAGAGCCGGAAGATGACGAGCAAGGAGTGGTGGAGGACGACGATGAGGAGGACTGGTGGACGCCCATCAAGAAATATATCCAGGAGGGAATCGTGCCGGATGATCGCCAGGAGGCGAGGAAAATCAAGGCCAAGAGTGCGAGGTACGCCATCATCAGGCAGAAACTCTACTTGAAAAGCTTCACCGGACCCTACCTGAGGTGCCTCGGCAAGAAAGAGGCCGACTACGTGATGGGAGAAATCCACAGCGGGGAGTGCGGGAACCATGCCGGGGGAAGGTCCCTGCTGAGGAAGGCCAAGCGCCAAGGCTTCTTTTGGAACACGATGGTGGCAGATTGCGCCAATCATGCCAAGAGATGCGAGAAGTGCCAGCGACACGCTCCAGCTATAAATTGCCCAGCCGAGGAGCTGTCCTCGGTGACTGTCCCGTATCCTTTCATGAAGTGGTCTATGGACATCGTCGGCCCGATGCCCATAAGCACGCAGCAGAGGAGGTTCATGTTGGTAGTCACGGATTTCTTCACCAAGTGGGCGGAAGCGGAAGCATACGCCAACATCAAGGACTCCGACGTGGAGGGCTTCGTGTGGAAGAATATCTTCACGCGCTTTGGACTGCCGAGGGAGATCATCGCTGACAACGGTTTGTAGTTCATCTCGAAGAGGTTCAGGAATTTTTGTGCGCAGTGGGGTGTGAAGCTGCACACATCGACACCAAGATACCCCCAGGGCAACGGGAACGCCGAGGCGGTCAATCGGACGATCACCGACAACATCAAGAAGAAGCTCGACGCCAAGAAGGGACTCTAGGCCGATGAGCTCCCTGGCGTCCTCTGGGCCTACCGAACAACTCCGCACTCGGCCACCGGTCAAACTCCGTTCTCTTTGTCGTATGGTGTAGAAGCGGTCATACCAGAAGAGATGGGAATTCCGAGTCTTCGCCGATTGCTGGCCCCAGGGAACGAAGAATCTAACGGACAAGGCTTGCTCGACCAGCTCGATCACGTAGATGAACGACGCTAACAGGCAAGTGTCAACGTCGCTAACTACCAGAACGTCGTCGCTCGCTACTACAACAAGCAGGTGCGCCCTAGAAGTTTTCGGGTCGGCAAAATGGTTCTTCGACGAGTCTTCCAAAACACAGCCGAGGCCAACGTCGGGAAGCTGGGGCAGAGTTGGGAAGGCCATACATGGTCACTGGCATCGTCCGACCAGGGGTTTACGAGCTTGAGAACACAGAAGGCGCCAAGGTGATGGGGAGCTGGAATGTGAAGCACCTGAAGATATTCTACTGAAGGAGAGACCATCTTCTGCTTCCCTGGCCTTACCTTAAAACTCTGTAAGAATTCTCACAAATCTGTCAAGTTTCTTTTAAGGGGACCCCGACCTTTTTATTCGGGAACACTGTTATGGCTTCGACAAATCATATATATACACGATTCGAAGGGTTTGGAACATACGACCAGAAAATAAAAGAGGCGAGAGTGCCCAAAAGTTACTTAAGGCATACATCGCCAATTAAAGCCTCCCAGTGAGCAAATAAAGCCTCCCAGTGAGCAAATAAAGCCTCCCAGCGAGCAAACAAAGCCTCCGAGCGAGCAATTAAAAGACTCCACAGCGAGCATAAAAGAGGCGAGAGTGCCCAAAATAAAGAGGCGAGAGTGCCCAAAAGTTACTTAAGGCATACATCGCCAATTAAAGCCTCCCAGTGAGCAAATAAAGCCTCCCAGTGAGCAAATAAAGCCTCCCAACGAGCAAATAAAGCCTCCCAACGAGCAAATAAAGCCTCCCAGCGAGCAATTAAAAGACTCCACAGCGAGCATAAAAGAGGCGAGAGTGCCCAAAATAAAAGAGGCGAGAGTGCCCAAAATAAAGAGGCGAGAGAGCCCGAAAGTTACCTAAGGCATACATCGCCGATGAAAGTCTCATAGCGAGCACAATCAAAGGCTCCCAAGCGAGCAAAACATATAAAAAATGTTTTAACAGGAACAGCTAAAGGCCCCCCCAGGAGGGAAGAGAGGAACGGGAACACCCCACCACGTCTATACAGCCCATGTAAGTATCTGTATTTTACCGAAAATGTCATTCTATTGACTCCATCCAAAATGTAGAACTATCAAACACGACCTCCAGCCAACAGATTAAGAAGTAGTCATGAAATATCAACAAGCAAGCGAAGGAGGAAAAGAGATTATTATTACAGACAAGAAGTTTGTATCCTTTGATCCGTGAAAGAAAATGGTTGTATAAGAAAGAGTCTACACTTCTGGAGACGCGAGCTGATCGCCCTCTGCCGGGGCGAGATCACACGGCGAAAGAGGAGGGGACTCGGGGTCGGCTTCGGCTGCCCTCTCGAACTCGTCAGCCTGCGCCTGCTTCTCTTCCTCGAGCTGTCGCCACTCCGGAAGCTGGCATCGGAGCAACTCGGCCGAGGCCCCATCGGGAAGAGCTTTGATCATCGCAATGTTGGCCTGGTGCGACGCGGCGAGGCGATGGGAGTCGATTGCCGAGTCTAAGGCTTGAATTCTAGCCGATGCTTTGTCGAGCTTTGCACGTGCTCTTTCGAAGAGGCGCAACCGGGCATTCCGCTCTTCCACCGACAAGGCTCGGGCCGCCGCGAGGTCACCACGGAACCCTTTCACAACGGACTTGGCCACCGCCGGCAACGACACCCTTTCCGAGCCAGCTGTCCCCAGGATCTCGCACACCTGGGCGAAATGCTCGTCGTTCTCCTTCAACACACCCACCGTATCCAGGTGTCTCATCTTCTCGTCGGCCAAAGTCTCCTCGCGAGCAGCCAAGCTCGCACCGAGATCCGTCTTGACTTTGAGTTCAGCGAGCTGAACTTGGAAGGCCTTCTTCCGGGCAGCCTCATCCGCCAACTCGGACTCGAGCTGCTCAATTCGCTCGCGGTTCTGACGGTCCCGGGCCATAGACACGTTGAGCTGCTTGCTGACCTCTTGGGATTTATGCTTCTCACCCACCGACTCCTCCGCGGCCAACATTCGCTGATCGCGCTCGAGGAGGATCAAATCATTCAGGTAGGCAACGCTCTGAAACAGATGTCCCGTGGCGTGGAGGTACTGCTCGTACTGGCTGAGGACCAAAGCGGGCCTGGGCGCCCCAGGCGCACGACGCGTTAGTCTCTGGCACATAAACACAAAGTACGTTTCCCAAGCCTCGTCGGGAGCATCCGCAGCAGGAGCGCAGGGCGTACCATCAATAAACCGAAGAGGAGACAAGTACGTCCCTCCTTCGGAAGGCGAGGAAAGCTCGTCGGCAGGAGCAGCCTCCGACGGCGCGGGAGAATCCGCAACGGCCAGGTCCTCGGGCGCGAGGACTCTTTCCTCCGCCCCCTGCACGGCCTGCCCCACGACAGTCGAGGTCCCGCCGCGGGCGGCATCTGGCAACACCGGAGGATCCGCGGCCGCCGGCGCCTCGGTCTCGAGGGCACTCCCCTCCGACGCCTACACAGCCGAGTCCAGGGGATCCGAGACCCTGGCGGGAGCGTCTCCCTCCTTAGGCAGCGTCACCCCCACGTCTCCGGACTCCTCCAAGCGACCACGAGGCCGTGGGGAACCTGCGGCGACGGCCGCAATACCTGCCCCGACTGCCGCGGCCGCGATCTCGGAAGTGTCAACGGCAACCTTCACTGCGATGGCCGGCCTCTTTCGCGAGCGCGAGGAAGAACGTCCGCCCCCGACGGCCCCTTTAACAGGGAGCCCACCCTCATCCTTGGGAGGAGGAGGTGGAGGACCGCGATTCCCCGTCGGAACGACCTCCGCCTCGCAAGAAGGGTCACTAGCGGACGGAGCAGCTGAAGTCTGTTTTGGGGCAGGACCCTTCGGAATCGGCGTCGGCACCTGACCCAAGGAAACACCCTCCCGAGGATCCGACGCCTCCCACATTCCGCCAGACGGAGGAGATACCCTAACCCTCTTAGGGGAGCGGTTACCCGTCTCGCGAGAAGGATCGGCAACGGACGGAGCGGCCGAAGTCTGTTCAGGGGCAGGACCCTTCGGAATCAGCGGCGGCACCCGGCTCAAGGAAGCACCTCCCCGAGGGCTCGACGCCTCCTGAGCTCCGTCAGACGGAAGGGATACCCTAGCCCTCTTAGGGGAACGGTTGCCCCCGGGCCCATCGGAAACACGCCCGCCGATACCCTTTGGTTTAAGGGGAACACCGGAAAAGCCCCCATCGCCGCGAGGCCTCTTCGGGGGGAACCCATCCGAGGAAGCGTTCCCTCTCCGCGACAGACCACTCCCGTCGACGGCTGGGACTCCTCGGGACACCTTCTTTTTTCTCTGGTCTTGAGTCCCACCTCGAGCGGCCCGCCTGACTGGGATCCCCTCGCCGGATTCGCCTCGCCTGACTGGAATCCCCTCGCCGGATTAGCCTCGCCGGACTGGAGTCGCCGGATTGGCACTGGAAGGCCAAAACTCGCCGGAATGGCATTGGAAGGCCAAAACTCGCCGGAATGGCACTGGAAGGCCAAAACTCGCCGGATTGAAACTTAAAATTGATTTTTGGCTTTCTAAATTTTTTTAAAAACAATTTTAAAGTATTAGAATAGCACAATATAAATCAAACACCAGGAGTGGGAAATTAACAATAATACAAGAGGAATTATTTAGATTGAAATGGTGGGCTTTCATGAACAATTGGGAATTTTTGAAGAAGAATAGAAAACACTTTTCTCTCTTGTTCTTTCTTGGGATTTCGGCCGAGTGTCTCTAGGGGGGGGGGAGAGAGAGAGAGAGAGAGAGAGAGAGAGAGAGAGAGAGAGAGATGGAGAGAGAGAGAGAGAGAGAGAGAGAGAGAGAGAGAGAGAGAGCGAGAGAGAGAGAGAGAGAGAGAGAGAGAGGCTGCCGAAAGTTTCCTAGGGTTAGGGTTAAGTGATTAGGGTTTCATTAAGCTTTATTTATACAGTTATAAATGGGCTTAAACTGGGTCAAACCCATGACCCTACACTTAAAGACTCCGGCCAACTCCCTCTCTCATACTCGTCCAAAAATCTTTCATTTTTATCCCAAATATATTTGATTTATTTACTAAAATTAATTTAGAACACTCATTATATTTAATGACACATCATTAAATTATTTTATAGTTATCGAATAACTACGAAATGAGAAATAATTTATTTTCTTCCTTTATCGAATCAAATCATTCAAGTGTATTATTATCAACATAATCATACTCTATGATTCAATAACCAAAATAAATAACTAATGATTTATTGAGTTATAAGAAAATAACTTTCTCAGTATAAATCACAATTTATACTTAATGAGTAAATCAATAATTCCAGTTCTTTTGATCTTTTCCAAGTGTCTATCATTGAGACCTCATGGACCCACATGAACGAAACCTTAGAATAAAGATCGGACACAAAGTTCACAAACATTTTCCGTCTTTTAATTCTTAATATTGGTCGATTCCACTAAAGGACCAATATGGACAATCTCTCTGTTCATATGCGCATATTTTATGTTTGATGTGATAAAACCATTTCTCACACGATCCACGGAATATATTACGATATTAACCTTCATGTGTATCAGTAATTAAGAGGAATGTAAGATTACTGTTTTACCCCTTTAGTTATTATTTCACTAACTCCTTTGTTATTTGTGAATGAGAAAAACATAAAGTGAGATGTCTTTACATGTCACATGTTTTAATTAAAGAATGAACTCATTCAATGAATACCTGGCCATGTTTATTCATTAACACTCTCATAATAAAGCATAGTGTGATACTAATGCATTTGCATTCTTATTACATGAATTCCATATCTGTGAATCATGTAACCCAACATCACATCCTTGTGACACCAATAGTCGGGTCAAATGCAACTAAAACTTAGTCATTGCCCATTGACGAATCAAATGTCACAAAGTGTAATTTCAATTACATATTTACTTAAGGATTAAGGTAAGTATCATAATACTCCTTTAGTTGTGAATTTGAAGCTTCGAGTGTGTAAACAGTTTTGTCTCGAGCTTCTAAGTGTCACAGGTCTTGTTCAATATCTTCTATAAGATACGAAGCATGAATCATAGAGTCACAACTCTCTATATCACAAGATGAGATATCATGATTCATCCAAACAATCATTTCTTAGACTCGATTGCTCTATCGATCTTTAGATTGCGAACAAATATTTCAAACTGGTCACAAGGGGTTATCTTGTCAAGTTTGTACTTAACACCCTTTTCGTTGATGACAGTTTCATAGCATAGCTTAAACATAACTAAACACAATCTTCAAAAGAATGAACATTTATTAATATCAATGTTTCAGCAAAAATTAAATACATAAAGTATTTCAATGTCTAAAATCTCCTTTGTGGGCACCAATCCCAACAAAAGGCAGTCTTGACATCAATTTTCCAGATCTCGTAATCGAGAGCAGCATCTATGGATAGAAGTATGCGGATGGATTTAAGCATTGCGACAGGCGAGAAGGTTTCTTTATAATCGATACTTTCCTTTTGGATGTAACCCTTAGCCACTAGTCGCACTTTGAACGTCTTAACGTTCCCATCCGGACCCATTTTCTTCTTATAAATCCACTAACACCCTACAGGTTTAACCCATTCAGGTAGGTCTACAAGTTTCAAACTTTGTTGAAATACGTCGAATGCATCTCAACTTTCATGGCGTCAAGCCAAAGGTTTGAGTCAAAACGAGCCATTGCTTGGTTGTAGGAAACAGGGTCATCCATGTCATAGATGGCTACGAGAGTACCGCCATAAGACATGTACCTGTCAGGCTTTTCAGAAACCCTCCCACTACGTCAAAGTACTACTTGACGAGGTTCTGAATTTTTAGGTTGCATTTTAGTTGGGGTAAGAACAGTTCTTACACATGAGTTAGAAGCATCCTCACCCAACTTTTTTTCAAGCATAATTTTACTTTTAGGTTTCGTATTCTTCATAAAGTCCTCCTCAAGGAAACGAGCATTAGTGCTGACAAACGTTTTGTCGTTCTCGGGACTATAGGATATGAAATCTTTGGTTTCCTTTGGATATCCAACAAACACACATAATTCTGACCTACTACCGAACTTGCTAATCTTGTGCCTAAGCACATGTGCAGGGAACCCCAAATTTTGATGTGGCTTAAACTAACTTTATGTCCAATCCATCGTTCATAAGGAGTACCAATGACCGTTTTAGACGAAACTTGGTTCAGAATGTATGCTGCAGTTTCGAGGGAATTTCCCCAAAAGTTATAAGGGAATGATGAGTAACTCATCATTGATCTAACCATCTTCGTCAAAGTTCGATTCCTTCTCCCTGACACTCTGTTTCGTTTAGGTGTGCCAGGTGCCGTAAGCTGAGAAGCAATACCTTCTTCTTTAAGAAAGTCATCAAACTCTTCAGACAAGTACTCACCACCTCAATCGGATCGAAGGGTTTTGATCTGTTTTCCAGTTTCCTTTTCCACTAAAGCATGAAAACCTTTAAATCCATTAAAGGTCTCGGGTTTGTGTTTGAGCAAATAGACAAATCCATATCTTGAATAATCATCGGTAAAGGTAACAAAGTATTTGTATCCTCCTTGTGCTTGAATTTTGAGCGAACCACATACATCAGAATGTATTAGTTCCAGCAACACAATGGCTCTTCGTTCATAAGTGAGCCTATTGTAGAGGCTTTGAGTAGACCATCCCTCACAAGTCTCTTAATCCTTTCTAGACTAATATGACCAAGTTTCAAGTGCCAAAGATCTGTTGATTTTATTAGATCAGAGGAATCATTAGTTTTTTCCTCTTTGGTTCCCTCACTAGATCATTGTCTATTTCATTGTCTAACAACATAGGTTGTGTAGGATAAAGATAGTATAAACAATTCTTTATACAAGCATCAGTGACAAATGAATTGGAAAAAGAAATTCAAATTCCATTATCAATAAAATTTAAAATAATAATTCTGCTCAACAATTTGAGCTACATATATTAAGTTTTTCCCAAAGTAAAGAACAAAATACATATTATTCAAATTTTTAGTTTTTTCTTCAAAAGAAAATGTCACGTATCCCATAGAATTAACAGACACCAAGCTCTCATCACCCCACTTGAAACAGAAGTCGCCATCGTCTAAGCTTTTGCTTTTCCTGAACCCACTCAAGGAACAACAAATTTGGTCAGTAGCAGTGGAGTCAAGAATCCACAATGATATATTATCAGCTACTAAACAAGCTTCAGTAATCAGTACAATACATTTCCCTTTAGTCTTGAGGTAGGCAGAACAGTTTATATGCCACAACCCTTCAACGGTGTGAATCCCATTCATTAGCTCGGTACCCTAGCTTATTGATGGAGTTGTTCAGGTTGAAAGTATCGAAATATTCAGGGAGAATTTTCAAGATCATATCTATGTTGTTTTCTCCATCAACCTCAGATCCAAGGATTTCCATGTTATTGAGATAACTTATGATCAGCATCATGTGTTCTCTAACCGAAGTCTTAGCTTTCATATGACAGTTCACAAACTGTCAAACCGCTTGTTATCTAGCGTGATGCCCTTTCCCTCCAAACATCTCATGGAGATTGAAGAGCATGTTATCGGTCGAATCAATATCACGATGTTTTTGTTGCAACGCATTGTTCATCGATGCTAAAATATAGCACCTCGCAATCTCATCAGATCGGATTCAGGTAACTAGGGCGTCCTTGTCCTCTTGAGTCGAATCATTATTTGTTTCAGGAAGAAATGAGGTGGTGAGTACCCATTTATGCTTGTCCATAGTAAGGACAATGTCTAGGTTACGTTTCTTAGTTTTTTGTTCCAGTTTATTCAAGGAAAGGATGACTGAGATAGTGTTTAGAGACATGTTGCTGATTGTGGAAGCAATTTATTATTAGTCTTTTGTTTCGGATTTTAAGTTTCAGTTTAGAAAGGAAAAAATTCAAAGGTGTTATGAACAAAAATGACACTTTACTCATTCCAGGGAAGGCCGCAAATAGTCGCATTTCATAAGTAAATGAAACATTATTAATGCATAGTCATGATGTCAATACATCAATACTTTGACTAGCCACCATATAAAGAAGTTTGATCATGCAAATATTTTCTCAGGACCTCGAGGAAGGATTATTAGGGATTGAGTCTAAGTGTGTAACCACCACTTAGTTCAAGAAGATCTACTTTGGAAACAATCCGCCAAGGGGAGGCCTTGTCACATCGTTTCACTTTTGAACGTATCTCTACAAGCAATGTTAAAAGCAATGCGTCTTTACGTACTCTCATTAAAGAGAGGGTCGCGAGGGTGACTCTTAGTCTGGCGACATATGCACTTAGCATTAGGGTTGGGGATCATGGGCGACAACCTCCCACTTAGTTTTTGGAATAGGCACATAATCTCTTATACGTTTGGAAACATGTTTCCATGAGTTATGAGAGAAAAAGTGGATCACTAGAAAAAAGAACCCTAAAATCGATATTTGTGAGGGGAGAGCAGTGTTAATGCACTATGGCACAAGGAACATACTCGGATAAGTGTGTGAGATTCATAAATCTCACTTTTGCACTTGAAGGTTTTTGAGATTCAAAATCTCCTAAAACTAATTTCTTCATCTTCATGACATTTTCCTTTAAGGCATCTTCATGGTGGTTGAGTCCGTGAATGTCGATAAGTCACTGCTGCATCAAGAAGATAAGAAGAAGCTAGGACTCGCAAATCCGGATTCAAAATCATGGACTCGCGTACTGTCGTAGACCTCGGACTTAAAGGTCATGAATGACACATCTGATATCCGATTAAGCTGAAACCAATTACATTAGATGGCTAACTTCTGTATCTTTAATGTGGTTCAATAACCACTAATTTTCAAGTTCCGAGCAAAGAGTTATGCCCGTTTTACTGAGCCATAACAATTTGTCCAGAAATTAATAAACAATTAAAAATACGTCGGATCTAGGCGTATTGAGAAAATAGGTTTGTTGAAACATTTTATTTATATGTTTTTATTTCAATTTTGTGTTATATTAAAATATTAATAATTTACATAAAATAAAACAAATAACATACTATACAACATTCAATAACAAATTTAAACTAGAAGTGCTATAAACTAGTTAAAAACTGTTTTTAATGTGTTTATCTAGCATATTTAAAAAGTGAAAAATTAACACAAATTTCATTTTAAAGGTCGTACCAAAAAAATAAAATTGTTCAAGATCTTCTCTTAGCAAAACCATTATTTAAGTAAATTTTTAAAACAATTTTCGTATAATGATTTTTAAATAACATGTACATGCTTATACTTTGACCGATGCGCTGATACCATTTGTTGGAATAGGTCCAGGATTAGGAAAAAAAGTTATCATTAACACATTATTGGCGGAATATAAAAATTTCTTTACTAGTAAAACAATTTTACTAACCTAGGCAAAGTGCATGAACATGTATATATTTAAAAACATTATTTAAATACTTGAATAGTAACATTTATCTTTTTGCTTGATCCTGGTATCCCTTCTTGGATGAAGATCATTCTCCTTTTCTCACTGCTTTTCGTCATTGCAGTCTCGAGCAACCACGAAACTTTCTACCACTAGAATCTTCGAGCGTTTGAAGAGTTTAGTGAGTGGGCACTATTAAATAATTTGTACTAAGAACAATTCTTGGATCATAAGCTAATTATCTAGATCAAGTGAGGATCTAGGTGTCAAAATAAAATAGTATTTGAGAGAGAGAGAGGGAGAGAAGTGGTCGGCTAGGAGAGAGAGAAAACCCAAAAAAACCTATTTTCACATCTCTATGAGAGGCTCTATTATAGGAGAAGGAAATACAAGAAAGGGTAATTATCCTTTCTTATTGTGTGCGCATAAAACAATATCTGATTTCCTCCTCCCTTTCTCTTCCACATATTTACTTCCTAATTTGTTCATAACAAATTACGGAACAGCCCTCGCATTATTGTCCATACAATTACATGTCACAAAATTTAATTCACTAAGCATGAAAACCAATTTTCAGCCGTCCTAGGACGAAAATACTCTTTCGACCATTTTTGGAAAATACGTCCAGTTCAAATTGAACTTATTTTGACTTATCTTCTAGTTTAACAAACTCTACTCTCATGACTTGTGATAGTAACCTCATGGACCCAAATGAACAAATCTTTAACTAGGACTATTGGATTCAAAGTTCACAAACTTTTCCAAGTCTAGTTTAATGTAATCTGAAATGTCTCAGTACAATCGAATATATTTTCTACTAAAAAATCTACTTATTTGTGATGAGCGGATCCACTGAATATTAACGAATGATTATCCTTTATGAATATTATCAACTGGATAAGATTTATAAATTTACCATTTAACCCTTCTAGTTGTTATTTCCTCAACTACTTTGTTACTTGTAAATATGTTAGAAACAATGTATTGACGATGAGATAACAAATCACATTTTTTCATCCAAATAAAGTCGCTACTTAATTTTGGATACCGCACGGTTCATTTATTTACAATCCAAGTAATAAAGCATGAAGTGATATACATTGCGTTTCAGCAATCTTGTACATGAATTCCATATCTATTACAACTTCCCCAAAATATACTAATGTCAACTTCACAATCCAATACATCACCAATAGAGCGCATCTAGTTCACAAACTTGGATCTTGAGTATAGCTTTCTCAAATGAATATATTGAAGTCATTGAATGACATGTCTCATTTCAGGATTAAGGTAAGCACGCTGCAATTCATTCATAGTGACCTTGAGACAGAAGAGGTTAAATGGTTTGTTATTACATTGTCACTAAAGGTGCACTAGTCAATTCAGTATCTTCGGAATATACACTGGAAGAACTATAGAGTTCCTAACTCTCTATACCTCGTAACCAGATATCATAGATTCTTCCAACAATCATATTAAGATCAATAGTCCGTTGATCTTTAGATTGTGAATATTTCGTTTTAACCAAACCATGAAGAATTTGTTCACGCAAATCTACATTTGTCTCTTCATACATTGTTAGGTTTGATTTTAAGGAATATAAGATCATTGAATATCATAAATCTTCAAACAAACGAAAAAGGAATGAATGAACGTTTGAACTTTTATTAATTTAATCAGCAAATTACAATAAGGACTCATGAGAGATTTATATTACATCGATATGTAAATAAATAATATTCTTGTGGACATCTTTCCCAAAAGGTTGTACACTTAAACTTATTGTTTAAAGTAATCTTCCCATAGAGGCTATGCGTTAAAACTAAGTGACCAAAGTTTATTGTAATTAGTAAGAGCTAGAAGTTGTGACTTCTTTGATGGTTTGAACTAAGTACTGATGTGTCACAACTATAAAAGGCGATTAATGGCGGTTTCCCATAGGAAAAGTAATTGATAATTTTTGTTCATAGTATTATGAATTATTTATCGCTTTGCTCGCCATATTAGGATTGTTCATGAATGTAATTTGAATTTGTAGCACATACTAAATTTATTTATTTTTATGTAAATTCAGCAAAATGTCTTTTAATCCACTTCAAACAATTTTGAGTTTGAATAAAGTCGAGGGTGAGAATTATGTCAACTGGAAATGTAACTTCGACATCGTGCTGACGATGGAGAAGTACAAGTACGTTCTTACAACCCCATGTCCTCCAGCTTTGAGTAGTGACTCGAGAAAAGAGGACAAGTACCCCTATGATGTGTGGATGAGGTCTGACGAGATTGCTATATGCTATATCTTAGCGTCTATGAGCAATGCGTTGCAACAATCTCATCAGGAAAATCCCATAACATATGAGATGGTGTACAATCTTCATGACATGTTTTGTTGTCATGGGCGTCGGGCGAGGCAGCAACCTATCCGCAGTTTCATGAACTGCAGGATGAAGATGGGAACTTTAGTTCGGGAACACGTGCTATTGTTCATGGGTCACCTGAACAACATGGTTATTCTCGGATCCGATATTGATTGAGTCACCAAGATCGACATGATCTTAGAGACTCTGACGGACTCCTTCGATAGCTTATGTCTTACCTACTCCACGAACAAGCTCGATTATTCTGTAACCGAACTCATGAAGGAGTTGTAGACTACCAAGGGACTTCTTCCGAAGAAGAAGGAGATGAACGATGAAGTAAATGTTGCTGACCATAGGGCTTCCACCTCTGGTTCTAGGAAGGTGAATAGATATCTTAAAAACGCTAACCAAACGAGTCTCGTTACTCAAGCATGTTACATCACAAATAAGGAATCATCCTGGATATTAGATTGCGGGACTTCTAATCATATCGTGTGTAACTTGAATGGTTTCGGGCAAATGAAACGCTTAGATAATGGAGTTCACGTTCAAATATGGAAATGGAACGAATGTCGAAGCGAGATCAGTCGAGGCCTTGAAGCTTAAATTTAGGAACAAAACTTTATTATTGAATAATGTTTATTATTTTCCAGAATTTAATAAAAACCTAGTTTCTTTTGGATGTTTAGAAGAAAAGTTCTTCAAGTTTAAAATCAATAATGATGTAGAAATTTTTCTTGATGATTCGTTTATTACTACACCTCATCATGTGGATTCAATTTATTATTTGTATCCAAATGAGCCGAGAATCTTGGACACCGAAGTGAATGATGATTCACTCAGGAAGCGTAAGACGTTTCATAGTGATGAAACTGACGATACATATCTATTGCACTTACGTCTTGGACATATTGGCCTAGATAGGATCAAGAGATTGACAAAGGATGGTCCTTTGAAATCTCTAAGCGTGGGATCCATGCCCATGTGTGAATCCTATCTTGACAGCAAGATGACCAAGAGACCTTTCTCTTTGAAGGGTCTAAGAGCCACGCAGGTTTATGAATTCATACATAGTGATGTATGTGGGCCAATTAAGATCCAGGCAAGAGGAGGCTACGAATACTTCGTAACCTTCACTGATGACTACTCTAGATTTTTTCACGTTTTCCTAATGCGACACAAATCCAATATCTTTAGAATGTTCAAAAAGTATCGGGCTTTGGTTGAGAAGCAAACCGGAGAAATAGATCAAAACCCTTCGATCAGATCGAGGGGAAGAGTACTTGTCTGGAGAGTTCAAAGATCTTCTTAGAGAAGAAGGTATTCATTCTCAGATTACAGCACCTAGCACTCCACAGCAATACGGCGTGTCAGAGAGAAGGAAACGAACTCTGCTAGATATGGTGAGGTCGATGATGAGTTACTCATCCCTTCTTGATTCTTTCTAGGGATATTCCTTAGAAACGACAGCATTTATTCTGTACGAGGTTCCGTCGAAGACAGTTCCAGGTACTCCCTATTAGAGATGGAGTGGTAGAAAATTTGTTTTACACCACATTTGAATCTGGGGTTGTCCAGCATATGTGCTGAGAGAAAAGACTAGAAAGTTGGCTAGTTGTTCAGAATTATGCCTTTTCATGGGATATCCATAGGAGATGAAAGGGTACACCTTCTATAGTCCTGCTGACAAGAACACGTTCGTTAGCACGAACGCTAGGTTTCTTGAAGAGGACTATATGAAGAATTCTATACCGAGAAGCATACTTGTGCTGAAGGAGATGTTGGGTGAAGTAGCTGGTACTTCACAAGATAGGACGACTCCTATGCCAACAGTGGAAGAACCACATTCGGAACCAGAGCCTCATGTGATTCGTCACAATTACAGGATTGTACGACAACCTGTTCGATGTATGTCAACGAGGTCTGAAAGCTAGTAGATCAACCTGAAGGTAATAAATATGCTGGGTGTAAATGGATCTACAAGAAGAAAAGAGCACTGTATGGAAATGTTGAGACATTTAAGGCACGACCTATGGCGAAGGGGTTCACACAAAAGGAAGGTATCGACTATGAAGATACCTTCTCGCCAGCCGCGATGCTGAAGTCCATCCATAATCTTTTATCCATTGTTGCCGCCCTAGATTATAAAATTTGTCTTATGGATGTTAAGACTGCAATTATGAATGGAAATCTTGACGAGCGAATTTATATGGCTCAACCAGACGGGTTCAAGGAGAAAGGCCAAGAGGGCAAGGTTTGTGAGTTGCTGAAGTCCATTTGTGGACTGAAGTAAGCATCTGGATCGTGAAATATCATATTCGACGAGACTGTAAAAGGCTACGGTTTTGTTCAGTCAGTAGATGACCCATGCGTTTATAAGATAATAAACGATGGCAAGTTGGTCTTATTAATCATGTATGTAAATGTTTTACTACTCATTGGGAATCATGTAGGAAATTAATTAGAGGATAAGATCTGACTGTCCAAACAATTTGAGATGAAGCGGCTTACATTATGGGGATTCAGTTTTATAATCCCTTTAACAACATAATATAATTCATTATAAAAAAGAAATAATAAATAACTAATTTATTTATTCAATTACTTAGAAATAATATTTTTAATGTAAATCACAATTTCCATTCAATGAGAAAATCAAATGTTCAAGTTCACTAAATCTCGTCCGAGAGTTTATCAGTGAGACCTTATGGACCCACATGAACGAAGTTTTAGAATAAAGTTCGGACACTAAAGTTCACAAACACGATCTAGATGCTTGCTTCGTTCATATGGGTTCATAAGGTCTCAATGATAGACACTTGGAAGAGATTAAATGAACAAGAATAATTGATTTACTCACTGAATATAAATTGTGATTTATATCAAGTAAGTTATTTTCTGAGTAACTTAATAAACAATTAGTTATTTATTGATACATTTATTTCTTGAATCATAGAGTATTATTATATTGATAATAATACACTTGAGTAATTCAATTAAATAAAAGAAGAAAATAAATAATTTCTCATTTCATACTTATTTGAAAAGTATGAAATTATTTAATGAAATGTCATTAATAAATGAGAGTTCTAAATTAAATGAATTTAGATATAAATCAGAAGAATTTGGAAATAAAATAAATCAATGTGGCCGAGCATAGGGAAGAGAGTTGGCCGAAATTTTAAGTGATTGGGTCATGGATTTGACCCAGGTTAAACCAATTAAACCAGTTTATAAAAAGGATTAAGAAAACCCTAATCAAATATTCTCTAACCCTAATATTTTCGGCCAATAGCTTTTCTCCCTCTCCCGTTGTGACACTCGGCTGAAACTCTTAGAGAGAATAGAAGATAGAAAATTGTTTTCATCCCTTTTGAGTGGTTTCGTATTCCCGAGAGTTCATAGAAGAGCCCACCCTCTCTATCTCAATAATTCCTTGTGTATTATTGTTGATTCTATTTTATGGTGTTTGGTGGTTTGTGTTGTGAAATTTTGATTTTTAGAATTAAATTTGAAATTCCGAAGGTTTTTGCAATTTCTTTCCGGCGAGAATCCCAGTCAGGCGAAGGCTCCAGTCCCGCGAGAATCCCAGTCAGGCGAAGGCTCTAGTCCGGTGAGAATCCCAGTTCGGCTAGGGTCCCAGTCCGGCGAGAATCCCAATCCGGCGGAAGCGTCCAGGTCCCAGTCTGGCGAAGGTGTCCCTGTCCGGTGAACAGGTCATGTCACCTGATCCATGTCCGGCGAGTCCCAGCATGCATCCCAGTCTGGCGAGGTCCCTGTCCAGAGACCCTGTACCCCCTGACCAGCCAGCATGCGCCTAGGGCAATCCGATTAGCCTCCTTCCACATTTTGACTTAGTGTGGCCTTCCGGAGATAGCGAGCAACGTCGGGAGTGTTTACAATCTCTATTGTAAGTATTTCTCAACGAATTGGATGCCCTTTAAATATATAAATGGTTTATATAGGTTGATGATGTGTTCAATTGGTGCTCAACATGTTTTAATAAATTTGTTTATTAACATGTCAATAAATTTTAATGCCTAGGTTGTATAAATATATTAAAAATAGTTTTTAATATATTAGATCTAATTATATTTTCCGCCACATAGGATCTGTAATATAATTAAGTTGTTTAAATGGTTAAATAAATTGCAACACACGCTTGAGTAACGAGACTCGTTCGGTTGGCGTTTTTAGGCCCTCTCATCACCCTCTTAGAACCAGTAGTCGAGACCCTATGTTCAACAACATTGACCTCCCCATAATTCTTCTTGTTCTTAGGAAGAAGTTCTTCGGCAGTATGCAACTCCTTCATGAGCTCAGTAACATAGTAGTTGAGCTTGTTCATGGAGTAGTTTAGACGGAAGCTATCAAAGGATTCCGTCAGAGTTTCCAAGATCATGTCTATCTTGGTCTCTCCGTCGATCTCTGAACCTAGGATCTCCATGTCGTTCAGGTGTCTCATGATCATTATCATGTGACCCCTAACGGAAGATCCTGGTTTCATTCTCTAGTTCATGAAATTGTGGATAGCTTGCTGCCTCGCCTGACGCCCATGACATCCGAACATCTCATGGAGATTGAATAGAATTCCATATGCAGTAGCGATGTCTCGATGAGATTGCTGCAACACATTGCTCATTGATGCCAATATATAGCATTTGACAATCTCTTCATACCTCATCCACGCATCGTAGGCGTCCTTGTCTTCCTTACTCGAGTCAACACTCGGAGGAGGAGGAGGAGGACACAGGGTCGTGAGAACATACTTGTGCTTTTCCATTATCAGCACGATGTCGATGTGACGTTTCCAATCAACATAATTCTCACCCTCGAGTTTGTTTGAACTTAAAATCATTTCAACTGGGTTAAAGGATATGTTGCTGAAAACATAAATAACGTAAATAAATTTAGTATCTGCTACAATTTTGAATAATATGCATGACCAATCCTAATATAGTGAGGAAAGCGTCAAATAATTCATAGTATTATGAACAATAATGGTTAATACTTGTCTTATGGCGACGAATGTATAACAATGGTTTATTATATGCATGAATAATCCTAATGTGAAGAGCTTCATGGTTCATACAAAAACGCCAACACCAAAACTAGTCAAACAATTTCCAAACTAGTCATTAAAACCTAATTTTTAATGCCAATTATAGCTCTGATACCATTTGTTGGAAATTAATTAATGATTAATAAATAATATTACGTGATATATCAAAATATGGCGGAAACACGTAAAAAGACCTAACATGTTACAACACATTTTATACATGTTCAATTAACCATGGCATTAAAAATTCTAACATGTCTATAAATTTATTCTAAACATGTTAATCAACAAATTGAACACACTAGCAACCTATATCAATTATATAATTGCATATCCAATTCGTTTGAAGACTCACATATGAGATTATAAATAATCTCGTGCATTTCTAGCTTTCAATGGAAGGCCTCGTCGGGATTCACGATCTGCGTCAACCTCCTTGATTTTATTGAGACCAACAAATCGGTCATGGGACCTGTGGGTTATGGATCTGCATCACGAGACTTCACAATAGCCGACACTTGCTGAAAGAAGGGCAGCCACACGCACGCAAGACGGAATCCAAAAACTCTCCACGCACGCGTCTACGAAGACAAACAATTTCCTCACTCTAGGATCAAAGAAACCGGCCCTGTACTCCAAAAATCACTCAAACAACCACAAGTAGATTCAACAATAATACTCAAGGAATTTTGGGAGATCAAGATGGTGGGCTCATTTTGTGAACAACGGAAGAAGGAATTATAGAAATAAACCAAGGCTTTTGGGAAAATCAAATTTCTCTCTCTCTCTCTCTCTCTCTCTCTCTCTCTCTCTCTCTCTCGCTCTCTCTCTCTCTCTCTCTCTCTCTCTCTCTCTCTCTCTCTCTCTCTCTCTCTCTCTCTCTCTCTCTCTCTCTCTCTCTCTCTCTCTATTTCTCTCATTGGGATTTTGGCCGGTTGTTTTCTCTTGGAGAGAGAAAAATAATCGGCCAAAAAAGTATTTAGGGGGAGAGAGAATGCGCATGACAGTCTAGGGCAAATGAGAGTTTATGCGCTTCTTTTATTTCCGATAAAATGGGCTTAAGTTAGGTCGAAATCAAGTAACGGCCCATTAGTCAAATTAAAGCCCTATAAATCATTTAAAAACTTTTCCAGCCCACTTCTACCCTAGATGTGGCCGGCCAAGATGTCCCAATATCGTTCCAAATTTATTATGATTTATTTCTAAAATAATATTTAATTAAATTAGAACATCTGATTGTTTTAATGACCAATCATTAATTATTTTCATACTCTTCAAAGTAGTACGAAACGAGAAAATATTTATCTACATTTTTTATTTATTTGAATCGTCAAAAGATATTATTATCAATATAATATTCATTAAATAAATGTAATACTAAATAACTAATTTATTTATTCAATTACTTAAAAAATAATTTTCTTAATGTAAATCACAATTTACATTTAATGAGAAAATCAAATGTTCAAGTTCACTAAATCTCGTCCGAGAGTCTATCATTGAGACCTTATAGACCTACATGAACGAAACTTTAAAATAAAGTTCGGACTCAAACGTTTACAAACTTTTTCCGAGTTATAATTATTAATATTAGTCGATTCCACTAAAGAACTAATATAGAAACTCTCTAAGTTCATATGCATTTATTTTCCATTTGATGTGACAAAACAATTCTTCACATGATCCACTGAGTACTTTATGATATTACCCTTTATCTGTATGAGTAACTAAGAGGAATGTAAAATAATCATTTTACCCCTGAGTTATTATTTCACTAACTCCTTTGTTATTTGTGAATGAGAAAAACATAGAGTGAGATGTCTTTACATGTCACATGTTTTAATCAAAGACTGTTCTTATGCGATGAATGTCTGGCCAAGTTTATTAATTCACAATCTCATAACAAAGCATAGTGTGATACTAATGCATTTGCATTGTTTCAACATGAATTCCATATCTTTGAATCATATAACCCAACATGACAACGTTATGATACCAACCGTCGGGTCAAATGCAACTATAACTTAGCCATTCCCCATTGGCAAATCAAATCTCATATGGTGTCACATCGATTATACATTTACTTCAGGATTTAGGTAAGTACCAAAATACCCCTCGTATGTGATCTTAGAGTTTCGAGTGATTAAACGGTTTTATCTCGGGCTTTAGAGTGTCATTGGTCTTGTTCAATATCTTTTATAAGATTTCAAGAATGAAACACAGAGTCACTACTCTCTATATCACAAGATAAGATATCAAGATTCATTCAAACAATCATTACTTTGATTTGATAGCTCTATCGATCTTAAGATTATGAACAAATGTTTAAACTACTCAAAAGGGGCTATCTTGTCAAGTCTGTACTTAGCACCCCTTTCGTTGATGACATTTTCTGAGCATATCATTCTTAAATAAGCACGAACATAATAAAGAATGAATATTTAATTTTATTAATGTTTCAGCAAAATCAAATACAAAAGTATTTCAATGTGTAATATCTCCTTTGTGGACCTATCCCAACACTTGGAAACTCTGACGGACTCATTGGATAGCTTCCGGCTGAACTACTCCATGAACAAGCTCGAGTAAATTGTTACTGAGCTCATGGAGGAGTTGCAGACTATCGATATTTCTCCCTAAGAACAAGAAGAAGTCTGGAGGGCGATGAGAGGACCCAAAAATTTCAACCAAATGGGATCTTAGAAGCCTTACAAGAAGGCTACTGATGCTAAGGTAAAGGCATCGCAAAGGTGGACAAGTCTGAGCACAAGTGTAACCATTGCGGAGAGACCAGCGATTGGCGAAGCAATTGTCTTGTTTACCTCAAGGCTGTCAAGGTGAAAGGTATGATCTTCGTCACTCAAACTTGTTACACGACAAACAAAGAATCGCCCTGGATTTTAGTCTGCGGGAATTCTGACCATATTGTCTATAATTTGAATGGTTTCATGAAAACCAGGATCTTAAGTGATGGGGAATTCGCGTTCAACTAGGGTGATGGAACGAAGGTCGAAGCAACATTTGTCGGGACCATGAAGCTCAAGTTTGGAGAAAAGACTTTATTAGTGAATAATGTTTATTTTGTTCCGGATTTTTGCAAGAATTTAATTTCTTTTGGTCGTTTAGAAGAAAAAGATTTCAATTTAAAAATCAATAACAGTATTGAAATTTTTATTGATGATTTTTTTATTACTAAAGCTTATCGTGTGCATTCTATTTATTATTTATAGCTAAATGAGCCAAAAATCTTGCAAACCAAAGTGAATAGAGATTCACTCAGGAAGCTTAAGACGTTTCATAGTGATGAAACTGACAACACATATCTATGACACTTACGTGTTGGACATATTGGCCTAGATAAGATTAAGAGGTTAACAAAGGATGGTCTTTTGAAATCTCTAACTCTGGGATCCATGCCCACGTGTGAATCATGTCTTAAGGGCAAGATGACCAAGAGATCTTTCTCTTCGAAGGGCCTTTAGCCACGGAGTTGTTGGAACTCATACATAGTGATGTATGTGGTCCAATCAACATCCAGGCAAGAGAAGGTTACGAATACTTTGTAACCTTCACTGATAATTACTCTTGGTTTGGTCACATCTTCCTTATGCGACATAAATCTGATACTTCTGTAATGTTCAAGGAGTATCGGGCTTTGGTTGACAAGAAAACGGAGAAACATATCAAAACCCTTCAATCGCATCGAGGGGGAGAGTATTTTTCTAGAGAGTTCGAAGACCTTTTTAGAGAATAAAGCATTCATTCTCAGCTTACAGCACCTGGCACTCCACAATAAAACAGTGTGTCAGAGAGAAGAAATCAAAATCTGCTAGATATGGTGAGGTCGATGATGAGTTACTCATCCTTTCCTGATTCGTTCTGGGGATATGCCCTAGAAACGGCACCTTATATTCGGAACCAGGTTCTGTCGAAGAAGGTCCTTGGCACTCCCTATGAGAGGTGGACTGGTAGAAAATCTAATTTACACCACGTCTGAATCTGGGTTGTCCAGCACATTTGTTGAGACAAAAGACTAGGAAGTTGGTTAGTCGTTCAGAATTATGCCTTTTCGTGGGATATTTAAAGGAGACGAAAAGGTACACTTTCTATAGTCCTGATGATCAGAAAACGTTCATTGGCACGAATGCAAGGTTTCTTGAAGCAGACTATATGAAGGATTCTGTACCGAGAAGTAGACTTGTGTTGAAGGAGATGTTATTGGAATTAATTTAACAAATTAAACAATTTAATTATATTACAAATCCTATGTGGCGGAAAAATATAATTAGATCTATATATATTAAAACTCTTTTTAATATATTTAACAACCTAGGCATTAAAATTATTTACATGTTCATAAAAAATTTATTAAAACATGACACTCAACATTTAAACACACTACCAACCTATATAAATAATTTATATAATTTTAGCAGTCCAAATCGTTGAGGAAAAACTTACAGTTGAGATTATAAATAATCCCGACGTTGCTCGCTAACTCCAGAATGCCACACCGAGTCCAAAAGAGGAATGAGGCTCGCCTGACAGGACTAAACGCAAGCTCGCCGGACAGGGAAGTCACGCCGGACTGGAGGCACGCTGAACATCTTGTTGTCGCTGAAATTTGGACAACGTTTCGAGACCTAGGCGGTCAGATCCTCGCTCGGAGCGGGTGACCCTCGCTTCGGCCTGAGCGTGTCGGATCCGGTGTCCCGGATCGTCTCTTAGCTGTCGTGTGGTCTTCGAGTCCTTCTGTTATCTGAAAAGAGTAAACAGATGTGAACTAAGAAGGGAAAACAGAGGGGGGTCCTCTGTTTACCTCTCCGACGCTCAACATTAGTATAATGTGGGCGGAGTTTGCAGGATGACGAGGAGGGATCGACGAGATCGAGCGAGACGGGGATACTAGGATCACTGGCGTCTCAGAGCTCGGATCTCGGATCTTTAGGGAGTATTCTTCCGGTCGGGAGAGAATATCCGAAATACCTCACGTGGGAGTATGATATGTATATAGGGAATAAGGGAGAAAGTGTCAATTTTTCGTCTCTAGAGCTTACCTCTGCGTGGAGAGCATCGAAGGCTACTTATAGCCACGGGTGTAGCCTTGTGGCCGAGTGGGGGAGCCTCAGGGCGTCGGTGGCCGGCCAGGTCCCTCCCATGGGTCGGGAAGGCCGGCCAGGCCCCTCCCCTAGGTGGGGAAGGCCGGCCAGGTCCCTCCCTCGGGCGAGGAAGGCCGGCCAGGCCCCTCCCCTAGGTGGGGAAGGCCGGCCAGGTCCCTCCCTCGGGTGAGGAAGGCCGGCCAGGCCCCTCCCCTAGGTGGGGAAGGCCGGCCAGGTCCCTCCCTCGGGTGAGGAAGGCCGGCCAGGCCCCTCCCCTAGGTGGGGAAGGCCGGCCAGGTCCCTCCCTCGGGTGGGGAAGGCCGGCCAGGCCCCTCTCATGGGAGAGGGTGGCCGGCCGGGCCCCTCCCCTGCGCGACGGTGGTCGGTCAGGTGTGCGAAGGTGGGTCTCGGTCGTCTCGGGGAAGGCGTCTCCCCTTCGCGCCTCGGATATAATCGTGGATGTATATATTTAACGATGTCGCCGGAAATACGGCGACAACATTAGCCCCCCGAGTTTGATGTCGAACTTGAGATCGAGAGCGAACTCAGAAGTGGCGCCTTCCGACGGGCGTTCCGCACCTAAGATCGGGCGTGCACCGACGGGCCGGGCCGGAGGGCAGCGCTCCAGGGAACCTCCCCGGGGGTGGAGGAGATCAGGTAGCTTTATAAGCACCCTAACCTTTAATTTATTATATTTTTCCTTTTCTTTCTTTGCGTTGCGTCATGGACCCCGTGCCGTTTGACGTGGATGACGGGTCCGTTGACGACTTCGTTGGTTCCTTTTTATCCTCGCCTGGGAGCAATACTTTTTCAATCCCCAATTTACCCTTTTCCCCAAATCCCGAATCCTCTCTTTCTCTCTTCTTTGACGACGACGACCTTGACGCGTGGATGGCCGCCGACGGAATCGCGACGCCGGAGGCGAGGGCGGAGGCCCTGGCCGGTGAACAGCCCGGCAAAGGGGCCTTGCTCGGCGAGGGGCGTGAGGTCGGAGGGACTTCGGAGGTTACCGGCGAGGAGGGCTCGGCGGCGACCAGGGGCGAGGGCGAGCCCGGATTCGCGCAGGGCGCGACGGCGACAGATCTCCGGCGAAGCGTTCCCAGGTCTGTCCTTGGGGGCGCGGGTGAGTGGGAGGTGGCCTCGGGGACCGCCGATGGGTCTGCGGCCCTTGGCTGTGAGGGCGGCGCCGGATCTGCTCGTGGCGTGGCGGCGGATCCTTGGGCGAGGCCCCTCGGGCACGGAGATGGCGGGGCGGCAGGGCGAGGCGGAGACGTCCACAGACGCGCGCGTGGTGCCCCGGGGGACACGCCCCGGGCAGAGGCGCGCGGATCTGGCTGGATCGGGAGCCCCGACGGCGCGGGCGGAGGTTCGTCGGCCGAGGCGGAGCGCGACAGCGCCCTGGGCGACGGGGGCGAGCCACCCCTGGTGTGCGGAGTCGTGGGAGGCGCGTCGCAGGTCGTGGGCTCCGGGCTTGTCTTCGCCGGAGTTCACTCGGTGGCGTGGGCTCCACCCGAGGTGCCCACCGCCGACCTCACGCCCCCTCAGGGCCAGGCAGCCGGCCAGCCCCCTCCCGGAGCTCTGGCGGCCGACCAGGGGCCTCCCCCGAGCCAGATGGCCGGCCGGCCTTCTCCCAGGGGGGCGGTGGCCGACCAGGGGTCTCCCCCAAGTCAAATGGCCGGCCGGCCCTCTCCCAGGGGGATGGTGGCCGACCAGGGGTCTCCCCCGGATGTGATGGCCGGCCGGCCCCCTCCCAGGGATCCCATGGCCGGCCAGGGGCCTCCCCTGGTCGAGATGGCCGGCCAGCCCCCTCCCGGGGGTTCGGTGGCCGACCGGAGGACCTTCGAGCATCGGCCGAGCGGCCGGGGGTCTCCTACGGGGCGGGAATCGCCCGAGAGTCCAACGGAGGACCCGAGACCTCCCAGGCAGACGTCGGCTGCGGGTACCCTTCCGACTTTGGCCCAACTGGGGCGTAGTCGCGTGTCGGAAGAGAACGAGCGGACCCTTGCCTTCCCGGTCACCGCGTCCCGGATTCGGGGGACCTTCCCCTGCGAGGGGGTCGACTCCCCGTCCCTCGTGTCTCTCGCCCAGTTCCGTGGGCTTCGCGAGGAGTTCGGGATCCCGCCGAGTATCGACATCTTGCGTCCTCTCCCGGAGGATCGGCCCTCGCGTCCTCGGCTCGGGTTCGCCGCGGTTCATGTGGCCAGTCTCCGGAGCGGTCTTCGGTTGCCTTTCCCTGGCGTGGTACAGGAGCTTCTGCGTCGACTGGAGGTGCACGCAGCCCAAATGCTACCCTCGTTCTATCGGATGGTGGCTGCCTGCCATATGATGTTCTTTCGAGAATGGAAGAGGGCGGTCACGGCCGAGGAGTTCTTGGAATTCCTATCGATCGTGGAAGGGTCGAATAGGGCCGGGTCGTACCGGGCGTACCATGCCAAGCAGTTTGCCGTGGTGACCAATGTGCCCACCAAGTACCGATACCCTTGGGTGTGGGTTTCGGAGTCCGCGTTCGGCTCGGCCCCTCTTGAGTTTGGGCCCGCGAGGATCCCAGATTCGGCCGCCGACCCAGAATTTACGGAGCTTGGCAGAGTCGTCCATCGTCTCCCGTCTGTCCGTCGTCAGGCTTCGATTTTCGCGTCGCCCGATACTATGGCAATCACAGGGTGGTTCGTTTCGACTACTCCTCAGTTCCCCCGAGCACGCGGCCGAGGGCGGAACGATTCGGACTCAGAGCCCGACGAAGAAGTCCTTCCGGCCGATCGATGTAGCGGTACGAGGTACCCCTTATTGTGTCGTTCACTTTTGCCTACTAACTTGGTTGCTCTTTCGTTAGGCGGTTCTCGTCGACGACCTCGAGGAGGCGTTACGACCTCGCCACCTCTGCGCGAGGCTCATGCTGCGAGGCGGCCGAGCCCGTCACGGGAGCGGCCGGAATCTCAACCCTCGTCGGCACCTCAGGAGGGCGGGAGCAGCGGCCCTCCGCGGAAACGCCCCGCCGTATCCTCGGCGAGTGACGCGCCGTCGGGTTCTCGAAGATTGGTGGAAGCGACCTCTACTGGTGGCGGCGGGTCGCTCTATCTCGCCGAAGCGAACGATTTGAAGGATCGGAGCGCTCGGGGCCTCGCGGACTCATCCCCCAAGTGCTTTAAGGAGCTCGTCGTCGTCAGCGATATGGAACTCTTTCGACAAGGGACTCGCGATGCGCGGAAGGTTAGTCATTCGCGTGCCTCTTATTTCGTGTTTTTCCTCTCTATGCCATGCTAATTTGTTGTTGCACTGTAGGCTTTGGCGCGCTGCGAGCGGATGGAGCTCGTGATGGAGCCGTGAACGAGCGTTGAAAGAGGCGTTGGCCAAGGCGATTTCTAGTCGGGACGCGGCCGAGGCGAAATTCGCGGAGGAGAGGGCCTCGAGGGAGCAAGTGGAGCGATCCGCGAGCGCCTTCCTAGCGGAAAGCAAGGCGATGGAGAAGGCCTTGGCCTCCCGCGATGCCGACCTTGCTTCCGTCCGCGGTCGGCTAGCCGTGAGCGAGGCTGCCCACCTGAAAGCCGTTGAGGAGAACGACGCCCTCTTGGCGGAGATGCAAGCCGTCGTCGACGACCGCGATGAAGCCGTGCGCATCAAAGAGCGCCTGAAGGATGATTGGGAAGTCGCGGTATACGAGGCCCGACACGCTGCGGCCGTCCGCGTCCGGGATGCTATTGTCGCCGAGAACAAACCCCGCGAAGTGTCTTTCGCATTCTTCGATGCCATGTTCCCTCCGATCGAGGGCGACGCGGGCTTTGGCGATCGCGGTGGGCGGCGTCCCACCGAGACTACGCAGTCCTCGGTGGGTACATCCCCTTCTCACCCGAGCGCGGGCCCCGGCGAGGACCAGCTTGACTTCGGCTCCGATTAGTGTTTTTGTCTCGTCTGCGCCTGTGTTTAGCGCATCTTTCTTCTTATTTATCTGACTCATTTTGGATGTTTTGAGGCTTTCCATTTTTGTGACATTTACTTTCTCGCAATCTTCTCGCAATCTTCTCTTTATCGAACGAAATACCTCGCGGGTTCGCGTTGGTTACTTTTGCGATTCTTGTGTTGCTTGAAGTTTTTGATTGTCGGTTTCCAAGACGCTCGGGTCCTTCGATTTACGGCAGGCCCCTTTGGCGAGGGGCGGTCGATGATCGGGAATTTCTTTTGCCGTCGTCGGCTTACTATGGCCGGCAACTAGCACTAACGGCATGTCGCGTATATTGCGTGGTCGATGGTGGGAGACTCATTTGGTAACTCGTCCGACTTTCGTCTTGGGCACGTTTGTGTTTCGAGGGACGGTCAATGTCTCATTCACTTACGCCTTGCTTCCTTGGCGACATCCGAGCTCGCATTCTTCGGTTTTGGGCATTTTTTACTTCCAGCCGTGCTTTGAGCTTCTTTGTTCGTGAGCTTTCGACGATGGCCTGTCGGCTTACGTCTTGGCTCTACGACGGGGGAATCCCGAGATTTGGCTCGATCGATGACTCGTCGACTTGTGACGTTGGTTTACGATTTGCCCTGTTGGCTTCGCGCGCATTCATCTCTAGGGTATTCGTTTTACGCCTTAGGATTGGGCATTGACATTGGCCCGGTTGTGTGTCAATCGGGGTTTGCCAACCTTCCTCAAATCCATGGACGCCCAGATGCAAGGTTGTTGCCTTGTTACTGGTTTTCGGTGGAGATTTCTCCGGCCACGGGGTTCGTACCCCGCGGTTTTGTGGGTCTTTGATTTTCTCGAATGCAAACCGTTATGGTTTTGTTATCGATTCGCCCATCGGTGGGGGGTTTCGGTCCCTATTAGCGTATCGTCGCTTTGTTGGGTTCACCTCCAGCCCCCCAAGTTTTTAGGGATAATAGCTATTATTTCTGGGAACTTACAGCGGGAAAATAACCAAAATGATGACACAAAACGATTTTTTATTCGATGTTCAAATGGATACACTTATTGAATTACGACAATCGTGGCTTTGTGTTTACATTAGTTGGAAATCTCGCACTCCGCTTGGCCTTCATGCGTGATACATTTTCAAATGTTCGGCGTTCCAAGGGTGTGTGAACGCGAGCCCGTCCATGTTTTCTAGTTCGTATGTGCCTTTGTGAATGGCTCTCCGAACTCGGTACGGGCCTTCCCAGGTTGGGCCTAGCACACCAGCCCCTTGTACCTTGGTATTTGGGAACACTTTCCTCAAAACCAGGCTGCCGTCGGGGAAGCTCCGAGGTTTAACCCTTGCGTTGTAGTACCGTTCGACCTTTCTTTTCTCCCCTAGGTGGGGAAGGCCGGCCAGGTCCCTCCCTCGGGCGAGGAAGGCCGGCCAGGCCCCTCCCCTAGGTGGGGAAGGCCGGCCAGGTCCCTCCCTCGGGTGAGGAAGGCCGGCCAGGCCCCTCCCCTAGGTGGGGAAGGCCGGCCAGGTCCCTCCCTCGGGTGAGGAAGGCCGGCCAGGCCACTCCCCTAGGTGGGGAAGGCCGGCCAGGTCCCTCCCTCGGGTGGGGAAGGCCGGCCAGGCCCCTCTCATGGGAGAGGGTGGCCGGCCGGGCCCCTCCCCTGCGCGACGGTGGTCGGTCAGGTGTGCGAAGGTGGGTCTCGGTCGTCTCGGGGAAGGCGTCTCCCCTTCGCGCCTCGGATATAATCGTGGATGTATATATTTAACGCTGTCGCCGGAAATACGGCGACAACACATCTCGCCGGATAGGGACCTGAACGCTTTCACCAAACTGGAGCTTGCAGGAGGCTCGCCGGACAGGAGGTCTGGTCGGACTGGGCCCCTGGTCGGACTGGGCGCTTGGTCATACTTGGCGTCAGGTCGTCAAACTGGAGTCTGGTCGGACAGAAGCTGGTCGAAATGAGACCCGCAGGGAATCTCGCTGTACAGGGTGCCTGGCAGGGAGCCTTCGCCGGACTGGGCGCCTGGCGGGAAACCTTTGCCGGATTGCACGCCTGGTCACCGGATGGGACTCGCTGGATGCCAGGTTGCCAGATTGGATGTGCAGAAAGGATCCGGTCGACTGGAAGCTGTGAAAATCCTTTTAAAACAATTCTAGAACACAATTTCCAGAATCAATTTAACATCTAACACCACAATCATGAATCAGCAATAATACACGAGGAATATGTTGAGATTTAGAGGGTGGACTCTCATGAACTCTCGGGAATTAATCAAGAGAAGATGAAAATAATTTTCTCTTCTCTTTTTCTTTTGGGAGAATCGGCCGAGTCTCACACAAGAAGAGGGAGTGAGCTTTTCAAAAAATTATTAGGGTAGGGTTAAGTCATTAGGGTTTTCTTAAACCCTTTTATAAACAGTTTAAGTTGGGCTTAAGTTGAGTCAAACTCAATGCCCAATGACTTGTAATTCTCGGCCAAAACTTCTCACCCTACTCGGCCATATACATTTAATTTATTGCTGAATAATTTTGATTTATTTCTAAATTCAATTAATTTAGAACTCTCATTTATTAATGACATATCTGTTGGCATTTATGCCCACAAAGGAGATTTTTGATATTAAATACTTTTGTATTTGTTTTGCTTTGAAATTAAATAAAGATTGAATATCCATTCTAATTTAAGATTGTGTTTAAGCATTTATGTCTACGCTCTGAAACTGTTATCAACGAAAGAAGTGCTAAGTACAGACTTGACAAGATACCTTCTTATGACTAGTTTAAATAATAGTTCGCAATCTAAAGATCGATTGGGCAATCGATTCCTAGTAATGATTGTTAGAATGAATTAAACGATATCTTATCTTGTGATATGGAGAGTTGTGACTCTGTAATTCATTCTTGATATCTTAATGAAGATATTGAACAAGACCAGTGAAGTTTTGAAGTTCGAGATAAAACCGTTTAATCACTCGAAACATCAAACTCACATACGAGGGGTATTTTAGTAATTACCTAAATCCTGAAGTGAGTACATGTATTCTTGTAACACTTTATGACATTTGATTTGTCAATGGGCAATGGCTAAATGAAGTTTCATTGACCCGACGGTTGGTGTCATAATACTGTTTCGTTGAAACATGTGATTCACAGATATGGAATTTGTGTTGAAACAATGCTAAGGCATTAGTATCACACCATGCTCTGTTATGAGAGTGTGAGCGAATAAACCAGGCCTGGTATTCATCGAATAAAAAATTCTTTGAAATAAAACATGTGACATGTTGAGACATTTCATTTTATGTTTTTCTCGTTCACAAATAACAGAGGACTTGGTGAAATAATAACTCAGGGGTAAAACGGTAATTTTACATTCCTCTGAGTTAATGATACACACAAAGGGTAATATCATAAAATACACCGTGGACCGTGTGAAGAATAGTTTTGTCACATCAAACGGAAATATAAACGCATATGAACTTAGAGATGTTCAATATTGGTCCTTTAGTGGAATCGACTAATATTAAGAATTAAAAGCCGGAAAAAGTTTGTGAACTTTTGTGTCCGAGCCTTATTCTAAAGCTTCGTTCATGTGGGTCCATAAGGTCTCAATGATAGACTCTCGGACGAGATTTTAGTGAACAAGAAATGATTGATTTTCTCATTCAACGTAAATTGTGATTTTCTGAGTAATTAAATAAATAACTGGTTATTTATTATTACATTTATTTCACGAATCATATTATGTTATTATATTGATAATAATATAATTTGATGATTCAAATAAATAAAAGATGAAAATAAATATTTTCTCGTTTCGTACTACATTGATTAGTATGAAAATAATTAATGACTTGTCATTAAATAAATGAGATGTTCTAAATTAATTAAATATTATTTTAGAAATAAATCAAATAAATTTGGGAGGTAATTAGGACAATATGGTCGGCCATAATAGGTGTTTTATGGGCTGGAAAAATTGTTTAAACTCATTAAAAGGAGTTTTGGGCTTAAGTTTGACTAATGGGTCTTAACTGGATTTTGACCTAACTTAAGCCCATTCTCTCTGATATAAAAGGAGACTTTTTCTTTGGTAACCCTAGCCTAATTTCGACCAACACTCAGCCAAACCTCTTCCCCATTGTGCTTGAGAGGTTTTGGCCGAAATTAAGAGAGAAAGAGAGAGAGGAAAACTGTTTCCCGGCAGCCCTTCCTTTTATTTGAGTTTCCCCTTCTTCCCTTGTTCCCACGAAAGAGCCCACCCTCTTTGTCTCCTAAAAATCCCTAGAGTATTATCATTGACTCAACTTGTGGTTGTTTGAGTGATTTTTCTCTCCCCAGGGCCGGCTAATTTTGGAGGATCGAAGGCACGACGGTTTTGAGGATTTCTTGGACGCGCGTGGCGTAGAGGATCGGCCGACCACCTTGACGTACACCGAGACTTGCTCTCGCAGATCCAAATCTTATGTAAGTGTCCCTCGAACGAATTGGATCTGAATAATATGATGTTTTAGAATAATTATATGTATTTGGATTATTCGTTTGCATGCTTAGATAAATTTATTGATGTGATTGTAAATTTATTGACATGTTAGGTTAGATTTAATGATATGGTTATCGAACATGTTTTAAAACGTTTATAATATGCTAAATTGAATTATGAAATTCCGCCACATATTGATGTGTTTCGTAATTAAATTAGGTTAATTGTTAATCAAATTCCAACAATATCATTAATTAATTTCATAGTTATCAAATAAGTACGAAATGAGAAATTTTTATTTTCTTCTTTTATTTATTTGAATTACTTAAGTGTATTATTATCGACATAATAATACTCTATGATTCAATAAACAAAATAAATAACTAATTATTTATTAACTTACAAAGAAAATAACTTTCTCGATATAAATCACAATTTATATCAAATGAGCAAAACAATTATTTTTGTTCATTTAATCTCTTTCAAGTGTCTATCATTGAGACCTCATGGACCCATATGAACGAAGCTTTAGAATAAAGATCGGACTTAAAAGTTCACAAACTTTTTCTGTCTTTTAATTCTTAATATTAGACGATTCCACTAAAGGACTAATACTGACACTCTCTCTGTTCTTAATGCCTCAAACGACTTTTTTTCTTTAGAAAATAATTTATATTTTCATCATATGAAAATATTCAAAATCTTATTTTGACATTCACATCATTTTATGTTCATGTGGACAAAAATACCCTTTAGACATTTTTCCGAGAAAAAGTCTAGTTCAACATTTGAACTTATTATGACTTAGATTTAAGTTGAACAATCCTACTCTAATGACCTGTAATAATGAAATTATGGATCCAAATGAACAAAGCTTAAGCTTCAATACTCGGACTCAAAATTTCACAAACGTTTTTCGAGTATTAGCTTAATGTCAACTGACTCCACTAAAGAGTTGACACTGAGAATCTCTCGGTTCAAATGAATTTATTTTCTACTCAAATTCAACTTAATTATATTGAGAGGATCCATTGAATGTTATTTATTTTTACCCTTCATGAATATCATCAACTAGATGGTATTTATAAAATTACCATTTTAACATTCTAATTGTTATTTTCTCAACTCCTTTAGTACTTGTGAATATATAGGTTAGAAACAATGTATTGACGAGGAGCTAACAAGTCACATTGTCTCATTAAAATAAAGTCGCTACCTAATTTTGGACACTGCGCAGTTCATTTATTCACAATTCAAGTAATAAAACATGACGTGATATATATATTACATTTCAGCACTCTTGTACAAGAATTCCATATATATGAGAACTTCACAAAGTTGGTTCATTACATCTTCATAACTTAATATCTCACCAATTAGCCTAGTCTAGATCAAGTAATGGACCTAGATTTGACTTTCTCAAATGATAGTATTAATGCTATGAAATGACATGTCTCATTTCAGGATTTAGGTAAGCATGATGCAATTCATACACAGTGACCTTGAGATAGAAGAGGTTAAATGGTATGTTCTTCCATTGTCTCTAAAGGTGCACTGGTAAATTCACTATCTTCGAAAGATACACTGGAAGAACTATAGAGTTCTTAACTCTCTATGCCTCGTTACCAGACATTATAGATTCTTTCAACAATCATAGTGGGATCAATAGTCCATTGATCTTTAGATTGTAAATATATCGTTTTAACCAAACCATGAAGAGTTTGCTCACGCAAATCTACATTTTTCTCTTCATACATTGGTAGGTTTGATTAAGGACTATAAAACTATTAAATATCATAAATCTTCAATGAAACTAAAAGGGAATGAATGAACGTTTCAAATTTTATTAATTTAATCAACAAATTACAATAAGGACTTTATAAATATTTATACAATACATCAATATGTAAATAAACAATCTTCTTGTGAGCATCTCTACCAACAAACTCCCACTTGACTCAAAGAAGATGAGAGTAGTCCTTCATGCCTAATCTGTCTCGATGTTGGTTGAAGAACTTGTTGGATAGGGTCTTGGTGAAAGGATATGCTAGGTTTTCAACATTTGAGATTTTCTTCACCTCCACGTCTCCGCTGCACGATCTCTCTAATCAAATGGTATTTCCTCTCAATATGCTTAGAGCGCTTATGGCTTCTAGGTTATTTTGAGTTAGCAACAGCCCCACTATTATCACAATAAAGTGTCATGGGCTCGTTGTCATTTGGACCGACTTCCAAATATTTAAGGAATTTTCTAAGCCATACAATCTCTATGGATGCTCCACAAGCAGCCACATATTCTGCTTCCATGATGGAGTCAGCAATGCAAGATTGCTTGATACTCCTCCAAACTACATATCCACCATTCAGGATGAACATAGATCTTGAAGTGGATTTCCTGGAATCCTTATCCGCCTGAAAGTTGGAATCGATATACCTCGTCATAGTCAGGTCAGTGCCTGAATATGTAAGCATCAAGTTCCTAGTTCTCCGAAGATACTTACTAACATGCTTAACAGCAACCCACTGCTCGGGTCCAAGATTTGATTGGAAACGACTAACTATGCCAACAACAAAACATATATCCGGTCTAGTGTACAGCATAGCATACATGAGACTTCGTACGGCAGAAGCATAGGGAATCTTTCTCATATCCTCAATCTCTTGTGCAGTCTTGGGAGACTGGTCCTTAGAGAGTGAGACTCCATGTCTAAAGGGGTTTAGGCCCTTCTTGGAGTTTTGCATAGCAAAGGGATCCAACACCACATCTATATAAGATGGTTGGGAGAGTGACATGGTCCGGTTCTTTCGATCTAGAAAGATCTAAATCCCCAGAATGTATGCAGCTTCCCCTAGATCCTTCATATCAAACTTCTTAGCTAACCATATTTTAACCTCAGATAATTTACCTACATCTTTACCAATGAGTAGTATATCATCGACATACAATACCAGAAACACAACCTTGCCCTCGTGTATCAACTTATAGATACAAGGTTCATCTATTGACTGTTCAAAACCGAAGCCTTTTACAGTTTCATCGAATCTAATATTCCATGATCTAGATGCTTGCTTTAATCCATAAATGGATTTAAGCAATTCACAAACCTTGTTCGCTTGATCACTTCCCACGAAACCGTTTGGTTAAGCTATGAAAATGTGCTCGTCAAAATTGCCATTCAGAAAGTAAGTTTTTACATTCATCTGCCATATCTCATATTCGAGAGCGGCAGTTATGGATAGAAGTATACGGATGGATTTAAGTATTGCGACTGGCGAGAAGGTTTCTTCATAATCAATACCTCCATTTGGGTATAACCCTTAGCCACTAGTCGCGCTTTGAACATCTCAACGTTCCCATCCGGACCCTTTTTCTTCTTATAGATCCCCTTACACCCTACAAGTTTAACCCCTTCAGGTAGGCCTACAAGTTTCTAGACTTTGTTGACATACATCGAATGCATTTCAACTTTCATGTCATTAAGCCAAAGGTTTGATTCAGAACCAGCCATTACTTGGCTGTAGGAAATAGGGTCATCCATGTCAGCGATGGCTACGAGAGTATCGCAATACGACATGTACCTGTTGGGCTTTTCAGAAACCCTCCCACTACGTCGAAGTACCACTTGGCGAGGTTCTGAATTGATAGGTTACATTTTTGTCGGGGTAAGAACAGTTCTAACAGATGGGGTAGAAGCATCCTCACCCAATGTTTCTTCAAGCACAACTTTGTTTCTAGGTTTCGTATTCTTGATATAGTCCTCCTCAAGGAAACGAGCATTAGTGCTAAGAAACGTTTTGTCGTCCTCGGTACTATAGAATGTGAAACCTTTGGTTTCCTTTGGATATTTAACGAACACATATAATTCTGACCTACTAGCCAACTTGCTAGTCTTTTACCTTAGCACATGTGCAGGGCAACCCGAAATTCAGATGTGGCTTAAACTAGCTTTACGTCCAGTCTATCGTTCATAAAGAGTACCAGGGACCGTCTTAGAAATTTGGTTCATAATATATGTCGTAGTTTCGACGGCATATCTCCAAAAGGAATTAGGGAGTGATGAGTATTTCATCATTGATCTAACCATCTCCATCAGAGTACGATTCCTTCTCTCTGACACTCCGTTCTATTGAGGTGTGCCAGGTGCTGTAATCTGAGAAGCGATACCTTCTTCTTTAAGAAAGTCATCAAACTCTTCTGACAACTACTCACCACCTCCATCGGATCGAAGGGTTTTGATCTGTTTGTCAGTTTTCTTTTCCACTAAAGCCCAAAAAACCTTAAATACGTTAAAGGTTTTGGAGTTGTGTTTGAGAAAATAGACAAATCCATATATTGAGTAATCATCGGCAAACATAACGAAGTACTCGTATCCTCCCCGTGCCTGAATTCTGAGTGGACAACATACATCAGAATGTATTAGTTCCAGCAACTCAGTGGCTCTTCGACCTTTATCAGAGAAAGGTCGTTTGGTCATTTTCCTTCTATACAGGATTCACAAGTTGGCAGTGAGCCTATATCAGAGCCTTTGAGTGGACCATCCATCACCAGTCTCTTATTCCTATCTAGACTAATATGACCAAGTCTTAAGTGCCAGAGATGTGTTGATTTTATTAGATCAGAGGAGTCATTAGGTTTGATCCTCTTCGGTTCCCTAATTATATCATTATCTATTTCAGTGTCTAACAGCAATGGTTTTGTAGGATTAAGATAGTATAAACCGTTCTTTAAACATGCATTAGTGACAAATTAATTGGAAGTATTAATACGAATTCCATTATTAATAAACTTTAAATAATAAGTCTGCTCAACAATTTGAGCTACATATATTAAGTTTACACAAAGGAAGGAACACAATACACATTATTCAAATTTAAAGTTTTGTGTTCGAAAGACAGTGTCACAGATCCCACAGCCTTAGCAGACACTAAGCTCTCATCACCCCACTTGAAGCAGAAGTCTCCATCCTCTAAGATTTTTCTTTTCTTGAACCCATTCAAGGAACAACAAATATGGTTAGTAGCAGTGGAGTCAATAATCCACGATGATAAATTATCAGCTACTTAACAAACTTTGGTAATCAGTACAATATATTTCCCTTTAGTCTTGAGGTAGGACAGTTTCAATGCTAGAGTCCCTCGTCGGTGTGAATCTCCTTCATCGGCTCGGTAACAGTTTACCCTAGCTTATTGATGGAGTAGTTCAGCTTGAAAGTATCAAAAAATTCAGGGAGAGTTTCCAAGATCATATCTATTTTGATTTCTCCATTAATCTCAAATCCAAAGATTTCAATATCATTGAGATAACTTATGATCAGTATCATGTATTCTAACATGAGTCTTAGCTTTCATACGATGGTTCACAAACTGTCGAACCACTTGTTATCTAGTGTGGCGTCTTTGCTCTTCAAACATCTCTTAGAGATTGAAGAGTATGGTTTAGGCCGAATCAATATCACAATGATGATGTTGCAACGTATTGTTCATTGATGCTAAAATATAGCATCTCACAATCTGATCTGATCGGATTTAGGCCGCTAGGGCATCCTTGTCTTTTGAGTCAAATCATCATTCGTTTCAGAAGGACATGGAGTAGTGAGTACCCATTTGTGCTTGTCCTTCGTAAGGAAAATGTCTAGGTTACGTTTCTAATCTACGTAGTTTTTTTGTTCCAGTAAATTTGAGGAAATTATTATTGAGATAGTGTTTAGAGACATGTTGCTGATTGTTGAAACAATTTATGATTAGTCTTTTGTTTAAGATTTTAAGTTTGAGGTTAGACAAGAAAAATCCAAAGGCGTTATCAACAAAATGACACTTTACTCCTTCGAGGGAAGGCCGCAAAAAGTCGCCTTTCATAAGTAAATGACACATCATTAATGCATAGTCATGAATTCAACACATCAGGGTTTGACTAGCCACCTTATAAAAAAGTTTGATCACTCAAAACTTTTCGTAGGGCCTCGAGGGAGGATTACTAGAGTTTGAGTTTAAGTGTGTAACCAACCACTTAGTTCAACAAGATCTACTTTGAAAATAATCCGCCAAGGGGAGGCCTTGTCTCATCGTTTCACTTTTAAACGTAGCTATAAAAGCAATGTTAGGAGCAATGCGTCTATGAGTACTCTCATTTAAGAGAGGGTCACGAGGGTGAGTCTTAGTCTGGCGATAAATGTACTTCACATTAGTGTTGGGGATCACGGGTTGCAAATAATAAGTACAACCCTCCCACTTAGTTTTTAAAAATAAAGGGATCCTGGGTAGCAAACAATAAGTGTAACCCTCTCACTTAATTTTTGGAAAAACCACATCATCTCTTGTACCTTTGAAAACACGTTTCCACGTGTAAAGAGAGATAGAGTGGATCACTAGAGAAAAAGAACCCTAAAATCGATATTTGTGAGGGGAGAGCAGTGTTAATGCACTAAGGCACAAGGAGCATACTCAGATCTTTTTGTCTATTAATTTATTTTTCCTAAGCAAAGTGTGTGAGATTAATAAATATCACTTTTGCACTTGGAAGTTTTTTCGATTCAAAATCTCCTAAAACTAATATCTTCATCTTGATGACATCTGCCTTCAAGGCGTCTTCATGGTGGTTGAGTGCGTGAACGTCGGAAATCCACGAAAGCATCAAGAAGATGGGAGGAAGCTAGGAGTCGCAAAATCCGGATTTAAAATCCTGGACTCGTGGACTGCCGTACACCTCGGACTTAAAAGGTCATAAATGACACATCCGGTATCCGATTGAGTTGAAACCAATTGCATTGGATAGCTAACTTCCGCACCTTTAATTTAGTTCAAGAGCCACTAATTTTGAAGTTCCCAGAAAAGAGTTATGCCTATTTTACTCAGCCATAACAATTTGTTCTGAAATTGAAAAACAATCAAAAGTACAAAATTGCTCTAAATAATTAAATGAAACATTGATATTGTTATTTGGCCATTCTTTTTTGTTTTATAAGTAAATAACCATTTATTATGATGTGTATGCTATTAATTGGTATTAATAAGTTACATTTTTAGTTAATATACACAAATTTATTTTGATTAATGGCTATTAACCAATTTTTTCAAAATGTTTGGCTATATAACAATTAATATGTTTTAAAGTGCTATATTGCTACTTATCCCGTAAAAGTATGTCGGATCTAGGCGTAATTGGAAAAAGGTTTATTGAAACATTTTAATTGTATGTTCTGATTTCAATTGTGTGTTATATTAACATGTTAATAATCAAACACAATATAAAACAATAAACATAATATAAAACATTCAATAACAAATTTAAACTAGCAGTGCAATAAACTAGTTTAAACTACGTACACAAATTTTCAAACTTGACAAAAAAATGATTTTGAGTATGCTAAAAATAAAATAATTAAAAATTGTTGTTATTGTATTTATATAGCATATTTAACAAGTGGTAAATCAACACAAAATTAATTTTAAAGGTCGTACCAAAAAAATTAAAATTTTGTAAGATTTAGTCTTTTACAAACAATTATTTAAGCAAATTTAAAAAACAATTTTCTTATTATGATTTTAAATAACATGTACATGTTTAAACTTTGACCATAGCTCTTATACCATTTGTTGGAATAGGTCTAGGGTTAAGAAAAATTTATCATTAACACATTAATGGTGGAATATAAAAATTTCTTTTACTAGTAAAACAATTTTTACAAACTTAAACAAAGTGCATATCCATGTTATAATTAAAAACATTATTTAAACTACTTGAATACTAACTTTTCTTGTATATTCAAAATTGAAGCGTCTTGGGAAAGTTGGATCTTCTTTCTCGACTCGATTTCTTCACGTTTAGTCTTGAACTTGAGAAACCTAAGGTTTCTATTACAAGAGTCTATAGAGGTTTAGAAGAATTTGTGTGTGGGCACAAATAAACAATATGAACCAAGAATAATTCTTAGATCATAAGCTAATTCTCTAGAATAATTGAGGATCTAGGTGCTAAAATAAAAAAGAGTATTTTCACATCCCTATGTGAGGGTCTATTTATAGGATACGGAAAAATCTATAAAGGTCAATTATGCATTCATGAAAGAATAATGCATTCATGATACAATATTTGATTTTATCTTCCCCTTTCTCTCCTAAGTTGGCCGGCCATGCACTGTGCATTAGGCAGGAAATTTGTTTCCTCACTTAGCACATTTGTTTCCTTCTCAAGGAAATTCATTTCCCTTTTCCTTTTGGATAATTATTTTTATAATTAAAGGGAAATAAAACTCTCTTATTTGATGTATGTTGACCGAATTATATAGCTAGGGAAGGGGCATCTAGATGGTTCCTTATTTCTTTTACGACAATTCTTAAAGTACGCATTGTAGAATTAATATTACACAAATAATGAAATTAATTTCTTAATGCCTCAAATGACTTTTCGGCTTTAGAAAATAATTTATTTTTTCATCATACGAAAATATTCAAAATCTTATTTTGACATTCACATCATTTTATGTCCATGTGGACAAAAATACCCTTTAGACATTTCCCTAGAAAATGTCTAGTTCAACACTTGGACTTATTTTGACTTGGCTTCTAGTTTAATAATCATACTCTAATGACCTGTAATAATGACCTTATGGATCCAAATAAACAAAGTTTGAGCTTCTATACTCGGACTCAATAGTTCACAAACCTTTCCCGTGTAATAGCTTAATGTTAACTGACTCCACTAAAGAGTTGACACTGAGTATCTCTCAGTTCAAATGAATTTATTTTCTACTCAAATTCAACTTAATTATATTGAGCTAATCCATTGAATGTTATCTATGTTTATCCTTTATGAATATCATCAACTAGATGGGATATATAAAATTACCATTTTACCTTTCTAATTGTTATTTCTTCAACTCCTTTAGTACTTGTGAATAAGTTAGAAACAATGTCTTGACGAGGAGCTAACAAGTCACATTGTTTCATCCAAATAAAGTCTCTACTTAATTTTAGACATTGCGTAGTTCATTTATTCACAGTTCAGTAATAAAGCAGAAGGTGATATATATTGCATTTCAGCTATCTTGAACATGAATTCCATATCTATGAGAACTTCACAAAGCTGGTTCATGACATCTTCATAACTTAATATCTCACCAATTGGCCTAGTCTAGATCAAGTAATGGACCTAGAATTTGACTTTCTCAAATGAGAGTATTTATGCTATGAAATGACATGTCTCATTTCAGGATTTAGGTAAGCATGGTGCAATTCATACATAGTGACCTTGAGACAGAAGATGTTAAATGGTTTGTTCTTTCATTGTCTCTTAAAATGCACTTGTCAATTCAGTATCTTCGAAAGATACACTGGAAGAACTATAGAGTTCCTAACTCTCTATGCCTCGTAACCAGACATCATAGATTCTTCCGACAATTATACTGAGATCAATAGTCCGTTGATCTTTAGATTGCGAATATATCGTTTTAACCAAACCATGAAGAGTTTGTTCACGCAAATCTACATTTGTCTCTTCATACATTGTTAGGTTTGATTAAGGACTATAAAGCTATTGAATATTATAAATCTTCAATCAAACTAAAAGGGAATGAATGAACGTTTCACCTTTTATTAATTTAATCAGCAAATTACAATAAGGACTTTATAAAAATTTATATAATACATCAATATGTAAATAAACAATCTACTTGTGGAAAACTCTGCCAACACTTGAGAACATGCTTGACAGCAACCCAGTGCTCGGGTCCAGGGTTTGACTGAAACCTACTCACCAAGCCCACTGTGTAGCAAATATCTAGCCTTGTGCAAAGTATAGCATACATGAGACTTCCTACGGCTGAAGCGTAAGGAATATGTCTCATGTCCTCAACTTCTTGAGGAGTCTTGGGAGACTGCTCATTTGAGAGATGCACTTCATGTCTGAAAGGTAGCTGTCCTTTCTTGGGGTCTGCATACTGAAGCAACCCATGATCTTATCTATATAAGATGCTTGGGAAAGCGCTAACTTTCGGTTTTTCCTATCTCTAAAGATCGGAATTCCTAGAATGTAAGCTGCTTCTCCTAGATCCTTCTTCTCAAATTGTTTGCCAGCCAGATCTTACCTCTGATAACTTTCCTACATCATTCCCAATGAGTAGTATGTCATCTACATATAGGACTAAGATGACCACCTTACCATAGTTTATCATCTTATAAACGCATGGCTCATCTACTTACTGATCAAAGCCGTAGCCTTTTACAGTCTCGTCAAATCTGATATTCCACGACCTAGATGCTTGCTTTAGTCCATAAATGGACTTAAGCAAGTCACAAACCTTGCCATGTTGGCCTCTCTCCATGAACTCGTCTGGGTGAGCCATATAAATGCGCTCATCAAGATTTCAATTTAGAAATGCAGTCTTGACATTCGTCTGCAAGATTTCATAATCCAGGGCGGCAACAATGGAGAACAGAGTACGGATGGACTTCAGCATCGCGACTGGAGAGAAGGTATCTTCATAGTCGATACCTTCTTTCTGTGTGAACCCCTTCGTCATAAGTCGTGTCTTAAATGTCTCAACATTTCCATCTGGTCCTAATTTCTTCTTGTAGATCCATTTACACTGAACAGGCTTGATGCCTTGAGGTAGATCTACAAGCTTCCAGACCTCGTTGACATACATCGAATGCATTTAGCCGTTCATGGCTTCTTGCCATAGATTTTTTTTCGGAACACTGCATCGCCTGAGAAAATGATACTGGATCATCTCCTCATGATATACGACAGTAGTGAAAGACTCTCTGATACCCATGTATCGAACAGGTTGTCATACAGGAGGTTCTGGTTCCGAATGTTGTTCTTCTACAGTTGGAATAAGACTCTCTGATACCCATAGTCATGAAGATCTCAACGCTGGACAACCTTGCTTATCCCTTCATGAAGCCTTTAACGAGTAAAGTCTTCAAGAGACACTTAAAATGATTGGGACTCAAGGATCATTTGCATCTCCTTTGAGTCAAGTAGGATTTATTTGGGATTGGTGCCCACAAACGAGATTTAAATAATATGAATTTGATTACTGTTGAAACATTAAATAATATGAAAATTTCATTCTTCATTTAAGATTGTGTTTATGTATGTTTTTTACGCTCTAAAACTGTCATCAACGAAAGGGATACTCAGTACAGACTTGACAAGATAACCCCTTATGACTAGTTTAAACTTTAGTTCGCAATCTAAAGATCGATAGGGTAATCGAATCTGAGTAATGATTGTTTAAGCGAATCAGGAAATCTTATCTTGCTATATAGAGGGTTGTGACTCTGTGTTTCATTCTTGATATCTTACAGAAGATATTGAACAAGATTTGTGATACTCTGAAGCTCGAGATAAAACCGTTTAATCACTCAAAGTTTCAAGATCACATACGATGGGCATTTTGGTACATACCTTAATCCTGAAATGAACGCATAATTGATGTGACACCTTATGAAATTTTATTTGTCAATAGGAAATGGCTAAAATTATAGTTGCATCTGACCCGGCGGTTGGTGTCATAACGCTGTCATGTTGGGCAATGTGATTCACAGATACAGAATTCATGTTGAAACAATGCTAATGCATCAGTATCACACTATGCTTTGTTATGAGAGTGTGAATGAATAAACTTGGCCAGGTATTTATCGAATAAACATGTGACATGTAAAGACATCTCACTTTATGTTTTTCTCATTCACAAATAACAAATGAGTTAGTGAAATAGCAACTATGGGGTAAAACCATAATTTTACATTCCTCTGAGTTACTTAAACATGAATTATAATATCGTAAAATACTCTGTGGATCGTGTGAAGAATTGTTTTGTCAAATCAAATGGAAAATAAACGCATATGAACTTAGAGAGTTTTAATATTAGTCCTTTAATGGAATCGATTAATATTAAGAATTAAAAGACGGAAAAAGTTTGTGAACTTTTGAGTCCGATCTTTATTCTAAAGATTCGTTCATGTGGGTTCATTAGGTCTCAATGATAGACTCTCGGATGATATTTATTGAACTAGGACGATTTGCTTTTCTCATTAAATGTAAATTGTGATTTACACTGAGAGAATTATTTTCTAAGTAATTGAATAAATAATTAGTTATTTACTACATTTATTTAATAAATAATATTATGTTATTATATGAATAATAATATATTTTTATGATTCAAATAAATAAAAGATGAAAATAAATATTTTCTCGTTTCGTACTACTTTGAAAAGTATGAAAAAAATTAATGACTTGTCATTAAATAAATGAGATGTTCTAAAAATAATTAAATATTACTTTGGAAATAATTCCAATACATTTTCTGGAGAATATTAATGTATATACTCTGCCAAATTATAGAATTAGGTTGAGTAATTAAATTTTGAAATTCTTTTAAAAAAACAATGGGTTTAAGTTTGACTAATGAGTCTGACCTAAGTAAAGCTCGCTCTCTCTATATATAAAGGGATTTTCAAAAACCCTAATGAGTAATCCTAGAAAATTATTCTGGGCCGAAAATCCCCTTCCCGTTGTGTGTGTTTGCCGAGAGATTCAGAGAGAAAGAAATCAAGAAATAGTTTCTTGAATTCTCGAGTCATTCTTGAGTGATTCTCCTTATTCTTTGTTGTTCAAATTGAAGAGCCCACTCTCTCAATCTCCCCAAATTTTGAGAGTATTATTATTGATTCTTCTCGTGGTGTTTGAGTGACCTTTTCCTTTGCAGAGAACCAGCCAAAACACGAAGAAAACGAGCAAGACGCGACGAGGCTCAAATTAGCGTCCCACCCGCCGGACAGGACCACTCGCCGGACAGACATGCCTCGCGTGCGCCTGAACCACCATGTGAGTTCCAGGCGCCTCCAGCTCGAGCCACTCCTTGTGCCAAGTGTCCTAGCCACTGTCCAGCTAGACGCACAGGTTTCGCAGCTCCAGCAACTAGCAGGGACCCGCAGGCTCACAGGCTCATTCTGATCGGTCGGCCGGCCTCCAATCCGGTGAGACAGATTGTGCAATCCGGCGAGGCAGCTTCAAGCAATCCGATGAGGCACTCCGACGGTAGCTAACAACGCACGAGATTGTTTACAACCTCAAATGTAAGTCTCCTAAATGAATTGGATCTGCGATAGAAACTTTTATAATTTATTTATAGGTTGTTATATCGTTTGTTCAATTTGTTGTCAACATGTTTAGAATAAATTGTTTATTGACATGTTAGTAATTTTTAATGCCTAGGTTGTTTAATATGTTAAAATGAGTTTTAACATTTTGTAGATCTTATTGTATAATTTCGCCATATTTAGATATGTTATGTAATATTGTTAATTAAAAGTTAATTAATTTCCAACAGTACTCTCGGTCACGGCTTCCAGTTATTGGCATCAAGATCGCCCGATCATCCAACCCGTGGTACTCGACTAGCATCAATATGCTAAAAAATTACCAATATGTATGCGTTTAGTAACAAAAAATATGAATTTATTAACAAGATATTTTAATTGATTAACAAAGGGCGTACCGTATCCGTCAGTTATTTTTCCAATGTCTAGTAACACGCGAAAAAATACGGGGGTGGCGTCAGCGGTTCAGAAATGAAGCATCTCCACCTTCTTGCCTCAAACGAGTGTGTTCATCCACTTCTCTAAATAGTTTAGCCGCTGCGTTTTTGGAGACTTCAACGCTAAGAAAGAGGTGGGATTATGGCCAGAGTACTTATGTTTAGTCGGGTCTGTAAAATCGGGATCAAAAGTACCTACGAATTTACAATGTTTGAATCACGCATATGTCGATATTTAACAGTAAAGTAGAGAGTTAAATTACCCTTTCGAAACCTCTTTAGCTTTGGCGTCAGCGTAAGTGTAAGAGTTAATAGTCCCTTTTTATTCTCTTATTGCTCTTTGCATTTTATTTTGGTCGTCTTGTACGTCTGAGGTGAAGGAGGATCTCGAGAAGCCGAAGGAGGGGGAATGGGATCTTGAGAGGCCGAAGGAGGTGAAGGAGGATCCTGAGAGGGTGGAGGAGGAGGTGGCGGAGGTGGAGTGGCAGACCTAGTTTTTTGTCAGCTTGAGTTGTTGGTACGTCTCCCGGAGTTAGCCTGGTAACATCTTCAAAAATCATGTTCACTCTCTCCCATAGTCTAAGCTGTAGGTTATAACCCATATTACTTATTACCATATACAACTTTAGAGAAATAAACTTGTTAATAACAAAACGATTACCTAATCGACTCGCATACGCTTTTGCTGACGCCCGAATACTGCAATCGCATGCAAGGTTGTCCCCCAATGACTTCCTCGTATCATTCCACCTCTCATTTTGCTCAAATCTATACTCATTCCACATCTAGGCAGTCAAAGAAAACAGAGTGGGAGCGGTACCATGAGCAAAAGACTCTGTTGAACCGACAATAGGAACGAGAGTGAGAGCGGGAAGAGGAGCGGTCTAACATAAGTCATAGTAAATACTAGAAACTAATATTACTTATTAAAATAAATTTACTTCATAAATAATCTTACAAACCTGTCGTTGAGTGTTAGCAACGTAGTCTTCGTCCGAGTCATCGTCTTCATCGCTCCATAAGTTTGTAAAATGTTCTTCAATAGCTTCATTGAACACACGAGCTCGTGCGGTTGTCGTCCCGATCTCCTCTTCGATGGTTTGTGTCTCTGCTTATAACGCTCGACCGGGTAGAATGACGTACAAATCTGCTCCTCCAACTTCTTATGATACTCAGTTTCACCGGTCCGAGGTATCAACATCTGTAAAACGCCCATCTACAATACCAAATTTGATTTGAGATATTAATATATAAATTAATATCGTATAAAGTTAAAAAAAGCTTACCGTTTTCTTCGCGAAAATCTTCTCGACGTCTTTGCTAATCACTACTCCAGCAGTAGACCATGAATGCATCCTCTTCTGGAATGGCCTCGTATGCCCAATACTGAACGACATGCATGTTTCCCGTCAATGTGTACATCGTCTGCTTTTGCGTAACTTTCTTCTCACATGACTTTTCGTGGTGCTTCTCGTAGTAGTGCTCCATGTTGACCGAGAGAGAAGAACGCGTCGTAGTGCAACTTATCTGACCCCAAGGTAGACTATAGAAGAAAGGAAGGTCGTCTACCAATTACATGTACTTGTCGTCGAGAGATTTATTGTGCTCGATTCCTAGGAGATATCGATAGACAAATACACAAAACCGAGCTTAAAACAATCTTCCGAAATACTATATGCATTCATCATCAAGAGGATGAAGTCCAAGGTTAGATTTTTCTGCGCGTTCAAGTAATCGTGCATGAGTCTATCGCTGTGATGCGGTACTTGTTCCAACTTTGTTGGACCATCCTCCATGCAAAGACCGGTCACAAGGGCATACTCGAGGGGGCCGAAACGCACTCTTTGGTTCCCCAAACCAAAATGAATTTCTCATTCTTCGGATGGTTTCACTTTTCGCTCAAGAAGTGAGTGGATGAGCACATAAGAGAAGTTTAACGAAGTTTCACAAAAAAAAACTGCAAAGAAAGGAGTCTCTCAAAGTCAATCGGTCAATCCGAGAGCAGTAAACCTCGCACTCACGTGCATCAACATACTCGAACTGCCGCACATAATGCGACCCAAAAATCTTTTGTCGCAAAGTTACTTCCATTTTATCTACAAAACATAAAAACAACATTATTTGAAAGTCAATAATACTTGTAAAAAACTCATGAAAACTATACAAAAACTCATTAGAACTTGTCAATAAATCATCAAAACTTGTCAAAAACTTTTTCAAACTTGTCCAAAACTCAAAAAATCGTCAAATTTTTTAAGAAACTTGTCAAAAAATCAATAAAACTAGTCACAACTCCTCAAAACTTGTTACAACTCTTCAAAACTAGTCAAAACTCATCAAAACTAGTCAAAACTCATTATAACTAGTCAAAAAAATTGTTGTCGATATTTTCCGACAATGTGAGTGAGCGTCTCGCGGACGTCGGACATTTTATAGCGGCGGCCCGAGGCTAACACCTCGGAGGATACATGGCGGTCGGTGACCTCGACCGGTGCCTCCGCCGGGCAGCTGGGACGACCAGTGGGGCCTCTGGACGTCCTCGGAGAGGCCTGGACGTCCTCGGAGAGGCCCGGACATCCTCGGAGAGGCCTGGACGTCTACGGAGAGGCCTGGACGTCCTCGGAGCGGCCTGGACGTCCTCGGAGCGGCCTGGACGTCCTCGAAGAAGCTTGGACGTCCTCGGAGAGGCCTGGACGTCCTCGGAGCGGCCTGGACGTCCTCGGAGAGGCCTGGACGTCCTCGGAGCGGCCTGGACGTCCTCGGAGAGGCCTGGACGTCCTCGGAGAGGCCTGGACGTCCTCGGAGAGTGCCCTGGACGTCCTCCTGGAGGCCTGGACGTCCACCTGGCGGCCTGGAGGCCTGGACGTCCACCTAGACGTCCTGCAAGGTGGCCTGGACGTCCACCGAGGGCCTGGACGTCCTGCAGGGTGGCCTGGGCGTCCACCAAGGGCCTGGACGTCCTGGAAGGTGGCCTGGACGTCCACCAAGGGCCTGGACGTCCTGCAAGACGGCCTGGACGTCCACCGAGGGCTTGGACGTCCTACAAGGTGGCCTGGACGTCCACCAAGGGCCTGGACGTCCTGGAGGGTGGCCTGGACGTCCACCAAGGGCCTGGACGTCCTGGAAGGTGGCCTGGACGTCCGTCGAGGGCCTGGACGTCCTGCAAGGCGGCCTGGACGTCTACCGAGGTGGCCTGGACGTCCTCTTGCCTTCCACACGCCCAAGGAGTCTCTTGGCCGGCCCTAGAAGCTCTCCTCATCCTATAAATAGCCCCACGACCCTCACAACAAAGGTACACCAGTTTTCCCAAGTGAAAACTATACTCTCTCTCTCTTACTCTCTCTCTATCTCGGCCATACCCTCCTCGGGAAGCTGAGTCGGGAACAACTTCCCATAGGAATTGTTCCCTAAGATCCAAGATCCGAGCGTCGAAGCGACGTTGGCTCTTAAGTCTCCGTTTCCGCCCGATCTTGTCGATCCTTCCTCGTCATCCTACAAACTCCACCCACATTATACTAATGTTGAGCGTCAGAGAGGTAAACAGAGGACCCCCCTCTGTTTTCCCTTCTTAGTTCACGTCTGTTTACTCTTTTCAGATAACAGAAGGACTCGAAGACCACACGACAGCTAAGAGACGATCCGGGACACCGGATCTGACACGCTAAGGCCGAAGCGAGGGTCACTCGCCCCGAGCGGGGATCTGACCGCTTAGGTCTCTCAACGTTGTCCAAATTTCAGCGACAACATTTTGGCGCTAGAAGGAGGGGAGTTTTCAATCTCGAAATCCATCCAATCCACATTTCTCTATTCCGTCTCTTTTCTTATCCACTCACGGAAAATGAGTGACGTTCCGGCAGCTTCCGCAGCCGCCCTATTGAGCAATCCCATCGTTTGAGCTACTAGCTCACGATATGAGTTTCGTCAACTCCCCCATCGAGGGACCAGGCAACAACCTGGGATAAGGAGTTCGGGAAACGACACCCTCGCCCCTCGTGAGAATGAGGAAAGGCTGAGAGACGAAACCAACCGTCGCCTGACGGAGTTGTTGGCTCGACCAGGGGTGGATAAGGGCCTACTCATGAACCTCCTCGGATACGAGGAGGGAGGCAGTTCGACCCGGGACGAAAATTATGCCGCGGATGGCATTGTCCCGGAGACGAGCACGAGTCAGACATTCACCCGCTCGCCAGCGGAAAATGCGAGCGATGCTCCATTAGTCTCGCCAGCGGAGCAACAACGGGAGACTTCGCGACGGGAAGGTTCGAGTAACCCCCGGCCGCGGGCGATGCGAGGCACTTCGCGGAGCGAGCATTCTCGACAAGCACGCCGGGCGTCCTCCCGACGGAGGAACCTCGGCGTAGATGGTCGCAGAACCCGCTGCGAAGGTCGCCCATCGACCCTCAGGCCCTCGCACTCGGCTGAGGTAGACTTGAGGACCCGCCTTAATTCGCGGCGAGATCCCCGAGAGGAGGGCTTGAGGAGGAAGCTGGATGCTCGACGGGCGACCGCCGGGGCTACCACCCTCGGAAACCCTCCTCCGAACGCCTTGGACCAAGGGTCCAATGAACGGCAAGTTCCCACGCCAGTGGGGCCAGTCGTAGGAACTGCAAATGGGCTCGAAATGATCACGATGATTCAGGGACTCCAGAATCAGATCATCGAGTTGCGAGAGGCCGGTTCTGGAGGCTCTAGGCCATATAACGGATTGGAGGGGTCTTACTCGCCCTTCACGGCAGTAATTCTTGCGCAACCTCCCGGGGGAGGGTTCAAACTCCCCACCGTGCCTCCCTATGACGGGCGTTCCGACCCTAACTTCCACGTCCAGCACTATGAGACATGGATGACAATGCAGGGGCTGTCGGACGCAACACTCTGTCAGGCGTTCAGTCTGACACTGGTTGGAACAGGGTTTGAATGGTTCCGGAACCTGAAGCCCGGGAGCATCGGCACGTTCCGTGCCCTTAGGGAGTCTTTTCTTGCTCGATTCGCCACATTGGTGGCGCAAAAGAAGTCAAAAACGCACCTCTGGTCGATCAGGCAAAAACCAGGCGAAAGCTTGCGTCAATATTTGGCCCGATTCACCGAGGAGTCCCATAAAGTCGAGGACTTCAATGATCGGGACGCCATCGTCGCCATCACAGAAGGCGCCGAACCCAGCGATTTTCTAAAATCGATAGTGGGAAGAGCCCCAAAGGACATGGCTGAGCTCATGGCATGCACTAGGACGCACATGGGGGTTGAGGATTACCTCAATAGCCGTAAAGGTGAGGGCCACGGCAACCGCCCTCGCCCGAATGACCACCCCAATGCTCGCGGGAAGCGGGGGAGAAACCATCACACTGTTAGTGATGACCCCCCACCGAGATCGAGGAGGCTATTTGCCGATCAATTCCAGGGAGAAGCTCTCACCCCGCTTAATGTGTCGCCGGCCCGAATTCTGGCTCTTCATCGAGACAAACTCGGGTCCCCGGCACCATTGAGAAAAGGCCCTGCGACGCGGGACAAGAGCAAGTATTGCGAGTATCATCGGGATCACGGACACGTGACCTCCGAGTGCTACCAACTGAAAAGGCAGATAGAGGCCCTAATTCAAGATGGCAAACTCAAAGAGTTCATCATGAGGGCTGCCGGGGTGACAATCCCGGAAGATCGCCCGCCGACCCAAAATAGGGCCCCGGCCAAAGAGAAATCTACGGCAGTCGCCGCCATCAGCGACGAGCCCGAGCACTCCGGGATGAACGTTGTAAGAACGATCACCGGGGGACTGGATTGTGGCGGGTCAAGCAATCAAAAAAAGAAATATCTGAGAGCAGCGACTAACGAGAGGGTTAAGAACGGCATTAACCTCACTTATGTCGCTCCCCCGCCTATCCCCTTCGAGGATATTCGTTTCACCGACGAGGAAGCCAGGCGAATCCTCCACCCGCATAACGACGCTCTCGTTATATCGGCGACTGTGGCCAACAACAAGGTTCGACGGATCTTGGTTGATAACGGCAGCGCGGTGGACATAGTGTTCAAATCGGCACTCGAGCAGATGAAGCTCGACAGAGTAAAGCTCGCTCCGACGCGAACCCCGCTCTATGGCTTTTCCGGGGAAAAGGTGTGGACGGAAGGATCGGTAGATCTTCCTATCACCTTTGGAACCCGAGGTGGCGTAGAGACGACTCGGATCGTGATGTTCCTAATCGTCGACGAACCAACGGCATATAACATGATAATCGGCCGACCCACACTGGTAGGTCTCAAGGCCATCACGTCGATCTATCATCTCATGATGAAATTTCCAACCGAGCGGGGAATCGCATGTGTAACGGGAGATCAAGCCATGGCGCGATCGTGTCACGTGCACGCCGCCAACAATAAGGTCACGAAGCCTGAAGAAAAAAGAGAGGTATGTACGACATATCAACTCAATGACGAACTCCCATGCAAACCCGAGGAGGGAGGAACGTTCGGCGAGTTGGACCAACGCGACGAGATCGAGCGTCGGCGCATGGAAACTCCTGACGACCTCGTCTCGATTGTCTTGGACCCCGCAAAGCCTGACCAGGTGGTCAAAATTGGCGCACACGCGGACATGCCGGGCATTGACCCAAAGATCATGGTACATCGCTTAAACGACGACCGTAACATACCCGCAAGGGTTCAGCCTAGAAGGGCGTTTAGTGGGGAAAGGTATCTTGCCATAGGAGAGGAAGTTGATAAACTTCTCGCCGCCGGTTTCATAAGAGAGGCGGAACACCCTAAGTGGGTGTCAAATGTGGTGATGGTGAAAAAACCCAACGGGAAGTGGCGCATTTGTATAGACTACAAGGATCTTAACAAAGCCTGCCCTAAGGATAGCTTCCCCCCTCCCTCGGATAGAGCAACTTGTGGACGCGACAGCGGGTCACGAGCTCCTCAGCTTCATGGACGCCTATTCAGGCTATAACCAAATCCGAATGCACGAAGATGACCAAATAAAAACGACATTCGTAACAAACAAAGGCCTGTACTGTTACAAGGTGATGCCGTTCGGCCTGAAAAACGCCGGCGCCACCTATCAACGATTGGTCAATCGAATGTTTGCCGACCAAATCGGAAAAACTATGGAGGTCTACGTGGACGATTTGTTGGTAAAGAGCCGACTGGCCCCCGACCATATCCGTGACCTCCGGACCATGTTCGCAATCCTCCGCAAATACGGGATGAAGCTGAACCCCAACAAATGCGCATTCGGGGTCGAGTCAGGAAAATTCCTTGGCTACATGGTAAGCAAGAGGGGGATCGAAGCCAACCCCGAGAAGATAACGGCCATCCTAGAGATGAAATCCCCACGGAAACCCAAAGAGGTCCAAAGTTTGGCGGGACGGATCGCGGCGCTAGCCAGATTCGTCTCCAAGGCCACCGACAGGTGCCACCCGTTCTTTCAATCCCTAAAGAAGAAAGACGGGTTCGAGTGGACCGCGGAATGTGAGAGGGAATTTCGCGAGATGAAGTCATACCTCGCGACCCCCCCATTCTTGGCAAAGCCCGTCGATCACGAGGTTCTCATATTGTACCTCGCAGTGTCTGACAAGGCCATGAGCGCAGTCCTTATACAGGAAGAAGGCCAGTGTCAGCGGCCAGTATATTACGTGAGCAAGTCTCTCCTGGACGCCGAGACTCGGTATCCAGAGATCGAGAAGCTATCGTTGGCATTGATCATGAGCGCGGGAAAGCTGCGTCCGTATTTCCAAGCACATCAGATAATGGTGCGCACCGGACATCCCATCGAGAAAGCCCTACAGCGAGGCTCCTCGACGAGGATGGCAATTTGGTCGCAAGAACTAAGTGAATACGGGCTAAAATTCCAACCACGGACGGCCATCAAGGGACAAGCTCTGGCCGACTTCATAGCAGAATTCACGCTAGAAGAAATCGAGGCCGAATCGGGCGAAGTCCAGCCTCCTCCTTCAAAGAAAAGGAGCGTTGGGCCGACAGGCCCAACATGGTCCCTGCACGTTGACGGTGCATCCAATGCTCGTGGGGCTGGAGCCGGAGTGGTTTTAACCAACCCCGACGGGGAAAAATTGAAATATGCCCTCCGCTTCGAATTCAACGCCTCTAACAATGAGGCCGAATATGAGGCCCTGATAGTCGGTTTGGAGCTTGCTCACCGACTCGGGGTCGAAGACATACGCATCTTCTGCGACTCGCAGTTGATTGTGAACCAAGTGAAAGGTGAGTACATCGCCAAAGAGCCAAATATGGTCGCATACCTGGCTAAAACCCTCAAGAACCTAGAAGCGATAGCTCGGTTCGAAGTCGTGCAGATCCCTCGGGAAGAAAACGTTGAGGCTGACGCTCTAGCGCGCCTCGCCTCAGGGATCGACGAGGGAGAAGATGGGGATATTCCGATCGAAGTCTTGGCTCGCCCTTACGTCTCTAGAAGCGACGTGGGGACTGTCAGTGACTCTCCGACCCCGTCGTGGATGACTCCCTTGACGGAATACCTCACGAGCGGAAGAGAGCCCGAAAATCGTGAGATCGCCCGTAAGCTGAAAAGCTTGGCATCGAAATACACTATGCGTGGGGACGTGTTGTACAAACGCGGTTTTTCGATGCCACTCCTGCGCTGCCTCAGCGAAGGCGAGGCAAGGCGGGCGATGTGCGAGGTGCACGAGGGAATGTGCGGCAACCACGCCGCTGGACAGTCAATGTCCTTGAAACTCTTGCGGCTGGGTTACTTCTGGCCAACCTTGAAAAAGGATGCGCACGACTGGGCCCGCCGGTGTGACAAATGCCAAAGGTTCGCCCACGTGTCAAGGAAGCCTCCAGCACCGCTCTGCCCTATCGTCGTTCCCCGACCATTTGCCAAATGGGGAATCGACCTAATAGGGGAGCTCCCCATGGCTCCAAGACAGTTCCGATATGCAATTGTCGCAATCGATTACTTCACAAAATGGGTCGAAGCGGAACCCTTGGCAAAAATCACTGAGGCGAACACAACAAACTTCATCTGGAAGAGCATCATATGCCGCCATGGGGTTCCGGAATCCATCGTGACAGACAACGGCCGGAAATTCGATAATGCCCGTCTGCGCGAGATTTGCGAACAACTTGGGATAAGTAAGACATATTCTTCCCCAAGACACCCGCAAGCTAACGGCCAAGTGGAGGCAGTCAACCGCACGATAAAGGAGAATCTGAAGAAAAAGTTGGAGTCCCGAAAGGGTGCCTGGGCGGATGAACTGTCGTTCGTGTTATGGGCTTATCGTACCACGGCCCGGAACGCGACAGGAGAAACTCCCTTCGCCCTGACTTTTGGAGTTGAGGCGGTGGTCCCGATAGAGACCGTACTCCCCTCGTTTCGCATCGAGACCTTCCAGGAAGAAGAAAACGAAAAGGCAATGCGGGCAGAGCTCGACCTAATCAACGAAAAAAGAACCGACGCACTCACCCGTCTCGCCGCCCAAAAAAGGAAGGTCGAGCGATACTACAACTCAAAGGTCAAATTGCGAAGTTTCGCAAATGGAAGCCTTGTGTTGAGAAGGGTGTTCCCCAACACCAAAGTTCAAGGGGCCGGCGTCCTGGGCCCGACATGGGAAGGACCTTATCGGGTCCGAAAAGCTGTCCACAACGGCACCTACGAGCTCGAAAGTTTGGACGGCAAAATATTCGTCCACCCGTGGAACGCCGAACACCTGAGACAGTATTATCAATAAAGGCAGCAAATTCGCGCCCAGTTATTTCATGTAAACACAATAGATGTATTTATTCCATGTAAACTCTTTTAAGCATTGAATAAAAAGCCTATTTGTGTCATCATGAATGGTTCTATAAAGCAAAAAGTTTCAAAAAATTTTGTCCGCATCCAAAGTTTCATGAAACTTGGGGGGCTAGGGAGGCTCGGTCACAACTCCAAAAGACTTGACGCCAAAACAACCCCGAACCCGAAAGAGCCAATCACAAGGAAAATCGTGAGGCGATAGCCCCACGGTCGGAGAAATCCACCAAAGTCAGTAACAAGGCCGTGACCTTGCATCTGGACGCCCATGGATCTGAGGAAAAATCAGCAAGTACCGGCTAGGTAAAAGTTGAACTCAATCCTAAGGCGGAGTATGGATACCTGTGCGATAAATGCGCGCGACGTCAGAATAGACAGTTGTAAAATCGTAAAGGTACCGGCCAACGCCCGCGAGGCGAGCCGCGGGCCAACGAGTCATCAATCGCGCCAGATCCTAGGATCCCCCCAATGTCCGTAGAGCAGATTCGCAAGCCGACAGGCCATCGATGAAGGCTCACGGACAAAGCATTCCTCTCGCGATCGCGGAAAAAGCGAGAAGATGAGGAAAGCAACCCCAAACGAGCATCCAGCGAATGCACGAGACATCCAACTCGGAGCTCGGATGTCCGCCAAGCGGCCTAACATACCCGGCAAACCGTTGGAAACAACGAAAGCCCCGGTCGCCATCAATAATGCCGGGAGTCTCCGGGACACTTCATGGATTCGCGGCCAAACGAAAGTTAAGTAAAGCGACCATGCAAACATAAAAGAAAAGAACTTTCGATAAAAGAATATCCGAAAAGAGTCTGCGAAATGAAATCAAAGTTCGAAACGCTAAACAATGGCGTAGAAAGCGGCAAACAGAAAGTCACGGCCCAGATGCTCATTCGGAGCCAAAATCAACTTGCTCCTCGTCAGCAGAACGGAGCGGCGCCAGGTGTGAGGGAGAGTTACCCACCGATGAGCGCGTGGTTTCGTCAGGGCGAGTATCCATCGGATCGCCGAACTCTGCATCGCTCCCGAGCGGCGGAAACAGCCCGTCGAAAAAGGCAAAGGTCACCTCGCGTGACCGATTCTCGGCAATCGTGGCATCTCGAACACGCACGGCGGCAGCATATCGGGCCTCCTCCAAGGCCACCTCCCAGTCTTCGTCCGATCGGGCCTTGGTGCGCTCGGAGTCGTCGATGACAGCCTGCATTTCCCGTCGCAGGGACTCATTCTCTTGAGCGACCTTCGCACGGGCCGCCTCGCTCGCGGCTAGCTCAGCCTCGCGGAGGGCCACGACACCTTCGAGTTTCTTGCTCTCCGCCAAGAACCCGCAGGCAGATCGCTCAACTTGCTCTCGCGCCGCGCGTTCTTCCCGCAAGTCAGCCTCGGCGGCTTTCCGCCCGGCAACGGCCTCGGCCAGAGCTTCAGCCTGCCGGCGGTCTTTCCGATCGCTGACCTCTTTCGATATCCGCTCTCGACACGCCATCTCCTCCATTATCTGCTCGACGCGCTCCTGCCGCGCTAACATCTGCAAGGCAGGTAACGAGGTCAATCAAGTCCTAAATCAATAGAGGAAAAAGGGAAACATACCTTTCGGGCCTCGCGAGTGCCTTGCCGGAAGAATTCCGTGTCACTGACCACGACCAACTCTTTGAAGCATTTTGGGGAAGAATCCGCGAGCCCTCGGGAACCTCGGTCCCTAAGTGCAATTGCCTCCGCGAGCCAAAGCGGGGCACTACCAGCTGGTGGACCCGCCGGCGGACCTGTCGGGCGTCGGGAACTGGAAGGCGCCTCGCTGGCAGACGAGGCGGCAGGACGTTTCCGTGGCGGGCCGTCGCCTCCTCCAGCGTGGGTCGTCGGGCAGCGCGGGTCGGCGCTCGTCTCCCCGGGCTCCTCGCCTCCACGATCTCGGGCACGTTCGGGAGAGAATCTTGAGTTCTCGCGGCCCCACGGGAGCCTGTACCGGGCAAAGCACCTGAAACGAAGGAGATATACGGTCAGAAAGCTTCAAAATCAACAAAGACAAGCACACAACCTATACCGCGAGGGACATCTTCGTCGGAACCCGAATCGAGATCACGTCGAGCCCGCCCCCGCGCTCGGGGAAGCGGGGGAACGGTGGAAACAAACCACTCCGTGGTAGCCATCATATCCGACGACTCAAAGATGGACGCTTGGCGTCGAGCGTCCGGAAATTTCCGGACAACCTTCCCAAGCTCGGTAAGATCGGGGTCCTTCGCCGACTCGGGAATCTTGCACGAACCGAAGTCAAGCGGAGCCGTTCCAAAGGCGGACTCGGAGACCCATACCCATTGGTATCGGAGCTTCGTCTCTTTGTTCGTCACGACACTCAACTTCTTCCGATGGTAAGCCTTGTACGACCCGACTCGCGCGGGGACCTCGGCGATTTTGAGAAACTCAAAGATCTCGTCGGCAGTCACGGCTCGCCTCTTTTCGCGGAAGTACATCATGTGACAGGCGGCGACTGCTCGGTAAAACGAGGGTGACATTTGAAGAGCGTGCACCTCTAATCGAGAGAGGATGTCTTGTATGACCGGCTGAAACGGCAACCGAAGCCCGCCTCGAAGGCTAGCCAAGTGGACGGCGGCGAATCCCTCCCGAGGCCGAGTGGGTCGATCGGTGGAGAGAGGACGCAGCACATTGACGGTCGCAGGGATACCGTATGTGCCACGGAGCGCCCGGAACGTCCCCAACGACGGAAGTATCGGGATGTCGATCCCCTCGCAAGAAAACGACCCCGAAACGCGCGATCCTAAAACCGGGAAGGCGCTCGTCCTATCCCCCTCTTCGAGCGCCGTCAGAGGTGGGGGATGTTCCCCATCGTCGCTAGCTCGGTCGCTTCCCGAGGGCCTGCTCACGACCCGGGCGTTCCCGCGTGTCCCGGCGATGGCCCGGACGTCCTCCGCCCTCAAGACTATGGCCCGGGCGTCCCCTTGTCCCTCAACGGCGGCCCGGACGTCCTCCCGTCCTTCTACGGTGGCCCGGACGTCCTCTGCCCCTAGGACGATGGCCCGGACGTCCTCCCGTCCTCCTGCGGTGGCCTGGACATCCTCCGCCCTCGGGACAATGGCCTGGACGTCCTCCGCCCCCTGGGTGATGGCCCGGACGTCCTTCGGCCCCAGAACGATGGCCTGGAAGTCCTCCGCCCTCAGGGCGATGACCCGGACGTCCTCTCGCTCATTGGCGGTGGCCCGGACGTCCTCTCGCCCCCCGACGATGGCCTGGACGTCCCCTTGCTCGCTGGCAGGGGCCCGGACGTCCTCCGCGCAGGCCTGGACGTCCTCCGCGCAGGCCTGGACGTCCACGCGGATCAGACCGGCCGGCGACTGTAGGCCCTCTCCTTGGGCGACGCGCGCAGGCTCGATCCCGTCCTCGCGGATCCACGCCTCCGATGCTGTCCCACGGCCGGCGGTGGCTCCTTGGCTATCCGACGAGGTCAGAGGAGGAAGGCTTACCCGAAACCCTAGGCGAGACTCCCCGGCGACGCAGATCCCGACGGCACGACCACCCTCGCCCAACGCTCGCACCTCAAGCTCCCCGAGTCTCCCGGCCAGATCCCTTCGCGCGAAGCCTTGCCCGGCGGCCACTGACCGGTCGCCATTGGTCCCCGACCCACGCCTGGCCGGCGTGGCTGCTCCGGTCGCCGATTCGCCACCTTCATGGGCGGTTTCTCCCTCGGAGGCCATCCAAGCGGTGAGCGTTTCGTTGTAAAAAAATTCGGATAGGGAAGATTCGATTCCCGTTGAGAAAGAACTCGGGAACGAGGAAGAATGAAGTTCATTGTCCTCGGGAATGGAGAAAAAGGATTCCACGAGGTCATCCAGGGACCCACCAGTGGGGGATGATGGAAGACTCATTGCAAAAATGAAAGGAAAAAATAATAAAAAAGTAAAGGAGCGTCGGAGGATATACTACCTGACCGACGTGCTCGCCTCGATCGCCTCGGTCCACGCCCATCAGCCCGGCCTGAGTGAAAATGTCTCCGGCCTGCGCCTGGGCAGCGAGGAGAAGGCTCTGAGTTCGTCATTGATCACTCGCTCAATATCGAACTCGGGGGGCTAATGTTGTCGATATTTTCCGACAATGTGAGTGAGCGTCTCGCGGACGTCGGACATTTTATAGCGGCGGCCCGAGGCTAACACCTCGGAGGATACATGGCGGTCGGTGACCTCGACCGGTGCCTCCGCCGGGCAGCTGGGACGACCAGTGGGGCCTCTGGACGTCCTCGGAGAGGCTTGGACGTCCTCGGAGAGGCCCGGACGTCCTCGGAGAGGCCCGGACGTCCACGGAGAGGCCTGGACGTCCTCGGAGCGGCCTGGACGTCCTCGGAGAGGCCTGGGCGTCCTCGAAGAAGCTTGGACGTCCTCGGAGAGGCCTGGACGTCCTCGGAGCGGCCTGGACGTCCTCGGAGAGGCCTGGACGTCCTCGGAGCGGCCTGGACGTCCTCGGAGCGGCCTGGACGTCCTCGGAGAGGCCTGGACGTCCTCGGAGAGGCCTGGACGTCCTCGGAGAGTGCCCTGGACGTCCACCTGGCGGCCTGGAGGCCTGGACGTCCACCTAGACGTCCTGCAAGGTGGCCTGGACGTCCACCGAGGGCCTGGACGTCCTGCAGGGTAGCCTGGGCGTCCACCAAGGGCCTGGACATCCTGGAAGGTGGCCTGGACGTCCACCAAGGGCCTGGACGTCCTGCAAGACGGCCTGGACGTCCACCGAGGGCCTGGACGTCCTGCAAGGTGGCCTGGACGTCCACCAAGGGCCTGGACGTCCTGGCAGGTGGCCTGGACGTCCACCAAGGGCCTGGACGTCCTGGAGGGTGGCCTGGACGTCCACCAAGGGCCTGGACGTCCTGGAAGGTGGCCTGGACGTCCGTCGAGGGCCTGGACGTCCTGCAAGGCGGCCTGGACGTCCACCGAGGTGGCCTGGACGTCCTCTTGCCTTCCACACGCCCAAGGAGTCTCTTGGCCGGCCCTAGAAGCTCTCCTCATCCTATAAATAGCCCCACGACCCTCACAACAAAGGTACACCAGTTTTCCCAAGTGAAAACTATACTCTCTCTCTCTTACTCTCTCTCTATCTCGGCCATACCCTCCTCGGGAAGCTGAGTCGGGAACAACTTCCCATAGGAATTGTTCCCTAAGATCCAAGATCCGAGCGTCGAAGCGACGTTGGCTCTTAAGTCTCCGTTTCCGCCCGATCTTGTCGATCCTTCCTCGTCATCCTACAAACTCCACCCACATTATACTAATGTTGAGCGTCAGAGAGGTAAACAGAGGACCCCCCTCTGTTTTCCCTTCTTAGTTCACGTCTGTTTACTCTTTTCAGATAACAGAAGGACTCGAAGACCACACGACAGCTAAGAGACGATCCGGGACACCGGATCTGACACGCTAAGGCCGAAGCGAGGGTCACTCGCCCCGAGCGGGGATCTGACCGCTTAGGTCTCTCAACGTTGTCCAAATTTCAGCGACAACAAAAATCATCAAAACTAATAAAAAAATTATAGAAAGTCATCAAAACTTGTCAAAAACAGTCTATCGAAAAAATATATACTTTCATCGAAAATTTCTCATCGGAAAACTATCTTATACTATCAGAACATTTCTGTATTCATTTGAAATTTTACTTCATCAAAAAGTCATATGGAGTTATCGGAAAATTCTTTAAGTCATCAAAAATCTATATATTATCAGAAATTAATCGAAAGTCATTGGAAATTATCCAAAGTCATCAGAATTTTTTTAAAATTCATCTGAACATTGTTTCATCATAAAGTAATCGAAACTATCGGAAATTCATGAATTTAATCGAATTTTTTTGGGTTTAACACCCGACGAGTTCAAACCCTAAAAAATCTAAAATTCATATACACATCAAACCTATCAATAATCTATACTCTAAACGAAGTCTAAACTAAAATTTAACTAGAAATCGAGTTAAAAACATACATTTTCTCTTGTTTACTCAATGTATAATCGGAAAAGAAACAATTTGACGAAGACGTAATCCCGACGAAGAAGCGATAAAAAAACAAAGGGTTATTGTCGGAAGCTATCAAAGACGTCGGAAGAAGAAAACGTCCGTCAAAAAGTATATGAACTCGTCGAAAATGGCTGATAGTTTTTTTTGGGAAAAATAGAATTGATAGGAGTGTCGGTCGAAGAGAGAGGGACAATAAGGAAAGAGGATTTTCGAGGCTGAGGGTAAATTTGTCAAAAAATGGGTCAAAATTCTAATTTCGGATACAAATGTTATAGTTAGCCCACCTTTAATATTTTAAACACTATTAAGCCCACAAAATGAAATTTCTTTATATATATTTATGTATCTATAATATATAAGAAATCCGATGTAATGATAGTAAGATAAAAAGATGAATTTTTTTTTTGGAAAAACGTGACCGGCGTCATGAAAATATCATATAAAACTCTGACATTGTTACAATATATAATAAAATGAAGCTGAAATCACGAGGAATACAGTGAAACTTAAATAAAACGACATTTACTTTGTCTATTAACAATCTCTTTTGAACAAAAAAAAAAAAAAAATTCAACCAAATCGAAGTCGGATTACAGCACCAGAAATCGGGCTATATTATGCGCCAAGTACTAGAGCTAGACATGCTTGTGGTAAATTTGAATGAAGAGGTTATCCAATATATATAACTAGAAAATATAAGGGAACAATTTTTCATTGCCGGCCAAGCAAGAACTAAACAAACCCATGAGGGAACAATTTAACTCTCTCTTCTGATTCGGGCATTTACGTTTATCCCAAACAGAGCTTCACGATACTTCTACCGAATCTCTCCCTCTCTCTCTCATCCTTCGAATGCGCGTATAACCCTAGGGTGAACTCAAATTCCGATGAGTACAACCACCGCGACCTCCGTCGAAAAAATCTGCGGCGATGATTTCGGCCGGAAATTTCTTGATCGGTCGCGAAGGACATGTGCAACGGAAGACGCCGAGGAGTCGCCGACGGAGCTCAACACCATCAACAGCTCCGGCGGATTCCTCGTGGTTTCGCCGGACAAGCTGTCGGTGAAGTACACGATCGTGAACCTCCACGACCACGACGTCGGAGTTGTCCAGGCCAACCGTCCTGCCCCGGCCAAGCGCCTCTTCTACTACTTCGAGATGTTCGTCAAGGACGCAGGAACCAAAGGCGAGATCGCCATCGGCTTCACCACCGAAAATTTCAAGATGCGAAGAAAGCCTGGGTGAGTGATTCAGTTTTGTATTAAACTAGTGATTTTGTTGATTAAGATTAGCTACCAGTCCCGGAAGCTGTGTTCACGGAACATTCCCTAGGTTCTGTTTTGGGAATTTGAAGATACGGAAAGAGGTAGGCAGTGAGATAATCTAGCGAAAATAGAAATCAGTGTACGGTTTTGTTTTGAGCACCTTTCAGTAGTTTGATTACGTAAAATCTGGTCTATGATGAGAGATTTTGAGTGCTGTATCCGGAATCATGTTAAGGTCCACGCTTCATCAATATATTCTGAATTAGATTAGTCTAGTATCTATAACGTGTTACTGCTAATTGGATCAAACTAATTTAATTAATCTATGATACTGTTTGGCTGCGAGTTGTGATTATTTATTTTATATGAGAAGGTATGTGCGGGATCCATGGCACCAGTGGAGATAACAAACTATTTGTTGGTGAAAAGTGATTTATAAAAATACAACGGAAGTGTAAAATAGTGTTAAAAGTGAAAGAATTGATTTCAGCCCTGTGAATATATGAATATATGAATACAGTGACCATCTTATTTGTTGAAGAAATACTCCATGATATTTGCTATTTTACAGTTTGTAATATTTTTTTATTGTATATGAGGCAGCTGGGAAGCAAATAGCTGCGGTTACCACGGAGATGATGGATTGCTTTATCGTGGTCAGGAGAAGGGAGAAGTGTTTGGCCCAACCTACTCATCTGGCGATATTGTTGGGGGTGGTATTAACTACGCTACCCAAGAATTCTTTTTTACGTGAGTTGCTTTGAGCACTTCGCTGTTTTCCTTGTTTGGTAGATACTAAGTACTCGATTGATGTTTGTTGTGTTCGTAGGTTTGTTACATTTTCCTATTTTTTTTGTTTAAATATTCACTCATGTGTTGTCCATGTTGATAACAGTAAAAATGGAGCTGTTGTAGGGACTACTCCCAAGGAAGTGAAAGTTCCGTTGTTCCCTACCATAGCAGTTCACAGTCAAAATGAAGAGTATGTTTATCTTTTCTAATTACTAAATCTTCTTGTACCTTGACAATTGGAATTTATACTCGGTTCCTTATTTTAGCTCGCTCAATATTTCTACATATATGGATATTCTATTTCAATGCGTTTTCGCCTTCTTAAAAGTATAGATACTTTGTTCCCAAGGATTTGTGCAATTACCCTCAGACCAGTTATGCGTTTGTTCATTCATAAGATCAAAACATGATTCTTCTCCTTTCCTTTTCCGATAATATCTAGCATAGCCTGTATATCATAGCATAGATGTTTATTTATATAGGATGATATTTATTATTATGGTGGCTGTTATATCTGCAGGGTCATTGTCAACTTTGGTCAAGAAAGTTTTGCTTTTGATATTAAGGTAAGGATACATTTGCGCTCTTGATTATCTCCACTTGGTTAAATAGCTTCTTTCTGATCAGGAACTTATTGTTTGTTGTCAGAAAGAACCTTTAGTTGTTCAGTTCACTATGTTGTTTAAGTTGAGTAAATAGAATCATAGTACTATTGTTATTTTTCTCTGGTTACTTTTGTCGACCCGTTTGTCTCTCATGCCCCTCTTTTAATTGTAAACCAAGTATGGCTTCAAGTCCTAAATGAACCCGAGCTACATGAAAAATGATATCCATTTGGGAGTACCAATCAAGAACTTAAAACAAGTTATCACTTCTCTTGACATATAGTACTGAAGAAGGTTGCAATGCAGAAGTGCAATTGATCATGCATAAAATTACTTGCTTTTTGGTATATGTCTGGCGGTTTGGCATATACATCTTACTTGTCCTTTAGCCTTTCTGGATACCTAATACACTAGGGAAAATAAATTAAATTTCAGGTTTTCCTATTTTAATGTAGGAACATACAAGGTGTGGTGGTGGCAAACACTGAAAAGATCTTTAAATTAAATATGAAATTCACTACCCTCTTAATGTCTCTTTTTATTTTAATGTTTTAGTTTTTTTTAGGGAATTATACTTGTTTAGTCGGGATAGGAATATATTTTTTATTTTGTATGTTTCTACCATGTCATTTTACTAGCGAAGGGTCAGGCTAAGAGTAGTGAAGGATCATCTACTGTGTGATAATGATTTTGTTTTTGTAACCTTGTATATATTTATTGACATTTTTCGTACATGTGTAGGAATTTGAAGCACAGGAGAGGATGAAACTGCAGATGACGATTGAAAAGATTTCACTGCCAACAGATGTCAGCCATGGGTGAGTATTCTTCATCTTTGACGTTGAGCATAATTTATACAACACTTCTCTTCTGTTTAATGTAAATTGTAGTTAATATTGTGCTGCCACTTGCTTGTAGGTTCTGCATAGTACCACTGTGTTAGCTTAGATATTGTGTATTTGCACTTGAGTTGGTAAAGCATAGTGGGTTTCTATTATTCAACAACATATCTATTTTGTATCAAATTGCTTTTATGCTTGAAACCAGAATTGTTCGCGCATACTTACTACATTATGGATATGAAGACACACTTTGTTCCTTTGACATGGCTACCAAGAGCACAGTTCCACCTGTATGCATAGCTCAAGAGAACGGATTTGATGAACATGATATCATGTATGCACTGAGCCGGCGGAAGATACTTAGACAGGTATGAACATAAAGTTATTGCTTTGTGATCCGAGAATGTACTGGTCGGATTCCAGTGGTGTCATGTCATTACCATGTTACTTGGATCAGCATACATCGTTTTTAAATGATAGGGTCAGTGTACAATCATTATAAATGATGCGGTCAGCTTACAATCATTATTAAATGATAGGGTCAGCATACAATCTGATATGCATTAAGAATGGGTGTCAGATGAGTTGTATCTACCTTCACCAATAAAGGGTTGTGGTTTGAAGCGTGATATTATATTCAAAGGCACACCTCTGGTTTCTTGTGATTAGACAGAAATATAGTGTTATATCCCTAGCTCCTACTGTAATTTCTGTACAAACATGAGCTACTTGGCTCTAATCGCCATAACCTGCAAAAGCTTCCATTTTCATCTCTTGATTGAGTGACAGATTCCATTACCTTTTCTGACTCATAAACCATTGTTATTGTTGTTTTCACTAAATAAAAAAGCTAATTGGAAATGGAGACATTGATGCTGCAATTGAGAAGCTACGGAAGTGGTATCCCGAGATTGTGAAGGTAAACATTCTCGATATTGATCATATAATAGCAAAAAGCATATCAGCGGGCATATGCGAGGCTCTTATGAATTGATTGCTATAAATAACATAAAAAGTAGTTTTCAAAAAAAAAAGAAAAAAAAAAGAACTATTTAAATATTGAGGCTGTGGCTATTTTTATTAAAGCTAAAATGATGTGTAATTTCTAGTAAAAAAACAATATCTAAAAGTTTTTTTCTCCTCCCCCCCTTTTGTTTACCAAAACGGAGATCTGAAGTAGAGCGTTGTTTTTAGAGAAATTGCTCAAAATACCACCATTTGTAATTCGTTTTTCCAAAATCTAACTAAATTTTTTTTTATTTCAAAATATTAGTATAAAATTATAAAATAACCTTAAACTAATTTCTTTAACTTTTATTCTACATCCATATTAACCGGTTATTATTTATTTATTTTTTAAAAAATTATTTTAAAATGTAAAAACTGCTCCCACTTTAAAAATTTTACTTTTTTTTATTAATTTTTTAACTTTTTCTTTTAATTATTTTGGCCGGTAGTATAGTGTAGAGCATTTGTGTTAGTTTTATTTTTTAAAGGATATTTCGTCTTTTTCACATGAAATTTACTTGTATTTTGATAAACTAAAAAACATGTTTTGGTGGATTTTGGGAAACTAAAAAATTAAAGGTGGTATTTGGTTGCTAACGGAGGTATAAAGCAATCCGAAGACAATAATAAGCTCACCTAAACTGAGACTATAAAGAATTCAGGGTAGCTGAATAATTTTTATTTCCTATGCCTCAAAGATTGTTGACGTGGAGTCTTATCCTAAAACAAGCCTCCTTGGGAGTCGAGTCTACTGGAAACCAAGTATTAATTAGGAAAAGCATTTTAGTCCAGAACTTGACAGATGACCTTGAATTATAATAAGTGCTCGCATGTATGTGATTGCAGTTTCTTTTTGAAATCAATGACCTCTCTTTTTATGCATGTCATATATACATGTATATATATACACACATATATAGTTTACTAGAAATGAGCACATACACGTTCTAACGTGTGTTGTGGGTATAATTTTTTTAAAATTGTTGCTTCATCCTCATTTTTGTGCCTATTATTAATCATTGATTTAGCATCCGGACATTCGATTTTGTATGGCATTGAAAGTGGATTATATATGCAGGAAGATCAGTCAGCTACTTGCTTTCTGCTTCATCGTCAAAAGTTTATTGAGTTGGTTCGGGTATGTATATATTCCATCCTAATCTCTTAAATTTTGTGAGAGAAAGAAGCCCCCGGCATCATGAAGTTAATTTTTGTGTTGACTTTTATAGAGGTCACATGTTAGGATTCTAGAAATTGAACAAACCGTGCAGTCCAACTTTGTGTATGAGTTCCAGAAGAGAATTAAACAGAGTATTACATGACGAAGCATTCCTTTGTTTTTCTAAAAGAAAAACAGTAAATTTTGTCGTTTAAAAAGGTAGAAGCCATGTCAGTATTAGAATGTGATACGCCTGGATCTGCACTGTCGCTGGAGCTGAATGATGGACAAGTACCTGCAGCAAATCCCACCTGCAACAGCCAAGCCCTGCTTGGATTCTAACACGCTCACAGAATGCCTGGTAAACCGTGGATCCAAGAAAACCAGACTAAGCACTGACAAACATGCCAGCCAAGATTGGAACCCGGAACAAAAGAATTCTTGCCGATATAAAGTAGATGAAAGAATTTATAGTTGTGCTGATTTTAATTGCCGATGAAGATGGAAAAAATATCATATATATATAGAGGAATTGCCTAAAGTACTTCTATTTTTATTTGATTTTTCCAAAATTCACTAAAATTGATTTTTTCTCAAGATACCAGTACATAAGACCAATCAATTTTTTTTACATTTTATTACATATCCATATTATCCGTTATAATCTATTATTAAAAAAAAATAAACTAAAAAAAGCTAAAAATTGTTTCACCCTTAAAAATTATAATTTTTTTTTTTTTTTTAGTTTTTTAATCGTAATATAGTGTAGGATATTTGTGTTAGTTTTATTTTTATAAAGGGTATTTCGTTTTTTCACACAAAATTTACTTGTATTTTAAGAAGGAAACATGTTTTGGTGGATTTTTGGAAAATCACCAATAAAAAGCGCTACTTTGGGCAATTTCTCATATATATATATCCCCTGTTTTAATGAAATGCTACATTCATACCTTCAATCTTAAATTGGATCGCAGAAATCCCCTATGTTTACCACTTGCCATTTGAATGGAAACTTTCACGATTGTGTTTATTATCGATTCTTCATTACCAGTTTTGAAACTATTCATAGATACTGTAAAAATTGCCTTTATATTACGATTAATATTCAAAAAATTTGTTTGTTTGCCCATGTTAAAAACGTAGGTTGGGAAATTGGAGGAGGCTGTTCATTACGGAAGGCTTGAACTGGGAAAATTCTTCGAGGTGCCCGTGTTTGAGGAGATAGTCAAGGTAAATGCTCGAGTGTCTCACGACTCCGTTTCAAGATCTGATACCATTACTTTCCTCCCTCTCCTCTTAGGACTGTGTTGCTCTGCTGGCATACGAACAGCCACAAGAGTCCTCGGTCGGGTATCTTCTAGGAGAAAGTCAACGGGAGATCGTGGCAGACACGGTCAACGCGATGGTCCTTTCGACGAATCCGAGCCTGAAAAACCCGTGTGGCTTCTTGCAGTCCCACATTGAGAAGCTGATGGTCCAATTGACTGCTTGCTGTTTGGAGCGACGCTCTTTGATCGGCGACCAAGGTGAAGCCTTTCATTTGCCCACATTTCTCAATTCCAAGTGCTGACTCTCTGGTCCTGACCACATTTCTTTTCGATTCTCGTATCGAATTCTGTACAGAAAAGAAAAAAGACCTATTGTGTTTATCTTTGTTTCTCTCTAAGCTTTTGGGATTAACAATTTGAAAGATGGGCTTCGTTGTAATGGTCTTGAAATAGGGAAAAGTTGCCTTTACGTCTGTACAAAAAAACTGTTAAAAGAAGAAAAAATCCCACCGAGAATGAAGAATATTTACGGACATTTTAAAAAATGAAAGGAATCAGGTTCATTATCTGTATTGATTGTGGGATTAACCACGCTTTTGAAATATTAGTTGCACTAGGTGCTACGTAGTGTAAATAGTAAAGGAATGTTACTATGATCTATGCAATAAGTGGACTTTGTATATATATTTGGAAGAATGGGTAACGCAAGTAGTCTTTATCCCTCGTATAATGAACGAAAATCTCAAAATTAGATTTGAGATTGCAGATGTATCTCCAACACAAAAAACGTTGATTTTCTTTGGGAGTAAAATATGGCTAATCAGAGTGTCTAGCAGGTGGGAAACAGCATATTTTGCTATTCCATTACCCACGGGTCCCTTCAAACTGTTATACCTTTGAGAGGACGTACTCGAAGCTACATCAAGTCTTGAGCTTCAAAAATGACGTTTTTAATTCCGACTTTTTGCTTTAATATTACATTAGGTGTGAAAGATAATTTAAGTTAGTTAATAACAAATATATCCCGCTAACCGAAGCTAGGTAAATTGGGGTTCGGCAACTCAGTTGTGCTAAGCTTCTGTTTCAATATTAAAATCCGCTTTAGCGTTCAGGGGTTCAATATTATTTACGCCCTGGCTCGTTCGTTTATTTATTATTCTGTTTCAAAGCAGAAAGTCGAGGAAAATTGACATGATACTTGTCACCACTAGCTAAAAATATGAATTTTTTTCTAATATTTGCTCAAACTATAACATAGTAAGGGTCAAAATTTCAAAACCAAGAGTACCCATTTGAAAATGGAATGTGAAAATTCTATTATGCCCTCATCTGCACCCATCTCCACAAAAACCCCGAACTCTCATTTCTAAACACCCGTTTCTCATTTTTCTTTCTCTTCACCGACCGAAAAACCCCTTCTCCACCCACCTGCGTGAACCCCGACATCCACACCTCGACCTTAGCTCTGTCGCGCATGTTGCTGTCTCCGGTCACCGCGAGCCTCTTCTGACCCAGTGACTATTTTTTTTGGGTTGTCTGCTTTCACAGACCCGAACCCACCTCAAAAAACTCTGACGATAGTGGATCAACGCGTACCTCGTTTGTGTCTCGTTGTCGTCGATCGTCGCGACATTTGTCTTTCGAGAGATGGTCATTCCTTTTCGTGGGTTCGTTTCGAAGGTACAAAATAAACCCCGAACCCCGTTTTAACAAAGTCTATTCATATTCCCTAGTTAATTCTGTGAATACACGTTTTCCAGAATTAATGATGTCAATCACTATTACAGGAAGTGAGATAAAATAATGAACAACATTATTATTCGAAAGTTCTTATCCTCCTTATCAGAGCCGAATAGGGGACTATGGACCTAATAGTAGAAGTTTAACGAACACGACGAAAAATACGAAATAGTCCTATTTCTTTTTCATCAATTCTTCTAGTTTTTATCAATACTCTACCGTGTAATCAAAGACTGAACCATTCTTTAATACTAGAATTATATTTACTCATCATTACGAGTGTCCACTGATATAGTCAGTTCGTAATCTAGATCCTCCAGGTTTAACGTGTGTCAAGAGAAGTCAAGTTATTCGTTATACTTATCTTGATACATATAAGCCTTAAGGATCGTTGTTTCCCCAACGAAAGATTCTTTCGAACGTTAACTTACGTCAAAAGTGCGAGCAATCAATCGGTTATGGAATCAACCTTTTAGGTGAGTGAAAATTGACCTCCTATCAGGGAGCTGGATTCCGTGTCTGTAAATCACTTTCCACTCGACCATGCTATGGAAGACTTCCAGGGGAAGACTCCCAAGACATAAGCTGTGATTAACATGAATAGCCTATTAGAGAATGAGTTAAAGGGCCCATAGACATGATTTAGTATCCATTACCACTTCAAGATTTAGATCAAGTCTTTGTGACCATCATAGTGGCCTCGATTAGTGCGTCGTGACGGTCCTTAAACGACTACCCCAAGGATTGTCCAAGTCGTACACTTACCATAACTGTAGAATGTGTTGGGATTGGTGCCCACAAAGGAGATATTAGATATTGAGATACATTTGTAATTAATTTTGCTGAAACATTAATATATATAAATATTCATTATTTATTATGTTTGTTTTTATGTATGAATGACACGCTCTGAAACTGTCATCATCAAAAGGGGTGCTAAGTATAGACTTAACAAGATAGCTCCTTGTGACTAGTTTAACCATTTGTTTGCAATCATAAGATCGATAGAGCAATCGAATCTGAGTGATGATTGTTCGAATGAATCATGATATCTTATCTTGTGATATAGAGAGTTGTGACTGTGTTTCATTCTTGATATTTTAAAGAAGATAATGGACAAGACTTGTGATACTTAGAAGCTCGAGATAAAACCGTTTAATCACTCGAATCTTCAACATCACGTACGAGGGGTATTTTGGTATTTATCAATATTTTGAAGTGAATGCATAATTGGTATGACACCTTGTGACATTTGATTTGTCAATGGGAAATGACTAACTTATAGTTGCATCTGACCCAACGGTTAGTGTCACAATGTTGTCATGTTGGGTTATGCGATTCACAGATACAGAATTCATCTTGAAACAATGCAAATGCATTACTATCACACTATGCTTTGTTATGAGAGTGTGAATGAATAAACTTGACCATGTATTCATCGAATAAGAACATTCTTTGATTAATTCATGTGACATGTAAAGACATCTCACTCTATGTTTTTCTCATTCACAAATAACAAATGAGTTAGTGAAATAATAACTCACGGGTAAAACGATAAATTTACATTCCTCTAAGTTACTGATACACATGAAGTGTAATATCGTAATGTACTCTGTGGATCGTATGAATAATTGTTTTGTCACATCAAACGAAAAATATACGCATATGAACCTAAAGAGTTTCAATATTAGTCCTTTAGTGGAATCGACTAATATTAAGAATTGAAAGACGGAAAAGGTTTGTGAACTTGTGAGTCCAATCTTTATTAAAACTTCGTTCATGTGGGTCCATTAGGTCTTAATGACACCTAAAACAATATAAATAATTAAATGACCAAAAGAAGTGGTAACCCAGTTCGGAGCAATGTCTCCTACATCTGGCGGGCTCTCAATGAGTGTTTAGACAATTACAACCATGTAGATGTGAACAATTGCGTTTTTCCTTGCTGTTAATGGAGAGCTACTCGGCTTATATATTAGTCCTTCAAAGTGGAATTCTTTCTAAGGTTTCCTTACCCTTTAATAAAAACTTTCCAAATAGAAAACTGTCGCAGACGATGTTGCGACATTATACGCGACATTATGACGAAATCTGTCAAAATAGGAAACCTTCCAAATAATATAAGATCCGAAATTAATCCATTAATCACCAAATAAGTCAACATGTAGAACCTCCCAAAATGAGCATGCAGAATATATTGAGGAAATTAATACGTTTATCATGATATATATAATCTGAATATTTCCCCAAAAATAAGCCAACACAATAAATTACAATGAATGTCATTGTAACAACAATCTCCCCCTTTGGCTATTTTTTGGGCAAACACAACAAGACAAATCCAATCCAAATACCTCTCCCCCTGATTGCCTCAAAAGCATACCAACAGCAAGGATATACCAACCACAGGAGAAGGAAACGAATTACTATCAGAAGCACCTCTGGCCGGACCATCAACGCTTGCTGAGGTACTTACATCCATGATCTTGCTTCTCAACATTCACAAACATAGTAGTAAATGCACACTTCTTCAAGTTGTTGTTGACTGTGTTATCCGTTTTTATTCTCCAGACTTTGCGCGGATTAACGAATTGATTCCTCTGAGTTTCATGGAAGGATTGATGTTGATAAAGATTCCTTCCATAGAGATGATAGAAAAATGAACGTATGTGCCCTTAGCGTCCACAATGATGACAAATCCAGTGAGGTATGTTGACAAGATACCTCTCAAAATTTTGTTTTCTAGGGAGTCGCAAGTTGTCGTGGCCAGATGTCTGAGACATGTTGTGCGATAGTTGGGAGGAGAGTCCATTCTTCTGTGGAACAAATACAGTCTTAGAAATGGATGCACCATGAGTAAAACCAATACCTTCCATATCTTTGGCATATTTGCCAAGGGTAGGAATCTTGTCAAGATCCTTAGTGCTTAAAGTCATCATCCTCGCAGACTTTGTCATCTTCTCAAGTTCACCATTCAAATAAGCGACTTGACGTTTTAACTAAATAATAGTCTTCAACAACCTGCTCTTGTTGCTTGTCAAAGAGAGAATCATATCATTCAGCTTATCCACAACGAGAGATTCTTCAACATCTTTGTTATTCAATACATCATATACTCGATCATGAACATCATTAGAAAAATCATCATCGGAGGAGGAGGTATTATCTTTTTCTGGAGACAAACTAACGAAATCAACATGATCATCACACATAATATCAATAGATGTCAGATATGCAACAAAATTACTTGGATCGGATTCATTATCATACTCATCGTCGGTGAGAGTCGCAATATGACCTTTATTTTTTTTCCTCAGGAAGTTTGGGCACTCCTTTTGAATGTGGCCAAAGCCTTCACATTCATGACATTGATTTCTTCTTTCTTTACTTCTGCTATCAAAGTTGTTGCTCTCATGGTTTTAGACATGATGTGAAACATTTGACGCTGGGAGCTTGCTAAATTTCTTCATAATCCTGTTATATTTTTTAGAAAACAAAGCAACTGAGTCATATATGTCTTCATTAGGATCTGAGACTACTTCATCTCTTTGTTCGGAAGAAGAGATATTATGCTCCTTTTCAAACGTAGGAAGATACAATTCATACGTCATGAGAGAACCAACAAGTTCATCCAATTTCATAGTTGAGAAATCATGAACTTCTTGAATGGCTATGACTTTCATCTGAAACCTGGATGGAAGTGATCTGAGAATTGTTCGCACCAACTTCTCATCTGCCATTGGAACACTAAGAGAAAAAGACTCATTAGCAATATCACGAATTCTAACATTAAATTCAGCAATAGTCTCATCTTCAGTCATAAACAATGATTTAAATCGAGTAGTAAGCATTTGAAGCTTTGAACTGCGGACTTTGAGTGTCCCTTCATGAGAAACTTCTAATATTTCTTAGGCTTCTTTGGCGCTCGTGCAGGTGTTAATAAGCCTGAAAATATTTTTGTCAACACCATTATATATAGCATTAAGAGCACAAGAGTTTCCCATTGCAGATTCATCTTCTGCGACATTCCAATCTTTCTCGGCTTTAATTCCGGTGATAGAACCTGTAGTATCAACATGTTGGAATAGGTCTAGGGTTAAGAAAAATTTATCATTAACACATTAATGACGGAATATAAAAAATTTCTTTTACTAGTAAAACAATTTTTACTAACCTAGATAAAGAGCATATACATGTTATAAATTAAAAGTATATTAAACTTTTCTTGTAGTTTGATCTTGAAGCGTCTTAAGAAAGGTGGATCTTCTTCCATGGCTCGCTCGTCACCTTCACACCTAAAACGTGAACTCGAGAAATCTAAGGTTTCTATTACAAGAGTCTATAGATGTTTAGAAGGATTTGTGTGTGGGCACAATTAAACAATATGAACCAAGAACAATTCTTGGATCATAAGCTAATTCTCTATAGTAAGTGTGAATTTAGGTGCAAAATAAAAAGAGTATTTTCTAGAGAGAGAGAGAGAGAGGGTCGGCCAAGAGCAAGAGAGAACAAGGCAAAAGCTTCACCTTCACATCTCTATGTGAGTCTCTATTTATAGGAGAATGAAAAATCTATAAAGGTCAATTATTCATTCATGAATGAATAATGTATTCATGACACAATATTTGATTTTACCTTCCCCTTTCTCTCCTTAGATGACCGGCCATATACTAATAGCAAGGAGGAAATATGTTTCCTCACTTAGCTTATTTATTTCCTTCTTAAAGAAATTCATTTCCCTTTTCCTTTTGGGTAATTATCTTTATAATTAAAGGGAAATAAAACTCTCCTCTTTTATGCATGTTGGACGAATTCTAGCTAGGGAAGGAGCATCTAGATGCTTCCTTATTTCTTTTAAACAATTCTTAAAATACCCATTGTAAAATTATAATTGCACAAATAATGAAATTATTTTCTTAATGCCTCAAACGACTTTTCGGCTTTAGAAACTAATTTATATTTTCATCATATGAAAATATTCAAAATCTTATTTTGAAATTAACATCATTTTATGTCCATGTGGACAAAAATACCCTTTAGATATTTTCCGAGAAAAAGTCTAGTTCAACACTTGAACTTATTTTGACTTAGCTTATAGTTTAACAATCCTGGTCATTAACCTGTAATAGTGACCTTATGGATCGAAATGAACAAAGCTTGAGCTTCTATACTCGGACTCAAAAGTTCACAAACCTTTTCCGAGTATTAGCTTAATGTCAACTGACTCCACTAAAGAGTTGACACTGAGAATCTCTCGGTTCAAATAAATTTATTTTCTACTCAAATTCAACTTAATTATATTCAGCGGATCCATTGAATGTTATCTATGTTTAACCTTCATGAATATCATCAACTAGTTGAGATTTATAAAATTACCATTTTACCATTCTAGTTGTTATTTCCGCAACTCCTTTAGTACTTGTGAATAAGTTAGGAACAGTGTATTGACGAGAAGCTAACAAATCCCATTGTTTCATCCAAATAAAGTTGCTGCTTAAATTTGGACACTGCGCAGTTCATTTATTCACAATCCAAGTAATAAAGCATGAGGTGATATATATTGCATCTCAGCAATCTTGTACATGAATTCCATATCTATGAGAACTTCACAAAGTTGGTTCATGACATCTTCATAACTTAATATTTCACCAATAGGCCTTGTCTAGATCACGCAATGGACCTAGAATTTGTCTTTCTCAAATGAGAGTATTAATGCTACGAAATGACATGTCTCATTTCAGGATTTAGGTAAGCATGATGCGATTCATACATAGTGACCTTGAGATAGAAGATGTTAAATGGTTTGTTCTTCTATTGTCTCTAAAGGTGCACAGGTCAATTCAGTATCTTCGAAAAAACACACTGGAAGAACTATAGAGTTTCCAACTCTCTATATATCCCACGTAACAAGACATCATAGATTCTTCCAACAACCATACTGGGATCAATAGTCCGTTTATCTTTGGATTGCGAATATATCGTTTTAGACGAACCATGAAGATTTTGTTCACGAAAATCTACATTTGTCTCTTCATACATTGTTAGGTTTGACTAAGAACTATAAGACTATTGATTATCATAAATCTTCAATCAAACTAAAAAGGAATGAATGCACGTTTCAACCTTTATTAATTTAATCAGCAAATTACAATAAGGACTTTATATAGATTTATATATTACATCAATATGTAAATAAACAATCTTCTTGGCGGCATCTCTGCCAACACTGACATGGATGACCCTGTTTCCTACAGCTAATCGATGGCTGGTTCTGATTCAAACCTTCGCCTTGATGCCATGGAAGTTGAGATGCATTCGATGTATGTCAACAAAGTCTGGAAACTTGTAGACCTACCTGAAGGGGTTAAACCTGTAGGGTGTAAAAGGATCTATACGAAAAAAGTGGTTCGGATGGGAACATTGAGACGTTCAAAGCGCGACTAGTGGCTAAGGGTTACACCCAAAAGGAAGGTATCGATTATGAAGAAACTTTTTCGCTAGTCGCAATGCTTAAATCCATCCACATACTTCTATCCATTGATGCCACTCTCGATTACGAGATCTGGCAAAAGGATCTCAAGACTGCTTTTCTGAATGACAATCTTGACGAGCGCATTTTCATGGCTCAACCAGAAGGTTTTGTGGAAGGTGGTCAAAAAACCAAGGTTTGTGAGTTGCTTAAATCCATTTATGGATTAAACCAAGCATCTAGATCATGGAATATTAGATTCGATGAAAATGTAAAAGGCTTCGGTTTTGAACAGTCAATAGATGAGCCTTGTGTCTATAAGTTGATACACGAGGGCAAGGTTGTATTTCTGGTATTGTATGTCGATGATATACTACTCATTGGTAATTCTGTAGGCAAATTATCCGAAGTTAAATCTGGTTAGTTAAGCAGTTTGATATGAAGGATCTAGGGGAAGCTGCATACATTCTGGGGATTCAGATCTTTCGAGATCGAAAGAACCGGACCTTGTCGCTCTCCCAAGTATCTTATATAGATAAGGTGATGGATCACTTCGCTATACATAACTCCAAGAAGGGCCAAAACCCCTTTAGACATGGAGTTTCACTCTCTACGGACCAGTCTTCCAAGACTGCATAAGAGATTGAGAACATGAGAAAGATTCTGTATGCTTCAGCCATAGGAAGTCTCAAGTATACGATGTTGTGCACTACACCGAATATATGTTTCGCCGTTGGCGTAGTTAGTCGTTTGCAATCAAATCCTGGAGAACTAGGAACATGATGCTTACATATTCAGGTACTGATCTAACTATGACGAGGTATACCGATTTTGAATTTCAGGCGGATAAGGATTCCAGGAAATCCACTTCAGGATCTGTGTTCATCCTGAATGGTGGATCTGATGTTTGGAGGAGTATCAAGCAATCTTGCATTACATACTCCACCATGGAAGCAGAATATGTGTCTGCTTGTGAAGAATCCAAAGAGACTCTATGGCTTAGAAAATTCCTTAAGTATTTGGAAGTTGTTCCGAATGTCAACGAGCCCATGGGACTTTATTGTGATAATAGTTGGGCTGTTGCAAACTCAAAGGAACCTAGAAGCCATAAGCGCTCTAAGAATATTGAGATGAAATACCATTTGACTAGAGAGATCATGCAGCGCGGAGACGTGGTGGTGAAGAGGATCTCATCGGTTGACAACCTGGCAGATCCTTTCACCACGGCCCTATCCAATAAATTCTTTGACCAACATCGAGACGGATTAGGCATGAAGGACTAATATCTTCTTCTTTGAGTCAAGTGAGAGTTTGTTGGCAGAGATGCCTATAAAAAAATTATTTATTTACATATTGATGTAATATAAATCTATATAAGTCCTTATTGTAATTTGCTGATTAAATTAATAAAAGTTGAAACATTCCTTCATTCCTTTGTCGTTTGTTTGAAGATTTATGATATTAAATAGTCTTATAGTCTTTAATCAAACCTAACAATGTATGAAGAGATAAATGTAGATTTGCGTGAACAAACTCTTCATGGTTTGGTTAAAATGAAATATTCGCAATCTAAAGATCAACGGACTATTGATCCTAATATGATTGTTGGAAGAATCTATGATGTCTGTTTACAAGGCATAGAGAGTTAAGAACTCTATAGTTCTTTAAGTGTATCTTCTGAAGATACTGAATTAACCAGTGCACCTTTAGAGACAATGTAAGAACAAACTATTTAACCTCTTCTGTCTCAAGGTCACTATGTATGAATTCCATCGTGCTTATCTAAATCCTAAAATGAGACATGTCATTTCATAGCTTTAATATTCTCATTTGAGAAAGTCAAATTTTAGATCCATTAAGTGATTTAGACTAGACAAATTGGTGAGATATTAAGTTATGAAGATGTCATGAACCAGCTTTGTGAAGTTCTCATAGATATGGAATTCATGTACAAGATTGCTGAAATGCAATGTATATCACGTCATGCTTTATTACTTGGATTGTGAATAAATGAACCGCATGGTATATAAAATTAAGTAGCAGCTTTATTTGTATGAAACAATGTGACTTGTTAGCTTCTCGTCAATACATTGTTTCTAACTTATTCACAAGTAACAAATGAATTGAGAAAATAACTGGAAGAAGGGTAAACTAGTAATTTTATAAATCTCATTTAGTTAATGATATTCATGAAGGGTAATCGTTTGATAATATTCAGTGGGTCCACTCATAAAAATAAGTAGATTTTTTAGCAGAAAATATATTCATTTGAACCGAGAGATTTTCAGTTCAACTCTTTAGTGGAGTCAATTGACATTAAACTAGACCTGGAAAAGTTTATGATCTTTGGGTCCAAGAGCCCTAGTAAAAAATTTGTTCATTTGGGTCCATAAGGTCACTATCACAAGTCATTAGAGTAGAGTTTGTTAAATTAGAATTTAAGTCAAAATAAGTTCAATTGTTGAACTACACATATTTTTCGAAAATGGTCTAAAGGGTATTTTACGTCCTTAAGGATAATTGATGTAAAATGTCAAAATAAGATTTTAAATTTTCTCAGAAATTATTTTAAAGTCACACAACTGAAAATTGGTTTTCATGCTTAGTGAATTAAATTTTGTGACATGTTATTGTATGGGCAATAATGCGAGGGCTTTTCCGTAATTTGTTATGAACAAATTAGGAAGTAAATATGTGTGTGTAGATACCCATATGGCTGGCTACTTTATTTCAAGGGAGGAAGAGAAATATCTTCTTTTATTTGGTGCATTATTGCATATTGGTAATTGCCTAAAAGAAAAGAGGAAATGAATTTCCTTAAGAAGGAAACAAATGTGCAAAGTGAGAAAACAAATTTCCCTCACTTAACACACAAGGTTGCCGACTATTTGGAAGAGAAAGGGAGGAAGAAATCAACTACTATGTCATGAATGCATAACAGGAAAGGGTAATTACCCTTTCTTTATTTACCTTCTCCTATAAATAGAGTCTCACATAGAGATCTGAAAAGAAGCTTTTTGGTCTTGCTCTCTCTCTTCTAGCCGACCATTTTCCTCCCTCTCTCTCTCTAAAATACTCTTTTATTTTGGTACCTAGATCCTCATTTGATCTAGAGAATTATCTTATACTCCAAGAATTGTTCTTGGTTCATATTGTTTAATAGTGCCCACTCACTAAACTCTTCAAACGCTCGAAGACTCTAGTAATAAAAACTTTCGTGGTTGCTCGAGAATCCAAAGACGAAAGACATTGAGACAAAGAGAAGGATCTACTTCCAAGAAGGGACTCCAAAATCAAGCAACAAGAGAAAGGTTAGTATTCAAGTATTTTAAATAATGTTTTTAATTGATACATGTTCATGCACTTTGCCTAGGTTAGTAAAATTGTTTTACTTGTAAAGAAATTTTATATTCCGCCATTAATATGATTAATGATAATTTTTCTTTACCCTAGACCTATTCCAGCATAAGTGTGTTTGGCCGAGAGAAAAACAAAGAGAGAAAGCAAAGAAAATCATTTTCAAAATTCTTAGTTGATTCTCTTTTGTGATTCCCCAATCTCATTGTCCAATTGAAGAGTGCACTCTCTTGATCTCCCAAAAACTCGAGAATACTATAATTGAATCTTGTCATTGTGTATGTGTGATAAAATTTGTTGCAGAGAATCAGCCGAGACGTGTGGAAGAGAAGTTAGGCGCAAAGAGAGGCTGTACGGCGAGCTTGTGAGTCTCCAGTCTGGCGAGCTATCCCAGGATCTGTCTTGTTCGATGAGTCCCATTTCTGCGAGATACGTAGTTTTCGGCGAGTCCCATTCTTGCGAGATCTATCTGTGCGGTGAGAAGTTCTTATCCAGCGAGCCTTCGCAGTTCCTATCCCCCGAGTTCTCACAGGTCCTGTCCGGCGATTTCCTACCCGGCCAACTTCCTCTCCAGTGAGCCAGCAGTCCCTTTCCGGCAAGCCAGCACCTTCCTGTCCGGCGAGCCAAAAGCCTCTTGTCCGGCAAGCCTGAAGGCCCCTGTCCGACCAGCCTCCTGTGCGGCGAGCCTTCCTCTCCGGAAATCTAAGGACCAATCCGATTGGGTTCTCAAGGCAATTGACGAGTCATTCCGATGAAAGCGAGCCACGCACAAGGTTATTTAAAATCTCGCGTGTAAGTCTTTTCTAACGAATTGGGTTTGCAATTTTTATAAATTTTGTATAGGTTGCTAGATTGAATTGTTCAATTTGTTGTTAACATGTTTAGAACAGTTTATTGCCATGTTAGTGATTTTTAATGGCTAGGTTAATTGAATATGTTTAAAACAAATTTTAATATATTAGATCATATTATATAATTCCACCATATTGAGATATGTTATATAGTATTATTGGTTAATTGTTAACTAATTTCCAACAACATATAAAGTTGTCGATTTGAAGTACACAAAACGTGCATGTCTTTGTTGATAAATTCACAGCCCATGATTGTCCAGTTCGATCGACTAATTCGCACTCGTATATGGATGAATGTAACTAAAACATACGGTTGAATGTAACTAACTGAGATTATAGGTAACTAATCACGAAACTGAATGAAACTAACTAGGATTATAGGTAACTAAATATATGGTTGAATGTAACTATTTGAAATCTAGGTAACTAAACAGATAACTAAATGAAAACTAATTGGGATTAGTTGTAACTAAACACGTAACTAAATAAAACTAATTGGGAGTATATGTCACTACAAACAAGGTTGACTGTAACTATTTAGAAATCTAGGTAACTAAACACATGGTTGAATGTAACTATTTGAAAAATTTAGGTTACTAAAATCAAGGTTGAATGTAACTATTTGAAAATCAAGGTAATTAAACATATGGTTGAATGTAACTATTTAGAATTATAGGTAGCTAAATATATGGTTGAAAGTAACTAATTGGAATTAAATGTACCTGCATTCCACAAGCGTCGAAAATGTACTCGAGAATTCTTTCATGTGGTGAGACTGCCAATGTAGTAACTGTTTTACAAGCTTTCCGTCTCCTTTCATAAAACCATTTCATCATCCTCTCCCTCAAGAAATCGAAGATTTTTGAAATAGAAAAGTTTTGAGTTTTTACGAGCACAGAGTTCAATGATTCTACATTATTGTAAGTCATAAGGGAGTACGTCTTTCCGCTACAGTACGCGCTTGGCCATTAGTCTTTACCTACCTCTTTCTCAAAGTAGGTTCGGATATCAGGATCCTCATCATAAAGCATAGACATAAACTTATCCCACTCTCCGGGTGTGTACGCCTTTGTAGCGCTGGAAAATTTATGTGATGCTTCTTTTGTCAAACCCTTGAATTTATTTCGCACGTTCTTTAAAAGTGGTACGTGCAATATCCATGCTCGAATTTTGTGGAAACCTACGCAATAGCGTTTATAATTCCTTTATTTCTATCCGACACAATCACATGATGATGTATCTCGCCGATTGCATTTTTTCACAGCGTCAGAAAATAAACCCCCGACTCCATAGACTCTGAATCGCCGACCTCAAACGGAAGTGGATATATCTGGTCGTTTGCCTGTATGCCACAAGCGGTAAACATTGTGTCGTTGTAGTAGTTCGTGAGGAAAATCCTGTCTATTCTGATTACGAGACGATCATACTTCCATGTGTGCTATGATGTCTCTAGCTCTCCAAGCTTTTTTATAACTTATTTGCACCCTATAATCTGGTTCCATGTGTTCTTTGATGTCTCTTGCTTTACAATGTGATAAGGATGGATCTATAAGCCTAGGTTACACAACCTCCTGACCAAATTCATTATTGCCAGAGGATGGCGGCCTTGCGTGAAATTAGCCCCACATGTATGCTCGTGGTAAAAAATAAAACATCACAAATACTGAGTTAGTTTACGTAATTAATAGGATGTGAACGTAACTACTCAATTATTTCATTGTAACTAATTGGATCTGAACGTAGCTGAAACGATATTGCATCGTAATTACTTGGACCTCAACGTAACTAATTACAACTTCAATAGTAACTAATGGGATCCGAATGTATCTACATACATATGTTGGGATTGGTGTCCACAAAGTAGATATTAGACATTTAAACACTTTTGTATTTGATTTTGCTAAAACATTAATAAAATTAAATATTCATCCTTGATTTTTTTTGTTTATGTATAAATTCTACAGACTTCACAAGATAGTCCCTTATGACTAGTTTAAACATTTTTTTCGCAATCTTAAGATTGATAGAGCAATCGAATATGAGTAATGATTGTTTGAATGAATCATGATGTCTTATCTTGTGATATAGAAAGTTGTGACTCTGTGTTTCATTCTTGATATCTTATAGAAGATATTGAACAAGACCAATGATACTCTGAAGCTCGAGATAAAACAGTTTAATCACTCGAAGCTCCAAGATCACATACGAGGTGTATTTTGGTACTTACCTAAATCCTGAAGTGAATGCATAGTCGATGTGACACTTTATGACGTTTGATTTGTCAATGGGCAATGGCTAAGTTGTAGTGCATCTGACCCGATGTTTGGAGTCATAGTCTTGTCAGTTGGGTTATGTGATTCACAGATACAAAATTCGTGTTGAAACAATGCTAATGCATTTGTATCAGACTATGATTTGTTATGAGAGTGTGAATGAAGAAACCTGGCCAGATATTCATCGAATAAGAACATTCGTTGGTTAATACATGTGACATGTAAAGACATCTAAGTCTATGTTTTTCTCATTCAGAAATAACAAAGGAGTTAGTGAAATAATAACTCATAGGTAAAACAGTAATTTTACATTCCTATGAGTTACTGATACACATGAAGGATTATATCGTAAAGTTCTCTTTGGATCGTGTGAAGAATTGTTTTGTCACATCAAACGGAAAATAAACGCATATGAACTTAGAGAGTTTCAATACTAGTCCTTTAGTGAAATCGACTATTATTAAGATTTAAAAGTCAGAAAAGGTTTGTGAACTTTATAGTCCGTACTTTATTTTAAGGCTTTATTCATGTTGGTCTATAAGGTCACATTGATAGACACTCAAATGAGATTAAATGAACTTGAATAACTGATTTACTCGTTGAATGTAAATTGTGATTACATTGAGAAAATTAATTTCTAAGTAACTTAATAAATAATTAGTTATTAATCGTTACATTTATTTAATGAATCAATTTGTATAATTATATTGATAAGAATATCTTTTAATGATTCAAATAACTAAAAGATAAAAATAAATATTTTTTCATTTCATACTTGTTTGCAAAGTATGAATATGTTTACTGAAATATCATTAATAAAGTGAGTTTTAAATTTACTGAATTTAGAAATAAATCAAAAGAATTTGGGAATAAATTAAATTAATTTTGGTCGTGTACGTCTTGGCCGAAATTAATAGGTCAATGGGTTTCTAAAATGGTTTAAAATTAAGTAATGGATTTTACCCAATTTAAACCCATATAACATTTTATATAAAGACTTAAGTGAAATCCTAATGACCTTACCTCTGACCTAAAACACTCGGCCATCTCTCTGCCCTATCTTTGTATGTATTTCGGCCACGAGTCAAGATAGAGGAAGAAGAAGATTTTTTTTTTTTTGCTTCTTGAATTGTTCTTGAGACTTATTGTTCAATTAAGAGCCCACATTCTTAATATCCCAAAAATTTGAGCGTATTATTATTGATTCTCAATCGTGGTGTTTGGGTGAATTTTTGTTTATTAGGGTCGGCCAATAAGAAATTAATTTGAAATCAATCGAAGGCTCGACGTGCACCTGCCGGAATCAGCCTAGGCGCAATAGGCCCCATCCGGCGAAGGTCCCAGGCGCATGCGGCATCATGTCTTGTGATCTCAAGGCGCCTGTTTGGCGAGCTCACAGGCACATCCAAGCCCCTATTCGACGAGGGCTTCGAGCCTCATTCAACGCCCTGCGCGCCTCCTGCCTTGACGCGCACGCGAAGTCCAGCCCTTCCCTGAAGACCTCGCATGATTGCTCTCCGCCAAGCTTTCCGACGAGCTTCTTCACTTGTTCAATTTTGACAAGGCCTTCCAGAGTTAGCGAGCAACGTCCGAGATTTTTTACAATCTCAATTATAAGTATTCTCAATTAGTTGGATATGTGAATATAAATATCTTTATAGGTTACTAGATTAATTCGTTCAATTGTTTACTTGTATGTCTAAAAATAAATTGTTTATTTTGACATATAGTAATTTTTAATGCCTAGGTTAATTAAATATAAATAAATGTGTTTGAAGATATTATGATCTATTACTATGTCACGTAATAAAATTGTTAATTAAATTTCAACAACATATTCTATCGTAACTAATTTGAATAGACAGTAACTACGCAACATATTTCTATCTAACTGAAGTCTTTCCTATAAGTACATAGTGGAATGTAACTACGTACATCTCAAAGTAACTACATAGTGGTTTACTTATAACTAAATGTATTTATACATACCTATATCCACTTCTACGTAACTAATTATATAGCTAAACTATTAACTTTGAATGTGGAATAAAACGAGTTTTCTTCAATTGGATTGCACGGACGGTCCAGGGACAAACTCATCGCGGTACACTACTTAGTAAAATTATGTGCTCGACGTCCTCATCTTGAAAGTAAAATGGTTTCTTATAGCATACATCGCCAAGTGTTCTTGCAATGCGGTTTTGTTGGTGGGCAATCCTCCGTGTATCCTTAGCGGGGAGTGTATGTACATCACGTCTAACACAGTAGAATCAGTTGATTAATCAGGTGTCCCCGAATTTGAGGATCGACCACTGATTTCTTCACTTGGGTCTGCGTCGGAACTTGGAAACGTTCCAGGTTCTCCGGCTCCGAGCGGGGTGCTATGTTCTCCGCCACCATGAGTAGCGCTTTGTATTCCGTGTGCTGGAGGAGTTATGGGTTCACGCTTAATTTCTACTGTTGTCGGGTTCAAACCAAGATGCGTGGACGACATTGCCACTGACTCAATTGCCAGCACCATAGACATTTTAGACGTGTCAATTTTTTTTTTCCGAATATGTAAATAACAACTCAAACTAATGTCCTAGTCAATGGTGACATGTGTTACCAACCCCTCGGTCTCGTACTTCACGCTCAATACTTTATGGGTGTTCTCATGTAATCTCCCACCAGAACACGCGAACAACAATGTTGTTAAACCCTCATTTGTGGTGGTCGGCGGTATGAAAGCTGCGAACGAACCGCCGGCCTCGTAATAATCATCTTTTAGCCATTCTCCGCTGTACTTGACGTACGTGAAAATATGGTCGTTCATAACTACACCCATTTGATATACCAAGTTCAAAACTCACGTACTAGTTACGTTAAATATGTAACTTATTATGTTTAGTTACATTTACCAATCAGTTCTGAACACTTAAAAAAATTAGTACCTTTTCAATGAATCTTAAATCTCCTATCGTACTGATTCTTTTATGCAAATCAATTGATCATTTTAGGGGCACTTCAATTGATTCGTGTGAGAAAATTTTATTCTAGATTTGACGCACACGAGACGTTAATGGTGGTGGCCGGAATATTTTTTGAATTCGCTGAGAAAATCTTCGGGAAACCTTGGGAAAGCTGCATCTACAAATACCCGTCTTGTGTTATTAAATTCCAACCTATGATGAAGGCCCAAACAAGTCTCAAGCCTGAAAATTATATTGTCGGAGCTCTGGCAAGAAAAACAATAACTGCGGGATCAGAAAAAATAACAGCGGGATCAGAAAACATAACAGGGGGATCGAAAAAATACGTACGAACTTCGGTTTCAGAAAAGACACGTTTATGGACGTTTCAAGGTGATCAGATACCCTTAGCTGAAATACACATATGCATTTGTGGAGGTTTGAAGGGTTTTAGCTACAAAATGATATAAATATATTTACATTACTCTCTCTCCTTTGTCCAAAATACTCTTTACTTGTACTAATAAATTGTTGAAAAGTTATTGTCATTTCCCTTTTATTAAACTATACAATTGTCCAAAGCCCAATTTTTTACCAATACTAATAAATTACTAAAACCCCATTATATCTTATCTTCACCGAATTTCCCTCGCTTTAAAGAAATTATGAAAAACCATTTACTTTTTCTTCTAATTCCAATACCAATAAGTATATCTTACGTTCATCCAAATTTCTTATCCACCAATTAAAAAAGGATGACAACTTCACCCAAATTTCCCTCATTTTTACAAAATATGGACAACTTTTCTTTATTTACTTGAAAATAATATATGTATAAGTGTAGTCACTCGATTAGAACACCATACATTAATTGCTCTATCTAACCAAACTAACCCGCTGCAATTGCGATTTACCTAATCTTATGCATACGTTAGATTAATAACCATTCATTCCTACGTGACAGTTTTTATGGCAAGTGCAATTACAATTATACTCTTTTTATTATTATTTTAATTAAATTTTTGTAAATTACTAAATAATAGATATTAACCTAAATTAACTATGATTTAAGGGATTTTCGTGACTTTTTTTCCATCTTTTGAATTGAAATAATTAACTAATATATTTCATTAATGTTTAAAATAGTCAACTGAACAATCAACGATTTTTTGTTGATTTCGCTTTTATTTTGAATATATTTTCTGATGGAAATCGGTTAACAATTAACCTATAAATAATGAACCATATCTAATATGGAAAAATTTCAAAATTTCATTTGTATATGAGAAACTCGTTTCATAACATATTTAATTAACTATAACGCTAAAACATTCATATCATGTAAAAATATTAAACCACAGAAACAGACATTTCAACCTATCCAGATTCCTATAACTATTTACATAATCAATATGAGTAGAATTTAGAGATCATCTATGGATGTCGTCATCAACTTCACGAGTCACCCTTCCGTCTTGAATCTGCGATGATATGTATGTGTCACGCGTCCACGTCTCTGCCCCGAGTGTGACACTCACGCGCGTGTAGGGTTGCTAGAATTTCGTTTGAATCCCGTACGCGTCTTTGAGTGGCCGGCCCTGTGTTTTGGATTTCACTCAAATTACCACGAAATGGACAAAGAAGAAGAAGGGGTTACTAAAAAATAATGCTTGATTAAATTAGAATATCTCATAGATTCCGAGGACACTTCATCAAGAAAATAAGTCTCTCTACCTTTTCTTAAATCCGAAATCGTATTATTATCAACATAACCATGCGATTTGATTATTATTAAATAAAAATGATAAAATTAAATAATTATTTATTTATTTAATCACGATAGAAATAATTACTTTTTGTCCTAAATCAAAATTTACGTTCAATGACAAAACAATTAAATTGATTTATTACTTAAAAAATATTTTAATTCAATAATTGAACTTAAAACATGATTTCAACAAATCATATTTACATATTTTTCAATACTAGTTTTGTTAATCTAAATCTCGTTTGAGAGTCTAACGTTGAGACCTCCCTCACGGCCACAAAAGTTCACAAACTGCTCCCGAATTTTAATTTTTAATATATGTTGATTCCACTAAAAGACCAAATATTGAATATCTCTTAGTTCATATACGTTTGAGCTGCTTTTGATGTGGTAAAAATATTCTTCACAAGATCCACGATATATTTTACGATATTACCCTTTATGTGTATCATTAACCAAGAAGGATGTTAAATTATCGTTTAACCCCTAAGTTATTATTTCACCAACTTCTTTTTTATTTGTGAACGAGATTTTAAAACATGTCACATATTTTATTCAGAGAATATTTTATTCATTGAATAACAGGCCCTGTTTATTTGTTCACGCTTCTTGTTGGAATAAGTTCTTGGGATATGCAGTCATCTTGGTTGGGTTGTTAAATAGGTCTAGGGTTAAGAAAAATTATTATTAGTCATATTAATGACGGAATATAAAATTTCTTTACAAGTAAAACAATTTTACTAACCTAGGCAAAGTGCATGAACATGTATCAATTAAAAACATTATTTAAAGTGCATGAATACTAACTTTTCTGGTACCTTTAATTAAGAGAAGGCTTGAGAAAGGTTGATCTTCTCTTGCTCGTTAACTTCACACCTAAACGTGAACTCGAGAAACCTAAGGTTTCTATTACATGAGTTTTTAGAGGTTTAGAAGAATTTGTGTGTGGGCACATAACTCAAGAACATGTCTATGAGCTAAAGAGCTAATTCAGTCTAAGTCTAATGAGGACTTAGGTGCCAAAATATAAAGGGATTTTCTAGAGAGAGAGAGAGAGAAGGGGTTGGCCAAGAGAGAGAGAGCACAAGAGCATGAATACTTATTTTCACATCTCTATATGAGACTATTTATAGGAGAAGGAAAATCAAGAAAGGGTAATAAACCTTTTCAATTGTGCATTCATGACACAATATTTGATTTTCTCTCCTCTTCTCCCTTGTACATGGCCGACCAACATTGAGCATAAGGGAAGGAAATTTGTTTCCTCACTTAGTATATTTATTTCCTTCTTAACGAAATTTGTTTCATAACTTAGTATATTAATTTCATAATGCCTCAAACGAATTTTTGGCTTTAAAAAGTAATTTATATTTTCATCATATGAAAATATTCAAAATCTTATTTTGACATTCACATCATTTTATGTCCATGTGGACAAAAATACCTTTTAGACATTTTTTCCGAGAAAAAGTCTAGTTCAACACTTGAACTTATTTTGACTTACCTTCTAGTTTAACAATCCTACTCTGATGATCTGTAATAATGACCTCATGGATAAAAATGTACATAGGTTTAGCTTCTGTACTCGGACACAAAAGTGCACAACCTTTTTCCGAGTATAAGCTTAATGTCCACTGACTCAACTAATGAGTTGACTATGAAAATCTCTAGGTTCAAATGAATTTATTTAATACTCAAATTCAACTTAATTATATTGAGTGGATCCACTGAATGTTATCAATGATTACCCTTCATGAATACCATGAACAATATGAGATTTAAAAAATTACATTTTTACCCTTCTAGGTTTTATTTCCTCAACTCATTTGTTACTTGTGAATAAGTTAAAAACAATGTATTGACGAGGAGATAACAAGTAATAAAGTCGCTACTTAATTTGGATACCGCGCGGTTCATTTATTCACAATCTAAGTAATAAAACATGAGGTGATATACATTGCATCTCAGCAATGTTGTATATGAATTTCATATCTATGAGAACTTCACAAAGTTGGTTCATGACATCTTCATAACTTAATATATCACAATTTGGTCTTGTCTAAATCACTTAGTGGACCTAGAATTTTTACTTTCTTAAATGAAAATATTGAAGCTATGAAATGACATGTCTCATTTCAGGATTTAGTTACGCATGATGCAATTCATACGTAGTGACCTTGAGAAAAAAGAGGTTAAATGGTTTGTTCTTACATTGTCTCTAAAGGTGCACTGGTCAATTCAGTATCTAAAAACTATAGAGTTCCTAACTCTCTATGCCTTGTATCCAAACATAATAGATTCTTCCTACAATAATACTAGGACCAATAATTTGTTGATCTTTAGATTGTATCATTTTAACCAAATCATGAAGAGTTTGTTCACAAAGATCTACATTTGTCTCTTCATACATTGTGAGGTTTTTTTAAGGACTATAAGACTATTTATATCATAAATCTTCAAACAAACGAAAAAGGAATTAGTAAACGTTTTATCTTTTATTAATTTAATAAGCAATTACAATAAGGACTTATAAAGATTTATACTACCTCAATATCGAAATAAATAATCTTCTTGTGGGAATCTCTGGCAACACTTCTAATAACAAAGCGAGGTGTGATACTAATGTCGTAGCAATCTTACAACACAAAGTCCATATCTATGAAAACTTATTTAGACATTGCCCATTGACTAATATATGTATTCACTTCAGGATTTATGTAATTACAAAATATGTCTCATTTGTGAGTTTGAAGTTTCGAGTGATATAACGATTTTGTCTCGTATTTCAAATTATCACAGATGTTGTTCAATGTCTCCATGAAGACATCAAGAATTAATTTAAGATTCGCAACTCTCTATATTACAAGATACTTTATCGTTATTTTATTCGAACAATCATTACTCATATACAATTGCACTATCGATCTTTAAATCGCGAACTATTATTTTAAACTATTGAAGAAAAGGTACCTTGTCAAGTTTGAACTTAATATTTTTTTCGTTGATGACAATTTCAAGGCGTAGACATCATGAATAAACAAAATTTTAAATAAGAATAAATATTTAAACTTTATTTAACTTTCAATAAAAAGAATACAGATTTATTAAATGTCTCATGTCTCCTTTGTGCGCAAACATCCCAACATTTCCATAATGTTTATGTTACTTATAGTATTTAATGTTTAAAATACTAGTAATACGATTTGAAATTAATTTTGATTTGAACTCGTCCAGGTGAAATACTAGTTAATCTTTGTTAATTTTGTTTCTTATTAACTACGAGAAATGAATGCATATTCCATGATTTCATTGAGTACCTGACGACAACATGTAGTACAATTACAAATTTCCTGTTTTGTAGGCCTTTATTTTGGCCGTTTTAATTGATTTAATCTTTATTTCATTACTTTATAATTTTAATTATTAATCCAAATAATTCCTGATTGATATTAAGAATATATTGTTTCAAACTATGTTTAGTATATAATATGTTTCTGTTTTAAAAACAAAACTTTTTCTTCATCTTTTCAGTGATGCTCAAATATTTGGTATCTATTACGAATAACCGTAAATCATCTTAGTCAAATATAATTTTGAAAATTGAAATTTAAAATTTTATTTTGTAATTCAATTATGGTAACTGATTGAGAAAATTTATAAGATTTACCTGTTAATTTCTTATTTTGTAGCCTTTAATGTGACCATTTTATTTGATATTATCTTAATTTCATTCCTTTTTTAATTTTAAATTTTAATATAATTAGTTCAAAATTGCTTTAGATTTTATTATGTTCTATTGTAAAAACAATACTTTTTCTTTGTATCCGCTCAAATTATGACCAAATGTTTGGTATTTACTATTCTTTATTGTGTTTTATCACTCAAACATTTAAATTTAGGTGGGATTAATTGTTTTGTCCACGCTTCAATCTTCATCTCTTTCATTTATTGTATGTTTCATCCATATTAATTATCTCATTGTTCAACGACTAATAGTTTAAAGTAATTTATGTAACGCGGGGTTGATACCTGTATTATCATTCATTTCCGATGAGTAGTTTGGTTCAACAACCATTAATTTTGCTTAATGTTTTAATATATAAAGTCCTAATGATTGCATTTTGTTCACATTTCCTCTTTTTTATAAAAATATGTATGAAACCCGTACTCATCCAGATTAGCTTTTGTATGACGATCAAGATGCTGACCAATTTTCCTAATTCATGAAATTGATCCTCAATAAATTGTTTGTTAATAAAGGGTGTTTGCTAGATGCGTGTCATGTAACTTCCATTCGAAAAAATTTCCAATTTTCTGTAACTAAAGCAGATCAGTCTGAATATTATATTGGTGCAATGATTTAAGTTGTTCTTGGAAACTGAAATGGTGTTAGTGGTGCATCCGACAGTTGGGGAATTAAATTCATCATTAACAATCATACATGTCATGGGAAGGTCTCTTCAGATAAGCATCGTTAGTTTTCATCCTCCCTGATTAGTAGGTTTGTCAAATATGAATTTATGGGTTCATGTTTGGACTAATTCAAACCCAAAAAATTGTCATGGAAATAATGCGTAATAGATTTAAGGTTGAAGTCAGTTATTTCAAAGCTTGGAAAGGTCGTAATCAGGTTTTGATACATATTCGGGGAAGATTTAAAGAGTCTTATTCTCATTTACCAATTATCGCTGAATTAATCAAGCAAAACAATCCATGTACACTATCTTTTTGTTCTTAATTTCTGTTAATTTGGTAATATTTTTGAACTACAGTTTCGACTTTAATGTTACTTTTGGTAAATAGTAACCATATATTTCCTTTTATTTATGTTTAATAACCATATATTTTTCTGAATATTATGGATATTTACAAACATCGAAGTTGATGCTTTAGGGAAATTTAAAATATTCTTTCCTTGTGCTAGGGGCATAAGTTCATGGATGGAAATATTTTTGGCTGGTTATTTTCGTAGATAGTACATTTTTGAAAGGCAAGTATCGTGGAATTGAATATCTAGGGATACTAATACCTAAAACCCTGGTTGTGAATTATGGATCTATCATGTCAGGCATGGGCTCATTCACCCATACTAGTAACCCATATACAAAGCCTCCTAAACCATATCCTTTTATTTGCTTTATGATAATTTTTTCAATTTTTCTTAAACGACTCATATAATGCATTGAAGCTTACTATCCCCTACTGGCATCCTAAAAATTCACCCGGTTTGAAACTAGATTGATTGTATCCTCGCTTATCAACACATTCGATTGTTTGGGCAAGAACACATTCCATAATGACTAGATTGACTAGGCCACTAGCTTTTCATCCATGATTTCAAGACAACCAACATTTATTTTGGGTATGGCTTCTCCTCTTCGGCAAGAACTTCCGGATTATATTTATCTGTTACCGCTACCATAAGTGGAATTCGGTCACAGTTTAACCCTAAAAATTGAAATTAACATAAATTCATATAAAAAAATTTACCATATATTAACAAATATTGTTAAATACTTATACACTTCAACATATTACAGATACATAATATTTTTATACGTGTAGTAAAAACTAACTAAGCTAATATCTAAAAATATAAAAACCCTTTTTGAAATGAATAAACATAAATTGACATCCAAATTTTTTAAAAACACATGTTAACCAAAATATTCCCCACATCATTTATCAACTTGATATGAACATAAAATTTTAAGAAATTAACATCTATTACTTCGCTGTAAAGTTTCAAGAAACTAAATACACTAAACATGGTGAACGTTAAACATACACATAATTCCACATAACTACCTATGTATATTTAATAAATAAAATTAACATCATAACTTTAGTACATGTTAGCAACTGACAATCATATTGGGTGAACGTAATCAACCGTCTACCTATTTTGAAACATAATTTTGTCCCTTTTGGCTGCTTAATTTGATGAAGAACCAATAAATGTATAAAGAGTTTGGGAAATGAAGCTCCAACAAATTTACCATAATTATCGAATTGTCCATCGACAAATTGGGTCTTTTGATTTTCCGTAACCAAACACTCTAATATACTTTTCAGAGTAGATAGATAAGAGTGCTGGATTATTTTAGTTGAAGGATTCCATTTATCAGTATCAACAACAAAACTTCCGATCTAAACAAATATGGACACTTGTTAATTTATAGTTAGATCATGCACTTACATATCACGCCGCTTACATCGTTTTTCTCTTTTGATTTTGTTTTGCTCCTCGTTCTTTCACCTTTTGTTTTCACCATCGCTGTTTCTACATGAATTTATAAATTAACAACTTCTCGGTATCAAAACTTGATTATCGATTCAGTAACAAAATAACTAAAATGTATATAAAATTATAAACCAAAATTAATAACTTATATAATCGAAATCACTACCGAACTAATTGCATGCCTCATCAAATATTTAACCGATTATAGAAAAAAGATTTGCATGTTAATGAAATTGTAACAACATACATCTAAACGGCTCGCAATCATTCTTTTCAAGTATTTTTTTTACTTCTACACCAAAACTCTATCTTCGCCAGCCTCTTCATCATCTCGTCTGGTTTACGTTTTCGTCGGATATAATCGAGTCTAGAGAAGAGAGAAAATAATCACTATAAATTGTGTATAATGAGATACTATAGAATTTAAACAAAATTTACGATATCGTAAGGAATCTTAAATTTCATGCATATTATCGTAATTTGTTCTTAAATTCTATAGTATCTCATTATACACAATTTATAAAATCCATTTTCAGGGACTGGAAGTCTCATCAATACCGTGTGAGCATAAGATCCGAAAACGTATTAATTATTAGGTAAAATTATGTAAATGAATTAACTTACGCATGCTTCTACTTGATTGAAGATGATTTGAGCGAATATAAGAAGGTTTCAGAAGATTTTCTATTTCTTTTTAGCGATAGGAAAAAATTAAGTTTAAATGAGAGATATAGTTATTTAGTCCAATTTTGATTAAAAAAAATCAATTTCAAATATATATATAAAGATGGACCGAGTGGCCATATTTTAACAATTAGGTCTACAAACTAAAATTTCTCATTATGATGTATGTGATACATTTTTCTAATGACCATTTTGGTACATTCAATGGGGAATTTAAATGCAAATTCATATTTGTTGTGAATCCTATGCAAACTAATGTGTATGGTGAATCCATGAAATCTAATATATAATTGATTGACATAAAATTTTACATTTTAACATCACATAGACAATCATAGATTATAGACAAACGTATAACATTTTAAGTGAAATAGGACTGACCACAAGAAGCATAAAACTAACAAGAAGTGCTCTCCAATTATAGACAAACATAGAACATTTTATTTATATTATTTTTGTGCTATTTATATTAATTTTGTTAATATTTGAAAGCACTTCGCGAAGAAAAAACACTTCTAGGAGTTCACCAATGTCGGTACGCATACTATTGAAGCTACGAAAGAGACAACGTACATATAATTAGTGGATAACATATACAAGGTGATCAACGTTGAGAGGTTTTTGTTTAACTTAAAACTTGAAATTGTTTTAAAAAAAACTTACTACTTGAAATTGAATACACAATGGGTACTTTTCTGATGACACATGCGAGTTTTAAAGGAAATAATGTTGTCTTGTATTGTATGAAACACATATATCGTACATCATAATTCAGGTTGTATGACTTTTGTAGAAAAACGAATCATGACGCTAATTGTGTAGATCCAAACGGAAAACTGAAGAATGTGTTGGTGTTCTGCATTGAACCAAAGAAAAAACCAAACAATATTGGAATTGCAGTCTCATAAAGTAATTATATATCAAACAACAAACACATTAGTGATAGTGATTATTTTTATAAGGAAAATGAACACATTTCGAACAAGGGTTAGAAAATAGCATGTATAAGTTGGTGGACAATTTAACATTTCCTTGGTCACTATCAACTATCAAGTAAGCCTTGTAGAATAAGATCACCAATTGAGTGTCAACATATCGCATCTAAATTCTTGGGATTTAGAGAAAAGTTATTGAGTATACGTACGAGGTACATATGAGCACTCTTATAAGACGTTGCCTTCTTGACTATACATGTATCAGCAAAGAATATGTGGTACTTTAAATGACTTTGCTATATACTGTGCAAATTCAAGTCCACATTATTTTTATCGTAGTGTATCGTAGTCGGTTTGAATCGTGTCGGTCGTTCATCTCGTTGAAATGTACATTTTTTAAAGCCAAAATATGGTAGAAAGTTATTTTACGCAATTGCAGTTGCAGACGTGAGTGTCATGTTTATTAGATATGATTTTTGAGAAAATTGAGAGAAGTTATCGGTAAAGCCACACCTGATTTTGTTTTCATATCTAATTTACATGTTAGCATCATACTTTGTGTCAAAGTTGTGTCTCCAAATATTCCTCATTAAACATGCTACCATAATTTACAATTGAATATTCTACATAATTTTAAGACTGACCATTGTTGCAGTTAATTGTACGAAGCTGCTTACGCTTCAGTAAAACAACATTTGAAGCTAACTTTAGACAATTGGGTCGTAAACATGTTGAGATGTAAAATTATTATCTCAAAAAAGAAATTGTGATCGACAGAGAGAGCGTTCTTTCTACGAAAATGACAATAGTATATAAACTTAGTAGTCGAATAAGATCTTCTTATGTTATATCTTTTTTTGTTAAATTATATATCATTGGTATTTTGTTTATGCTTTGTTTATAAGTGCGACCTATATTTCCATTAGACGACTGCATTTATTAACCATTATATAACTAAAGCTATACTCAACTCTTATTTCTACATTAAACCACTGAAACTCTCTCATTCACGCTTTTTCGTTTGACTGTCTAATTTCTGTAGAGCTCGATAGTTACACATACTTCGAAGATTTCTCTATGTTAATGTTAACGCACTTAGCGATGTATTGAGACTAGCCTGATAAAAGAGTAACTTGGTAACCTCATTTCTTATGGCTAACTTAACATGTTGGTTTATACATAACAAAGCTTGCATTGTTTATATTAAAGAATCGAAAAAACAATCAACAACATTTAAGTCATAAAAAGTGCATATAAAGAGAAGGAATAAAAATCTATAATCAATAGGGATAAAAGTCAAGCGTCATCTACTAAAACAAGTGAATGCTCTGTCCTTTTTATCTCTAGACAAGTATTGGAGTTTTTGAGGTGAGGGTTCATCCCTGCTGAGTGACTGCGTGTTCCGGGTGTAAGAAATTGTATCAAAGTATAGTGGGAGAGATTTTTTGTTCCAGTGAGTTAGATCTTTGGAGCGAGAGTGGAAAGTTGTGTATAATCAAGGAAAACACAGAGGAGGGAGAGAGAGTGAAAAGTCCGGGGAAACACTGGGGAGAGGGTGAGGGGAAAAAGTAGAGAAACTCTGAGGGCTGCGGATTACATGGAGGCCGAAAAAGACTGGGAGGAGGAGCTTGAAATAGCCTCTTCGGTCCTTGCAAGTAACCTGTTCATAACACGGAAGATTGACGAGGAGGGAAGGAGCTCAGAACAAGTTTTTCTAGTGGGGAAAATTCTCACAACAAAACATCTAGGATGGGGGGATAAAAGATACTATGTGTTGTCGCTGAAATTTGGACAACGTTCAGAGACCTAAGCGGTCAGATCCTCTCTCAGAGCGGGTGACCCTCGCTTCGGCCTAAGCGTGTCATATCCGGTGTCCCAGATCGTCTCTTAGCTGTCGTGTGGTCTTCGAGTCATTCTGTTATCTGAAAAGAGTAAACAGACGTGAACTAAGAAGGGAAAACAAAGGGGGGTCCTCTGTTTACCTCTCCGACGCTCAACATTTGTATAATGTGGGTGGAGTTATAGGATGACGAGGAGGGATCGACGAGACCAAGTGAAACGGGGATCCTTGGATCGCCGGCGTTTTGGGGCTCGGGTCTCGGATCTTTGGGAACAATTCCGATCGGAAGTTGTTCCAGATTCAGCTTCCCATGGAGGGTATGGCCGAGATAGAGAGAGAATGAGAGAGAGAGGTTAGTTTTCTCTTGGGAAAACTTGTGTACCTTGTTGAGAGGCCAAAGGGAACTATTTATAGCCCTTGGGGAACCTTGGGTCGACCAAGGAGCGGCATGGACGAGCCAGGGTCGGCCAGGACTGGCAAGGGGCGTTTAGGACGGGCCAGGGGCGTCCAGGACGGGCCAGGGGCGGCCAGGACGGGCCATGGGCGGCCAGGACGGGCCAGGGGTGTCCAGGACGGGCCAGGGGCGTCCAGGGAGAGTAGGGGCAGCCAGGGAGAGTCAGTGTTGGCCAGGAATGTGCCTGGGCCAATTCTTCCACGAAGGGAGGCCCTTGGAGTTCAAGGTTGCCCTTCTCGCAGCGTTGGACGTCTCACCACCCCGAGAAATTATGGGAAGGATATGTATTAAGTCGTCAGCGTAAATCCAACGACAACATTAGCCCCCCGAGTTTAATTGCGAGCGTCTGATCGAAAATGAATTCAGAATCAGGATCCTCCCAATGAAGGCATACAATCCTTCTACTTCGTAAGCTGAAGGTCTCTCGCGGCTTCTTGCAGTTGTGAAGGGCTAATCTCGATATCGCATTTGGCCGACGTATTTGACTCGGGCGTCGCTTAGGAGCGACGTATTTTCGTCGAGTTGCCCTTAGGGGCTGACTCGGACGTCGTTTAGGAGCGACGTATTCCCGTCGAGTTCCAATAGGGGCTGACTCGAACGTCGTTTAGGAGCGACGTATTTTCGTCGAGTTGCCTTTGGGGCTGACCCGGACGTCGTTTTGGAGCGACGTAATTTCGTCGAGTTGCCGTTTGTGGCTGACTCGGACGTCGTTTAGGAGCGACGTATTTTCGTCGAGTTGCCGTTAGGGGCTGACTCGGATGTCGTTTAGGAGCGACGTATTTTCGTCGAGTTGCCGCGGGCTGACTCGGACGTCGTTTAGGAGCGACGTATTTTCGTCGAGTTGCCGTTTGTGGCTGACTCGAACGTCGTTTAGGAGCGACGTATTTTCGTCGAGTTGCCGTTAGGGGCTGACTCGGACGTCGTTTAGGAGCGACGTATTCCCGTCGAGTTCCATTAGGGGCTGACTCGGACGTCGTTTAGGCGCGACGTATTTTCGTCGAGTTGCCTTTGGGGCTGACTCGGACGTCGTTTAGGAGCGACGTATTTTCGTCGAGTTGCCGTTTGTAGCTGACTCGGACGTCGTTTAGGAGCGACGTATTTTCGTCGAGTTGTCGTTAGGGGCTGACTCGGATGTCGTTTAGGAGCGACATATTTTTGTCGAGTTGCCGCAGGCTGACTCGGACTTCGTTTAGGAGCGACGTATTTTCGTCGAGTTGCCATTGTTGGCTGACTCGGACGTCGTTTAGGAGCGACGTATTTTTGTCGAGTTGCCATTTGTGGCTGACTCGGACGTCGTTTAGGAGCGACGTATTTTCATCGAGTGGCCATGAGAGGCAAACTCGGACGTTGTTTCGGAACAACGTATTTCATCGAGTCTTCTCGAGGGGCAAACTCGGATGTCGCTTTTGGAGCGACGTCTGTTCATCGAGTGGCCATGAGTGGCAAACTCGGACGTTGTTTTAGGGGCAAACTCGGATGTCGCTTTTGGAGCGACGTCTTTTCATCGAGTGGCCACGAGAGGCAAACTCGGACGTTGTTTCGGAACAACGTATTTCATCGAGTCGCCTCGAGGGGCAAACTCGGATGTCGCTTTTGGAGCGACGTCTTTTCATCGAGTGGCCACGAGAGGCAAACTTGGACGTTGTTTCGGAACAACGTATTTCATCGAGTCGCCTCGAGGGGCAAACTCGGATGTCGCTTTTGGAGCGAAGTCTTTTCATCGAGTGGCCATTAGAGGCAAACTCGGACGTTGTTTCAGAACAACGTATTTCATCGAGTCGCCTCGAGGGGCAAACTCGGATGTCGCTTTTGGAGCGGCGTCTGTTCATCGAGTGGCCATGAGAGGCAAACTCGGACGTTGTTTTGGAACAACGTATTTATCAAGTCGCAACGAGGGGCAAACTCGGATGTCGCTTTTAGAGCGACGTCTTTTCATTGAGTGGCCACGAGAGGCAAACTCGGACGTTGTTTCGGAACAACGTATTTCATCGAGTCGCCTCGAGGGGCAAACTCGGATGTCGCTTTTGGAGCGACGTCTTTTCATCGAGTGGCCACGAGAGGCAAACTCGGACGTTGTTTCGGAACAACGTATTTCATCGAGTCGCCTCGAGGGGCAAACTCGGATGTCGCTTTTGGAGCGACGTCTTTTCATCGAGTGGCCACGAGAGGCAAACTCGGACGTTGTTTCGGAACAACGTATTTCATCGAGTCGCCTCGAGGGGCAAACTCGGATGTCGCTTTTGGAGCGACGTCTTTTCATCGAGTGGCCATTAGAGGCAAACTCGGACGTTGCTTTGGAACAACGTATTTCATCTAGTCGCCTCGAGGGGCAAACTCGTATGTCCCTTTTGTAGTGACGTATTTTCATCGAGTGGCCATGAGAGGCAAACTTGGACGTTGCTTTGGAACAACGTATTTCATCGAGTCGCCTCGAGGGCCAAACACGTATGTCGCTTTTGTAGTGACGTATTTCATCGAGTGGCCATGAGAGGCAAACTCGGACGTTGTTTCGGAACAACGTATTTCATCGAGTCGCCTCAAGGGCCAAACTCGTATGTCGCTTTTGGAGCGACGTCTTTTCATCGAGTGGCGATGAGAGACAAACTCGGACGTTGCTTTGGAACAACGTATTTCATCGAATAATTATCGACTTTGTTATTGACCTGCCCTAGTTCCTCGAGTTTGGTGGTATTCGTGGAATAACCATGAAACACAAATATGGAGAATACGAAATAGGGCGAATAACAAAGGATATTCTTTATTGCGAAACATAGAATTGGACCCGTTTTTGGGCTCGCAGCCTCATTTGAGATACATAGGAAAGGGACATAGCATGCCGTACGGTTAACTTGTACCCCTTATGCAATCGAGCTGGTAGGTGAAGTTGCGGGAGAGCTCTCGGCCGAGTTACTTGATTCCGGAGAGCGTGTGACGAATTCTTTGATTCTTCCATCTTGCACCAGTGCCTCGATTCTCTTCTTTAGCTTGGAACAATCAGAGGTCATGTGTCCATGATCGCGGTGGTATTCGCAAAACTTGCTCTTGTCCCGCGTCGCATAACTCTTTTTCAATGGAGCGGGCGACCCGAGTTCATCTCGATAAAGAGTCAAGATTTGGGCTGGAGATGAATTTTGCGGGGTGAGGGCTTCTCCCCGGCACTCATCGATGCAAGGACTGTTTAGCCTTGACAGGGGGGTGTCACTGGTGACACGACTATCCCTTCCCCGTTTGCTTCGAGTGCCGGGACGGTCATCGGTGCAACGGCTGTTGTTTGGCCCCTCGCCCCTTCTGCCGTTGAGGTAATCCTCGATTCTCATATGTGTCTTGGCACAGGCCATGAGCTCCGCCATGTCCCTCGGGGGCTTTCCCACAATCGACTTTAAGAAGTAGCTGGGTCGGCGCCTTCCGTGATGGCGACTATGGCATCCCGATCGTTGAAGTCTTCGACTTTTTGGGATTCCTCGGTAAACCGAGCCAGGTACCGACGCAGGCTCTCGCCCGGTTTATTCCTGATTGTCCAAAGGTATGATTTGGACTTCTTCTGTACCACTAAGGTGGCGAATCTGGCGAGGAAAGCCTCTCGAAGAGCTCGGAAAGAGTTGATACTCCCGGGTTTAAGGCTTCTTAACCAATCAAAGCCCGATCCGATCAATGTCAGGCTGAACGCCTGACAAAGTGTTGCGTCCGACTGCCCTTGCATCGTCATCCATGTTTCATAGTGGTGGATGTGGAAATTGGGGTCGTAACGCCCGTCATATAAAGAGTCGGCGGGGAGCTTGAACCTCCTTCCAGGCGGTTGTGCAAGCACCACCGCCGTGAAAGGTGAGTATGATCCCTCTAGGCTGTTGTTAGGTTTGGAGCCCCCCGAGCCGGCATCCTGAAGCTCGATGATCTGATTCTGGAGTCCCTGAATCAAGGTGATCACCTCAAGCCCGTTAGCGGCCCCTGCGACTGGTCCCACTTCCATGGGGACCTGCCGCTCATTGGACCCTTGGTCCATGACGTTGGAGGAGGGTTCCCAAGGGTTGCAGCCCCGGCAGCTACCCGACGGGCGTCCAATTTTCTCCTTAGGTCCTCCTCTTGGGGATCCCGTAGCAAGCCGAGACGGGTCCTTAGGTCTTCCCTGGAGGAGTTCGAGGGTCTAACCATCGGAGGGCGACCTTCACGACGGACCGCATGACTATTCGCGCCGTCGTCTCCTCGTCGAGAAGACGTATGGCACAAACGTCGGGACCATCCGCTGCGGGTATTGTTACAGCCCTCGCGTTGAGAGCATGTCTGAGCTCGACCAACCGATGGTACTAGCGGAGCGTCGCTCGCGCTTGTCAAGGGCGACGGGGTGAAGGTTTGACTCGTGTCTGTCTCTGAGACCATGTCATCTCCGACATAATTCTCGTCCCGGGTCGAAATATCCTCTTCCTCGTATCCGAGGAGGTTAACGGCCAAACCCTTGTTCACCCCCGGCTGCGCTAGCGATTCTGCTAGGCGGCGGTCGTTCTCATCTCTTACGCCGCTTTCGTTGTCACGAAGGGCAGAGGCGACGTTCCCAGAACTCCCCACCGCAGGCTTTCGCATGGTCACTTGGTGGGGGAGTTGTGGGAACTCATATCGTGAGCTAATCGCTCGAACGATGAGATTGCTCGATCGGACAACCGCAGGGGTTGTCGGAACGTCACTCATCTTATGTGAGTGGATAAGAAAAGAGATGTAATAGAAAGATGTGGATTGGATGAGCTTCAAGATTGAAGGCCCCTCCTTCTAGCGCCAAAATGTTGTCGCTGAAATTTGGACAACGTTCAGAGACCTAAGCGGTCAGATCCTCGCTCAGAGCGGGTGACCCTCGCTTCGGCCTAAGCGTGTCAGATCCGGTGTCCCGGATCATCTCTTAGCTGTCGTGTGGTCTTCGAGTCCTTCTGTTATCTGAAAAGAGTAAACAGACGTGAACTAAGAAGGGAAAACAGAGGGGGGTCCTCTGTTTACCTCTCCGACGCTCAACATTAGTATAATGTGGGTGGAGTTATAGGATGACGAGTAGGGATCGACGAGACCGAGTGAAACGGGGATCCTTGGATCGCCGGCGTTTTGGGGCTCGGGTCTCGGATCTTTGGGAACAATTCCGATCGGAAGTTGTTCCAGATTCAGCTTCCCATGGAGGGTATGGCCGAGATAGAGAGAGAATGAGAGAGAGAGGTTAGTTTTATCTTGGGAAAACTTGTGTACCTTGTTGAGAGGCCAAAGGGAACTATTTATAGCCCTTGGGGAACCTTGGGTCGACCAAGGAGAGGCATGGACGAGCCAGGGTCGGCCAGGACTGGCCAGGGGCGGCCAGGACGGGCCAAGGGCGGCCAGGACGGGCCAGGGGCGGCCAGGACGGGCCAGGGGCGGCCAGGACGGGCCAAGGGCGGCCAGGACGGGCCAGGGGCGGCCAGGACGGGCCAAGGGCGGCCAGGACGGGCCAGGGGCGGCCAGGACGGGCCAGGGGCGGCCAGGACGGGTCATGGGCGGCCAGGACGGGCCAGGGGTGTCCAGGACGGGCCAGGGGCATCCAGGGAGAGTCAGGGGCAGCCAGGGAGAGTCAGTGCTGGCCAGGAATGCGCGTGGGCCAATTCTTCCATGAAGGGAGGCCCTTGGAGTTCAAGGTTGCCCTTCTCGCAGCGTTGGACGTCTCACCACCCCGAGAAATTATGGGAAGGATATGTATTAAGTCGTCAGCGTAAATCCAACGACAACACTATGAAGTCTTCTCATGGGTGTGGTAGTGCAAAAGGAACTGGTTGGTGACAGAAACCAAACCTGGAATCTACAAGTTCATGTTTGACGATCGAGCAGATGTAGATAAAATAATGAGGGGAAGACCGTGGTTGTTGAAGGGGCACCAACTGATTTTAGCTGAATGGTCACCCATGAAAATGGAGAATGAGCTTGATTTCAGTCACACTCCTTCTAATGTAAGGATAAGAGGTCTACCACCGAGGTTTATGAACGAAGGGACAGCGGAAGGTCTGGCTCAGCGATTTGGAAAGCTTTGATCCTACTTGGGTAACGACAGGAAGGATTTGAAAATTCAGAGTCATATTGGATATAAGAACTGTTTGTGTCCTGGTGTGTTCTTAGATAGAGAATGGCTCTCTCTGTTGTGGCTTCAAAGTAAATTTGAGAAACTAGGTCGTTTTTGTTTCAAATGTGGAAGAGTAAGCCATGAAACAGAGGAATGTAAGAAGACTGAACACGCGATGATTATGGCAGCTCACTCCCCGGAGGTGAAGGCGTACGGGCAAAGGATGTTTGCAGATTCACCGATCAACTCCTGCTTTGTGGGTTTTGGAGAATAAGATCAAAAAATGGAGTGAGGAGTCCTCGTGCCAATTAGAGTTGGTGCCAAGACAAGCTCCGGTCAGAGAAGGCACACCCTTGGGGATGGATGAAGATAACCCTAATTCTGGTGGGAAGGTGGCGGAGGAGACGATACAGGCACAAAGAGAATCCAGTCTGGTCAGAGGATCAAATGCAACGGCTAGCGACACGTCACAGACGAAAACGACTCCAGTATTCGGAGGAGGAATTTTGGTACACATGCAGAAAAAGGTGTTCAGAATACTGGTGAATAGGAAATCCTTTTTAGAAAAAAATGAAGGGCTAATTGGGCCTCAGAAGGTAGAGGCCTTGAATGGCTCTAATGTGAGTTGTGGGCTGATGGAAGAGCCAGTTGATATGGACCGAAAGCCCATTCATAATAATGGCCCTGGGCCCATCTTAGAGGGGTAAAGAGATTAATGCTGACCATAAGAAAAAAGAGTTTGGACTGGGCTTGAAGAACGCAGAAGTGGGTGAGACTTTAAGCCAGACTCAAAAAGGAAAAAGAAAAGCGGGAATGTCAAGTGAGGATGAAGTCTACTGGCATAAGAGAGTAAATTTGTCCAAGAATGTCTCTGAGAGCTTATCCTACAACGAATCAACATGGCAGCCCTGTCTGTTAACCAAGTACAAAATCTTGGAGAAGATTTTCCAACCAGGTACCAGTTTCACGTCAAAAGCTCAGAGGTCGTGTAGGAAGCCTTCGGTAGAAAAAGGAAAAATGAAAGGGAAAGAGAATAAAAGATTAAAGAAAGGTACGGGAACGAGGAGTATGTCTGACAAGGAACAATCAACAGCTGAAATGGGCGAGGAGGCGGCCCTTAACAACCCCTAATCTCGTCAATGTTAGTTATGTCCTGAATTTCCGTGGTCTCGCGAGAGACTCGGCTTTAGGGCCTTTAAGGAGAGGCGGCCCTTAACAACCCCTAATTTCGTAGAATGAATCATATTCGAGGAAAATTGGGTTTTTGGGGCGGAGAGGCATGGCCGCTAATGGTTTGGCTGGAGGTTTATGTATGTGGTCGGGGAAAGGAATTAAAATGGATATTTGGAAGACATCTAAAAATTCTTATTTGGGCTATAGTAAAAGAAGAGGCCCAAGGGACAGATTGGAACATGTTTGCTACAAATGGGACTCCTTATAAGGAGGAGAGAGCTGCCTTTAGGACCGAAATGAGTACTACTGTTCAAAATTTGGAGAAACTTTGGATTCTGATCGGCGATCTAAACCTGATTCTCAACCAAGAAGAGAAGCTAGGCGGCTCCGGATTCAAAGGGAGTCAAGGAAACATCCTTAGAAATTTCCTAGCTGAGACAGGTAACGTTGACCTGGGCTCGAGGGGCGGGTTTACTTGCTCTACTGGGCAAAAGGGAGACAGGAGGATTCTAGAACGGTTTGACGGAGTGATTACAAGCTCTGATTGGGTCAGGTCCTTCCCTAACGCTGGTGTTAAGCACTTCCCAATCATAGCCTCTGGTCACGCTCATATTCTCATGGACTGCAATCTAATGGATGTGAAGAAGAAGATTTCGTTTCGTTTCCTGGAGGCCTAGGCGGATGAAGATGACTGCAAGCAAATCATTCTAAAGGCCTGGGTTAAAAAGTGGACGGGGTGTGTTATTGAGCAGCCTTTAACAGACAAAGTGAAGAATGTGGGAAAGGCTCTTATTGTTGGAATAGGTCTAGGGTTAAGAAGAATTTATCATTAACACATTAATGGCGGAATATAAAAATTTCTTTTACTAGTAAAACAATTTTACTAACCTAGATAAAGTGCATATACATGTTATAACTAAAAAAATTATTTAAAGTACTTGAATACTAACCTTTCTTGTATCTTCAAACTTGAAGCGTCTTGAGAAAAAAGATCTTATCTCTTAGCTAGATTCCTTCACTTCTAATCTTGAACTTGAGAAACCTAAGGTTTCTATTACAAGAGTCTATAGAGGTTTAGAAGGATTTGTGTGTGGTCACAATTAACCAATATGAACCAAGAATAATTCTTGGATCATAAGCAAATTCTCTAGATCAAGTATGGACCTACGTGCAAAATAAAAAAGAGTATTTCTAGAGAGAGATAGAGAGAGAGAGAGAGGGTCGGCCACTATTGAGAAAGAACAAGGAAAAAAATTTGTTTTCACATCTCTATGCGAGGCTCTATTTATAAGAGAAGGAAAAATCTATAAAGGTCAATTATTCATTCATGAAAGAATAATGTATTCATGACACAATATTTGATTTTCCCTTCCCCTTTCTCTTCTAATATGGCCGGCCATCCACATCAAGCAAGGAAAAATTTTGTTTCCTCACTTAGCTTATTAATTTCCTTCTCAAGAAAATTTATTTCCTCTTTTCCTTTTGGGTAATTATTCTTATAATTAAAAGGAAATAAAACTCTCTTCTTGATGCATGTTTTGGCCGAAATTCTAACTAGGGGGGAGCTTGTAGATGCTTCCTTATTTCTTTTAAGACAATTCTTAAAATACCCATTGTAGAATTATAATTGCACAAATAACGAAATTAATATCATAATGCCTTAAACAACATTTCAGCTTTAGAAAATAATTTATATTTTCATCATATGATAATATTCAAAATCTTATTTTGACATTGACATCATTTTATGTCCATGTGGACAAAAATACCCTTTAGACATTTTCCGAGAAAAAGTCTAGTTCAACATTTGAACTTATTTTGACTTAGCTTCTATTTTAACAATCCTACTCTAATGACCTGTTATAGCAACCATTAATATCATCAACTAGTTGGGATTTATAAAATTACCATTTTACCCTTGTAGTTGTTATTTCCTCAACTCCTTTGTTACTTGTGAATAAGTTAGAAACAATGTATTGACGAGTAGCTAACAAGTCATGTTGTTTCATCCAAATAAAGTCATTACTTAATTTTGGATACTGTGCAGTTCATTTATTCACAATCCAAGTAATAAAGCATGAAGTGATATTTATTGCATCTCAGCAATCTTGTACATGAATTCCATATCTATGAGAACTTCACAAAGTTGGTTCATGACATCTTCATAACTTAATATCTCACCAATTTGTCTAGTCTAAATCACTTAATGGATCTAGAATTTGACTTTCACAAATGAGAATATTAAAGCTATGAAATGACATGTCTTATTTTAGGATTTAGATAAGCACGATGGAATTCATACATAGTGACCTTGAGACAGAAGAGGTTAAATGGTTTGTTCTTACATTGTCTATAAGGTGCACTAATTAATTCAGTATCTTCAGAAGATACACTGGAAGAACTATAGAGTTCCTAACTCTCTATGCCTTGTAACCAGAAATCATAGATTCTTCCAACAATAATATTAGGATCAATAGTCCGTTGATCTTTAGATTGTGAATATATTGTTTTAGTCAAACCATGAAGAGTTTGTTCACGCAAATCTACATTTGTCTCTTCATACATTGTTAGGTTTGATTAAGGACTATAAGACTATTGAATATCATAAATCTTCAATCAAACTAAAAGGGATTTCTTATGAATGAACGTTTCAACTTTTATTAATTTAATCAGAAAATTACAGTAAGGACTTTATAAAGATTTATATATTACATCAATATGTAAATAAACAATCTTCTTGTGGGCATCTCTGCCAACACGTATTGCATGGAAAAGAAAGAAACGGAGAGACCTGAATGGAAACATAGACAGATGTAAAAAGAGGCTGAAGGAGATCCAGTGTGGCAGAGTCGAGGCCTCAGGTGAAGAAGAATATTTGAAAGGTGAAATTATCGAGGCTGAAAAGACTAATGAGAAACTGTGGTGGCAAAGATCGAGGAAAACGTGGCTGAAAGAAGGTGACTCTAATACGATATATGTTCACACTGCAACGATCATTGAGAAATGAACATGGATTTTGGCTTGAGGACATGAGATCTATAGAGTCGCATCTTCAGAGGCGCTACTTCGAGCTTTTCCGCCCTTCTGATCCTCCCTTCTTGTGGATTTGGAAGGGTTGATTAACATAGTCATGTCCGAAGAGGATAATAGAAGAGTCGAGGAAGTTCTTAGCCGGGAGGAGACTAAAAAAATGGTCTGGCTGATGGACCCCCTGGAAGCGTCGGGCCCTGACGGGCTACAGTGTATTTTTTATACTAAGTACTGGGAGGTTGTCGGGCCCGATCTGATAGATTTCGCGTAGGATTCCTTTCTTCATGGCCCTTTTTCGGAAGATGCAAACTTTGCTCACATCGTTTTGATCCCGAAAAACTTCGTCGACAGATTGTTTCGAAAAACTTTAGCCGATTGGTCTGTGTAATTTCTGCTTCAAAGTGTTGACGAAGATAATATCCGCAATACTAAGACCTCATTTGGACAAGTTTATCTCGCCTCATCAATCCACCTTTGTCTCAAGGAGGTGGATAGCCAAAAACGCGATTTTGGCAAGAGAACTAATCGCTGCCATGAATAGGAAGCAAGGCAAAGAGAGTCTGATTGGTCTTAAAATGTACATGTCGAAAGCGTATGACAGATTAGAATGGAAATTTATTTTGAAGGTGATGGAATGTTTCGGGGCCTCGTCTATTGCTCTGGGCATGGTGGAGAAATGCATTGAATCTGGGGCGGGAGCGATCCTCCTTAATGGATCCCCTCTAGAAAAATTCAAACCTTCCCGGGGCCTACGGCAAGAAGACCCGCGCTCTTCGTATCTCTTCATAATCATCGCCGAGGTGCTCAGCAGATTGCCCGCGAGGCAGGAGTAGAGAGGGCGTTTCAGTGGTATTCGGATAGGTCAGTAAAACCCTCCGTCTCCCATCTCCCATCTCATGTTCGCGGACTATACTATTCTCTTCTATAAAGGTAAAAGAAACGAGCTCGAAGATGTGATAACTTGTGTTGCTCGGGGCAACAAGTTAACGTGGAGAAATTTGGCTAATTCCTCTCTAAGAATTGCCCGAGAAGAATCGCGAATGGGATGAGGAACTATCTCAAAATGGAGGAATGCAATCAAGACATAATGTATTTAGGCAACTCACTGTTCATCTCGAGATATAGGTCGACAAATTTTAATTGCCTAAAGATGAAGATCGTGGGAAGATTGGAGAGCTGGATGGCGTGGAGCATCTCTAGAGCAGGGAGGACCACATTGCTGAAATCGGTCATCCAAACCATGCCCACTTATGCGATGTCCTCTGTCAAATTTTCGAAAAGGTTTTTTGACGGGATCGAGAGGGCGGCTAGAGACTGTTCGTGGAAACGAGAAGTGACAGGAAATCGGTATTTGACGTTGGTTAGTTGGGAAAAAATGTGCCAGCCCACTAGCTTGGGTGTATGGGGTTGAGGAACTTGAACAAGTTTAACAAAGCATGTTTGGCTAAATTGGCATGGTGTATGGCGAGTAATAGCAATAAGCTATGGGTGAAAGGTTTAAGTGCTAAGTACTGCAAAGAGTGTTGGAATTTAGTTAACAATTAACCTAATTAATTATGAAACATATCTATATATGATGGAAATTCATAATTCAATTTAACATATTAAAAACGTTTTTTAACATATTCATAACCTTGTCATTATATCTAAACTAGCATGTCAACAAAATTTATGAACATATCAATAAATTCATTTAAGCATGCAAACGAACAATCTAAATAAATATAATCATTCTACAATACTATATATTTCAGATCCAATTCGTTTAAGAGACACTTACATAGGGTTTGGATCTGCGAGAGCAAGTCTCGGTGTACGTCCAAGTGATCGGCCGATCCTCTACACCACGCGCGTCGAGGAGATCCTCAAATCCGTCGTGTCTTCGTTCCTCCAAAAGTGGCCGGCCCTGGGGAGAGAAAAAATTACTCAAACAACCACAAGTTGAGTCAATGATAATACTCAAGAGATTTTAGGAGACAAAGAGGGTGGGCTCTTTTGTGGGAACAAGGGAAGAAGGGGAAACTCAAAGAAAAGGAAGGGCTGCCGGGAAACAATTTTCCTCTCTCTCTTTTTCTCTTAATTTCGGCCAAAACCTCTCAAGCACAAGGGGGAAGAGTTTTGGCTGACTGTTGGTCGAAATTAGGCTAGGGTTACCAAAGAGAATGCCTCCTTTTATATCAGAGAGAATGGGCTTAAGTTAGGTCAAAATCCAGTTAAGACCCATTAGTCAAACTTAAGCCCAAAACTCCTTTTAATGAGTTTAAACAATTTTTCCAGCCCATAAAACACTTATTATGGCCGGCCATATTGTCCTAATTATCTCCCAAATTTATTTGATTTATTTCTAAAATAATATTTAATTAATTTAGAACATCTCATTTATTTAATTACAAGTCATTAATTATTTTCATACTAATCAATGTAGTACGAAACGAGAAAATATTTATTTTTATCTTTTATTTATTTGAATCATCAAATTATATTATTATCAATATAGTAACATAATATGATTCGTGAAATAAATGCAATAATAAATAACCAGTTATTTATTAAATTACTCAGAAAATAATTTTCTTAGCGTAAATCACAATTTACGTTGAATGAGAAAATCAATCATTTCTTGTTCACCAAAATCTCGTCCGAGAGTCTATCATTGAGACCTTATGGACCCACATGAACGAATCTTTAGAATAAAGCTCGGACACAAAAGTTCGCAAACTTTTAATTCTTAATATTAGTCGATTCCACTAAAGGACCAATATTGAACATCTCTAAGTTCATATGCGTTTATATTTCCGTTTGATGTGACAAAACTATTCTTCACACGGTCCATGGTGTATTTTACGATATTACCCTTTGTGTGTATCATTAACTCAGTGGAATGTAAAATTACCGTTTTACCCCTGAGTTATTATTTCACCAAGTCCTCTGTTATTTGTGAACGAGAAAAACATAAAGTGAATTGTCTCAATATGTCACATGTTTTATTTCAAAAAATTCTTTATTCGATGAATACCAGGCCTGGTTTATTCGCTCACACTCTCATAACAGAGCATGGTGTGATACTAATGCCTTAACATTGTTTCAACACAAATTTCGTATCTGTGAATCAGATGTTTCAACGAAACAGTATTATGACACCAACCGTCGGATCAATGAAACTTCATTTAGCCATTGTCTATTGACAAATCAAATGTCATAAAGTGTTACAAGAATACATGTACTCACTTCAGGATTTAGGTAATTACTAAAATACCCCTCGTATGTGAGTTTGAGGTTTCGAGTGATTGAACGGTTTTATCTCAAACTTCAAAACTTCACTGGTCTTGTTCAATATCTTCATTAAGATATCAAGAATGAATTATAGAGTCACAACTCTCCATATCACAAGAGAAGATATCGTTTAATTCATTCTAACAATCATTACTAGGAATCGATTGCCCAATCGATCTTTAGATTGCGAACTATTATTTAAACTAGTCATAAGAAGGTATCTTGTCGAGTCTGTACTTAGCACTTCTTTGTTGATGACAGTTTCAGAGCGTAGACATAAATGCGTAAACACAATCTTAAATAAGAATGGATATTCAATCTCTAGTTAATTTCAAAGAAAAACAATATACAAAAGTATTTAATATCAAAAATCTCCTTTGTGGGCATAAATGCCAACAAACTCCCACTTGACTCAAAGGAGAGAATGATCTTTCAGTCCTAATCCTTCTAGGTGTCCCTCGAAGACCTTACTGGTTAAAGGCTTCGTGAAGGGATCAGCAAGGTTGTCCAACGTTGAGATCTTCATAACCGTCGCGTCCCGTCTATGAACTATATCTCGTACCAGGTGGTATTTCCGCTCGATGTGTTTTGAGCGCTTGTGAGTTCTTGGTTCCTTACAGTTAGCAACGGCTCCACTGTTATCACAGTAAAGTGTAATGGGCTCGTTGGCACTTGGAACTACTTCCAAGTACATCAGGAATTTCCTCAGCCACACAGCCTCTTTTGCAGCTTCGCAAGCTGCCACATACTCGGCTTCCATGGTCGAGTCAGCAACACAAGTTTGCTTTATACTCCTCCAGACCACAGATCCACCATTCAGGGTGAACACACTCCCTGATGTGGATTTCCTGGAATCCTTATCCGCTTGAAAATCGGAATCGGTATACCCTGTCATATTCAGGTCATCACCTGAGTATGCAAGCATATAATTTCTCGTTCTCCGAAGATACTTGAGAATATGCTTGACCGCAACCCAGTGCTCGGGTCCAGGATTCGATTGGAATCTACTCACCACGCCCACTGCGTAACAAATATCTGGCCTAGTGCAGAGCATTGCATACATGAGACTTCCTACGGCTGAGGCGTAGGGAATATGTCTCATGTCCTCTATCTCTTGAGGAGTCTTGGGAGACTGCTCACTAGATAGATGCACTCCATGTCTGAAAGGTAGCTGTCCTTTCTTGGAGTTCTGCATACTGAAGCGATCCATGATCTTATCAATATAAGATGCTTGAGAAAGCGCTAACTTTCGGTTCTTCCGATCTCTAAAGATTTGAATCCCCAGAATGTAAGCCGCTTCTCCAAGATCCTTCATCTCAAACTGCTCTGACAGCCAGATCTTAACCTCTGATAACTTTCCCATATCATTCCCAATGAGTAATATGTCATCTACATAAAGGATTAAGAAGACCACTTTGCCATCGTTTACCATCTTATAAACACATGGCTCATCTAAAGACTGATCAAAGCCGTAGCTTTTCACAGTCTCGTCGAATCTAATATTCCACGATCTAGATGCTTGCTTTAGTCCATAAATGGACTTTAGCAACTTACAAACCTTGCCCTGTAGGCCTTTCTCCATGAACCCGTCTGGTTGAGCCATGTAAATGCGCTCGTCAATATTTCCATTTAGAAATACAGTCATGACATCCATCTGCCATATTTCATAATCTAGGGCGGAAACAATGGATAAAAGAGTACGGATGGACTTTAGCATCGCAACGGGCGAGAAGGTATCTTCATAGTCGATACCTTCCTTTTGTGTGAACCCCTTCGCCACAAGTCGTGCTTTAAATGTCTCGACATTTCCATCCGGTCCTCTTTTCTTCTTGTAGATCCATTTACACCCAACAGGCTTGATGCCTTCAGGTAAATCTACAAGTTTCCAGACTTCGTTGACATACATCGAATGCATTTCAACGTTCATGGCTTCTTGCCATAGGTTTGCTTCAGAACTCTGCATCGCCTGGGAAAATGATACTGGATCATCTTCCTCCTTGTATGCGACTGCAGCAAAGGCCTCTCCGATGTAAATCAATCGCTCAGGTTGTCGTACAATCCTGCTACTGCGACGAATCGTAGGAGGCTCAAGTTCCGAATGTGGTTCTTCTATTGTTGGTGTAGGACTTGTCCTATCTTGTGAAGTACCAGCTACTTCACCCAACATCTCCTTCAGCACAAGTTTGCTTCTCGGTACGGTATTCTTCATGTAATCCTCTTCAAGAAACCTAGCGTTCGTGCTAACGAACGTTTTCTTGTCAGTAGGACTATAGAATGTGTACCCTTTTGTTTCTTTCGGATATCCTATGAAAAAGCATAATTCTGAACGACTAGCCAACTTGCTAGTCTTTTGTCTCAGCACGTGTGCTGGACAACCCCAGATCTTGATGTGGTTTAGAACAGATTTCTTACCACACCATCTCTCGTAGGGAGTGCCGGGAACCATTTTTGACGGAACCTGGTTCAGAATATGAGCTGCCGTTTCTAAGGCATATCCCCAGAACGAATCAGGAAGAGATGAGTAACTCATCATTGATCTCACCATATCTAGTAGTGTTCGGTTCCTTCTCTCTGACACACCGTTTTGTTGTGGTGTGCCAGGTGCTGTAAGCTGAGAATGAATGCCTTCTTCTTTAAGAAGATCCTCGAACTCATCAGACAAGTACTCTCCGCCTCGATCTGATCGAAGGGTTTTGATTTGTTTCTCTCTTTGCTTCTCAACCAAGGCCCGATATTGTTTGAACATTTCAAAAGTATCGGATTTGTGTCGCATTAAGAAAACATGACCAAAACGTGAGTAGTCATCAGTGAAGGTTACAAAGTATTCGTAACCTCCTCTTGCCTGAATACTGATTGGACCACATACATCACTATGTATGAGTTCCAATACTTGTGTGGCTCTTAGACCTTTCGAAGAGAAAGGTCTCTTGGTCATCTTGCCTTCAAGACAGGATTCACACGTGGGCATAGATCCCACGTTTAGAGATTTCAAAGGACCATCCTTTGTTAACCTCTTAATCCTATCTAGGCCAATATGTCCAAGACGTAAGTGCCATAGATATGTATCATCCGTTTCATCACTATGAAATGTCTTACGCTTCCTGCGTGAATCACTATTCACCTCAGTGTCCAAAATTGTCGGCTCATTAGGATATAGATAATAAATAGAATCTACTCGATGAGCTTTAGAAATAAAACAACCATTAAGAAAAATTTCAATACGATTATTGACTTTAAACTCATAATGTTGTTCTTCTAAACGAGCAAAAGAAATTAAGTTCTTGCAAAAATCTGAAACATAATACACGTTATTCAATAATAAAGCCTTATTCCCAAAATTCAGCTGCATGGTCCCAATAGATCTGGCTCTGACCTTCGTTCCATTCCCCCAGTTGAACGTGAAGTCTTCTTCACCTAAGCTTCTGGTTTTCCTGAAACCATTCAGATTACACACAATATGGTCAGAAGCCCCGCAGTCTAAAATCCAGGGTGATTCTTTATATGTCGTGTAACATGCTTGGGTGAAAGCCATACCTTTCCCCTTGACAGTCTTGAGGTAGGCAGGACCGTTCCTTCGCCAATGGCCGACTTCTCCGCAATGGTGGCACTTGTGTTTAGACTTGTCCACCTTTGCGATGCCCTTGCCCTTGACATCCGCAGCCTTCTTGTAAGGCGTCTTGGATCCCGTTCGGTTGGCGTTTTTGGGACCCTTCATCACTCTCTTCGATCCAGAAGTGGAAGCCCTATGTTCAGCAACATTGACTTCAGCAGTCTTCTTCTAGGTCTTAGGGAGAAGTCCCTCGGCAGTCTGCAACTCCTTCATCAGCTCAGTTACAGAATAATCGAGCATGTTCATGGAGTAGTTCAGACGGAAGCTATCGAAAGAATCCGTCAGAGTCTCCAAGATTATGTCGACCTTGGTGAGTCCATCGATCTCCGATCCGAGAATCTCCATGTCGTTCAGGTGACCCATGATCACTAGCATGTGGTCCCTGACTGACGTTCCCGGCTTCATCCGACAATCGCCTGCTGCCTCGCCTGACGCCCATGACATCCAAACATGTCATGAAGATTGTAGAGCATGTCATATGCCGTGGCAATGTCCTTGTGAGATTGTTGCAACACATTGCTCATGGAACCGAAGATATAACACTTGGCAATCTCATGCAGGTTCATCAGCCATCAAGCTCCCCATTGGTTTTCCCTCTCTCATCTGTGGGATCCTACTATCTCAAGATCCTGATCTTCTGTCTCCGGCTGAAGTAACCGAGTGCAGTACCTCTCCGGGAAAGATTGTCTTCAATTACAAACTTTTTCAGGCACACCATGTACCGGATTTGGCTCCACCTCCTTCTTCCAGCTTTCTGCATTCAGCCTTCTCCGACGGCACCGCCCCTGTTGTTCCACCACTCTCCGCCGAGATCAGGTCTTTCGTTGCTGTGTCGGTCTCTGATGAGCTGAGGTACCTGGACGATGTCATTGCTGCTGCCACTCTTCGCCGTCAAGAATTGGAGTCTCTTCTGCGTGCGGTTGTTCCCTCCCCTGCCTCTACGTCGACTCGTCCATCCTCTCCAGCATAACTTTTCATGTGTCGTGTTTCTTGTTTCCCTGTTATGTGTTGTATCCCTGTTTGAACGATGTTTTTATTTCGTTTGCCTCTCTCCCTTGTCTTTGCTTAGGTAAAAAGGGGGAGTTCTTGTGGTTGTTGTATGTTTAAAACTCTGTGACACCCTGATACTCTGAAGTAGGTTGTTTGCTCCTCTGTCAGTTTTTCTGTGACATGAGTTTTGTTTTTGGCTAAGCTTGTCTTTTCAGGTTTTTTCCTCAGCAAAGCCAAAGGGGGAGTTTGTTAGTACAGATTGGCATTGTTGCTTCGTCAAAACCCTGATGTCCCTCCAATTGTGTCTTGCTTCTCAGAAGACGTTGTCCCTGTCATCCTGTACCTTCTTCCTAGTTGCTTTTTGGCGCTCCCTGTCATCATGTACCTTCTTCCCAGTTGCTTTTTGGCGCCAGTCTATTATCCGCTGGTTCATTGGTTACCTTGGGCTTTTGGCATGGCACTGGAGTATATAAACCCTCTCTCGCATCATCTAGGGTTTATGCATTTTTCTAAAGACGCCGCCCTAGCAAGTTCAACCTTTGCTTTTCTTCTTGCGTTCTTCTTGTTCTTGGAATTGCTTTAAGAAGGAAAAGCTTTTCTGTAAGTGCATCTTTTATTTACCTTCCTTGTTGTAAACATTATCTAGGACGTGTTCCTAACCAGTGTGACTAAGTGAGAAGTGCTCACTCTAAGGGGGAGCCTTAGGTAGATTCACTTTGAGAGATAGGAAGTGTTAGGTCAAAGAATCCGTGATGTCTTTGTGTAACCTTTGTAACTTTGCTCTTTCATTATAAAGTAATCTAAGTCACCGGGATAAGCTATCCCCCAGACGTAGGCAGTTGCCGAACTGGGTTAAAAACGTGCTTGTGTCTTTTACAGTATGATATTCGTGTTGTAATCTTGTGTGACAGGAACATCTTATGTAACATCTCAGCCACAAGATTCCTCTATTTCATTTGGTATCAGAGCAGAAGCCCTAAGCTACTGGGTTTTTCGATCTTGTCGTGTTGGCTGTCTCTTGTTTTCTAATGGATACATTCAGAGAAGGTGGCTCTGTTAGTCGTGCTCCGTTACTTGACGGGCAAAACTATCCCTACTGGAAAGCTCGTAAAGTCTATTGATCAAAAAACTTGGAAATCAGTTGTTGTGGGTTGGAGTACTCCCAAGAGACTTCTTGCCGATGGAATTACTGTTGAAGATGTCCCTGCTCTTGAATGGTCTGCTATTGATGATGAAGCCTATCTCTCAAACTCCAAGGCTCTTAATGCTATTTACAATGGAGTTGACAAAAATGTTTTTCGGTTAATCAACACCTGCAAAAGTGCAAAGGAGGCTTGGGACATTCTTGAAACCACCTATGAAGGAACATATAAAGTAAAGAACTCTCGCTTACAACTTCTCACTGCCAAGTTTGAAAGCCTGAAAATGGCAGAAGATGAATCAATCAATGATTTTTATGTTCGTGTTCGAGATCTCTCTAATGAGTCTCATTCTCTGGGTGAACCTATGGGTGACGCAAAAATTGTTAAGAAGATTCTCAGGTCTCTGCCTGAAATATTCAGAATCAAGGTCACCACTATTGATGAAGTTCATGACACCTCCTCCATGAGAGTTGATGAGCTCATTGGATCTCTTATCACCTATGAAATGTCTCTGACGAGTAACTCTGTCTCAAAATCTCGTAACCTGGCGTTGAATTCGACTGGCCCAGATTTTTCCTCTTCCAGAAGTGATGAGATTACAGAATCATATGAAGACTCTCTGGCTCTCTTGGCTAAGAATTTTGGTAGATTTATGAAAAGGTTTGACAAGAAACCTATGACCAGTAACTACAAAACTAAGTCATCTCAAAATTTCAGGCCAAACTCTCAACCTCGACATTTCAATCAAGATCGTGTATCGGGTCAAGCAGCAAAAGGAAAAGGCATTCAATGTCATGAATGTGAAGGTTTCGGACATATCCAATCTGAAAGCCCTAACTTCATCAGGCGTCAACAAAAGAGCTACAATTCTACTTTATCAGATGATGACCAGAGCATCAAGTCCGGTGATGATGATGAGACTGATGGTGGAACAAACAATTTTCTTGCTTTTGTGAGTCAATGTACTTCCTCCTCTGAAGAAAATATAGAGCTCTCCTTAGCTCTTTCTGGTCTTGCTGGATCAGATTTTAATAGCCCAACTGGTCTTCCTGACGAAAACTCCAGCATCTCTGATGACTTCCTTGCTCATATATTTGATGTTCTGTCGTCTCACAAGAACTCAGACTCTATATCTATATTTCATGATAACGACGAGATCAGTGACTCCGTCCTCATTGAAGCTTACAAAACCTTGTTTGTAAAGTGGTCTGATGAATCTAATGCAGTTTTTGTTCAGGCAGATAAAATTGCTGAACTTTAACAGTCTCGTGCTGATCTTCTTTCTCAACTTCAAGAATTTCAAACTGACTCTCCTGTTTCTGTCAAGGAAATGATCACATCTCTTCTGGATGAGAAAACTCATCTACTGGAAATGATCCGTGTTCTGAAGCTTGATGTTGGTCGTCGCTCTCAAGATGTTACACGACTTTCTCAGTCTGTTGATGCTCATCCTGGTACTGGGATCCTCAATGATCTTCTGAGAAGTGGAAAGTCCTCTGTTGATAAGTCTGGGTTAGGTTTCAAAAGAGACTCAACTCCTTGCTCACAACCTCGTTTTGTGTTAGCCTCTCCCAGCTCACCAGGTGTTTCAATCGTCCCTGTTAACAAAGCAACCTCTACTCGAGCACTTAGAGCTAAATCTGTGCATCATAAATGGATTTGCCATTTCTGTGGGAGGAAAGGTCATATTCGCCCTTTTTGTTTCAGATTGTTTGGTCGCACTCCCCTATCTCACTGGGCAACGCTTTGCTCAAAGAGGATTACAACATTCTGTGTCTCATCAGAAAATTGACTGTACTTCTCATCAACGCTGGCGTGTAAAGGATTCTCATACAGCTGCTGTAGCCTACACCTCCCTGAAGGCTTCTTCTCGGGATGATTGGTACTTTGATAGTGGTTGCTCTGGCCACATGACTGGTGTTTCAGACTTCCTTGCAAACGTGCAGCCCTGCACCAAAGGAAGTGTCACTTTTGGTGGCGGTTCTACAGGTTCTGTGATTGGTCGTGGAACTCTTGACGTGTCAGGTTGTCCTCCTCTTGACAACATTCTTCTGGTTGATGGTTTAAAAGCAAATCTAATCAGCATCAGCCAACTCTGCGATAACGATCTTACAGTTACTTTCACCAAGACGGGCTGCTTTGTTCTTTATCCTGCAAACCTGGAAATCATGCAGCGTACTCGGTCCTCTGATAACTGCTACATGTGGTCTTCCTCTTCAAAGTGTCTCATGAGTACTAATGACACTTCTTCTCTATGGCATCTTCGTCTTGGTCACTTAAATGCGTGTAGCATCAGTAAACTCATCTCTCAGGATGCAGTAATTTGCCTCCCTTCTACTTTCTCCTTAGATCTTGGACTCTGTGGTGAGTGCCAAATTGGAAAATAGACTCGTGTTCCCCACAAGAAGGTTGATTTCATCACGACCTTGTCGGTTCTTGAACTTCTTCATGGATCTCATGGGTCCGATGCAAGTTAAAAGCATTGGGGGAAAGAAGTATATTTTGGTGATTGTGGATGATTTCTCAAGATACACATGGGTTGAATTTCTCCGCAAAAAGTCAGAGGCTTTTCCTATCTTCCATGCTCTTGCTCTTCGGTTGCAACGGTCTCGATCTGAGAAAATTACTCGAATTCGAACTGATCATGGTCGTGAGTTTGAAAATGCCGATTTCTCTGATTTCTGTGCTTCTGACGGCATATCCCATGAATTCTCTGCTCCCATCACCCCGCAATCGAATGGAATAGTTGAGCGGAAAAATCGTACCATCCAGGAGATGGCTCGTGTTATGCTTCATGCTAACGATGTCTCCTACCGTTTTTGGGCTGAGGCTGTCAACACCGCATGCCATATTCATAATCGTGTCTCCCTTCGACCTGGAACTTTGGTCACGAATTATGAGATCTAGAGGGGGAGAAAGCCGAATGTCAAGTATTTTCATGTGTTCGGGTCTGTGTGTTTCATCTTGGCTGACAGAGAGCCTAAGAAGAAACTTGATCCTCATAGTGATGAAGGTTTTTTTTATGGGATACTCCTCTACAAGTCGTGCTTACAGAGTTTTCAACAACAGAACTCAAGTTGTCATGGAATCTATGAATGTGAAGTTCAGTGATGACGCCTCACCACACTCGACTCCCTTGACTGATGAAGTTCTTCTAGTTTCTCCTGATCCTAGGATATCGGATGTTTCTCCTGATGTCACTAACAGCGAACCTGTGTCCTCTCAAAATCATGTGAATTCTTCCTCTCCTGTCCTGAAGACTCCATCGACCAGAGTTACTTTAAATCATCCCAAGGATGCCATTATTGGTGATCTTCATCAAGGTGTTATCACCCGCAGGAAAGTCCCTGTCAACTACCTGGAGCTAATTGGAAATGTGTGCTTTACATCTCGGATTGAACCAAAAAATGTTTCTGAAGCCATTATTGATGAGTTTTGGGTGGCTGCGATGCAAGAGGAACTCTCTCAATTTGAAAGGAACGATGTGTGGGTGCTGGTCCCACGCCCATCTGCGAATGTCATAGAAACAAAATGGATTTTCAAAAATAAATCCGATGCTCTAGGTAATGTGACCAGAAATAAAGCTCGTCTTATGGCTCAAGGCTACTCTCAAATTGAAGGTGTTGATTTTGATGAAACTTTTGCCCCAGTTGCTTGTCTGGAGGCAATTCGTCTCCTCTTAGGTATTGCCTGCCTGAAGAAGTTTAAATTGTTTCAAATGGACATAAAAAGTGCTTTTCTTAATGGTGTCATAAACGAAGAAGTTTTTGTTGAACAACCGAAGGGTTTTGTTGATCCTCTTTTTCCAAATCATGTGTTCAGACTTAACAAAGCTCTATATGGTCTGAAACAAGCACCCAGGGCTTGGTATGAACGCTTGGCTGTTTATCTGACATCTCAAGGGTACTCACGGGGTATCAAGGATCAAACTCTATTCAGCAAAAATTCAGGATCAAGCATGATGTTTGCTCAGGTGTATGTGGATGACATTGTGTTTGGAGGGATGTCCACTTCTCTTGTTGACGACTTTATTGAAAAAATGCAATCTGAATTCGAGATGAGTATGGTAGGTGAATTGTCTTTATTCTTGGGATTTCAAATCAACCAACGCAATGATGGAATCTTTCTCTCGCAAAGCAAGTATGCTCGGGAATTGGTTAAGAAATTTGGTCTCGAATCTGGAAAACCCAAGAGAACTCCTGCATCGCCTTCTGTGAAATTATCCAAAGATGACTCATCTAACCTAGTGGACACCAAGACGTACAGGAGCATGATTGGGAGTCTCCTCTATCTAACAACTAGCAGGCCTGACATTGCTTTCTCCGTAGGAGTAAGTGCCAGGTACCAATCTCGTCCCACTGAAAATCACCTGAGCTATGTTAAGAGAATCATTAAATATGTTCATGGTACTCTTGATTATGGGATCTTCTATTCCAATGATACAAATTATCATCTTGCGGGATTCTCTGATGCCGACTGGGTGTTGGGATTGGTGCCCACAAAGGAGATATTAGACATTGAGATACTTTATGTATTTATATTTTGCTGAAACATTGATATTAATAAATGTTCATTCTTTATGAGATTGTGTTTCGTTATGTTTAAGCTATGCTCTGAAACTGTCATCAACGAAAAGGGTGTTAAGTACAAACATGACAAGATAACCCCTTGTGACAAGTTTGAAACATTTGTTCGCAATCTAAAGATCGATAGAGCAATCAAATCTTATTATTGATTGTTACCATGAATCATGATATCTCATCTTGTAATATAGAGAGTTGTGACTCTATGATTCATACTAGGTATCTTAAAGAAGATACTGAACAAGACAAGTGACACTTAGAAGCTTGAGACAAAACTGTTTACACAATCAAAGCTTCAAGTTCACAACTAAAGGAGTATTATGATACTTACCTTAATCCTGAAGTGAATATGTAATTGACATTGCACTTTGTGACATTTGATTCGTCAATGGGCAATGACTAAATTTTAGTTGCATCTGACCCGACTGTTGGTGTCACAAGGATGTAATGTTGGGTTACATGATTCACAGATATGGAATTCATGTAACAACGATGCAAATGCATTAGTATCACACTATGCTTTGTTATGAGAGTGTGAATAAACCTGGCCAGGTATTCATTGAATGAGTTCGTTCTTTGATTAAAACATGTGACATGTAAAGACATCTCACTTTATGTTTTTCTCATTCACAAATAACAAAGGAGTTAGTGAAATAATAACTCGAGGGGTAAAACAGTAATCTTACATTCCCCTCAGTTACTGATACACATGAAGGGTAACATCGTAATATACTCCGTGGATCGTATGAGAAATTGTTTCATCATATCAAACATAAAAGATACGCACATGAACAGAGAGATTGTCAATATTGGTCCTTTAGTGGAATCGACCAATATTAACAGTTAAAAGACGGAAAAAGTTTGAGAACTTTTGTGTCCGATCTTTATTCTGAAGTTTCGTTCATGTGGGTCCATGAGGTCTCAATGATAGACACTTGGAAGAGATTAAAAGAACTGGAAAAGTTGATTTACTCATTAAGTATAAATAGTGATTTATATTGAGAAAGTTGTTTTCTTGAAACTCGATAAATAACTAGTTATTTATTTTGTTTATTGAATCACAAGATGTTATCATATTGATGATGACATTCTCAAGTGATCAAATATGTTAAAAGAAGAAAACAAATTATTTCTCATTTCGTACTTATTCGATAACTATGAAATATATTAATGATGTGTCATTAAATAATAATGAGAGTTCTAAATTAATTTTAGAAATTAAATCAAATAAATTTGGGAACAAAAATCAAAGACATGGACGAGTAAGGGGAGAGTGTTTTGGCCGGATTCCTTAAGTGAATAGGGTCATGGGTTTGACCCAGCTTAAGCCCATTTATAACCTGTATAAATAAGGCTAAGAAACCCTAATCACTAACCCTAACCCTAGAGATTTTTCAGCACACACTCCATCTTCCCTTTTGTGCAATTCTCGGCCGAAATCCCCAAACAAAGAAAAGAGAAAAAAAAATTGTTTTTCCTAATTCAATCATTGATTCCCTAATTGTTCTTTAGAGCCCACACTCTTGATCTCAATATTTCTTAGTGTAATATTGTTGATTCATCACTTGTGGTGTTTGAATGATTTAGAAAAATTGTCTTAGAATTTTTAAAACGGTTTTAAAAAGGTTTCAGCCCTCCTAAAAGTCCCTAGGTCGTTTTTCTGTGCATTCCGGTGACCTCTCAGCCTCCAGGGCTCCATTCCGGCGAGCCAGACCCAGTCCGGCGAAGGCTACCCGTCAGGCGAGTCCAATCCGGAGAGACATGTTCAATCCGGCGAGGCAAATCCATTCCGGCGAGGTCATATGTCAGGCGAGGGGATCCCAGCGAGACGCTCCAGTCCGGCGAGTCCAATCCGGCGAGGGCAATCCGGCGAGGTCATCAGGCGAGGTCATCAGGCGAGGTGTCCCAGAGATCTCCAGTCCGGCGAGGTGTCCCAGTCCGGGGAGACTCCCCAGTCCGGCGAGCTCCCTGTCAGGCGAGTTCCTGTGCGGCGACAGAGTCCAATCCGGCGAGTGCCCAGTCCGGCGAGGGTATCCATTCCGGCGAGCTCCCTGCCAGGCGAAGAAGTCCAATCCTGCGAGGCTCCCAGCTGCTGGGCATCCCGGTGACCCTTCCCAATCTGGCGAGGATGTTCCCGACCAATCCGGCGAGGCTTTTCTCGGGATTTGGGCGTGACGTGGCATTCCGGCGATACCTAGCAACGTCGTGGTTGTTTACAACCTCTTACGTAAGTAATTCCTCAATTAAATAATTAAATATAAATTTATATAATTGTTATATAAATTATTATTTTAATTTTATTTGATTGAGCTTGTGAATTATAAATTATTTATAATTACTCAATAAATTTTAATGCCTTAGGTTGTTAAATATATAAAATTGGTTTTAATATATTAGATCTAATTATAATTTTCCGCCACATAGGATGTGTATTGTAATTAATATTGTTTAATTGGTAAATAAATTCAAATAAATGGTATCAGAGCTAGTAAAAGGCATTAAAATTTAGATTTAATGACTAGTTTGAAAATTTGTTTGACTAGTTGGTGTTGGCGTTTTTGTATGATTGCATTATGAATGTATTGTGTGTGCACTTGTGAATGAATAGATCCTTATTCGATATGGCCCTAGGATGTTTTTATTTCGGTTATCGTCCCGAATTTTAATTTATTTAAATTGTGAGCCTCAATTTGAGAGGACATTTAAATTTGTAATTTATTATTGTAATTCGACGACGATGAGACAAGGAGGCAGCACCTCGGGATTGGCCGCACGTTGGAGAACGTGTGGGGGCTAACCCGAGACATCCAATGACGCGTCATTCGAGGATGAAGTTTAAATTGTTTTTATTTCATTTATTTTACAAGGGTTGTATTATAGAAATGGCCCTATTGATAAGTTAAATAATTTTTCATATTTGATATTTAAATTTATTGATTTCATTGCATATAACACTCACATGTCATATAGGATAGAACGCCAACATCATTTAAAAATGAAATTATTCATATAGTTTATAATTAATAAAATGTTATGAAATGATTATAAACTGTTATAAATGAATATGATTCATTTGCAAAAACTAAGTGGGAGGGTTGTTTATCGTTGAAGCAACCCAAGGTCCCCGACACGAGTGAAATTAATTAAATATATGATGAACTAAGAGTCACACATAGTGACCCTCCCTTCAATGAGAGTACTTCAGAAGTATTTAATTAATCTCACTGTTAAAGAACTAAGCCCAAAAGAGAAACTTTGAAATGGGGTCTCCACATAGGTGAACCGTCTTCAAAGTGACTTGAATGAGGGCCACGTGTCGGTTGTACACTTAGACTTATGTTTTAAAGTAATCCTCACATAGAGGCTCTGCATTAAAAATAAGTGACCAAAATTTATGGTAATTAGTAAGAACTAGAAGTTGTGACTTCTTGGATGGTTCGAGCTAAATAGTGATGAGTCACGACTGTGAAAGGAGGTTACTTACGGTTTCCCCATAGGAAAAGTAATTAACTATTGTTGTTCACAATACCATGAATTATTTTAACGCTTAGGATTGTTCATGCATGCATATAATTCGAAAATATAGCACATACTAAAGTCATTTATTTTATCAATGTTTTTCAGCAAAATGTCTTTTAACCCACTACAAACGATTTTAAGTTCAAATAAACTCGAGGGTGAGAATTACGTTGACTGGAAATGTAACGTCGACATCGTATTGACGGTGGAGAAGCACAAGTACGTTCTCACAACCCCATGTCCTCCTGTTCCGAGTGCTGACTCGAGCAAGGAAGACAAGGACGCCTTCGATGCGTGGATGAGATCTGATGAGATTGCTCGTTGCTACATTTTAGCATCGATGAGAAATGTGTTGCAACAATCTCATAGAGACATCGCCACTGCATATGAAATCCTGTTCAATCTTCATGAGATGTTCGGATGTCATGGGCGTCAGGCGGGGCAGCAAGCTATCCGCAGTTTCATGAACTGTAGGATGAAGCAAGGATCTTCCGTACGGGAACACATGCTATTGATCATGGGTCACCTGAACGATATGGAGATCCTTGGTTCGGAGATTGACGGAGAAACCAAGATTGAAATGATCTTGGAGACTCTTACGGAATCCTTTGATAGCTTCCGTCTGAACTCCTCCATGAACAAGCTCAATTACACTGTGACTGATCTTATGAAGGAGTTGCAGACTGCCGAGGGACTTCTCCCTAAGAACAAGAAGAAGTAGGGAGAGCTCAATGTTGCTGAACACAGAGCCTCGACCTCTGGTTCTAAGAGGATGATGAAGAGGCCCAAAAACGCCAACCGAGCGGGTTCCAAGAAGCCTTACAAGAAGGCTGTGGATGCTAAGGGCAAAGGCATCGCAAAGGTGGACAAGTCTGAGCACAAATGTCACCATTGCGGAGAGGCTGGCCACTGGCGGAGGAACTGCCCTACCTACCTCAAGAGTGTCAAGGGGAAAGGTAAGATCTTTGTTACTCAAACTTGTTATACCACAAACAAGGCATCGCCTTGGATTCATGATTGCGGGGCGTCTGACCACGTTGTGTGTAATTTGAATGGTTTTAGGAAAACCAGGAGCCTAGGTGACGGAGAGTTCGGATTCAGCTGGGGTGATGGAACGAAGGTCAGACCAAGATCTGTCGGGACCATGAAGCTCAAGTTTGGAAAAGAAACTTTATTATTGAATAATGTTTACTATGTTCCGGATTTTTGCAAGAATTTGATTTCATTTGGTCGTTTAGAAGAACAAGGTTTCAATTTTAAGATCATTAATGGTATTGAAATTTTTATTGATGATTGTTTTATTACTAAAGCTCAACGTGTGGATTCTATATATTATTTATATCCTGCTGAGCCGACAATCTTGGACACCGAAGTGAATGGTGATTCACTTAGGAAGCGTAAGACGTTTCATACTGATGAGACTGACGACACATATCTATGCCACCTGCGTCTTGGACATATTGGCCTGGATAGGATCAAGAGATTAACAAAGGATGGTCCTTTAAAATCTCTACACGTGGGAAGTCTTCCCACGTGTGATCCTGTCTTGAAGGCAAGATGACCAAGAGACCTTTCTCAACAAAGGGTCTTAGGGCCATGCAAGTATTGGAACTAATACACAGTGATGTATGTGGTCCAATTAACATCCAGGCAAGAGGAGGTTACGAATATTTTGTAACCTTCACTGATGACTACTCTAGATTTGGTCAAATCTACCTTATGCGACATAAGTCAGATACTTTTGAAATGTTCAAACAGTATAAGGCTTTAGTTGAAAAGCAAACGGAGAAACAGATCAAAACCCTTTGATCAGATCGAGGGGGAGAGTACTTGTCTGGAGAGTTCGAAGACTTTCTTAGAGAAGAAGGCATTCATTCTCAGCTTACAGCATTTGGCACTCCGCAACAAAACGGTGTGTCAAAGAGAAGGAAGCGAACTTTGTTAGATATGGTGAGGTCGATGATGAGTTACTCATCGCTTCCTAATTCGTTCTGGGGATATGCCCTTAAAACAGCTGCTTACATTCTGAACCAGGTCCCATCTAAAACGGTACCTGGCACACCCTATGAAAGATGGAGTGGTAGAAAATTTGTTTTACACCATACTCGCATCTGGGGTTGTCCAGCACATGTGCTGAGACAAAAGACTAGCAAGTTGGCTAGTCGTTCAGAAGTATGCATGTTCGTGGGATATTCAAAAGAAACAAAAGGGTACATCTTCTATAGTGCTGCTGACCAGAAAATGTTCGTTAGCACGAACGCTAGGTTTCTGGAAGCAGATTATATGAAGAATACAGTACCGAGAAGCAGACTTGTGCTAAAGGAACTGTTGGGTTAAGCAACTAGTACTTCACAAGATAGGACGGGTCCTATTCCAACAGTGGGAGAACCAAGCTCGGAATCAGAGACTCCTGCGCTTCGTCGTAGCAACAGAGTTGTGAGACAACCTGTTCGATACATAGGTATCGGAGAATCTCTTACTGCAGTTGCAAACGATGAAGAAGATGATACCGTATCATTTTCCCACGCAATGCAAAGTTCCGAGGCAAACCTATGGCAAGAAGCCATGAACGTTGAAATGCATTCGATGTATGTCAACGAGGTCTGGAAGCTTGTAGATCTGCCTGAAGGCATCAAGCCTGTAGGCTGTAAATGGATCTACAAGAAGAAGAGAGGACCGGATGGAAATGTCGAGATATTTAAAGCACGACTTGTGGCAAAGGGGTTCACACAGAAAGAAGGTATCGACTATGAGGATACTTTCTCGCCAGTCGCAATGCTAAAGTCCATCCGAACTCTCTTATCCATTGCCGCAGCCCTAGATTATGAGATCTGGCAAATGGATGTCAAGACTGCATTTCTGAATGGCAATCTTGATGAGCGCATTTATATGGCTCAACCAGACGGGTTCATGGAGAAAGGCCAACAGGGCAAGGTTTGTGAATTGCTCAAGTCCATTTATGGACTCAAGCAAGCATCTAGGTCGTGGAATTTTAGATTCGACGAGACTGTAAACAGCTACGGCTTTGATCAGTCGGTAGATGAGCCATGTGTTTATAAGATGATAAACGATGGCAAAGTGGTTTTCTTAGTCCTTTATGTTGACGACATACTACTCATTGGGAATGATGTAGGAAAGTTGTCAGAGGTTAAAGTCTGGCTATCAAAGCAGTTTGAGATGAAGGATCTTGGAGAGGCAGCTTACATTCTAGGTATTCAGATATTTAGAGATCGAAAGAATCGTAAGCTGGCACTCTCCCAAGCATCTTATATTGATAAGATCATGGATCGCTTCAGTATGCAAGACTCCAAGAAAGGACAGCTACCTTTCAGGCATGGAGTGCATCTCTCAAGCGAGCAGTCTCCCAAGACGCCTCAATAAGTTGAGGACATGAGACACATTCCTTACGCTTCAGCCGTAGGAAGTCTCATGTATGTTATGCTTTGCACGAGGCCAGACATATGCTACGCAGTAGGCGTAGTGAGCAGATTTCAGTCTAACCCTGGACCCGAGCACTGGATTGCTGTCAAGCATGTTCTCAAGTATCTTCGGAGAACGAGAAACTACATGCTTGCGTATTCAGGTGGTGACGGGATATACCGACTCCGATTTTCAGGCGGACAAGGATTCCAGGAAGTCCACATCAGGGTCTGTGTTCACCCTGAATGGTGGATCCGTGGTTTGGAGGAGTATCAAGCAATCTTGTGTTGCTGACTCGACCATGGAAGCCGAGTATGTGGCAGCTTGTGAAGCTGCAAAGGAGGCTGTGTTGCTAAAGAAATTCCTTATGTACTTGGAAGTTGTTCCAAGTGCAAGCGAGCCTATCACACTTTAATGTGATAATAGTGGGGCAGTCGCTAATTGTAAGGAGCCAAGAAGTCACAAGCGCTCTAAACACATAGAACGTAAGTATCACCTCGTTCGAGACATCGTTCACAGAGGGGATGCTGAAGTCATGAAGATCTCAATGTTAGACAACCTTGTTGATCCCTTCACGAAGCCTTTAACGAGTAAAGTCTTCGAGGGGCACCTAGAAGGATTGGGACTGAAGGATCATTCGCATCTCCTTTGAGTCAAGTGGGAGTTTGTTGGGATTGGTGCCCACAAAGGAGATATTAGACATTGAGATACTTTATGTATTTATATTTTGCTGAAACATTGATATTAATAAATGTTCATTCTTTATGAGATTGTGTTTAGTTATGTTTAAGCTATGCTCTGAAATTGTCATCAACGAAAAGGGTGTTAAGTACAGACTTGACAAGATAACCCCTTGTGACAAGTTTGAAACATTTGTTCGCAATCTAAAGATCGATAGAGCAATCGAATCTTATTATTGATTGTTAGCATGAATTATGATATCTCATCTTATGATATAGAGAGTTGTGACTCTATGATTCATTCTAGGTATCTTAAAGAAGATACTGAACAAGACCAGTGACACTTAGAAGCTCGAGACAAAACTGTTTACACACTCAAGGCTTCAAGTTCACAACTAAAGGAGTATTATGATACTTACCTTAATCCTAAAGTGAATATGTAATTGACATTGCACTTTGTGACATTTGATTCGTCAATGGGCAATGACTAAATTTTAGTTGCATCTGACCCGACTGTTGATGTTGTGGGCACTAAAAGGTACGACGGTTCGACGGAAACACCGAGAAGGGCGGGAGGTCGCCCTAACCAACATCTTGGGCGTGTTCATTCGGCCAAGGGCCGAGTAAAGCCTTCCCTAGGCCCGTCCAAGGGCCGGCCCAAGGGATTCCCTCGGCCAAGTGGAGGTCCGAGGCCCTGCCTCCCTTCACCCGGCCAAAGGGAGGCCCAGGGGTTTCCCTCGGCCAAAGGGAGGTGCAAACCTACCCTAGGCCCGTCCAAGGGCCGGCCCAAGGGTTTCCCTCGGCCAAAGGGAGGCTAAAGCCTTCCCTAGGCCCGTCCAAGGGCCGGCCCAAGGGATTCCCTCGGCCAAGGGAAGGTCCAAGGCCCTGCCTCCCTTCACCCGGCCAAGGGGAGGCCCAAGGGTTTCCCTCGGCCAAAGGGAGGTGCAAACCTACCCTAGGCCCGTCCAAGGGCCGGCCCAAGGGTTTCCCTCGGCCAAAGGGAGGCTAAAGCCTTCCCTAGGCCTGTCCAAGGGCCGGCCCAAGGGATTCCCTCGGCCAAGGGGAGGTCCAAGGCTCTGCCCCCCTTTACCCGGCCAAGGGGAGGTCCTAAGGAGTTCCCTCGGCCAAAGGGAGGCCCAAGAAGGCTCCGCCGGCAAAGGGGAGGCCCAAGATTCTCCTTTCACCCGTCCAAGGGGAGGCCCAAGGCGCTGTGATCGGCCGAGGGCCGGTTGACGCCTCTTCTCCGGGCAAAGGTTGCCTAAAGTCTTTTCCCTAGGTGGAAGGGGTCTTCCATGCCTCCAAGGCATACCTTATAAATAGGGGACACGGTTCCCAAGAAAGGTAACGAATACTTGAGTACTGAAACGCTGCTGAACTCGTACTTCACTCGTTTCTCTCAAACCTTATACCTCTAAACTCCAAACCTTTTTATCCACCTCAATCCAACTAATAATGAGCGTCGGAGAGGTAAACAGAGGTACCCCCTCTGTTTCCCCTTTGTAGTTCATTTGATTTCTTCACATTTCAGATACCTGCATAGAACGAACCTCATTGACAGCTAAGGGACGACTTGGGATACCGAGTCTGACACGCTAGAACCCGAACGCGATCACTTGGTCCGGCCTTGGGTCGAACCGTTTTGGGTTCCTAAATCGTTGTCCGAAAACGAGCGACAACAGTTGGTGTCACAAGGATGTAATGTTGGGTTACATGATTCACAGATATGGAATTCATGTAACAACGATGCAAATGCATTAGTATCACACTATGCTTTGTTATGAGAGTGTGAATAAACCTGGCCAGGTATTCATTGAATGAGTTCGTTCTTTGATTAAAACATGTGACATGTAAAGACATCTCACTTTATGTTTTTCTCATTCACAAATAACAAAGGAGTTAGTGAAATAATAACTCGAGGGGTAAAACAGTAATCTTACATTCCCCTCAGTTACTGATACACATGAAGGGTAACATCGTAATATACTCCGTGGATCGTATGAGAAATTGTTTCATCATATCAAACATAAAAGATACGCACATGAACAGAGAGATTGTCAATATTGGTCCTTTAGTGGAATCGACCAATATTAACAGTTAAAAGACGGAAAAAGTTTGAGAACTTTTGTGTCCGATCTTTATTCTGAAGTTTCGTTCATGTGGGTCCATGAGGTCTCAATGATAGACACTTGGAAGAGATTAAAAGAACTGGAAAAGTTGATTTACTCATTAAGTATAAATAGTTATTTATATTGAGAAAGTTGTTTTCTTGAAACTCGATAAATAACTAGTTATTTATTTTGTTTATTGAATCACAAGATGTTATCATATTGATGATGACATTCTCAAGTGATCAAATATGTTAAAAGAAGAAAACAAATTATTTCTCATTTCGTACTTATTCGATAACTATGAAATATATTAATGATGTGTCATTAAATAATAATGAGAGTTCTAAATTAATTTTAGAAATTAAATCAAATAAATTTGGGAACAAAAATCAAAGACATGGACGAGTAAGGGGAGAGTGTTTTGGCCGGATTCCTTAAGTGAATAGGGTCATGGGTTTGACCCAGCTTAAGCCCATTTATAACCTGTATAAATAAGGCTAAGAAACCCTAATCACTAACCCTAACCCTAGAGAATTTTCGGCACACACTCCATCTTCCCTTTTGTGCAATTCTCGGCCGAAATCCCCAAACAAAGAAAAGAGAAAAAAATATTGTTTTTCCTAATTCAATCATTGATTCCCTAATTGTTCTTTAGAGCCCACACTCTTGATCTCAATATTTCTTAGTGTAATATTGTTGATTCATCACTTGTGGTGTTTGAATGATTTAGAAAAATTGTCTTAGAATTTTTAAAACGGTTTTAAAAAGGTTTTAGCCCTCCTAAAAGTCCCTAGGTCGTTTTTATGTGCATTCCGGTGACCTCTCATCCTCCAGGGCTCCATTCCGGCAAGCCAGACCCAGTCCGGCGAAGGCTACCCGTCAGGCGAGTCCAATCCGGCGAGACATGTTCAATCCGGCGAGGCAGATCCATTCCGGCGAGCTCCCTGTCAGGCGAGGGGATCCCAGCGAGGCGCTCCAGTCCGGCAAGTCCAATCCGGCGAGGGCAATCCGGCGAGGTCATCAGGCGAGGTCATCAGGCGAGGTGTCCCAGAGATCTCCAGTCCGGCGAGGTGTCCCAGTCCGGCGAGCTCCCTGTCAGGCGAGTTCCTGTGCGGCGACAGAGTCCAATCCGGCGAGTGCCCAGTCCGGCGAGGGTATCCATTCCAGCGAGCTCCCTGCCAGGCAAAGAAGTCCAATCCGGCGAGGCTCCCAGCTGCTGTGCATCCCGGTGACCCTTCCCAATCCGGCGAGGACGTTCCCGAGCAATCCGGCGAGGCTTTTCTCGAGATTTGGGCGTGACGTGGCATTCCGGCGATAGCTAGCAATGTCGTGGTTGTTTACAACCTCTTATGTAAGTAATTCCTCGATTAAATAATTAAATATAAATTTATATAATTGTTATATAAATTATTATTTTAATTTTATTTGATTGAGCTTGTGAATTATAAATTTTTTATAATTACTCAATAAATTTTAATGCCTTAGGTTGTTAAATATATTAAAATTGGTTTTAATATATTAGATCTAATTATAATTTTCCATCACATAGGATGTGTATTGTAATTAATATTGTTTAATTGTTAAATAAATTCCAACACTGGGCTGGTAACATTGATGATCGAAAGAGTACGTCGGGAGGGTGTTTCTTTCTTGGCAACAATCTCATCTCGTGGTTCAGTAAGAAGCAGAACTGTGTCTCTCTCTCAACTGCAGAAGCAGAATACATCGCAGCCGGTGCTGCCTGTACTGAATTGGTTTACCTTAAGTGTATGCTTGAAGAATATGGTATCCCCCAAGATGTCATTACTCTGTTCTGTGACAACACCAGTGCTGTCAATATTGCAAAAAACCCTGTTCTGCACAGTAAAACCAAACACATAGAGATCCGTCACCATTTTATTTGTGATCTTGTTGAGTACAAGATTCTTTCACTCGAGCATGTTGTATCCGAGAATCAGCTTGCTGACATCTTTACCAAACCGCTTGATGTCATTCAATTCGAGAAACTGAGAGTTGGACTTGGTGTTTGCTTGTTGGACTTATAGCAATCACAGATGGGCCATTGTTTACTGATGTCGGGCCCATTTACTCTTTGCCTGCATTCAAGTAAAACTCTGCGTTTTGACTCAGAGTAGCGGGCTAGTGCGTCGTTTCACTTTCTTGGATAATAACCTTACTCAAAGGTTTTTGTGTCAGTTGTGTTTTTCAAACTACTCTCAGACAGTTATCACTCTCAACCGTACCCTCAAAACCGTGCTTGATAGACACACTGTAAGAATGGTTTTGACTCGCACTGGTCGTTCTTCATCTGGGTCAATGAGAAATGAAAAGAAGAAGAAGGCTCTTAAAAGAGTGGTCAAGGAGTCACAGAAGAACATATATGGGGTTCAGGTTCGGGGTTTGTCTCCAAACCCTAATGCTCTCCCTTCTATGGAGCATCCTCTGTCTTCGCCCTCTGACGACACTCGTCAAGGTAAATTTGCTTCTACTTCCTCCGATGATCCTTTGCCCTCTGTTAAACTTTCTCGTTCAGCGGCAGATACCATCTTGGGTCTTGTTGATGTCTCTGACATGAGGTCAGACAAAGTCGGTGATTCTACTTCTCAGGCAAAGGGGGTCTTTGATAATCCTTCCCTGGACGCCATGTCAAAGGAATTACGTGTTGAGCGTCAGTCTCCTTCTTCGTCTCCATCAAAGTTTATCTCCGAAGAAGAGTTTCATCGAATCATGGATGAAAGTGTTGTTCCCTCAGGCTCTGCTCTCAACCCTCCTATGGAGGATGCTCATGTTTCTCCAATCCCACATGTTCATGCACCGACTACTCCTGTTGAATCTTCTCCTCAGATCTCTTTGGGTCACTCAGACAACCCCGGGTCTGACTCCGATGCTCCGATTGCTTCTCTGCGAAAGAGGAAGTCTTCTCCTCATCAGCCTCCTCGCAAGAAATCTACTAACAAAAGAACTCAGCGTGCATCGACTTCTGCTTTCCCTGACCCTAAGGATGTTTCTCCTCCTGTTTCCTCTCACTCTCTAGAGGATTCAGAGTTTATAGCAAATGAGGCTAAACTAGCTGAGGATGTTGACACTGAGGCTCCTCCTCCTGTGAAGAAGAAGACCAGGGCCCCTCGAAATGATATTCCGGACGTCCCCATAGACGGTGTTTCCTTTCACTCCATCTCTAATGTACTAAACTGGAAGTATGTTTTGCGCCGCAGCATTTCTCCTGAGTGTGTTCTCTCTTCTGAAGCCTTTCAATGCCTGGACCTTATCAATATTGTGAAACATGCATGCTTGTTGAAATCTATCACGTCTGTTGGTCCCTACCATCCTCGCCTTGTCCGAGAATTTGTTGTTAACTTGTCAGCTGACATCAACACCCTAGGGTCTCCGCACTTTCACAAGGTGCATGTTCGTGGAAAGTCTTTTTCCTTTTCTCCAAAGGATATTGCCCTGTCTCTTGAGCTTCCGCAACAAGTTTCTCAGCCGAACCTCCCCTCCAAAGTAGATCTCGTCAAAGAATTATCGGGTGGTTGTGACTTGAAGGGATGGCCTGATCGTGGCCCGTATCCTGCCTCCAAACTCAGCACCAAATACTCAATCTTGCACAAGATTGGGATCAAGAACTGGTGTCCCACAACCCATCATACTGGCGTATCCTTAACCCTTGCTGGGTTTCTTTATCTTGTCGGGACTAGTTCTCCTGTTGATGCTGCTGCTTTCTTCTACGAGCAGATTCTCCGTCATGCAGGTTCATCGGCCATCAAGCTCCCCATTGGTTTTCCCTCTCTCATCTGTGGGATCCTACTATCTCAAGATCCCGATCTTCTATCTCCGGCTGAAGTAACCGAGTGCAGTACCTCTCCGGGAAAGATTGTCTTCAATTACAAACTTTTTCAGGCACACCATGTACCGGATTTAGCTCCACCTCCTCCTTCCAGCTTTCTGCATTCAGCCTTCTCCGACAGCACCTCCCCTGTTGTTCCACCACTCTCCGCCGAGATCAGGTCTTTCGTTGCTGTGTCGGTCTCTGATGAGCTGAGGTACCTGGACGGTGTCATTGCTGCTGCCACTCTTCGCCGTCAAGAATTGGAGTCTCTTCTGCGTGCGGTTGTTCCCTCCCCTGCCTCTACGTCGACTCGTCCATCCTCTCCAGCATAACTTTTCATGTGTCGTGTTTCTTGTTTCCCTGTTATGTGTTGTATCCCTGTTTGAACGATGTTTTTATTTCGTTTGCCTCTCTCCCTTGTCTTTGCTTAGGTAAAAAGGGGGAGTTCTTGTGATTGTTGTATGTTTAAAACTTTGTGACACCCTGATACTCTGAAGTAGGTTGTTTGCTCCTCTGTCAGTTTTTCTGTGACATGAGTTTTGTTTTTGGCTAAGCTTGTCTTTTCAGGTTTTTTCCTCAGCAAAGCCAAAGGGGGAGTTTGTTAGTACAGATTGGCATTGTTGCTTCGTCAAAACCCTGATGTCCCTCCAATTGTCTCTTGCTTCTCAGAAGACGTAGTCCCTGTCATCCTGTACCTTCTTCCCAGTTGCTTTTTGGCGCTCTCTATCATCATGTACCTTCTTCCCAGTTGCTTTTTGGCGCCAGTCTATTATCCGCTGGTTCATTGGTTACCTTGGGCTTTTGGCATGGCACTGGAGTATATAAACCCTCTCTCGCATCATCTAGGGTTTATGCATTTTTCTAAAGACGCCGCCCTAGCAAGTTCAACCTTTTCTTTTCTTCTTGCGTTCTTCTTGTTCTTGGAATTGCTTTAAGAAGGAAAAGCTTTTCTGTAAGTGCATCTTTTATTTACCTTCCTTGTTGTAAACATTATCTAGGACGTGTTCCTAACCAGTGTGACTAAGTGAGAAGTGCTCACTCTAAGGGGGAGCCTTAGGTAGATTTACTTTGAGAGATAGGAAGTGTTAGGTCAAAGAATCTGTGATGTCTTTGTGTAACCTTTGTAACTTTTCTCTTTCATTATAAAGTAATCTAAGTCACCGGGATAAGCTATCCCCCCAGACGTAGGCAGTTGCCGAACTGGGTTAACAACGTGCTTGTGTCTTTTACAGTATGGTATTCGTGTTGTAATCTTGTGTGACAGGAACATCCTGTTGTCGCTAAAATTTGGACAACGTTTAGAGACCTAAGCGGTCAGATCCTCGCTCAGAGCGAGTGACCCTCGCTTCGGCCTAAGCGTGTCAGATCCGGTGTCCCGGATCGTCTCTTAGCTGCCGTGTAGTCTTCGAGTCCTTCTGTTATCTGAAAAGAGTAAACAGACGTGAACTAAGAAGAGAAAACAGAGGGGGGTCCTCTGTTTACCTCTCCGACGCTCAACATTAGTATAATGTGGGTGGAATTTATAGGATGACGAGGAGGGATCGACGAGATTGAGTGAGACGAGGATACTAGGATCGCTGGCGTCTCAAAGCTCGGATCTCGGATCTTTAGGGAGTATTCTTCCGGTCGGGAGAGAATATCCGAAATACCTCACGTGGGAGTATGATATGTGTCTAGAGAATAAGGAAAAAGTGTCTCTTTTTCGAGTCCAGAGCTTCCCTTTCGCGTAGAGAGCATGGAGGGCTATTTATAGCCGTGGTGTACCTATGGGGCCGAGTGGGGAGCCTCTGGGCGTCGGTGGCCGGCCAGGCCCCTCCCACGGGTGAGGAAGGCCGGGCAGGTCCCTCCCCTGGGTGAGGAAGGCCGGCCAGGTCCCTCCCCTGGGTGAGGAAGGCCGGCCAGGTCCCTCCCCTGGGTGAGGAAGGCCGGCCAGGTCCCTCCCCTGTGTGAGGAAGGCCGGCCAGGCCCCTCCTTCCTCCCCTGGGTGAGGAAGGCCAGCCAGGTCCCTCCCCTGGGTGAGGAAGGCCGGCCAGGTCCCTCCCCTGGGTGTGGAAGGCCGGCCAGGTCCCTCCCCTGGGTGAGGAAGGCCGGCCAGGCCCCTCCCCTGGGTGAGGAAGGCCGGCCAGGTCCCTCCCCTGGGTGAGGAAGGCCGGCCAGGCCCCTCCCATGGGTGAGGAAAGCCGGCCAGGTCCCTCCCCTGGGTGAGGAAGGCCGGCCAGTCCCCTCCCATGGGTGAGGATGGCCGGCCAGGCCCCTCCCATGGGTGATGATGGCCGACCAGGTCCCTCTCGGGTGTAGGGACGATCGGCTAGGCGCGCGAGGGCGAGTCATGGTTGTCTCGGGGGAGGCGTCTCCCCTTCGTGCCTCGGAAGTCGCCGGTTGGCCGGAAATCGCCGGCCGGACAGAGGTCGCCGGCCGGACAAAGGTCGCCGGCCGGACTGAGGTCGCCGTCCGAACAGAGGTCGCCGGCCGGACAGAGGTCGCCGGCCGGACTGAGGTCGACGGCCGGACAGAGGTCGCTGGCCTGCCAGAGGTCGCCGGTAGGACTGAGGTCGCCGGTCGGACTGAGGTCGCCGGCCGGACAGAGGTTGACGGCCGGACAGAGGTCGCCGGCCGGACTGAGGTCGCCGGCCGGACTGAGGTCGCCGGCCAGACAGAGGTCGCCGCCGGATTTAGGCTCGCCGAAAGGCCCAAGGCGTGCAATTGCAAACCTGGCGCATGTTCCAAGTGTTGGTCGATCGGAGGACGACATGGGAGGCATATACTCGAGTTGCCGTGTGAGAATACGGCGACAACATTAGCCCCCCGAGTTCAATGTCGAACATGTGGTCGAGAATGAACTCAAATCAGGATCCTTTTATTTTCGTTCGAGCTAGACCATTGAGTATCTCCTGATGAGCTTCATCGTAGAGTCAAAATGTCTTCGAGGAACGTTGTGGTCCCTAAGTTCACCGAGGTGACTTATGGTGGAGTGGCATGTTACGACTTCATGAGCTAAAGGTCCGCTGTGGGTTCTTTTGACTTGCGTGGCAATTATCTGATCAGAACCGTCCGATGTCGTATGGGAACGACTTATTTTCTTCAGCTTATCGTCAGAGGTTAACTTTGGAGCGACGTGTTTTCATCGAGTCGCCCCGAGGGGCAAGCTCGGATGTCGCTTTCGAAGCTACATATTTTCATCGAGTGGTCGTGGGAGGCAAACTCGGATGTTGTTTCAGAACAACGTATTTCATCGAGTCACCTCGAGGGGCAAACTCAGATGTTGTTTTGTAACAACTTATTTTCATTATGTCGCCTTTAGGAGCGAGCGATTTATTTTCGTCGAGTTGCCATTAGGGGCTGACTCGGACATCGTTTAGGAGCGACGTATTTTCGTCGAGTTGCCGTTAGGGGCTGACTCGGACGCCGTTTAGGAGCGACGTATTTTCGTCGAGTTGCCGTTAGGGGCTGACTCGGACGCTGTTTAGGAGCGACGTATGTTCGTCGAGTTGCCGTTAGGGGCTGACTCGGACGCCGTTTAGGAGCGACATATTTTTTTCGAGTTGCCGTTAGGGGCTGACTCGGACGCCGTTTAGGAGCGACGTATTTTCGTCGAGTTGCCGTTATGGGCTGACTCGGACGCCGTTTAGGAGCGACGTATTTTCGTCGAGTTGCCGTTAGGGGCTGACTCGGACGCCGTTTAGGAGCGACGTATTTTCGTCGACTTGCCGTTAGGGGCTGACTCGGACGCCGTTTAGGAGCGACGTATTTTCGTCGACTTGCCGTTAGGGGCTGACTCGGACGCCGTTTAGGAGCGACGTATTTTTGTCGAGTTGCCGTTAGGGGCTGACTCGGACGCCGTTTAGGAGCGACGTATTTTCGTCGAGTATTTATCGACTTTGTTATTGAACCGCCCTAGCCCCCCGAGTTTGGTGGTATTCGTTGAATGACCATGAAACATAAATATGGAGAATACGAAACAGGGCGAATAACAAAGGACATTTTTAATTGCAAAACATAGAATTGGACCCCTTTATTGGCTCGTAGCCTCGTTTGAGATACATAGGAAAGGGACATAGCATGCCGTAGGATTAACTTGTACCCCTTATGCAATCGAGCTGGTAGGTGAAGTTGCGAGAGAGCTCTCCACTAAGTTACTTGATTCCGGAGAGCGTGTGACAAATTCTTTGAGTCTTCCACCTTTTACCAATGCCTCGATTCGCTTCTTTAGCTTGTAACAGTTAGAGGTCGTGTGTCCATGATCGCGGTGGTATTCGCAAAACTTGCTCTTGTCCCGCGTCGCATTACTCTTTTTCAATGGAGCGGGAGACCCGAGTTCATCTCGATAAAGAGTCAAGATTTGGGCTGGAGATTAACTTTGCGGGGTGAGGGCTTCTCCCCGATACTCATCGGCGTAAGGCCTCTTTAGCCTTGACGGGGGGGTGTCACTGGTGACATAACTATCCCTTCCTTGTTTGTTTCGAGTGTCGGGACAATCATCGGTGCAATAGCTATTGTTCGGCCCCCTGCCCCTTCTGCCGTCGAGGTAATCCTCGATTCTCATATGTGTCTTGGCACAGGCCATGAGCTCTGCCATGTCCCTCGGGGGCTTTCCCACAATCGACTTTAAGAAGTCGCTGGGTTCGGCGCCTTCCGTGATGGCGACTATGGCATCCTGATCGTCAAAGTCTTCGACTTTGTGAGATTCTTCGGTAAAACGAGCCAGGTACTGACGCAAGCTCTCGCCCGGTTTCTGCCTGATTGTCCAAAGGTATGATTTGGACTTCTTCTGTACCACTAAGGTGGCGAATCTGGCGAGGAAAGCCTCTCGGAGAGCTCGAAAAGAGCTGATACTCCCGGGTTTAAGGCTTCTTAACCAATCGAAACCCGATCCGATCAATGTCAGGCTAAATGCCTGGCAGAGAGTTGCGTCTGACAATCCCTGCATCAACATCCACGTTTCGTAGTGGTGGATGTGGAAATTGGGGTCAGAACGCCCGTCATATGAAGAGCCGGCGGGGAGCTTGAACCTCCTTCCAGGCGGTAGTGCAAGCACCACCGCCGTGAAAGGTGAGTATGATCCCTCCAGGTCGTTGTTAGGTTTGGAACCCCCCGGGCCTGCTTCCCGAAGCTCGATGATCTGATTCTGGAGTCCCCGAATCATGGTGACCATCTCAAGTCCGTTAGCGGCACCTGCGACTGGTCCCACTGGCGTGGGGGCCTGCCTCTCATTGGACCATTGGTCCATGAAGTTAGGAGGAGGGTTCCCGAGGGTTGCAGCCCCGGCAGCCGCCCGACGGACGTCCAATTTTCTCCTTAGGTCTCCCTCGTGGGGATCCCGTTGGGGGCCGAGACGGGTCCTAAGGTCTTCCTTGGCGGAGTACGAGGGTCTAACCATCGATGGGCGACCTTTGCGACGGACCCCACGATAATTCGCGACATCATCTCCTCGTCGAGAAGACATATGGCACAAACGTCGGGACCATCCGCTGCGGGCATTGCTACAGCCCTCGCGTTGAGAGTCTGTCTGAGCTCGACCAACCGATGGTTCTAACGTAGCGTCGCCTGCGCTTGTCAAGGGCGACGGGGTGAAGGTTTGACTCGTGTCCGTCTCCGAGACCATGTCATCTCCGACATAATTCTCGTCCCGGGTCGAATTATCCTCTTCCTCGTATCCGAGGAGGTTAACGGCCAAACCTTTGTTCACCCTCGGCTGCGCTAGCAATTCTGCTAGGCGGCGGTCGTTCTCATCTCTTAGGCCGCTTTCGTTGTCACGAAGGGCAGAGGTGACGTTTCCAGAATTCCTCACCGCAGGCTGTTGCCTGGTCACTTGGTGGGGGAGTTGCCGGAACTCATATCGTGAGCTAGTCGCTCGAACGATGAGATTACTCGATCGGACAACCGCGGGGGTTGTCGGAACGTCACTCATTTTATGTGAGTGGAAAAGAAAAGAGATGTGATAGAGAGATGTGGATTGGATGAGCTTCAAGATTGAAGGCCCCTCCTTCTAGCGCCAAAATGTTGTCGCTGAAATTTGGACAACGTTTAGAGACCTAAGCGGTCAGATCCTCGCTCAGAGCGGGTGACCCTCGCTTCGGCCTAAGCGTGTCAGATCCGGTGTCCCGGATCGTCTCTTAGCTGTCGTGTAGTCTTCGAGTCCTTCTGTTATCTGAAAAGAGTAAACAGACGTGAACTAAGAAGGGAAAACAGAGGGGGGTCCTCTGTTTACCTCTCCGACGCTCAACATTAGTATAATGTGGGTGGAGTTTATAGGATGATGAGGAGGGATCGACGAGATTGAGCGAGACGAGGATACTAGGATCGCTGGCGTCTCAAAGCTCGGATCTCGGATCTTTAGGGAGTATTCTTCCGGTCGGGAGAGAATATCCGAAATACCTCACGTGGGAGTATGATATGTGTCTAGGGAATAAGGGAAAAGTGTCTCTTTTTCGAGTCCAGAGCTTCCCTTTCGCGTAGAGAGCATGGAGGGCTATTTATAGCCGTGGGTGTACCTTTGGGGCCGAGTGGGGAGCCTCTGGGCGTCGGTGGCCGGCCAGGCCCCTCCCACGGGTGAGGAAGGCCGAGCAGGTCCCTCCCCTGGGTGAGGAAGGCCGGCCAGGCCCCTCCCATGGGTGAGGAAGGCCGGCCAGGTCCCTCCCCTGGGTGTGGAAGGCCGGCCAGGCCCCTCCCATGGGTGAGGAAGGCCGGCCAGGCCCCTCCCATGGGTGAGGAAGGCCGGCCAGGTCCCTCCCCTGGGTGAGGAAGGCCGGCCAGGCCCCTCCCATGGGTGAGGATGGCCGGCCAGGCCCCTCCCATGGGTGATGATGGCCGACCAGGTCCCTCTCGGGTGTAGGGACGATCGGCTAGGCGCGCGAGGGCGAGTCATGGTTGTCTCGGGGGAGGCGTCTCCCCTTCGTGCCTCGGAAGTTTCCGGTTGGCCGGAAATCGTCGGCCGGATGTCGCCGGCCGGACAAAGGTCGCCGGCCGGACAAAGGTCGCCGGCCGGACTGAGGTCACCGTCCGGACAAAGGTCGCCGGCCGGACTGAGGTCGCCGGCCGGACAGAGGTCGCCGGCCGGACTGAGGTCGCCGGCCGGACAGAGGTTGCCGGCCAGACATAGGTCGCCGCCGGATTTAGGCTCGCCGAAAGGCCCAAGGCGTGCCATTGCAAACCTGGCGCAGGTTCCAAGTGTTGGTCGATCGGAGGACGACAGGGGAGGCATATACTCGAGTTGCCGTGTGAGAATACGACGACAACACATCCTAAATTAGTGAGGAAAGCGATAAATAATTCATGGTATTATGAACAAAAATGATCAATTACTTTTCCTAGGGGAAACTGCAATTGATCGCCTTTCATAGTCGTGACACATCACTATTTAGTTTGAACCATACAAGAAGTCACAACTTCTAGTTCTCGCTAATTACCATGGACTTTGGTCACTTATGTTTAACGCATAGCCTCTATGGAGGGTTACTTTAAACAATAAGTCTAAGCGTGTAACCAACATGTGGGCCCTTATCCAAGTTACTTTGAAAACGGTTCTCCTAGGGGAGACCCCGCTTCATCGTTCCTCTTTAGAGCTTAGTTCGTAACAATTTAATTAACTATGTGCTTCCGAAGTACTCCTATTAAAGGGAGGGCCACGAGGGTGACTCTTAGTTCATTCACACAAGTTAATTAAATTCATGTTGGGGACCTCGGGTTATTTCAACGACAAATAACTCTCCCACTTAGTTTTTGCAAAAATTATAATTTTTGTGGACGATTTTCAATTTCATAACTAGTTATTAAATTATAATGATGCATGAACAATTCATATAGTGTTGGCGTTCTATCCTATATGACATGTGGATGAATATGAGATAAGATTAAATAAAATAAAACATAATATTTAACTTATCTAATGGCCCATTTCTAAAATTACAACCATTTACAAAAGAAAAATACTACTTTATTCCTAGTCTTGTGTCGTCGAATTTCCGAGTTTTAAAACTTAGAGATTAATATCTCCCACTCAAATAACTAAATTCACTTTTATTATTTCAAAAATAATATAAGAAAATTTAATTATTCAAGATTTTAAATTTATTCGGAAACGATTTCCGAATCTCGGTCGTCGGGCCTAACCCTAGCTAGCTCGCGCGCGTCCGAAGACAGACGGCCACGTTAGGGTTTTTGCCGACCCAAACAGCCCTCTTGTGTCCAATACACAGGTCCTTAGGCGTGTTCGGAATCGTCCGGGATAGCTCCCACGCGTTTCAAAAACGCGCGGCCATTCCCGGAGGCTGCCTTCCTTCTTCTTGTCTCCCGGATTACAAAATTATAAAATTTAAATTTACAACAAATTAGAAATTCAAATAAAATAAAAAATAAAAACCGGGACGTAACCCGTAAACAATCCTAGGGCCAATTAGAGTAAGGATCCATTCACATAAACACACATACATTCACAAATGCAATTCATACAAAAGCGCCAACACTCAAAATCGATTTAATGACAATTATGGCTCTGATACCATTTGTTGGAATTTAGTTAACAATTAACCTAATTAATTATGAAACATATCTATATATGGCGGAAATTCATAATTCAATTTAACATATTAAAAACGTTTTTTAACATATTCATAACCATGTCATTATATCTAACTAGCATGTCAACAAAATTTATGAACATATCAATAAATTCATTTAAGCATGCAAACGAACAATCTAAATAAATATAATCATTCTACAATACTATATCATTCAGATCCAATTCGTTTAAGAGACACTTACATAGGGTTTGGATCTGCTAGAGCAAGTCTCGGTGTACGTCCAAGTGATCGGCCGATCCTCTACACCACGCGCGTCGAGGAAATCCTCAAATCCGTCGTGCCTTCGTTCCTCCAAAAGTGGCCGGCCTTGGGGAGAGAAAAAATTACTCAAACAACCACAAGTTGAGTCAATGATAATACTCAAGGGATTTTAGGAGACAAAGAGGGTGGGCTCTTTCGTGGGAACAAGGGAAGAAGGGGAAACTCAAAGAAAAGGAAGGGCTGCCGGGAAACAGTTTTCCTTTCTCTCTTTCTCTCTTAATTTCGGCCAAAACCTCTCAAGCATAAGGGGGAAGAGGTTTGGCTGAGTGTTGGTCGAAATTAGGCTAGGGTTACCAAAGAGAAAGCCTCCTTTTATATAAGAGAGAATGGGCTTAAGTTAGGTCAAAATCCAGTTAAGACCCATTACTCAAACTTAAGCCCAAAACTCATTTTAATGAGTTTAAACAATTTTTCCAGCCCATAAAACACTTATTATGGCCGACCATATTGTCCTAATTATCTCCCAAATTTATTCGATTTATTTCTAAAATAATATTTAATTAATTTAGAACATCTCATTTATTTAATGACAAGTCATTAATTATTTTCATACTAATCAATGTAGTACGAAACGAGAAAATATTTATTTTTATCTTTTATTTATTTGAATCATCAAATTATATTTTTTTCAATATAGTAACATAATATGATTCGTGAAATAAATGTAATAATAAATAACCAGTTATTTATTTAATTACTCAGAAAATAATTTTCTTAGCGTAAATCACAATTTACGTTGAATGAGAAAATCAATCATTTCTTGTTCACCAAAATCTCGTCCGAGAGTCTATCATTGAGACCTTATGGACCCACATGAACGAAGCTTTAGAATAAAGCTCGGACACAAAAGTTCGCAAACTTTTTCCGGCTTTTAATTCTTAATATTAGTCGATTCCCTAAAGGACCAATATTGAACATCTCTAAGTTCATATGCGTTTATATTTCCGTTTGATGTGACAAAACTATTCTTCACACGGTCCACGGTGTATTTTACGATATTACCCACATATCATTAACTCAGAGGAATGTAAAATTACCGTTTTACCCCTGAGTTATTATTTCACCAAGTCCTCTGTTATTTGTGAACAAGAAAAACATAAAGTGAAATGTCTCAACATGTCACATGTTTTATTTCAAAGAATTCTTTATTCGATGAATACCAGGCCTGGTTTATTCGCTCACACTCTCATAACAGAGCATGGTGTGATACTAATGCCTTAACATTATTTCAACACAAATTTCATATTTGTGAATCACATGTTTCAACGAAACAGTATTATGACACCAACCGTCGGGTCAATGATACTTCATTTAGCCATTGCCCATTGACATATCAAATGTTATAAAGTTTTACAAGAATACATGTACTCACTTCAGGATTTAGGTAATTACTAAAATACCCCTCGTATGTGAGTTTGAGGTTTCGAGTGATTAAACGGTTTTATCTCAAACTTCAAAACTTCACTGGTCTTGTTCAATATCTTCATTAAGATATCAAGAATGAATTACAGAGTCACAACTCTCCATATCACAAGATAAGATATCGTTTAATTCATTCTAACAATCATTACTAGGAATCGATTGCCCAATCGATCTTTAGATTGCGAACTATTATTTAAACTAGTCATAAGAAGGTATCTTGTCAAGTCTGTACTTAGCACTTCTTTCGTTGATGACAGTTTCAGACCGTAGACATAAATGCGTAAACACAATCTTAAATAAGAATGGATATTCAATCTCTATTTAATTTCAAAGCAAAACAAATACAAAAGTATTTAATATCAAAAATCTCCTTTGTGGGCATAAATGCCAACAAAGAGGAGAGCTTCCTTCACTGCAAGTTCAACAAGAGCGGGTCGGGAGGTTATAAAGACATCGGGAGCAAGAGAGATCTCATACAAGAGAATGCCCAATTCTTGATCAGAGATGGGAATAAGTTGATGATCTTCAAAGATCTCTGGCTCAATTCAGGGCCGGTGGTTAGGCAGACATGTTCGATTTTGGACGAGGAAGCAAAAGTTGTAGAGCTATTTCACCCAGGTACCAGCGATTGGGATCCACTGAAAATCAATGCATTCTGCGGTTGGGAGAGGAGGAATGAGATTATGAATATTTCGCCACTTCCTCACGGAAAATCTGACTTGTTGATTTGGAAACCTAGTGCCTCAGGGGCTTTTAGCGTCTAATCGGCACGATATAGTTGAAAGGTCTGTGGCTACTGGAGGGGCTGCGTAAGTTGTGGAATCCAGTGGCTTGGGGGTCGGGGCAGGATATAATCTTCGAGCTCCTAACTGCAAATTTCGAAAGTAAAGAAGTTCTGAAGAGCGAGTAGTTTATTGTGAGAACCATTGCGATTATCGAGACGATTTGGAAGGCCATAAACAATTTTATTTTTTGGGATATCAAGATTTTATTCCATGTTTTGGTCTTGAATACTCGAAAGAAGATGTCTAATATTAGATCCAGCGGTGAGGAGGATGGCTTGCCCGTTGCCGCGCCGAGAGAGTATTCTGAGGAGGGGTGGTAGAAACCGCGTTCAAGAATGGCTCAGCACCGGTAGGTGCGGTCACCGGAACAGACCAATGAGTGGTGAAGTGGGTGTGGCGGAGTAAGATTTCCGAAAAATCGGCAGCTGAGGAGGAAGTAAAGGCTGTGCTGCTCAGCCTAAATTCTTTATGCATGGAGAGGTGATTGTGGAAGGAGATAATAAATTGGTCATGGAGTATGCCGGGAGGAAGGAAGAAGGCTAGAACTGGAAATTGATCTCTCACTTTGAGCATATTGGTGTGTTGTCTAAGTTGTTTGTGTCCTGTTGTTTTTTCTGGGCTAATAGAAACATGAACAAGACGGCTCATATGCTAGCTCAATTTGCTACGCGTAGTGATGAGTTCCGAGTTTGTAATTTCACGGAACTCCCGACCCTTGTTCGGGACCAAATGATCGTTGAAATGAATTGAGTTAGTGAGTACTATTTTCCCTCTCGTCACACCCATGGGGACTAGGGGTTTTGATGAGGCTCAGTTTGACAAAAAAAATGTCAAGCGTCAGACCTCAAAGTTTGAATTTGACACAAATGAAATCTAATGAATTTTAGTAGTTTATTTCAACTTAGCATTACTTTTATTTCAAAATCGATAATTTGAAAATTATACAATTTGTTATTTATAGGAGTAAAATAGGCTGAATTTCACTTATAAATGTTTTTGAAAAATATTGTAATAGAAGTTCATAAAGAGAGAAAATAAATTTCTCTAGCATAATTATGTTTAATACATCTCTCTCTCTCTCTCTCTCTCTCTCTCTCTCTCTCTCTCTCTCTCTCTCTCTCATGCTCTATTGGAATCTCACTAGCCACTCTATCTTGAAACTCATCTCCATCTCATCTTCATCTCACATCCTCTCCATCAATGCCCATATCCATAAAGTAAATCTCCGCCAATTTCCATACTCATAAATCACATTTCATGTTGGAATCCAAATTTAAAAATACTCTCGGCCGCATAAAATACAGAACATCGGCGAAAACGGAAACCTATAAGTTTATTTTTTGATCTGTAAAACTTAGAACATTAAGAAACCCATAATTTTACGTGTTCCGACTTAGAAAACGAAAGTCTGACTAATTTCCACCACACAAACAGAATACTCAGTTTTCATGTAACTTGTGTTTCGACTAACATTTACATATAATCACATATTTTAACAAATTTTGGATGAAAAGACTTTATAAACTTGTTAAAAGTTAATGTATATGATTACAAAATCCTAAACCATTTAACTAAAATCTAAATATGTTATTAGACTTCGTGATAACATTATGACGAAGTTGGCTGATGCGTGATTGATATATATATATATATATATATATATATATATATATATATATATATAATACAAAAGGTTTTAATTTATTTTTTTCTAAAATTAGAAGTTAAGTTTGATATTTTAATAATTAAACTCTGAGCATATAAGTGTTATTTTCCGTATCCATTTAACATATGCGACAGAATTAATTGTTCGGAATCATTCCATTATTGATAATTAATTATACATGGCTCAGGTTGCGCAAAATTGTACATGCTTGTCAAATTGAAAATGATTATTGATTTAAATTCAAATGATGGAGCTAAGACATGTAGTGCTGTCAATGATGGCACCGTTGATATATGTGGTGATACAGTAAACACGTGACATATTAGTACACGTGGGGCTGCTTCTAGAATTTTTCTATGTATACGACAAGAAGGAGCTACGGACTTAATTCAATTACAACGTGAAATCGCAGGCGACGCTGCAATAAGTTTATTGAATGCCGTGCAAATTATAAAATCAGGTTTAACAAAAACGAAATTGAAGAAGTTGCGGTATGTAAGCTTTTGTGAATCAGATGACTTTACACCACATAACATATTAAGAATATAATACAAAAAAAGATAAAAACTTATTCACTAGAAAACATAGTCCATTTACAGCTACTGTTTCTTTATCTCAATGGAGATACAACAAATATGAACTTCGAAAGACGAAAGACGATTATTTTCGTTGGAAGCAGATATATCGTTTGTTTCACTATAATTTTTGTGGCTTGAAACATGAGCGAGTAATAAAGAAAAAAGAGAGAGGTTGACTCTTTTTAGGGAGGGTGTTAAATGAGAGAATAAGAAGAAAATATGAATATTAAATTAAAGTAAATTTTGGACAAAATGCGGGTAAAGACAATAATTATGCATAATTATGAAATTAAACATATATGCGTTAATTAACCTACAACATTTGTACTGAATCTCTCATATCTCTCGGTTTAAATGAATTTATTTTCTACTCAAATTCAACTTAATTATATTGAGTGGATCCATTGAATGTCATCTATGATTACCCTTCATGAATATCATCAACTAGATGAGATTTATTAAATTATCATTTTACCCCTCTAGTTGTTATATCCTCGACTCTTTTGTTACTTATGAATAAGTTAGAAACAATGTATTGACAATGAGCTAACAAGTCACATTGTTTCATCCAAATAAAATCGCTACTTAATTTTGGATACCGCGCTATTCATTTATTCACAATTCAAGTAATAAAGCATGAGGTGATATGCATTGCATTTCAGCAATCTTGTACATGAATTCCATATCTATGAGAACGTCAAAAAGTTGGTTCATGACATCTTCATAACTTAATATCTTACCAATTGGTCTAGTCTATATCACTTAGTGGACCTAGAATTTGACTTTCTCAAATGAGAATATTGAAGCTATAAAATGACATGTCTCATTTCAGGATTTAGGTAAGCATGCTGCAATTCATGTCTCAAATGAGAATATTGAAGCTGTTAAATGTTTTGTTCTTCTATTGTCTCAAAAGGTGCACTGGTCAATTCAGTATCTTCGAAAGATACACTGGAAGAACTATAGAGTTTCTAACTCTCTATGCCTCGGAACCAGACATCATAGATTCTTCCAACAATCATACTGGGATCAATAGTCCGTTGATATTTGGATTGTGTATATATCGTTTTAACTAAACTATGAAGTGTTTGTTCACGCAAATCTACTTTTGTCTCTTCATATATTGTTAGGTTTGATTAAGGACTATAAGAAACTATTTAATATCATAAATCTTCAAACAATCGAAAAAAGAATGAATGAACGTGTCACCTTTTATTAATTTAATCAGCAAATTACAATAACGACTTTATGAAAGATTTATATATTACATCAATATGTAAATAAATAATCTTCTTATGGCATCTCTGCCAACATGGGTTTCCTTTGCTAAAACTTTATCTCATGGGCTTTAACCACATTCCTATTGAAGTCTTCTCTACTTGGTCCTTATTTAACCCCTTGCTTGATATTCCTCCAAAAAACAGATCTACCATTCAGGATGAACACAGATCCTGCAGTGAATTTCATGGAATCCTTATCTGCCTAAAATTCGGAATCGATATACCTCGTCATTGTTAGGTTGATCTTCTCTTGCTTGTTACCTTTAATTTAGAGAAGTCTTAAGAAAGGTTGATCTTCTCTTGTGTTGGGATTGGTGTCCACAAAGGAGAAATTTAGACAATGAAATACATTTGTATTCATATTTTTGCTGAAACATTAATATCAATAAATATTCATTCTTAATGAAATTTGTGTTTATGTATGTTAGCTACGCTCTGAAACTTTCATCAACGAAAAAAGGTTTTAAATACAGATTTGACATGATAACCCCTTGTGACTCGTTTAAACAACTTTTTTGCAATCTTAAGACCGAAAGAGCAATCGTGTCTAATTAATGATTGTTTGAATGAATCATAATATCTTATCATGTGATATAGAGAGTTGTGACTCTATGATTCATCATTTGTATCTTATAGAAGATATTGAACAAGTCCAGTGATACTTAGAAGTTCGAGATAAAACTGTTTAAACACTCGAAACTTCAATATCACATCCAAGGGGTATTTGGATACTTACCTTAATCCCGAAGTGAATGTATAATTGAAATTTTACTTTATGACATTTGATTTGTCAATGGGAAATGATTAAATGTTAGTTTCATCTGACTCGACAATTGGTGTCATAATATTGTGATGTTGGGTTATATGATTCAAAGATATGGAATTCATGTAAATAAAATGCGAATGCATTAACATCACACTATGCTTTGTTATGAGAGTGTGAATGAATTAATCTGGCCATGTATTCATCGAATAAGAGGATTCTTTGATTAAAACATGTGACATGTATAGACATCTCACTCTATGTTTTTCTCATTCACAAATAACAAAGGAGTTAGTGAAATAATAACTCAAGGGGTAAAACGATAATTTTTACATTCCCCTTAGTTAGTGATGTACATGAAGGGTAATATCGTAAAGTACTCTGTGGATCGTGTGAAAAATTGTTTTGTCACATCAAACATAAAATATGCGCATACGAACAAAGAGAGTGTCAATATTGGTCATTTAGTGGAATCGACCAATATTAAGAATTAAAAGACGGAAAAAGTTTGTGAACTTTTGTGTCCGATCTTTATTCTAAAGCTTCGTTCGTGTGGGTCCATAAGGTCTCAATGATAGACATTTGGAAGAGATCAGAAGAATAAAGATTGTTGATTTATTCATTAAATATAAATTATGATTTATATTGAGGAAATTATTTTTCTTAAGTAACTTATTAAATAATTAGTTATTTAATGTTACGTTTTTTATATTTTCGATCAAGTGATTCTCAAAGTTCTGTAGAACACACTTTGGAACTATACACATTCTGTAGAGAGTCCGCAAGACAATTCATCACATAATTATGACATAAGTAATCGAAATCCTTCCAAGCGGGGTACGCCATCCTCACTTTCGGATCGTTCTCGTCCTCATGAAGGATCGGAGGGTTGTCGGTAAAAAACCACACAAGCCCTATAGTGGTCAAGTAGAAGAGCATCTTATGTTGCCATCTCTTGAAGTTCAAACCATCGAACTTCCCCGACTTTTCAGCCGGCATCATTACGGGAGGCCTTCAAACCAACCCCGCATTTTGAACATGACCCACAGGTCTGTTCACAGCCATAGCCGCCATCGAGTGAACAAGACCTGTAGGTCCGTTTCCGGTCGAAGCCTTTGCTGAAACAAGTGGTTGCACCACAATGTTCAGATTTGTTGCGTTGGTTGTTAGTACCTCCACGCCTGAACTTATCGGATTGATCGAGGTTTCCAACTCAACCACGTTATTGTTGTCATTATTGGTAGCCATTTCTACAAAAGAAATTAACCGAAATTAGTTTTCTTCAAAAAATCTTCCAAGAGAAATCAGTCTAAGATGGGACGCTATTACTTTAAGATTGTTAGATGTAACGGCGGAAATTAATTAAATTTCCGGAATTAAACAGATTACAATAATATGAAGAAAAGAAATAACAACAACAATATTTGATTATAACGGAATACTAGAAAAACCGAGGATCGTTCGATGGTTTCCTTAAAGTAATATTTCCCTCATACTGTCAGGAAACTTTGAGTAATTTACCTCCCATGATACAACGGTGGATAAGAAGATCTTTTGATCAGCAAAGAGACTTCTTCGGCGAACGAAGCTCGTAGCTAAACCAACCGAATTATAAAAGAAACAACTGGAACAACTGAATTCCAAATGAACAATTCAACATAAACATTATTTTGGATTCAATTCAAAATAACAACAAATTCGGATTCAATTCACAAACATCTAAACCTAAACTCAAACAAATCTACAAATCTAAACCAAAACAAATCTACAAATCTAAACATAAAAGAATCTACAAATCTAAACTTAAACAAATCTAACAATTATCTAAACCTAAACAAATTAAAAATCATCAAAACCTAAACATGGAAGAGGGACGAATTTACCTTGGAAATATGGAAGAGGGAGTGAGACCGGCGGCGAGGTGAAGGCGCGGGAGAGAGGCGGCGAGGTGAAGGCGCGGGAGAAGGCGGCGATGTGAAGGCGCGGGAGGGAGGGGCGATGTGAAGGCGCGGGAGAGAGGCGGCGACGTGAAGGCGCGGGAGGGAAGGGCAACGTCAAGGCGCGGGAGGGAGGGGCGACGTCAAGGCGCAGGAGCGGCGACGTCAAGAAGAGGGAGTAGGGGCGTCAAGGGGAAGGAGGGGCGAAGAGGAATCGGGACAGACTCGGCCGAATTGACTTTTGGGAGAGAAATGGATTTTGGGTAAAGTGAAAAAACCCTAAAAATTCGAATTTATACACTGATTTCGTCGCCGGCGCCGACTAATTTTTTTTTCCCAGATCGTGTCTAGGCAACAGCGCCGCGGCCCTATTTGCCGTCGCCGCGGCGCCGCCTCCCACACCGGTTGTACAGATCCGGTGTGGGAGGCGGCGCCGCGGCGACGACAGATGGGGCCGCGGAGCCGTTGCCCAGACACGATATTTTCCCACAACGGATATTTGTATTCGTTGTGGGACGTCGCGCCGTGGCCCTATTTGTCGTCGCCGCGGCCCTTGTCCCATAACGGATCTATTAAGGGTTGTGGGACCTTTTAGATTAATTATAATTAAACAACTCTTAGAACAATGGTTGTAGAATAAGCTAGTTTGCACAACCTATATTTTAAGAGTTGTGGAATACGCTGAAATTAAGCCCTTCCCAGAACCCTTAATTATAAGGGTTGTGGGATCTCGAAGTCCACAACCCTTAGTAATAAGGGTTGTGGAAAGTCGGTTGTGGGATCCAACATTTGTACTAGTGAACCCACTTTTAAGAAAGAACAACCAAATTTCCTGAAAAAACAACCAAAATCCTGAAGGAACAACCAAAAACCTAAAGGAACAACCAAATTTCCTTAAGAAACAACCAAATTTTCTAAAGGAACAACCTGTCTTTCCAGAAGAACAACCACAATTTCAGAGGAAAGAAAAGAAGAAGAATCTATGTATTCCGGTGTCTCTTTCCGAATGAGAGCACTTGGCCTTTTATAGGCAAGACAAGATCAGTTTCAGCTTACAAAATCGTCCACCATTAACAGCCCTTAATGGTGTTTAACAACTCTTGATTATTCTGAGTTTGAATGTCCAAAAAACGTCCAAGAACGTCAAAAACGTTTTGCCTTCATTTGCAACAAATGCAAATTAAACCGTAGCACAATCAATTCGGTAGCTAATGCTTATTTTATTCCCAATATAACCTACAAGTTATTTCTGGAATTAATACTCTCTAGAAGTGAATTTGTAATAAAAAGTAAAGGATGGTCCCAAAATTCCGAAGGCCCAAGAAGAGCCCAAATTGCCAAGACCGAGACCGGTCCGGCTCGGCTCGGCGGCGACGCGTGTGTGCGCGAGGTGTTAGAACTATTCCACTCACACTCTCCTCCCTTGCACTTGGATATCACCTTAAGAAGGATAATTATATATAAACACTACATAAACTCCTTTACTCTACCGATGTGGGACTCTTTTAGATTCTCTCCACTTCACTTCTCTACAAAACATAACGAATGTGTTTTTTAAGCATACTCTAAGCATCAATTTCTCATTCACCATATACAAGATTTTGACAAATATATACTTAATATTATATCCATCGCAATGATGAATAAGATTATGAAAAAATCATCAAATTCCGATGAGTAAATCTTACTCAAATATTAGCCATAAATCATTTATAATCTATGTTAATAATATTTTATTAACAATTCTTCGAACGTGAACCTAATTATTCCATGTTTTTAATAACACCTTAACAATACGTCGCAGTTTATCATGGCTTAATATAGACGTATACGATTTTATTTTGGTGCATTATTAACATAAATAAATATCTACGAAATAAAAGCAGACACGCATAGATGGAGTTGGAAAGACTATAAACAGTAATAAATCTCTTGAAATATAACGATACAATACTATTGTAAGTTACAATACTATTTTTGTAAATACACGTGAAGTTTGAGTACTCGCGCTAGACAAAATTTACTGGTCCACGAGACTAGAAGTTTCAAAATAAAGACATTTATGATAATAAAATCTTAAGATTAGGTATTTTATTTGAAAAATATTTAAAGGTAGATTTTTGTCTTCACTTTAAATAAAAATACATTTATAACAATTGTAATATATGATGTCGTACAATATCACATTATACAAACGAAAATACACCCAATGATATCATATGATTAAAAAGATATTTTCATCGTCCACAAGATTTTCTTTCGAATTTCATATATTTATAATAATTTCATTAATAACATTAACTTCTTCAAATACAATAAAGAAGATGAAATTATAGAAGTTAAATACTTATTCATAATTATAAATGAATCTACGAAATTATGATTATTAGTTTGTAATTTCTTATTTTCTTAGTTTCAATTTTATGTTTTGTTATAATATTTGCATTCATTTAGTTCTTAGGGTCTTTTTAATATTAAGAGATGGCCACAAGAAAATTATTTATTTATATATTGATGTAATATAAATCGTTATAAGTCTTTATTGTAATTGCTGATTAAATTAATAAAAGTTGAAACGTTCATTCATCTCTTTTTCGTTTGTTTGAAGATTTATGATATGAAATAATCTTATAGTCCTTAATCAAACCTAGCAATGTATGAAGAGACAAATGTAGATTTGCATGAACAAACTCAACATGGTTTGGTTAAAACAAAATGTTCGCAATCTAAAAATCAACGGAATATTGATCATAGTATGATTGTTGGAAGAATATACGATGTCTGGTTACGAGACATAGTGAGTTAGGAACTCTATAGTTCTTCCAGTGTATCTTTCGAATATACTGAATTGACCAGTGCACATTTAGAGAATGTAAGAACAAACCATTTAACCTCTTTTGTCTCAAGGTCATTATGTATGAATTGCATCATGCTTACCTAAATCTTGATATAAGACATGTCATTTCATAGCTTCAAGAATCTCATTTGAGAAAGTCATATTCTAGGTCCACCAAGTGATCTAGACTAGACTAATTGGTGAGATATTAAATTATGAAGATGTCATGAACCAGTTTTGTGAACTTCTCATAAATATGAAATTCATGTACAAGAATTCTGAAATAAATGCATATCACCTCATGTTTTATTACTTGGATTATGAATAAATGAACCGCGCGGTATCCAAATTTAAGCAGTGACTTTATTTGGATGAAACAATGTGACTTGTTAGCTCCTCGTTACATTGTTTCTAACTTATTCACAAGTAACAAGAGAGTTGAGGAAATGACAACTAGAAGGGTAAAATGGTAATTTTATAAATCCCATCTAGTAGATGATATTCATGAAGGGTAATCATAGATAACATTCAATGGATCCGCTCAATATAATTAAGTTGAATTTGAGTAGAAAATAAATTTATTTGAACCGAGAGATTCTCAGTGCCAACTCTTTAGTAGAGTCAGGTGACATTAAGCTAATAATCCGAAAATGTTTGTGAACTTTTGAGTCCGAGTATTGTAGCTCAAGCGTTGTTCATTTGGATCCATAAGGTCGCTATTACAGGTCATTAGAGTAGTATTGTTAAATTAGAAGCTAAGTCAAAATAAGCTCAAGTATTGAACTAGACGTTTTCTCAGAAAATGACTAAAGGGTATTTTTGTCCACATGGACATAAAAAGATATGAATGTCAAAATAAGATTTTGAATATTTTCATATGATGAAAACATAAATTAGTTTTTAAAGCCGATAAGTCGTTTGAGGCATTATAAAATTAATTTCATTACTTGTGCAATATAAATTCTACAATGAGTATTTTAAGAATTGTTTTAAAATAAATAATGAAGCATCTAGAAACTCCCCCCTAGGTAGAATTTTGGCCAAGCATCATACAGAGAATGAAATTGTTTTGCGTTAAATTATAAAGATATTTACCCAAAAGGAAAAGAGGAAATGAGTTTCTTTGAGAAGAAAACAAATGTGCTAAGTGAAGAAACAAATTTCCATCACTAATGCAATAGAATGGCCGACCATGTACAATGAGAAAAGGGAGAGAAAATTAAATATTTTGTAATGAATGCATAATAGAAAAGGGTAATTACCCTTTCTTGATTTTCCTTCTCCTATAAATAGAGGCTCATATAGAGATGTGAAAATTAGTTTTCTACTCTTGTTTCTCTCATTGTGGCCGCCCACTTTCCTCTCTTTCTGTCTCAAAATACTTCTTTTATTTTGGCACCTAAGTCCTCATTAGACTTAGGCTAAATTAGACCTTTAGCTTAGACTTGTTCTTGAGTTATTGTGTTTAATTGTGCCCACACACAAATCCCTCAAACACTCTATAGACTTTTGTAATAGAAACCTTAGGTTTCTCGAGTTCAAGACTAGACGCGAAGGTAACGAGCGAGACGGGACGATCTACATTTTCTAAAGCTCATCAAAGATCAAGCTACAAAAAACGTTAGTGTTCAAGTACTTTAAATAGTGTTTTTAAATATATACATGTTCATGCACTTTGCCTAGGTTAGTAAAAATTGTTTTATTTATAAACAAATTTTTATATTCCGCTATTAATAAGTTAATGAAAAAAAAATTTAACCCTAAATCTAATTATATTTAGAATATTGCAGAAGTTGGAACTTGCGGTTCTATGCGATATATTGCAGACTGTTGTTGATAAAAATATACATTTAAAGTAAAATTTGAAATTGTATATTAATTGCAGTTGTTTGCGTCATCTTTTGCGAGTGTGAAAAAACACATACTTTACGCATTAATTTTTTTTATAGCGAAATGAGCTAAATTCATCAATTTCGAGAATCGCAACACATTAATTCAAGGATCATCTATGAATGGACAAACATGAATTACACCTTTACAGATAATTTTTACGAGATTACGTGGTAATAAAAAATGGTACTGAGAGATCATTGCACATCATTTATTTCGTACAGATCTTCATTTCTGAGACCAAAAGAGTAATTTATCAACATGAAGTAAATAGTATATTTCTTATCTAATACCCTAAACTTTATGTTGTTCCAGATTTTCATGATATGAGTAGAACTCTGCACTTAATTTATCTTTTTTAAGGGTACAAATTTATACCAATTTTTCCGGACGACACTACACTTAAATTACAACTATTATAAAATTCTAGTTATTTTTTTTAAAATAAAATAAAAAGGAAATAAGACTTTATCCATTAAAAACAAAGTTCGTTTGCATTTACAGTTGCTTGATCTCAATAGAGATTCAAAAAAATATGAACTTCGAACGGTTTAAGACGATGATTATCGCTGAAAGTGGTGATTTTTTGTTATTTTATCGTAATTTCGTAACTTGGAACGTGAGCGAGAAATAAAGAGAGAGTTTGACTTATTTTAGCTGAAGTATTAAATGAGAGAATAAGAAGAAAAACTGAATATTAGACTAAAATACATTTTAGACAAAATGGAATAAAAACAATAGTTATGCATAATATCAAATAAAAAAATCAAACAAAATTGGATGTAAGCTTATATTTCATTAAATTATGGTAATGAGGGTTCGGACTAAATTTTTATCAAGGCTCATGTAGTGGATAAGTGCATTAATTTACCTACTTCACTTAATGAAAATAGAGAAGATGATTACTTGAGAGAGAGACTAAAACATAAAACATTAATACGATGCAGTTTATCATGGCCTAATATACACGTATACGAATTATTTTTGGATGAATATTTACGAAATAGAAGCAAACACGCATTGTTGGAATTGGAAAGGTCAGGAGAGTTGGACTGGTAGCTTTATTAAGCGACAAGACTATAAACAGTAAATCTACCTCTTGAAAAGTAATGATAATAGTTTGTGCTCTATTATCTCATTACATGTCTTATGATTGACAAGTGAAGTGACCCTTATGTTTCTTCTATAATTAGCTTCCATAATTCAAGTACGCTTGTAAATTAATCAGTGGCATTAGGGTTTGTATGGATATGAGGCTCGCACGTCATGATACATACAATTACTATGTACTTGTTGTGTCTGTAGTGTAGTAATAATGACTGCCCAGTTAAATATACAGTTTGCATTCTACTCTATATATATAAGTACACACACAGACGCATATATCATACATGGAACAAAATATGGAGGTGTGTTCAGGTGCGGTAGGGATCAGAAAAGGGTCGTGGACTCGAGAGGAAGACATGCTTTTGAAAGACTGCATCGAAAAGTATGGCCAAGGAAAATGGCATCTTGTTCCTTCCAGAGCAGGTAATAAAGATATATGTATTTGTTGTTATTTGTTCATTGTGAAGGATGATTAGTTGATATATATATATATATATATATATATATATATATATATTTATAGGTCTGAATAGATGCCGGAAAAGCTGTAGACTGAGGTGGATGAACTATTTGAAGCCGGACATAAAAAGAGGAGAATTCTCAGCTGACGAAGTTGATCTCATTCTTAGGCTTCACAAACTTCTGGGCAACAGGCAAGCAAACATTTTTCATTTTTTTTAACATCTTTCACGTACATATTTCCTTTTTTTGTCTATTTTATATCATAACCTTTATGTGTAAAAATGGAAAGAAAATAATACTCATTGAGCTAATCGGAACATAACATGAAAGGTGGCAAGTATCTCGCACTTTTTTTCCATTTTTGTTTGCTCGAATTCAATAGAAAGAGACCTGGGAAGTAGAGAAAAAGTTGAATTTTGAGAACTGTCACTTTCTACATCTTTATTAAGGCCTCGTTGAACATTACTTTTTTGTAAATTTTTGTTGGCGGGACCGCAAAACCAGAGAGAACGTGGCATATCGCAAATGACGAGTAAAGAGTGTGTCCTACAGACAGAATGCCGTCTCTCTCTCTTTTTTTGTTCTAATTGTTTTCTTCTAATTTTTGCTCAAAATCAATATATCTTAATAAGTCCCATTTTTCTGTCTACATGGAACTGCTTATAGCTGCAATGTATCGGATTTTCACTAAATTTCATTTCCTCCACATCATATGTTTTTCATTTTTTTTCCTTTCTTTAAACCACTCCTTCTACTTGCTGTTGAAATAAACTTTTTCGATACTTTTCTTCAAGGTTAATAGCTTTACATTTTCTAAAAATTATCGTAACAAAAAAATATTTGTAACATAATGTACAACAGCTATCAAATAATATATCGAAAAAAAAGTAGAGATTTATAGTTTATATATATGTCCTATATCATATTTTAGAAAGGGCATTATAGTTAGATTTGATTGAAATAGCTAGATATGAATTATAATTTTTTTTAAATTGTCTATATAACACTTGGTTGAACATAACTTACTTATACGTGAACTGTGCACTAGTATGTCCTTACTTGTGGTGGGGCGATTCTATTGCTAATAATGGTGCTCTATAACTTTATGTACACGATCAATAAAAATGCAGACATATGTACAATTATCACTGCTACAAAAATAATTTTTAGAAACGATGGAGATTTTTAGAAGCGTCATTTTATCTTTAGAAGCGAAACGTAGACCCCACATTCATTTTCGAAAAAATGAAATTTTACACTCTTTAAAGCGACTAACTGTTTTATTTGGTTCGCTTTTTTTCCGTCAATTTTTTCAGTATTTTGAGACGTTAGAAGCGACGTCGCTTCTAATGTCCAAATTATTTGGCTCAAATTTATTTCCGTCTAAATTTTATTAAATATAAAAATTGGAACATTAAAAGCGATTAATCGCTTCAAATGCCCAAAATATGTCTCATAAATGAGTGTCACGCAAATGAGTGTCTCATAAATGAGAGTGTCAAACAAAAAAAAAGTGATTATTTATTATCCGTTTACAAAATGTTGATCATTCTCAAATTGCTCAAGTAAACGTTGACTAAAGAGCCAATAATTATATATAATATGTATACAGTAAATGTTCATATGCCATGTCTATTTGAGAAAGTTATGGTATTGTCTTCTTTGAATTGTTATTCAGTAAATAACTATATGGTTGTCATAAACTTACCCGTGCACTTGAAGCAGCGAAAAAGCAGTCGTAGTACCTGATTTCTGTATACTTGTTTAACAATCTTTTAAATGACTTCCATATAAAACTAAACCATAAGGGCTATATTAGTAAAGGTTGCATGATGAAAATCAAATCAAATCATCATAGAATTTTGTTTGTTTTTATAATTTGTTTAGCAGTAAATGACTAAAAATTAATACTGATATTGTTATTTTATAATAATTAAATATAATAATAAGCAGATGGTCGTTGATTGCGGGTCGAATTCCAGGAAGAACGGCGAACGACGTAAAGAACTACTGGAATACTCATTTGAGGAAGAAAGTGTCATCCCAAGAGAAGATCAAACTGTACTTGACGGAGAGACCAGACCTGAAACATAAGTTCAACGTCATAAAACCTCGTCCTCGGACCTTTAAGAACAAGTTCTCGTTCATAAAAAACGACAACTTTACCCCCATAAAAAACGACAGGTCGTCAAATGCGCCGGCCGTGCCTGTGGATGATGAAAAGACGCAAAATAATTGGTGGGAGAGACTTTTGGACGACGACGAAGAAACATACGTCGATACTTTGGTGCCAAGTTTCGAGGGAGTTGATAACACACAAAGCTCTCTACTGGTCAAAGACGAAAACAAAAATTTGTGGAAAGATTTCTTGACCGACTTGGACTTTTGGGATCCTTCTGTTTAGACCACACTCCTATTTTATGTATATCCATATATATATATATATATATATATATATATATATATATATATATATATTGTTAACAATATTACAACAATAATATTAGCATAAATACGGAGACAAAAATACGAAAAAATGAATTTAACCCAGAAATCAAAAGAAAACAAATGTAGGTCGTCGAGGACTGTTAGACGGATTTTTTGAAGTTTTTTATTGTTCTCACATGTACGAGATGTTTCGTGCAAAAGCTTCTTAGGATACAGCAATGAATAAGCCGAGTTTAGTACCACTACACTCGACTTCGGCTAACTAACTTTTCCTGTTGAACTACCACAGGACTATAAAAACTAAAAAAATATTTCAAGTGAGGTAGAGGAGTTTCGGCTCCGTGAAAGTCTGTGAATTCTCTTCAAGCTGGGTTTTCGAATAAGAATTCGTATGCTTTTTATAGGTTGCGAACAACCTTTGGATGGTTAATATTTACCTCGCCCACAAACGTTTGTCATCAACGTTAATATTGACCGCATTGATTCTTTATTAATTCCTAAAATAACATAAAGTTATTTACGAAATTAAAATCTTACCAAAGTGAGTTTCGTAATAAAAAGATAATATTTCTTACAAATGACCCAAGTTCAGCCCCGAAACCTGAAGGCCAAAGAAGACCCTAAATTTCCAAGATCTAAGCTCAAGCGCGAGCCCGTCTCAGCTCGACACAGCACGGCGGCAGCAGCGCGCGTGAGGGGTTATGACTAATCAATCCACTCTCTCCTCCCTTAGATTTTGATGTCACTTTAAGGAAGAAAATCCTTTATAAACACCTCACTAACACACATTTCCAACCAATGTGGCACTTTTTTACTCACTTCATTGATACTTCTATAACAACATTAATACACATATCAATGTATTTTAGTCATACTTTTAGCATCAATTTCTCATTCATTAAAGTTATTTTTGGCAAACAATACTCAATCTTTTACCCGTTGCAACGAGGAATCAGTATATGAAGGAATTATTCAATTTCGTTGAGTGAACCTCACTCAAATATTAAGCAAAAAATAACTTAAACTAGGTATTAAATACTCTTTTATATCTTTCCAAAAAACCTCCACATTAAAGAAATTGTAGACGAAAATTAAAAATAGACATAACACGACTCGGGGTGGTGATAGTTTTGCAGTCAATACCAGTATAGGGGTGGGAAAACCTTTGAACCTTCCCTCGGAAAGGTATGTCATATTTGTTGGAAATTATTTAACAATTAAAAAAATAATATTACATAACACATTTATATGTGGCGGAATTATATAATATGATATGTATTAAAACTCATTTGAATAAACTAACAACCTAGGTCATAAACATGTCCATAAACTATTTATTCTAAACATGTTAACAATTTGAAACATAACATCTAACAACTTATAAACACATTCATAAATCATTAAAACAGATCCAATTAGTTTAGAACACTTACATGTGAGGTTGTAAACAACCTCGTGCGTTGCTAGCTAACGTCGGAGCGCCTCGTCAATTTTCTGAAATTTGACCCGCCGGATTGGAATCTGTCTCGCTGGACAAAAATGTGCTTGCGTCTCTGTGGGTTCGTTCGGTGGAATTTGGCCGTGAAATTTTGCAGGAATGTGGGAGAGGCCAAGAGGAATGACCCTTCAAAATTTTCTTGAACAGAAACGTCCTGAGTCGCCGGTGGTGGCTTAGGCACGCTCGCAGTTGAGTGACCAATCCGGCGACCCAATCCGGCTAGCAGGCGTAAAAGAGACTTGCTTCGTTTCGCTCGATTTCTTCGCGTCTCGAGTGGATACCTGCGTGTACAAAGTCACTCAAACACCAATAGAAGTGTCAATGGTAATTTCCTCGGGATTTGATAAGATTAAGAGGGTGGGCTCTTCAATTGAACAACAACTCGGGATCACTCAAGAACTTTCGGGAGATCAAGAAAATATTTCTTGATCTCTCTCTCTCTAAAATTTCGACCAAAGAACTCAGGAGAAGGGGGAGAGAGACGTTGGCCAAAAATTTTATGATTAATGTTAGGGTTAGGGTTAGGGTTTTCAAAAAACCCTTTAAATTGAGAGAGAGCGGGCTTTTCTTAGGTCAAACCCAATAGTCAAACTTAAACCCATTATTATTTTAATTAATTTCAAAAATTAATTCTCATACCTAATTCATTAATTATGGCCGAGTATAATCCTATATAGTTTGAAAATATTTATTTTGATTTATTTCCATTTTAATATTTAATTATTTTTGAATATCTCATCTATTTAATGACAAATCATTATTTTCATATTATTCAAGATAGTACGAAATGAAAAACTATGTATTTTCATCTTTTTTTTTATTTGAATCATTTAAATATGTTAATATCCATATATTAACATAATATGATTCATTAAATAAATGTAATAAATAATCAATTATTTATTTGATTACTTAAAAAATATTTTCTTAGTTTAAATCACATTTTACTTAAATGAGAAAATCAAATTGTCCTTGTTCAATAAATCTCGTCCGAGGGTCTATCATTGAGACCTAATAGACCCACATGAACGAAACTTTAGAATAAAGATCGGACTCAAAAGTTCACAAACCTTTTCCGTCTTTTAATTCTTAATATTACTCGATTCCAGTAAAGGACTAATATTAAAACTCTCCAAGTTCATATGCGTATATTTTTCGTTTGATGTGACAAAACAATTCTTCACACGATCCACGGAGTATTTTACGATATTACCCTTCATGTGTATCAGTAACTCAGAGGAATGTAAAATTACCATTTTACCCCTAAAGTATTATTTCACTAATATAAAGTGAGATGTCTTTACATGTCACGTGTTTTAATCAAAAAATGTTCTAATTCGATGAATACCTGTCCATGTTTATTCATTCACACTCTCATAACAAAGCATAGTGTGATATTGATGCATTGGCATTGTTTTAACATGAATTCCGTATCTGTGAATCACATAACCCAACATGACAGCGTTATGACACCAACTGTCGGGTCAGATGCAACTATAATTTTAACAATTGCCCATTGACAAATCAAATTTCATAAGGCGTCACATCGATTATGCATTCACTTCAGGATTTAGGTAAGTAACAAAATGCCCATCGCATGTGATCTTGAAGTTTCGAGTGTTTAAACGGTTTTATCTCGAGCTTCAGAGTATCACATGTCTTGTTCGATATCTTCTATAAGATATCAAGGATGAAACACAAAGTCACAACCCTCTATATCACAAGATAAGATATCATGATCCATTCAAACAATCATTACTCAGATTCGATTGCTCCATCGACCTTAAAATTGCGAACAAATGTTTAAACTAGTCACAATGGGCTATTTTGTCAAGTCTATACTTAGCACCCCTTTCATTGATGAAACTTTCAGAGCGTAACATACATACATAAACACAAACTTAAATGAAGAATGAATATTTAACTTTATATAATGTCTCATCAAAATCAAATACAAAGTATTTTAATGTCTAATATCTCCTTTGTGGACACCAATCCCAACAATATTTCCTTTGCCTTAGCTTTATTAGTGTAGGGCTTCAGTCCCATTCCTTTTTATGTCTTCTCTACTATGTCCATGTTTAACCATTTGGTTAACGGATCCGTAATGTTCTCTTTGGACCACACATAGTCAATACTTATGACTCTAGACGAGAGAAGTTGTCTAATTGTATTATGTCGGTGACTAATATGTCTAGACTTACCATTATACATCACACTATCTGCTCTATCAATAGCATATTGGATATCACAACATACACATAATGCAAGCCTCTGCAACATACACATAATGCAAGCCACTTAAGACTTCTTTATATTAGTCTAGATAGGATTAAGAGACTTGTGAGGGACGATCCACTCAAAGCCTTTGCAATAGGCTCACTGTCGACTTGTGAATTCTTTATAGAAGGAAAAATGACCAAGCGACCATTCTCTGATAAAGTTCGAAGAGCCACTAAGTTGCTGGAACTAATACATTTTGATGTATGTTGTCGCCATATTCCCGGCGACAGCGTTAAATATATATATCCACTTTTATTTCCAAGGCGCGAAGGGGAGACGCCTCGCCCGGACAACCATGACTCGCCCTCGCGCGCCTGGCCGACCGTCCCCACGCTTGGGAGAGGCCTGGCCGGCCGTCCTCACCCTTGGGAGGGGCCTGACCGGCCATCCTCACCTTTGGGAGGGGCCTGGCCGGCCATCCTCAGCCATGGGAGGGGCCTGGCCGGCCGTCCTCACACACGGGAGGGACCTGGCCGGCCATCCTCACACTCAGGAGGGGCCTGGCCGGCCGTCCTCATACTCGGGAGGGACCTGGCCGGCCGTCCTCACGCTTGGGAGGCGCCTGGCCGGCCACCGACGCCCAGAGGCTCCCCACTCGGCCCCAACGCTACATGCGCGGCTATAAATAGCCCTCCATGCCCTCTACGCAGGAGGTAAGTTTTGGCTCACAAAAGAGACACTTTTCCCTTATTCTCTAGAGAGATATCTTCACTCCCACGTGAGGTATTTCGAGGATTCTCTCCCGACTGGAAGAATACTCCTTAAAGATCCGGGATCCGAGCTTCGAGACGCCTGTGATCCTAGTATCCCCGTCTCTCTCGATCTCATCGATCCCTCCTTGTCATCCTACGAACTCCACCCTCATTATACTAATGTTGAGCGTCAAGAGAGGTAAACATAGGACCCCCCTCTGTTTTCCCTTCATATTTCACGTCTGTTTACTCTTTTCAGATAACAGAAGGACTCGAAGACCACACGACAGCTAAGAGACGGTCCGGGACACCGGATTCGACACGCTTAGGCCAAAGCGAGGGTCACCCGCCCTGAGCGAGGATCTGACCGCTTAGGTCTCTGAACGTTGTCCAAATTTCATCGACAACATTTTGGCGCTAGAAGGAGGGGCTTTTGACCTTAAAGTTCATCCAATCCACATTCCTTTATTCTCATCTCTTTTCTTGATTTTTCACACGATATGAGTAGCGTCCTCCCGCGGATGCTCGATCGAGTAACCCTATCATCCGAGCCGCCGGCTCGCGATATGAATTCCGGCAATTGCCTCATCGGGAGGCAAGGCCGCAGGCCCCTGCAAGGGGGATAGAGGACGCCAATCCGGCCCTTCGCGACGGCGAAGACGACCTGCGAGACGAAACCAATCGCCGATTGGCGGAACTTTTGGCACGGCCAGGAGTGAACAAGGGTTTGCTTGTTAACTTCTCGGGTACGAGGAAGAGGCTAACTCGACCCAAGACGAGGATTACATTGGAGACGATGTGATCCCGGAGACAGAAGCAAGTCAAACCTTCACTCCCTCGCCTTTGGCCCACATGAGCGACGCTCTGTTGGGACCATCGGTTAGTCGAGCACGAATAGGTTCAAAACTCGAGGGGTCCAGTGACCCACGAGTGACGGGAAATGGTAACGCTTCCCATGGCAGGCGAATTAGGCGTCCGCGGCATACGCAGTCCCGACGGGGCGACGACGGTGCGGAGAGTCATGAGGTCCGCCGCGGAGGTCGCCCGCCAACGGCGAGGCCCTCGCACCTCTCGGGGGAGGATCTCAGGGTTCGCCTTAACTCGAGGAGGGGGTCCTCAAGAGGAAGATTTGAGGAAAAAGTTGGACGCCCGCCGGACCGCGGGAGAGGCTGCAACCCTCGGGAACCCTCCTCCCAACCTCATGGATCAAGGGTCTAATGAGCGACATGGCCCAACGCCCGTGGGACCCGTCGCGGGAACCGCCAACGGGCTCGAGATGATGACAATGATTCAGGGACTCCAGAATCAAATCATCGAGCTACGAGGGACAGGCTCGGGGGGCTCCAGACCTTATAACGGTCTGGAGGGATCATACTCGCCTTTCACAGCGGTAGTGCTAGAACAACCGCCGGGAAGGGGATTTAAGCTCCCCACCATTCCGTCTTATGACGGGCGCTCCGACCCCAACTTCCACATTCAGCATTATGAGACATGGATGTTGATGCAAGGGTTGTCAGACGCAACTCTTTGCCAAGCATTCAGCTTGACGCTGACAGGGTCAAACTTTGAATGGTTCAGGAGTCTGAAACCTGGTAGCATCAGATCTTTCCAAGCCCTTCGGGAAGCTTTCCTGGCTCGATTCGCCACACTTGTGGCGCAGAAAAAATCTAAATCGTACCTATGGACGATCAAACAAAAACCGGACGAGAGTCTTCGTCAGTATTTGGCCCGATTCACGGAGGAATCCCATAAAGTCGAAGACTTCGACGACCGAGATGCTATAGTTGCCATCACCGAGGGCGCCGAACCTACCGATTTCTTAAAATCGATTGTGGGAAAGACCCCGAGGGATATGGCCGAGCTTATGGCGTGCGCTAGAACGCACATGGGGATAGAAGATTACCTCAGCTGTCGGAAAAGCGGTGGGCGCTCAGGGCGCAACCGCCCCGACGAAAGGTCTAAAACTCGGGGGAAACGCGGAAGGAACAACTGCGTCGAACCCTCTTCCAAACCAAGAAAGCCTTTTGTCGACCAATTTCGGGGAGAAGCACTCACCCCGCTCAATACATCCCCGGCCCGGATCTTGGCCCTACATCGGGACAAACTCGGGTCCCCGATGCCCTTGAGGAAGGGTCCCGCGGCACAGGATAAGAGCAAATTCTGTGAATACCACCGAGATTATGGACACATGACTGCCGATTGTTTCCAACTAAAACAGCAGATTGAAGTCCTGATCCAAGATGAGAAACTCAAAGAGTTTGTCATGCGGGCCGCCGGGGTAGCTATCCCGGAGGAACGTCCTCCGAATCAGAATAACAAGCCGACAAATGAAAAGGCTGCCGCCATCGCCACTATCAGCGACGAGCCCGAGAATCCCAGAATGAACATCGTGAGAACGATTACCGGAGGGCTCGAATGTGGCGAGTCAAGTAATCAAAGAAAAAAGTACCTAAGGGCGGTGACTAATGAGAGAATCAGGAGTGGTGTCAACCTCACTCAGGTTGCCCCCCCGCCGACTCCGTTCGAAGAAATCCGCTTCACCGAGGTTGAGGCAAAAAGAATCTTGCACCCACAGAGCGATGCCTTGGTTGTTTCTGCAACGGTTGCTAACAACAAGGTCCAGCGGATCTTGATTGACAAAGGAAGTGCGGTAGATATAATTTACAAATCGGCGCTTGACCGAATGAAACTCGATGGAGTAAGGCTCGCCCCGATTCGCACCCCTCTATACGGGTTTTCTGGAGAAAAGGTTTGGACGGAAGGATCGATCGATCTCCCCATAACCTTCGGGACTCGAGGTGGTCCGGAAGTCACTCGAATTGTGACTTTCTTAATCGTAAACGAACCAACGACGTATAACATGATTATTGGTCGACCGACCCTTGTTGGCTTAAAAGCCATCACCTCAATCTACCACCTCATGGTGAAATTCTCCACTAGTGAGGGGATTGCATGCATGATGGGAGATCAGGCCATGGCACGAACGTGTCATGTACGAGCCATAAAGGAAGAGGTTGCCAAACCAGTAGGAAGCGCAACAATTTGCACAACGTACCAGCTCTCGGACGAGCTTCCCTGCAAACCTGAGGAAGGTGGGATCTTCGGGGAATTGGATCAACGCGACGAAACCGAGCGCCGTCGCGTTGAAACCTCTGACGACCTCGTCACCATAATCCTAGACATCGCCAAGCTCGACCAAACGGTTAGAATTGACGCTCAATTGTCTGCCAAGGAACAGGAATCGATGGCCCACTTCCTTAGAGAATACAAAGACGTCTTCGCATGGACGCATGCAAATATGCCGGGCATAGACCCGACGATTATGGTACATCGCCTAAACGATGACTGTAATGTGCCCGAGCGGATATAGCCTAGAAGGGTGTTTAGCGGGGAACGGTATCTAGCCATCAGAGAGGAGGTAGACAAACTCCTCGCCGCCGACTTTATACGAGAAGCGGAACACCCCAAGTGGGTATCCAATGTAGTGATGGTCAAAAAGCCCAATGGGAAGTGGCGCATTTGCATAGATTATAAAGATCTTAACAAAGCGAGCCCAAATGATAGCTTTCTACTTCCCCGGATTGAGCAACTCGTGGACGCAACAGCGGGCCATGAGTTGCTCAGCTTTATGGATGCCTACTCAGGCTATAACCAGATCCGGATGCATGAGAGTGACCAGATCAAGACAACCTTTGTAACAAACAAAGGTCTCTATTGCTACAAGGTGATGTCGTTCAGCCTCAAGAACGCCGGCGCCACCTACCAGCGATTGGTAAACCGAATGTTCGCCGAACAGATTGGAAAAACCATGGAGGTTTATGTGGACGATATGTTGGTAAAAAGCCGACTGGCTTCAAACCACGTCCGCGACCTCGAGACTATGTTCCAAATTCTCCGTCAATACGGGATGAAGCTAAACCCCAACAAATGCACTTTCGGGGTAGAATCAGGAAACTTCCTCGGCTACATGGTTAGCAGGCGAGGAATCGAAGCCAACCCTGAGAAAATCGCCGCCATACTTGGGATGAAGTCTCCCACAAAGCGCAAAGAGGTCCAAAGTTTGGCGGGTAGGGTCGCGACTCTGGCTAGGTTCGTCTCCAAGGCAACCGATAAGTGCCAACCATTTTTTCAGGCATTGAAGATGAAGGGCGGGTTCGAATGGACGTCCGAATGCGAGAAAGCGTTTCGCGAAATGAAGGCTTATTTCGCAGCGCCCCCATTCTTGTCAAAACCTATGGACCATGAGCCGCTCGTGCTTTACCTCGCAGTGTCCGAAAGGGCTACGAGCGCGGTCCTCATCCGTGAGGAAGGGCAAGGACAGTGGTCGGTCTATTATGTCAGCAAAGCTCTCCTAGATGCTGAGACTCGATATCCTGAGATCGAAAGACTGTCGCTCGCACTCGTCATGAGCGCCAGGAAACTACGCCCGTATTTTCAGGCACATTAGATAATCGTGCGGACCGGTCATCCGATTGAAAAGGTACTGCAAAGAGGATCCTCGACAAGGATGGCCATATGGTCACAAGAGCTTAGTGAATACGGGGTGCTATTCCAACCGCGAAACTCCATCAAAGGCCAGGCCCTGGCAGACTTTATGGCGTAATTTACGCCGGGGATCGAGAATGAGAACGAGGCCCTCACACCAAAATCTCCAAGAAAGAGAGGCTCCGGCCCAGCAGGGCCATCATGGGCGTTATGCATCGACGACGCATCAAACGCTCAAGGGGCCGGGGCCGGGGTGGTTCTAACCAACCCCGACGGGGAAAAAATTGAAGTATGCGCTGCGCTTCGAATTCAAAGCCTCCAACAACGAGGCAGAATACGAAGCCCTAATAGTCGGTTTAGAGCTCGCTCACCGGCTCGGCGCTGAAAACTTACACATCTTTTGCGACTCGCAATTGATCGTGAATCAAGTCAAAGGCGAGTTCACCGCCAAGGAACCAAACATGGTGGCTTACTTGGCGAAGAACCTCAAGAACCTAGAAGCGATAGCTTGGTTCGAGATCACACAAGTCCCTAGAGAAGAGAACGTCGAGGCAGATGCCTTGGCACAACTCGCCTCGGGCATAGATCCGAATGAAGATGGGGGAGTCCCAATCGAGATACTAACTAGACTCTACGTCTCAAGGAGCGATGTAGGAATGATTAGTAACTCCTCGATCTCATCCTGGATGGCTCCCCTAAAAGAATACATCGCAAGGGGAGTCACTCCAGAGAACCGAGAGGATGCCAAAAAACTTAAACGCTTGGCGTCAAAATATACGATGCGCGGGGATGTACTATACAAAAGGGGCTACTCGATGCCTCTCCTTCGTTGTCTTGACAGCAACGAGGCGAGACAGGCCATGAGAGAAGTCCATGAAGGACTATGCGGGAACCACACGGCAGGGCAGTCAATGGCCATGAAACTCCTAAAATTGGGCTACTTTTGGCCGACTTTGAAAAAAGACGCCCACGATTGGTCCCGACAATGCGATAAATGCCAAAGATTTGCCCCATGTTCCCAGGCAACCCCCGGCACCATTGTGTCCGATCATCGTTCCCCGACCATTTGCCAAATGGGGGATGGATTTGATTGGTGAATTACCCACGGCCTCGAGGCAACTTCGATTCGCTATAGTTGCAATCAATTACTTCACTAAGTGGGTTGAGGCCGAGCCCCTGGCAAAAATCACGGAGGCAAACACAACGAACTTCGTATGGAAGAACATAATATGCTCCCACGGTATCCCGGAATCGATCGTGATAGATAACGGTCGACAATTCGACAACGCGCGATTGCGCGAGATATGCGAACAGCTCGGGATTAGTAAAACCTATTCCTCCCCGAGGCATCCCCAGGCTAATGGCCAAGTGGAGGCAGCAAACCGCACGATAAAAGAAAATATGAAGAAGAAGTTGAAAACCCGAAAGGGGGCATGGGCAGATGAGCTACCTTTCGTGTTATGGGCATATCGCACCACGGCGCGGAATGCAACGGGGGAGACCCCGTTCGCCTTGACTTTCGGAGTCGAGGCCGTGGTCCCGATAGAGACCACACTCCCCACGTTCCGAATGGAAGTCTTCCATGAGGAGGAAAATGAGGAAGCAATTAGAGCAAGCCTCGACCTAATCGACGAAAGGAGGACCGACGCGCTCACGCGCCTAACAGCCCAAAAAAGGAAGGTCGAGCGCTACTACAACTCAAGGGTTAAGCCTAGGAGCTTCCCCGACGGCAGCCTGGTTTTGAGGAAAGTATTCCCAAATACCAAGGTGCAAGGAGCCAGTGTATTAGGCCCAACCTGGGAGGGCCCGTACGAGTTCGGAAGGCCATTCACAAAGGCACATACGAAATAGAAAGCATGGACGGGCTCGTACTCACCCACCCCTGGAACGCCGAACACCTAAAAATGTATCACACATGAAGGCCAAGTCACGTTCGAAATTTCCAACAAATGTAAACACAAGGCCACGATTGTCGTAACTCAATAAATGTACCCATTTGAACATCGAATAAATGTCTTTTTGTGTCATCATTTCGATCAATCTCCCTCTATAAGTTCCCAGAAATAATTGTTATTATCCCTAAAAACTTGGGGGGCAGGAGGTAACCCAACAAAGCGACGATACGCTGATGGGGACCAAAACCTTTGACCGACGGGCGAATCGATAACAAAACCATAACGGTTGCATTCGAGAAAATCGAAGACCCACAAAACCACGAGGTACGAACCTCGTGGCTAGAGAAATCTCCACCAAAAACCAGTAACAAGGTAACAACCTTGCATCTGGGCGCCAGAAAAGCACTTGCGGACCTCTCCACTTGCTCCCTCGAGGCCCTCTCCTCCATGAACTTCGCCTCGGCCGCATCTCGACTGGAAATCGTATTGGCCAGGGCCTCTTTCAACGCCCGCTCACGACGAGCGGCCTCCTCCATCACAAGCTCCATCCGCTAATGGCGTGCCAAAACCTACAATGCAACAACAAATGAACATGGCGTGGAGAGAAAAATACAAAAACAAAGGCATATGAATGACTAACCTTTCGCGCATCACGGGTCCCTTGCCGAAAGAGTTCCATGTCACTGACGACGACGAGCTCCTTGAAGCACTTGGGGGATGAATCTGCGAGGCCTCGGGCGCTCCGATCCTTTAAGTCGTTTGCTTCGGCAAGGTAGAGCGACCCGCCGCCGCCAACAGAGGATGCCTCCACCAGCCTCCGAGAACCCGACGGCGCATCACTCACCGATGATACGGCGGGGCGCTTCCGCGGGAGCCCACTGCTTCCGCCCTCTTGAGTTGGCGATAGGATTCGGGGCTCTGGTCGCTCCCTTGGTGGGCTCGATCGCCCCGCAACATGGGTCTCGCGCGGAGGTGGCAAAGTTGCAGCGCCTCCTCGGGGTCGTCGACGAGAACCGCCTAACGAAAAAGCAACCAAATCAGTAGGCAAAAATGAACGACACAATAAGGGGTACCTCGTACCGCTACAACGATCGGCCGGAAGGACCTCCTCGTCGGGTTCCGAATCCGAGTCGTTCCGCCCTCGGCCACGCGCTCGGGGAAACGAGGAAGTGTTCGAAACGAACCACCCTGTGATGGCCATAGTGTCATGCGACGCGAAGATCGAGGCCTGACGGCGGACCAACGGGAGACGATGGACGACCCTACCGAGCTCCGTAAACTCTGGGTCGACGGCCGAATCTGGAATCCTCGTGGATTCCGAAACCCATACCCACGGATATCGATACTTGGTGGGCACGTTTGTGACCACGGCAAACTGTTTGGCGTGATACGCCTGGTACGAACCAGCTCGATTTGACCCTTCAACAATCGACAAGAATTCCAAAAACTCATCGGCCGTGATCGCCCTCTTCCACTCTCGAAAGAACATCATATGGCAGGTGACCACCATCCGGTAGAACGAGGGTAGCATTTGGGCTGCGTGCACTTCCAATCGGCGTAGAAGCTCCTGTATCACGCCGGGAAAGGGCAACCGGAGCCCACTCTGAAGACTAACCACGTGAACTGCGGCGAACCCAAGCCGGGGGCGCAAGGGCCGATCCTCCGGAAGGGGGCGCAGTATGTCGATGCACGAAGGGATCCAGAACTCCTCGCGAATCCCCCGAAATTGGGCGAGCGACACAAGGGACGGGGAATCAACCCCTTCGCATGGAAAGGTCCCCCGAATCCGGGACGCAGTGACCGGGAAAGCCAAGGTCTGCTCGCTCTCTTCCGACGCCGATAGCGGTAGGGCACTGGCATCCTGTTCGGTGGGCTCGTCTCCAACGAGACCGTTGGGGCTCCGCTCGGACCGCACGATGGTCGGTCGACCATCGAGGAGCGCTGACGCACGACCGCGACCCAACTGCGTCAGGGTCGGAAGGGTCCCTGCGGTCGACGGCCGCCCAGGAGGTCTCGAGCCCCCCATTGGGCCCTCAGGCGAAGAAGGATCGACCTCCCACCTCGTAGGAGGCCCCCGGCCGCTCGCCCGACCTCCGAGGGTCCCCCAGCCGGCCGCTGAGCCCCTGGGAGGGGGCTGGCCGGCCGTCCCATTCTTGGGGGACCCCTGGTCGGCCACCAAACCCCTGGAAGGGGACTTGCCGACCGCCCCTCCTTCGGGAGACCCCTGGTCGGCCACCGAACTCTTGGAAGGGGGCTGGCTGGCCGCCCTTCCTTCGGGAGATCCCTGGTCGGCCACCGAACTCCTGGAAGGGGGCTGGCCGGCCGCCTTTCCTTCCGGAGACCCCTGACCGGCCACCAAAACTCCGGGAGGGGACTGGCCGGCCGCCCGGCCTCGGGGAGGTGCGTGGTCGGCGGTGGGCGCCTCGGGCGGAGCCCACGCCACCGAATTGACGCCGGAGCACGCGAACCCGGAGCCCCCGGCCCACGGCGCGCCTCCCGAAACTCCGCGCACAGGGGAAGAGCCGCCCCCGCCATCCTGGGCGTCGTCGCGCCTCGGCTCGGCCGGTGCGCCTCCGCCTGCATCGTCGGGCTCCTCGATGCGGCCAGATCCACGCGCCTCGATCCGGGGCGCGTCCCCCAAGGCGTCACGCGCGCGCCTAGGGTTTTCCCCGCCGGCCCTAGCATGCACGCTCGCATGGCCGGTCGCCCCCCGCTTGCCTGCATCGCCGCAACCAGGCTCGAGGGATCCCAGCCGGAGATCCGCCCCTGTCGCGCCGCGCGCAGGCCCGGGGCCGTCCTCGCACTCGGAAGCCGCCGCGCCCCCTCCGCTGGTGGGCCCCGGCGCTGCCTCCTGCTCACCCGCGCCTCCACAGTCGGGCCTGGGGGAGCCCTGCCGGGAATCCGCCTCCGTCGCGCCGCACACAAGCCCGGGGCTACCCTCGCCCACGAGCGCCGTTACGCCTCCCCCGCAGGTGACCCCGACGCCCTTCTGGCCTCGTGCCCCTCGCCGGGCGACGCCCCTCCGCCGAGTTGCTCGCCGGCCGTCCCAACAAAGACCTCCGCCCCTATCTCTGGCGTCAAAATTCCTTCGGCCGCCATCCACGCGTCCAAATCGTCGTCGTCAAAGAAGAGAGAGAGAGAGGATTCGGGATTTGGGGAAAAGGGTAAATTGGGGATTGAAAAAGTATTGCTCTCGGGAGAAAATAAAAAGGAACCAACAAAGTCATCAACGGACCCATCATCCATGTCAAAGGGTGCGGTGTCCATGACGCGATGCAAAGAAAAAAGAAGAAAAAATATAATAAATTAAAAGCAAGAGTGCTTATAAAGCTACCTGATCTCCTCCACCTCCTCGAGGGTTCCTTGAAGCGCTGCTCTCCGGCCCGGCCCGTCGGTGCATGCCCGGCTTTGGGTTTAGAACACCCATCGGAGGGCACCATTTCTGAGTTCGTTCTCGACCTCAAACTCGACATCGAACTCGGGGGGCTAATGTTGTCGCCGTATTCCCGGCGACAGCGTTAAATATATATATCCACTTTTATTTCCAAGGCGCGAAGGAGAGACGCCTCGCCCGGGACAACCATGACTCGCCCTCGCGCGCCTGGCCGATCGTCCCCACGCTTGGGAGAGGCCTGGCCGGCCGTCCTCACCCTTGGGAGGGGCCTGACCGGCCATCCTCACCTTTGGGAGGGGCCTGGCCGGCCATCCTCAGCCATGAGAGGGGCCTGGCCGGCCGTCCTCACACACGGGAGGGACCTGGCCGGCCGTCCTCACACTCGGGAGGGGCCTGGCCGGCCGTCCTCATACTCGGGAGGGACCTGGCCGGCCGTCCTCACGCTTGGGAGGGGCCTGGCCGGCCACCGACGCCCAGACGCTCCCCACTCGGCCCCAAGGCTACATGCGCGGCTATAAATAGCCCTCCATGCCCTCTACGCAGGAGGTAAGTTTTGGCTCACAAAAGAGACACTTTTCCCTTATTCTCTAGAGAGATATCTTCACTCTCACGTGAGGTATTTCGAGGATTCTCTCCCGACTGGAAGAATACTCCTTAAAGATCCGGGATCCGAGCTTCGAGATGCCTGTGATCCTAGTATCCCCGTCTCTCTCGATCTCGTCGATCCCTCCTTGTCATCCTACGAACTCCACCCTCATTATACTAATGTTGAGTGTCAGAGAGGTAAACAGAGGACCCCCCCTCTGTTTTCCCTTCATATTTTCACGTCTATTTACTCTTTTCAGATAACAGAAGGACTCGAAGACCACACGACAGCTAAGAGACGGTCCGGGACACCGGATTCGACACGCTTAGGCCAAAGCGAGGGTCACCCGCCCTGAGCGAGGATCTGACCGCTTAGGTCTCTGAACGTTGTCCAAATTTCAGCGACAACAATGTATGTGGTCTGCTCAGAATTCAAGCACATGGAGGATACGAATACTTTGTTACCTTTAGTGATGATCAATCAAAATATGGATTTGTCTATTTGCTCAAACAAAAATTCGAGACCTTTAACGTATTTAAGGTTTTTTGGGCTTTAGTGGAAAAGCAAACTGGAAAACAGATCAAAACTCTTCGATTCGATCGAGGTGGTGAGTACTTGATAGAAGAGTTCTATGAATTTTTTAGTGAAGAAGGTATTGCTTCTCAGCTTACAGCACGTAACACACCTCAAAAAGAACAGAGTGTCAGAGAGAAGGAATCGAACTCTGATGGAAATGGTTAGCTCTTTAGCTCATTGACTTCTTCTTGAGTTATTGTGTTTAATTATGCCCACACACAAATCATTCAAACACTCTAAAGACTCTTGTAATATAAATATTAGGTTTCTCGAGTTCACGTTTACGTGTGAAGGTAACAAAAACGATCTACATTTCCAAGGCTTATTCAAGATTAAACTACAAGAAAGGTTAGTATTCAAGTTTTAAATATCAACATCTTCATGCACTTTGTCTAGGTTAGTAATAAAATTGTTTTACTTGGATATAAATTTTTATATTCGGCCATTAATGCGTTAATGATAATTTTTTCTTAACCCTAGACCTATTCCAACAATTTTTACATCCATTTGATAAATTTTTAAATTCCGCAATGCGGCAATTGCAATTATCAATCTTATGGATATTATTCTCATCACATGAGAATAATTATCAAAGTAATCCAACGCATCTTGTTGTCTATATTTTTTGAGAACAAGCCTATCTTTATACTTATTAATAGTACCATCGAATTTCATCTTCTTTGTGAAGATCCAATTTGAACCAAGTGTTTTAGTTCCAGGAGGAAGACAACCAACTCCCAAGTATGATTTTGTAAGATAAAATCAATCTCACTTCTTATGGTATCTTTCCATAAGTGACCTTCAACGGAGTTTAAAGCCTCATTATATGTTTGAGGTGGAGCCTCAAGCATATAGGTTAAAAAAACATAACTAAATTATTTTTCTACCCTTGCTCGTTCTTAGATGACGAGGGACCCTTGACTACATGATCATCCTCTTCCTCTTCATCGATCTCGGCTTCATTGGCAACAAAGTATTTGGCAAACCACTTACAACAGTGACCTACTTGTTGCCTGGAGGGATGCTTCTTGGAGACTTTCCTCCTTTTTGCAAGAGAGGTGATGAAGAGATCATAATTGGTTTATTAGAACATGGGGATCTTTGATAGGAATTTCGATTGGAAGAGCGCTGACATGGACACCGCGAAGATATGATTGAGGAAAAGAGTCCGAGTCTGGAAGAGATGTCGCCAGAAACATTGTCCAGTTCTAAAATGAAATTTTCCGCTGAATGAATAGTCTCAAGATTTTGCATGGATGATTTTTCCACACCAGAATCACCAGTGATTAAAGTTTATGAGTTACCTTATCTCATGTTGGAGGAACTAGAAGAACTCTTGGAGACGATGCAAGGAGAGTAGCTTCACCAACTTCTTTTTCTTTGGTTTTCTCATCTTAATTTTTGGCTTGCTAACACTACCTTTGATCTTGACATGGTATTTATATGTCTTAATGTTAGGGTCAGAGTACTTCCCTGGAGTCTTTTATTTTTCTTTCAACCTTGTCAGAAGAAGTGGAAGTTTTTCCTTTTTTTAGTAGTGACCATGGCGGTTGAGAAGTGAAACGAGGGCTTTTATAGAAGTTTTTCAAGATGAGGGAGAGAACTGATGAATAATTTTGAAAAGAAAACTCACACAAGAATAGTTTTCCACTTGTGAAAATCACGAAACTGAAATTCGCAAGAGAGGGAAGAAATTAATGACGCACAAATTAGAGGGAACAACAGTAACCATAACCTAGGCGAGCCATGAACAATAATTTATGATGGACCCAAGATTAGTTGCTATAAGTCTGGGAAACAAACACCCAACCCAAAGCTCAATTATTTTAACTAAAAAATATCGAGAGAATTGGTAAATATTAATTGATTTTCTTTTCCAATATGCTCCAGAGACAAACTACAAGGTAATGATATCATGTGATACAACATACATTTAAGATAAACAAATTATGTACATAAAGTACCGCCAGCTATGTTTAAGAGACTCATTTATACTTCTTATTGAACCAAGAAAACAGGTTGTTGCCCGAAAAGAAAGAGCCACTAGATGTGCTTTTACTACCGTCAATATTCTTTCCCAATAACCATCATAGTAGCCTTCCAAATGAGTGTTTGTATCATAAGTATATAATATTCCATGAATATATACATAAATATGAGCATGGTCTAAACAAAAGGATCCAAAAAGTCCAAGTCCGTCAAGAAATCCGTCCACAAGTTTTTGTTGCCGTCTTTGACCAGAAGAGAGGTCTGCGTGTTATCAACTCCCTAAAAACTCACACCCAAAGTGTCGATGGGCGTTTCTTAGTCGTCGTCCAAAAGTCTCTGCCGCCAATTATTCTTTGTCTCTTCATCATCCACAGGCACAGCCGGCGCATTTGACAGCCTGTCGTTTTCGATGGGGTTAGGGCTGTCGCTTTTTATGAATGAGAACTTATTCTTAAAGGTTCGAGGACGAGACTTTATGACGTTGAATTTCGGTTTCTAGTCTGGTCTCTTTGTCAAGTACAGCTCATGCATTTTTTCTAGGTTAGTAAAATTCTTTTACTAGTAAAGAAATTTTTATATTCCGCCAATAACTTGTTAATGATAATTTTTTATTAACCCTAGACCTATTCCAACATACACATGTGCCTGCATTATGTGTATATTGCGATAACCAATCTGCTCTTGGTAGAGCACACAATGTGATGTATAATTGTAAGTCTAGACATATTCGTCACCGACATAATACAATTAAACAACTTCTCTCGTCTAGAGTCATAAGTATTGACATGTGATGTCCCAAGAGAACATTACGTCCGTTAACCAAAGGGTTAAACAGGGACCTAGTAGAGAAGACATCAAAGGGTTAAACAGGGACCTAGTAGAGAAGACCACCTTGAGTCGTGTTGTGTATTTTTTAATTGTCATCTATAATTTCTTTCATGTGGGGGATTATTGGAAAATAGATATAAAAGAGTATTTTATATCTACTTTAAGAGTGATTTTTGGCTTAATATTTGAATGAGGTTCACAGAATGGAATTGAATAATTCCTTGGTATACTTATTCCTCGTTACGACAGGTATAAAATTGAGTATTTGTTTTCTAAAAATAGCTATAATAAATGAGAAATTGATGCTCAAAGTATGGCTAAAAACACATTGACACGTGTATCAATGTTGTCATAGAAGTATTCATGAAGTGAGTAAAAGAGTCCGACATTGGTTGGGAAGGTGTGTTGGTGAGGTGTTTATAAAGGATTCTCCTCCTTCAAGTGACATCTAAATCTAAGGGAGGAGAGTTTGGGTGGATCGGTCCTAACCCCTGACGCGCGCTGCCACCGCTGTGCCGAGCCGAGCCAGGCTCGGGCTCGGGCTTGAGCTTAGATCTTGAAAATTTAGGCTCTTCTTTGGCTTTCGGATTTCTGGGTCGGACTTGGCTTATTTGTAAGAAATATTATCTTTTTATTAAAAAACTCACTTGGGTAAGGTTTTAATTCCGTAAATAACTTTATGTTATTCTGTGAATTATTAAAGCATCAATGCGGTCAATATTAACGTTGATGACAAACGTTTTTGGGCGAGGTCAATATTAACGTGCATTAATGGAAATAACTGTCCATTATTGTTGGACGGTTTGTAACCATCCCAAGGTTGTTCGCAGTCTATAAAAAGCATACGAATTCTCATTCGAAAACATAGCTTGAGACATCTCCTACCTAGGAGGGAAATAAAAAACTTCAAAAAAACCGTCTAACAGTCCTCGACGACCTACATTTGTTTGCTTTTGATTTATGGGTTAACTTCATTTTCTCGTATCTTTATCTTTGTATTTATGCCAATATTATTGTTGTAATATTGCTAATAATAATATATATATATATATATATATATATATATATATATATATGGATGTACATAAAATATGAGCGTGGTCTAAACAGAAGGATCCCAAAATTCCAAGTCCGTCAAGAAATCCGTCCACAAGTTTTTGTTGTCGTCTTTGACCAGAAGAGAGCTTTGCGTATTATCAACTCCCTCGAAACTCGGCACCAAAGCATCGACGTGTGTTTCTTCGTCGTCGTCCAAAAGTCTCTCCCACCAATTATTCCCTGTCTCTTCATCATCCACAAGCACGACCGGCGCATTTGATGACCTATCGTTTTCTATGGGACTAGGGTTGTCGCTTTTTATGAACGAGAACTTGTTCTTAAAGGTCCGAGGACGAGGCTTTATGACGTTGAACTTCGGTTTCTGGTCTGGTCTCTCCGTGAAGTACAGTTTGATCTTCTCTTGGAAAGACACTTTCTTCCTCAAATGAGTATTCCAGTAGTTCTTCACGTCGTTTGCCGTTCTTCCTGGAATTCGACCCGCAATCAACGACCATCTGCTTATTATTATATTTAATTATTATAAAATAAAAAAAAATCAGTATTAGTTTTTAGTCATTTACTGCTAAACAAATTATAAAAACAAACAAAATTCTATGATGATTTGATTTGATTTTCATCATGCAACCTTTACTAATATAGCCCTTATGGTTTAGTTTTATATGGAAGTCATTTAAAAGATTGTTAAACAAGTATACAGAAATCAGGTACTACGACTGTTTTTTCGCTGCTTCAAGTGCACGGGTAAGTTTATGACAACCATATAGTTATTTACTGAATAACAATTCAAAGAAGACAATACCATAACTTTCTCAAATAGACATGGCATATGAACATTTATTGTATACATATTATATATAATTATTGGCTCTTTAGTCAACGTTTACTTGAGCAATTTGAGAATGATCAACATTTTGTAAACGGATAAAAAATAATCACTTTTTTTTTGTTTGACACTCTCATTTATGAGACACTCATTTGCGTGACACTCATTTATGAGACATATTTTGGGCATTTGAAGCGATTAATCGCTTTTAATGTTCCAATTTTTATATTTAATAAAATTTAGACGGAAATAAATTTGAGCCAAATAATTTGGACATTAGAAGCGACGTCGCTTCTAACGTCTCAAAATACTGAAAAAATTGACGGAAAAAAAGCGAACCAAATAAAACAGTTAGTCGCTTTAAAGAGTGTAAAATTTCATTTTTTCGAAAATGAATGTGGGGTCTACGTTTCGCTTCTAAAGATAAAATGACGCTTCTAAAAATCTCCATCGTTTCTAAAAATTATTTTTGTAGCAGTGATAATTGTACATATGTCTGCATTTTTATTGATCGTGTACATAAAGTTATAGAGCACCATTATTAGCAATAGAATCGCCCCACCACAAGTAAGGACATACTAGTGCACAGTTCACGTATAAGTAAGTTATGTTCAACCAAGTGTTATATAGACAATTTAAAAAAAATTATAATTCATATCTAGCTATTTCAATCAAATCTAACTATAATGCCCTTTCTAAAATATGATATAGGACATATATATAAACTATAAATCTCTACTTTTTTTTCGATATATTATTTGATAGCTGTTGTACATTATGTTACAAATATTTTTTTGTTACGATAATTTTTAGAAAATGTAAAGCTATTAACCTTGAAGAAAAGTATCGAAAAAGTTTATTTCAACAGCAAGTAGAAGGAGTGGTTTAAAGAAAGGAAAAAAAATGAAAAACATATGATGTGGAGGAAATGAAATTTAGTGAAAATCCGATACATTGCAGCTATAAGCAGTTCCATGTAGACAGAAAAATGGGACTTATTAAGATATATTGATTTTGAGCAAAAATTAGAAGAAAACAATTAGAACAAAAAAAGAGAGAGAGACGGCATTCTGTCTGTAGGACACACTCTTTACTCGTCATTTGCGATATGCCACGTTCTCTCTGGTTTTGCGGTCCCGCCAACAAAAATTTACAAAAAAGTAATGTTCAACGAGGCCTTAATAAAGATGTAGAAAGTGACAGTTCTCAAAATTCAACTTTTTCTCTACTTCCCAGGTCTCTTTCTATTGAATTCGAGCAAACAAAAATGGAAAAAAAGTGCGAGATACTTGCCACCTTTCATGTTATGTTCCGATTAGCTCAATGAGTATTATTTTCTTTCCATTTTTACACATAAAGGTTATGATATAAAATAGACAAAAAAAGGAAATATGTACGTGAAAGATGTTAAAAAAAATGAAAAATGTTTGCTTGCCTGTTGCCCAGAAGTTTGTGAAGCCTAAGAATGAGATCAACTTCGTCAGCTGAGAATTCTCCTCTTTTTATGTCCGGCTTCAAATAGTTCATCCACCTCAGTCTACAGCTTTTCCGGCATCTATTCAGACCTATAAATATATATATATATATATATATATATATATATATATATATATCAACTAATCATCCTTCACAATGAACAAATAACAACAAATACATATATCTTTATTACCTGCTCTGGAAGGAACAAGATGCCATTTTCCTTGGCCATACTTTTCGATGCAGTCTTTCAAAAGCATGTCTTCCTCTCGAGTCCACGACCCTTTTCTGATCCCTACCGCACCTGAACACACCTCCATATTTTGTTCCATGTATGATATATGCGTCTGTGTGTGTACTTATATATATAGAGTAGAATGCAAACTGTATATTTAACTGGGCAGTCATTATTACTACACTACAGACACAACAAGTACATAGTAATTGTATGTATCATGACGTGCGAGCCTCATATCCATACAAACCCTAATGCCACTGATTAATTTACAAGCGTACTTGAATTATGGAAGCTAATTATAGAAGAAACATAAGGGTCACTTCACTTGTCAATCATAAGACATGTAATGAGATAATAGAGCACAAACTATTATCATTACTTTTCAAGAGGTAGATTTACTGTTTATAGTCTTGTCGCTTAATAAAGCTACCAGTCCAACTCTCCTGACCTTTCCAATTCCAACAATGCGTGTTTGCTTCTATTTCGTAAATATTCATCCAAAAATAATTCGTATACGTGTATATTAGGCCATGATAAACTGCATCGTATTAATGTTTTATGTTTTAGTCTCTCTCTCAAGTAATCATCTTCTCTATTTTCATTAAGTGAAGTAGGTAAATTAATGCACTTATCCACTACATGAGCCTTGATAAAAATTTAGTCCGAACCCTCATTACCATAATTTAATGAAATATAAGCTTACATCCAATTTTGTTTGATTTTTTTATTTGATATTATGCATAACTATTGTTTTTATGTCCATTTTGTCTAAAATGTATTTTAGTCTAATATTCAGTTTTTCTTCTTATTCTCTCATTTAATACTTCAGCTAAAATAAGTCAAACTCTCTCTTTATTTCTCGCTCACGTTCCAAGTTACGAAATTACGATAAAATAACAAAAAATCACCACTTCCAGCGATAATCATCGTCTTAAACCGTTCGAAGTTCATATTTTTTTGAATCTCTATTGAGATCAAGCAACTGTAAATGCAAACGAACTTTGTTTTTAATGGATAAAGTCTTATTTCCTTTTTATTTTATTTTTAAAAAAATAACTAAAATTTTATAATAGTTGTAATTTAAGTGTAGTGTCGTCCGGAAAAATTGGTATAAATTTGTACCCTTAAAAAAGATAAATTGAGTGCAGAGTTCTACTCATATCATGAAAATCTGGAACAACATAAAGTTTAGGCTATTAGATAAAAAATATACTATTTACTTCATGTTGATAAATTACTCTTTTGGTCTCAGAAATGAAGATCTGTACGAAATAAATGATGTGCAATGATCTCTCAGTATTACCACGTAATCTCGTAAAAATTATCTGTAAAGGTGTAATTCATGTTTGTCCATTCATAGATGATCCTTGAATTAATGTGTTGCGGTTCTCGAAATTTATGAATTTAGCTCATTTCGCTATAAAAAATGGTAACAGTTTCTTGAGCTCGATTCTTGTGGAGAAGCCAATCTTTTCCACAAGTTAGTGCCTCAACCATCTCTGGTTTGAGACTACATCTTCGATCGTCTATAATACGTCCCGCACTGCTGAACGCCGCCTCGGAAGAAACTGTAGAGACTGGGATCGTCAATATATCTTGAGCCATTGTGGACAAGATAGGAAACCGTCTACAGTTTTGCCGCCACCAGTGTAGCAAGTCCAGGCGCTCGTCATCATTCCTCACCCAGTCGTTGCAGTCGTACTCCATGATCTCGGGATGAGTACGAGGGTGGTCTTGACTTCCTCGTGGGGTGTTGCCTCCGGCTTCTTGTTGAGGAGAAGGACTATACGCGGGAGCGTTGGTGAAGACGTTCGCGTACTGGTGCCTCCTTGCATATTGCGACTGTTGACTTTGGGTAGTTCGGTAATGCGGAAGAAGTTTCGCCTCGTACACCCTGAAAAGAGAATAAAAAGCATCTACGATCCTTGGTAGATCAAGTGAGACGTAATCTTGCGTACCGGAAAACCGTAATCTAAGAAATTTGAAAAACTTTTTAAGTCCACCAATTTTAGTTCGAACATCTAGAATGGCTCCAAAACCAAAGAGTAATGGAACCTTCCCAGCGCCCCAATACTTAAGAAATTTTGTTTCCATGTCTTGAATACAAGTGCTAAAAATGGGATCTTCCCGGTATTTTTCAAAATGTGTAGCTAAAGCAGTCATAGTATGAATTCCTAATTGAGAAGTCGGTGAATAACAAGCAGAAAGGTAACAAGTTTCTTTATAAAAAATATCAAGAAAAGACACAAATGATTCAGCCATGCTAATATCAGAAGGGGTTAAAGAACCTTCCCCGAGTTCGTTGTTTATAAAAGCTACAGCTACGTCTACATAACGGGGTGATAAAAAGTTGTTCAACATTAGATAGGTTGAGTTCCACCTAATCTTGTTATCTAAATGAAATGTTCGTTCCTCTAATAAGTTATGTCTAAATCTTTTTTTAAGTTCATCGACCCTAGCGGTTGAACTGTTTATCCAACTAATAAAACATCTTATTTTATGAATTACAGGTTCGTAGTTAGCGGCTCCTGCTGGTACTATTAGGTTGATTATGTGTGTCGCACAACGTTGATGTAAAAGTGTTTCATCTTCTAAACGTGTTTTTAGTTCCCTAATCATTGCGCTGTTACTAGTTGCGTTATCTAAAGTTATAGAAATTATTCTATTCTTTAAACCCCATTCTTCTATAACACTCATCATTATATCTAAAATGTTTTGGCTAGTGTGATTTCCTTCTATCCTAGGAAATGCAATAATACGTTTGTTTAAATTCCAATCATCGTCTATGTTATGCACTACTACGGACATGTAATCAGTTTTAGCTTGACCGGACCAAATATCGGAAGTTAATGCTACGCTAAATTTTCCAGAAGCAATTACATTTTTTAGTTGTTCTTTTTCTTTTAAAAACCATTTCAAAATATCTGAACGTAGAGCCTTCCTAGACATTATTTGAACACCTGGAATTAAATAACTTAAAAAGCGAACAAAACCTTTTGATTCTATATGACTAAATGATTGGTCGGTAGAAACAAAATATTCTACTAAACTAGTTCTAAAAGCTTCGGGATCTACGTGACTTACAACGTTTGAAGAACCGGCGGTTTGACTTCCCGGGCAACTCTTTTGGTGCTTTGTTAGTAGAGACGTCCCGCACCGTTGATTGTGAGCGCTAACGAGCTTCCCGCAAGCGTTGCATTGTCCGTGTCGTTCGCCGTTGTAGTTCACCTCCGTGAAAAAGTTCCACATCGCCGAACGGTGCTTCCTTTTGTGTAGTCGTGGTTCGGCGAGGGGAACATCGTGTCGTTGTGGTTGTTGTTGACGGTCGTCTTGTTGTTGTTGGTGTTGGCGGGCTCGTTGTTGTTGTCGTTGTTGCGTCGCTTCCCGTTGTTCACGTTGGCGGGGTCGGGGGATGGTATTTCGGACCTCCTCCGCTTCCTCCACTTCCTCGTCCGGCTCTTCGGTTTCGTCGCCGCCTTCATCTTCTTGGGAGTTGTGGAAGTTGTGCTTGATAAGCCTCTTCGGGATTCATTTCGGGTTGAAAGGGTGGTTGAGTGTTTGGAATTTGGGTACCAAGAAAATCTCTAACATTTGGGGGAACGTAATTTGGGTCGAATGAGTAAACCGTATCTTCGTTTTCTTGGGAGTAATTCAACAAATTTCTTTCAAATTGGTGAACTTGTGGTTCTTGTGAACTTCTTCCCCTCCGACCTCGGCCTCGGTTTTGGGATGAAGAAGCCATAAAATTGATTTTTAAAAAGAAGGAGAAGTTTGAATTTAAAAACCGTAAAGAAGAAATAGAATAAAAGCGAAGTTGTAAATAAAAGCAAATTGCTTCTATTTCGTAAATATTCATCCAAAAATAATTCGTATACGTGTATATTAGGCCATGATAAACTGCATCGTATTAATGTTTTATGTTTTAGTCTCTCTCTCAAGTAATCATCTTCTCTATTTTCATTAAGTGAAGTAGGTAAATTAATGCACTTATCCACTACATGAGCCTTGATAAAAATTTAGTCCGAACCCTCATTACCATAATTTAATGAAATATAAGCTTACATCCAATTTTGTTTGATTTTTTTATTTGATATTATGCATAACGTTTTTCTTCTTATTCTCTCATTTAATACTTCAGCTAAAATAAGTCAAACTCTCTCTTTATTTCTCGCTCACGTTCCAAGTTACGAAATTACGATAAAATAACAAAAAATCACCACTTTCAGCGATAATCATCGTCTTAAACCGTTCGAAGTTCATATTTTTTTGAATCTCTATTGAGATCAAGCAACTGTAAATGCAAACGAACTTTGTTTTTAATGGATAAAGTCTTATTTCCTTTTTATTTTATTTTTAAAAAAATAACTAGAATTTTATAATAGTTGTGTTTTAAGTGTAGCGTCGTCCGGAAAAATTGGTATAAATTTTTGCAATTCACCATAGTGTATCCCAACATGCCGCATTTTTTTTTACGTTTTTTGTTATACCCGATTTGCATATTGCAACACACTGTATTTAACAAATTTGTTACAACAATTTGCGGTCACATTGCAATTTTTCTTGTGGTGTGAACGATAGAAATTACTTGTGAATTTAAAATTTAACTTTTTTGTTTAAAGGTGCAGATTTTCATGGTGTAGTTGTTTTGTTTGATGGAATTTGTACCCTTAAAAATGATAAATTGACTGCAGAGTTCTACTCATATCATGAAAATTTGGAACAACATAAAGTTTAGGGTATTAGATAAGAAATATACTATTTACTTCATGTTGATAAATTACTCTTTTGGTCTCAGAAATGAAGATCTGTACGAAATCAATGATGTGCAATGATCTCTCAGTACGATTTTTGATTACCACGTAGTCTCTTACCACGTAGTCTCTTATTTTTGATTAACTTTTTTTGTAGCTTGATCTTTGATGAGCCTTAGGAAAGATAGATCGTCTCGTCTCGCTCGTTACCTTCACGCCTAGTCTTGAACTCGAGAAACCTAAGGTTTTTATTACAGAAGTCTATAGAGTATTTGAAGGATTTGTGTGTGGGTACAATTAAACACAATAACTCAAGAACAAGTCTATAAGCTAAAGGTCTAATTTAGCCTAAGTCTAATGAGGACTTAGGTGCCAAAATAAAAGAAGTATTTTGAGAGAGAAAGAGAGGAAAGTGGACGGCCACAATGAGAGAAACAAGAGCAGAAAACTTATTTTCACATCTTTATATCAGCATCTATTTATAGGAGAAGGAAAATTAAGAAAGGGTAATTACCCATTCCTATTATGCATTCTGAAATTCTGTTAATCGCTTAGCCAACTATCACACACAATATTGAAACAATGTATGTGACAATTTGCAAGCACACGTAAGATGACAGTAAAACAATGTATGAAATAACAAACGACACGCACAATTGGTAACCTAGTTCGGAGCAACGTCTCCTACATCTGGGGGTGTGATAACCGGGTGGAAATGTTTCACTATAATAATAGTTCTCAGTACAATTGGTCTTACATGAACAACATACACATCAATGCCCAATTACTAACTATAAAATGAAAACCCTAATTCAGTCCTCCCCATGAATTAGTGACCCTTCACAGATCCAGCAAAGACACACCTTCACGTGTTCTTTAATCACAGTAATAGTAGGTGCGTGTTCAGTTCATGCACGCAGAAACACAGTAGCAAAATAGGAATCAATTACAGTGGGTAATCTGATTTGACAGTGCTTCAGTTCAATACAATTTTTTTCCAGTTCTTCGGTCTTGCACGTCTAGAAAGAATTGATCAAACCAAAAGCAAACAGGATGCAAGAGGTGGCTACGCATCCATATATAGCGTCCAAAAAAGGTACATAAAAGACCTAGGAGATCCCTCAAGGTCAGCAATCAGATTCCGAAGATGGAGGTCTCTTTAACTCGATATCCACATACTTTCACAGAATAGCACACTGAATCTCGAAATGTCAGGAAAGATATCAAGATAGGATAGCTCACAAATATTCAGAATAAATACTTGCCTAATAAAAATAAGCCAATCACAAGCGATGATTTTAGTGTAATAACAAACTCCCCATTTGACTATTTTTTAGGCAAGCACAAAAGATTCTTTTAACATGATCTGAATCTTAAGATATCTGAAATTATCTCCCCCTGATTGCCTCAAAACATAGAACAAAGGCAAGGATGGACCAAAACAGGGGAAGCAAGAGAAGATTGTAACAAGCGTTTCAAAAGCAAATCTTCAAAAACATACGCAGATTGTTCCATAAGATGTCATGACAACCTTACAGACAAACAGAAAAACAGCAATCCAAGACAGAGGAACAAAACAGATGAACTATCAGAAGGACAACACACTTAACTAGATTAAGAGGCAGACATTGTAGCATCATCTTGCGCAGCAGAAGAAGAAGCTGTAGCAGAGTCCTTCATAGACTTTATCATGCGATCCACAATCCCTTTACGTTTGGAAGAAGTTGCAATGAGATCCTTGAGAAACTCAGACTCCTGAACAAGAGTCTGATAAACATCTGATTGTTGAGACTCACTGAGGAATACACGAGTCTTCCGAGTATTTTCCGCAGCAGATTGAGGAGGAGGATCAATGTCGCGCACATGACGACCTTCATAATGCTTGTAATGAAACTTGAGGGGAAACAGAGTCTTTCCCTTTATATCATCAGGCCTAAGAAGATCCCTATTCTGATCAAGCAAGACTTTGGTAACAAGGGAGGGAAAACCGATAGGCAATTCCACGGCATAAGATCTCGCATGTCTGACAAAATGATCATAAAAAATTGCACCAAAGTCAAACCTGGCATGAATTCCGATTTGGTAGATCAGGCGAGCAGCTTCAAGAGAGCATAGAGAACCATTTGAAGTTGGGAACCAGCAGGTGGCAGCGATGCGAGACAAGATCGAGTATTTGGCAGTGAGTTCAGTAGCGGGAAGACCAGTCTTCATAGGCCAAATAGCTTTCTCATTTCCTGTAATAACCTTGGAAATCTCGTCTCTGCTGGGAACGGGATCACAAACTGATGAAGCAGATCGACCTAGGGTAGTATTGATGAGGGCTGGAGTGAAGGTAAACGTATGACCTCGTAAGAGCACTTTCCCATAATGAGGACGATCTGGAGAATCCATATCAGGAGACAAACTGATAATGAATTCTTTAACAAGCCTTGGATGGTAAGGACCCACATGACTGACAGTGGTCAACAAACCCTACTCCTGAAGTAGGTCAAAAATCACAGCGAATTTGGAGACATCAATAGACAACTCGCGTTCTGGAAAGATGGTGCATGCGTAAACAAACTTCCATTTTGCAACTTGAGAATCAGTATGAAACGAAACGTTATCCAAGGGTGCAGGAGGAACATTTTTCGGAATCTTCATTCCATCCTTATATTTTTTCCTTTCTAGCACAGGCAAGGGAGAGTCATCTGAAGAGTTATCCTGAGCAAAAGGAACTTGCCGTGGAGGAGTAGATTGTGTAGTCTTCTTCTTCTTTCGAGACAGCCTAGAGATCTTCTTCATTTTGGGCCTTTTAGCAGCACGTTTCTGGTTCTTCGTAACCGGGGAAACTTTCTGAGGAGATGTAGCAGTAGGACCCTTTTCAGGAGACTTAGAAATGGACACAGAATTTGTGGAATGAGTACTCAGCTCAGGATCAAAGGACTCCTTAAGTTTCTTCTTAGCATTTCGAAGAGCACTCAAAATAGTATCATGATCTTCAGGAACATCCTCAGAATTAGACTGACCCTTTCTCTTATGACTAGACTCAGAGTTCTCAACAGAAGCTGACACAAACTTGTCAGAACAGTTTGGGGTAACATTTAGGGTTTTATCTTTATCGTCGTTAAGACCCAAACATCTATTGATGATTTCCATATCAGCATACCCTTGCATAACATTCAGAGGGATACTCGTATCAACATTATCAGTGCATGGAATGGGGATACCTGAATTTATCTTAGTCGGAGAATGATGTTGGGAGTTAATCGAAAACGGCGGAGTAGAGGCGGAGACAGTCTTCTCAGAAGAATCACTTGACAGTGGTCCAGTGATATCGTGAATTGTCAAGAGGGTTTTCTTAACAGACAAGACATTTTGGGATTTTCCTTGCACAGATGCACCTCCGGCCTGACCATTGGCATAGTCTGTGGAAGTCTGTCCCAAATCCTTAGATACATCTGATTTAGCATGATCGCGAATCACCCTTTGAGGTTTGTTCTTCTTCTTCATTCTCGATGTCTTGCGGGGAAAAGATGTATGAATTCCGCTTCTTGTTCCAACCATTTTGCTGAGAAACCACCAGCGGTTACACGAATATTTTGAAATTTGGCAGTTGAAACCGCTCTGAACACATGAGTTATTTTAATTGAGACACAATCGCAGTAAGCTCGTTGAGAAATTAACCGTCTCATGCATAGGATTCTGAAAACGACATTTCCCGCTGTCGTATGTATTCTTAGAAGAGTTATACTTAAAGTGGGCCACATGTACACAGGCCCAACATCTTTTCTGTAGTTGCTATTTGTCAAGAATACATAGCCCAATAGATGCACAAAGATTTTCAAAGGTATGAGCATCAAGAGCTCTAGTAAATATATCTGCAAGTTGTTTTTGAGTTTGAATGTACTCAAGATGAACCTTTTTACTTTCAACAAGCTCTCTGATAAAATGATGTTGAATGTCTATGTGTTTGGTTTTGCTATGCTGAACAGGATTCTTCGGAATATTTATAGCACTTTGATTATCACAGACCAATGTCATAACATTCTGTGAGACACAATACTCAGCTAACATTTGCTTCATCCATAAAAGTTGAGTGCAGCTACTGCCTACAGCAATGTGTTCAGCTTCAGTTGTAGATAAGGAGATACAGTTCTGTTTTTTGCTAAACCAAGAGAGAAGATTATTTACCAAGAAGAAACAGCCTCCAGAAATACTTTTACGATCCACACTACTTCCTGCCCAATCAGCATCACAATATCCAACTAGAGTTGAAGTAGTATCAAACGAATACAGCAAGCCAAGATTCACAGTGCCTGAAACATATCGAATAATTCTCTTCACTTGACTAAGATGACTGGCTTTAGGATTAGCTTAATATCAGGTCTGCTAGCAGTGAGATATAAAAGACTTCCGATCATACTTCTGTAGAGACTTTGATTGGCAGGCACACCATCTTCATCCTTAGTCAGTTTGACATGTGTAGCTGCAGGAGTTCTTTTGTGAGATGAGTGTTCTAGACCAAAACGTTTAACAATGTCATTTGCATATTTACTCTGAGAAATAAATATTCCATCAGACATTTGTTTGATCTGAAATCCAAGAAATAAGCTTAGTTTACTCACCATACTCATTTCAAATTCACTCTTCATTTGCTTCACAAACTGCTGAACCATCCTGTGAGACATTCCTCCAAAAACAATATCATCAACATAGATTTGTGCAATCATGAGTTGATTATTGTCCTTTTTCACAAATAGAGTTTTATCAGCACCACCTCGGACATACCCCTTGTGACTGAGAAATTATGTAAGTCTTTCATACCAAGCTCGTGGCGCTTGTTTCAGACCATATAGAGCCTTTCTGAGTTTTTAGACATGATCAGGAAAATGTGGATCAATGAATCATTTGGGTTGAGCGACATAAACTTCCTCGTTCAGATATCCATTTAAGAACGCACTCTAAACATTCATCTAAAACAGTTTGAATCGAAAATGACATGATATACCGAGCAGTAGACGTATCGCTTCTAACCTGGCAACAGGAGCGAAGTCAATTCCCTCAATTTGAGTATATCCCTGAGCAACAAGTCTTGCCTTGTTTCGAGTAACATTCCCATGTTCATCAGACTTGTTCTTGTAAATCCATTTCGTACCAATTATGTTTATATGCTCAGGTTTTGGTACCGGATTCCACACAGAGTTTCTTTCAAAGTGCACAAGTTCCTCCTGCATTGCATTCAACCAGAATTCATTATTAATAGCATCATTTACATTCTTAGGCTCGATTTTTCGACACAAAGCAAACATTGCTTATCATTTCTCTGTAGTTTACAGGAGGTTTTCTTCGAGTTTGCATCGAATCATTGACATCTCCAATTATATTGTCAATAGGATGATTCTTTTGAATACTGGTGGAAGGAATTAACTCCCTCCTAAGTTCGGTGGATGACTCAGTTTCTGTTGGTTCGTAAGTCGTATCATTCTATGAAGAAGTATCTTCAGACGAAGAAGCAGATGTCTCTTCACTACCAAAGTAAGGCTTGAAGGAGTATTTGAAACAGTTGGTGTAACTTCTTGTCTGACAGTAGGAGTAACATCTTGTCTGACAGTTGTGTCTTGCTGTAATGCATCATCAACAGTGTCAGGAGTGTATAGATCAGTAGTATCTTTTACAACAACATTTACTGACTCCATGATATTCCTGGTTTGCAGATTATAAACACGGTAGGCAGCACTATTTCTTGAATAACCGACAAATAGTCCTTCATCACTTTTAGGATCAAATTTCCTTCTAGCATCTCTGTCTGCTAGGATATAACAGGTAGAACCAAAAATGTGAAAGTATTTCACATTAGGTTTTCTTCCTCTCCAAATCTCATATTGCATAGTAGTTGTTCCTGGCCTGATAGACACCCTATTATGAATATGACAAGCGGTATTAAGAGCTTCAGCACAGAACCTGATAGGAGTATTTTTTAGCCAAAAGCATAACCCTAGCCATTTCTTGAAGAGTCCTATTTTTCCTTTCCACAATACCAATTTGCTGTGGAGTGATCAGAGCAGAAAATTCATGGGCAATTCCTTCATCTAAACAAAAATTTGAGAAACTAGAATTTTCAAATTCTCTTCCATGATCACTCCTGATCTTGATGATTTTTCCACTTGAGTCACCTTTCTGGCGCTGAACAAGTTTGCAGAAATCTTCAAATACACCGAAGGTTTCTGATTTTTCTTTGAGAAAATACACCCAGGTATATCTTGAAAAATCATCAACGCAAACAAAAGCATATCCTTTTCCACCAAGGCTTTCCGTCTGCATTGGTCCCATTAAATCCATATGCAACAATTCTAAGACACGAGAAGTGGTGTGACCTTGAACCGGTTTATGGGAATTTTTGACCTGTTTTCCAATCTGACAATCTCCACAGATTTGACTTTATGTGACTTTAATACCAGGTACTACAATAACAGCGTTTTCACTGATAATCTTTCGAAGACTCCTGTAATTCAAATGACCTACGCGTTCATGCCATATTTTAGCTTCCTCGATTTTAGTGATCAAGCAGGATTCGTCTTTAGGGTTCTTGTGTGGGGAGCAAATGTAGCAGTTATCCTGTGATCTGATTCCCTTCAGAAGTCTGACATTCTGATCAGTAGTAACAATACATTCATCACGAGTGAAGTTAACAGTAAGATTTGCATCACACAACTGATTGATACTGATAAGATTAGCAGTGAGACCTTCAACAAGGAGAGCTTCTTTCAGACAATTTAAACCCAGAAAATTCATAGTACCTTTTCCAACAATCTTCGCCTTAACACCATCTCCAAAAGTAACATAGAATTGTTGTAAGGTTTGATATCAGTCAGATAGTCTTTTACACCTGTCATGTGCCTAGAACAACCACTGTCAAAATACCAGTCATCATAAGTGGAAGCACGAAGAGAAGTATAGGCAATGTTAGCACGATGATCATTCTTAACTCTCCAGATAGTGTTAACTGTGTGTTCACATCTCTATGGTTTTGAACAGTAGGCTTGTGTTTTCTGTTCATTTTATTGATCAGTCGATAACAATAAGGACGAATGTGACCTTTTCTTCCACAGTAATGACAAATCCAGCGAGATCTGTTTACATGATGTAATCAATTTTTTTCATACTTTGAGGAACAAATCAGGTTTGCATGAAATATTTGTTTGGAGAGTAGGCAAGACCACTCATATTCTTGGTAGTTTTTCCAGTATTGAGAATCTTATCCAGATCATTTGTTCCTGAATTCAACATCCTGATAGATTTCATCATTTTTTTCAATTCATGATTCAGGCGAACAACTTCAGCCTTTAGACCAATAATAGTTTCCAGCAACCTTGTCTTATCATTTGTTAAGGTAAGAATAACATCATTCAGCTTGTCAGAAGCATCAAACTCGTTAGTATCATCAGGATTCATAATAGAAGGTAGAGTGGAGCTTACAGTAATTTCTTCTTCATTTTCTTCCAAATTTGATATGACAGAAGTAAATGCAAGAAAGTTATTTGCATTTTCTAATTCACTCTCATCTTCATCGTCAGAAAGAGTAGCATTATATCCCTTCTTCTGTTTCCTTTGAAAATTTATGCAATCTTTTTGTTTGTGACCATATCCCTCGTATTCATGACATTGAACACCTTTGCCTTTATTAGTATGTTGTTTGTCACTGCTTTTGTTATACCTCTGAGAGAAATTTCCACGTTGAGAAGAAAGTTGTGACTGATTGTCACAACCTTCTGACGTAGCATTCCGTTGAGGAAGACGAGCAAACTTCTTCATAACTCTGTTATAATTTTTCGATAGAAGAGCAATAGTTTCATATATATCTTCATCAGAATCAGATGATACCCGATCAGTTGCTTGCTTCATAGAACTTTTGAGAGCCAGACTTTTGCTCTTCTTTCGTATGTCCTGACAGATCCAATAAGCTCATCAAGCTTCATAGAGGAGAGATCTTGAACTTCTTCAATAGCAGTGACTTTCATTTGAAATATTTGTGGAAGAGATCTAAGGATCTTCCGCACAAGCTTCTTATTTGACACAGGAACACCAAGAGAATAAGATTCATTAGAAATATCACGGACACGAACATTGAATTCAGCTATTGTTTCATCTTCGTTCATGTTAAGAGCTTCAAACTGAGTTGTAAGCATTTGAAGTTTGGAGCTTCGAACTTTTGCAGTTCCTTCATGAGCGACTTCGAGAATCTCCCAGGCTTCCTTAGCACTGCTGCAAGAGTTAATAATTCTGAAAATATTCTTATCCACCGCATTATAAATAGCATTAAGGGCTCTAGAATTTCCAAGAGCTTCTTCATCTTCAGCAGCAGTCCAATCCATTTCAGGTTTAAGAGTAATAGCCCCAGTATCTTCATTAGTGACAACAGGATGTGTCCAACGACTTAGAACAGCGTTCCAAGTCCTGCTATCCAGAACTTTCGAAAAAGAACACATGCGAGCTTTCCAATATCCATAATTAGATCCATCGAGTGTAGGAGGTCGATTAACTGAACCACCTTCTCTAAAACTGTCCATGTTAAGCAGAAGAAAAGACACGCGGGAAACCACCTAATGTAAAGGTGCCTGCTCTGATACCAATTGAAATTCTGTTAATCACTTAGCCAACTGTCACACACAATATTGAAACAATGTATGTGACAATTTGCAAGCACACGTAAGATGACAGTAAAACAATGTATGAAATAACAAACGACACGCACAATTGGTAACCCAGTTCGGAGCAACGTCTCCTACATCTGAGGGGTATGATAACCAGGTGGAAATGTTTTCACTATAATAATATTTCTCAGTACAATTGGCCTTACATGAACAACATACACATCAATGCCCAATTACTAACTATAAAATGGAAACCCTAATTCAGTCATCCCCCTGAATTAGTGACCCTTCAAAGATCCACCAAAGACACACCTTCACGTGTTCTTTAATCACAGTAATAGCAGGTGCGTGTTCAGTTCATACACGCAGAAACACAATAGCAAAATAGGAATCAATTACAGTGGGTAATCTGATTTGATAGTGCTTCAGTTCAATACAATTGTTTTCCAGTCCGTCGGTCTTGCAGGTCTAGAAAGAATTGATCAAACCAAAAGCAACCATGATGCAAGAGGTGGCTACGCATCCATATGTAGCGTCCAGAAAAGGTACAGAAAAGACCTAGGAGATCCCTCAAGGTAATCAATCAGATTCCGAAGATGGAGGTGTCTTTAACGCGATATCCACAAACTTTCACAGAATAGCACACTTAATCTTGAAATGTTAGGAAAGATATCAAGACAGGATATCTCACAAGTATTCAGAATAAAGACTTGCCTAATAAAAATAAGTCAATCACAAGTAATGATTTTAGCGTAATAACACATTCATTACACAATATTTAATTTTCTCTCCCCTTTCTCATTGTACATGGTCAGCCATTCTATGGCATTAGTGATGGAAATTTGTTTCCTCACTTAGCACATTTGTTTTCTTCTCAAAGAAACTCATTTCCTCTTTTCCATTTGGGTAAATATCTTTATGATGCTTGGCCAAAATTCTACCTAAGGGGGAGCTTCTAGATGCTTCCTTATTTATTTTAAGAAATTTTTTGAAATACTATTGTAGAATTAATATTGCACAAGTAATGAAATTAATTTCATAATGCCTCAAACGACTTATCGGCTTTAAAAACTAATTTATATTTCCATCATATAAAAATATTCAAAATATTATTTTGACATTCACATCTTTTTATGTCCATGTGGACAAAAATACCCTTTAGACATTAACTTATTTTGACTTAGCTTCTAATTTAACAATTCTACTCTATTGACCTGTAATAGTGTCCAAATGAACAAGGCTTGAGCTACAATACTCGGACTCAAAAGTTCACAAACCTTTTCCGAGTATTAGCTTAATGTCACCTGACTCTAACAAAGAGTTTACACTGAGAATTTCTCGGTTCAAATGAATTTATTTTCTACTCAAATTCAACTTAATTATATTGAGTGGATCCCTTGAATGTTATCTATGATTACCCTTCATGAATATCATCTACTAGATGGGATTTATAAAATTACTATTTTACTCTTCTAGTTGTTATTTCCTCAACTCTTTTGTTACTTGTGCATAAGTTATAAACAATGTATTGACGAGGAGCTAACAAGTCACATTGTTTCATCCAAATATAGTCGCTGCTTAAATTTGTATACCGCGGTTCATTTATTCATAATCCAAGTAATAAAACATGAGGTTATATGCATTTATTTCAGAAATCTTGTTAATGAATTCCATATCTATGAGGAGTTCACAAAATTGGTTCATGACATCTTCATAATTTAATATCTCACCAATTGGTCTAGTCTAGATCATTTGGTGGACCTGGAATATGACTTTCTTAAATGAGACTATTGAAGCTATGATATGACATGTCTCATTTCAGGATTTAGGTAAGCATGATGCAATTCATACATAATGAACTTCAGACAGAATAGGTTAAATGGTTTGTTCTTACATTGTCTCTAAAGGTGCACTCGTCAATTCAGTATCTTCGAAAGATGCACTAGAAGAACTATAGAGTTCGTAACTCTCTATGTCTCGTAACTAGACATAATAGATTCTTCCAACAATCATATTATGATCAATATTCCGTTGATCTTTAGATTGCGAATATTTCTTTTTAACCGAACCATGTTGAGTTTGTTCACGCAAATCTACATTTGTCTCTTCATACATTGTTAGGTTTGATTAAGGACTATAATACTATTTAATATCATAAATCTTCAAACAAACGAAAAAGGGATGAATGAACGTTTCAACTTTTATTCATTTAATCAGCAATTACAATAAAGACTTATAAAGATTTATATTACATCAATATATTAATAAATAATCTTTTTGTGGGCATCTCTGCCAACAATAAAAGCATTAAAGTTAATGAATATAAAAAAGACCATAAGAACTAAATTAATGCAAATATTATAATAAAACTTAAAATTGAAACTAAGAAAATAAGAAATTACAAACTAATAATCATAATTTCGTAGATACATTTATAATTATGAATAAGAATTTAACTTCTATAATTTCATCTTCTTTATTGTATTTTTTACAAAATGAAGAAGTTAATGTTATTTATGAAATTATTATAAATATATGAAATTCGAAAGAAAATTTTGTAATTTTGTTCAAGGCTGAGTAGTAATTTGTTCAAAATATTAAGCGTATACATGTTGTTCAAAAATATTTAACAATGGACATTTGTTTATATTTCTAACGAAAATACCTTTTATAATCATATGATATCCTTGGATGTATTTTTGTTCAAAGACAATAACTAATTTTAAATATTTTTTAAATAAAATATCTAATGTTTATATTTTATTATCGTATATGTCATTATATTGAAACTTCTATTTCCATCAACCAGTAAATTTTTCTTTCCTTTACATATGCATTGTAAGTTTTTATCACATAAGAGGTAATGTTGATGAATATCACACCATAGAATACATCTCATGGGGAGTGCTCAAATACAGAACAACGAACTATCATATGTAATGTATAGGAAATTTTTCCTTCAATTTTCATCCTCCTTGATATTTGTTTCGTTGTAACTGGTTAAACTTAGAAAAGAAAAAACAAAAAAATAAATAAATTCTCAAAAATTTCTCTCTTCAAACCTCTTCATTTTGAAACTTCTCTCTCCTGGTCTTTTCATTTTTTTAGACTCTCTATCTTCTTCATCTTCGACGAAACTCTCTCTCTTTCTCTCTCCTTGCTCTTCATTTTTGAACGAAACTCTCTCTCTCCGCTCTCTGTCACTCGCCGGTCTTCATCGCTCGTCGGTTTTCGTCACTCGCCGATCTTTGTCACTCGTCGTCTCGCTGTCTCTCGTCGCTCTCTGTTTCTCATTCGTCGGGGGGACTAACAAACAAATCAAGTATAGTCTCTGTTTAAGGTTTCTCCCTCGCCGCTCCTTTCTCTGATTTTTTTTCGAATTCAGGGTTTCCCCTTCTTTGATTTTGTTTTCCGATTTAGATTTAGGTTTATTTTTTTCGATTGTGTTTAAGGTTGTCTATGTTCTTCTTCATCCTATGTTCGTCTTCTCAGATTTGGACCGGAGAACGATGTTAGAGCAATCAAGGGCCATGTCGTTGAGATTGTTCACGATTTACGTATTTATTATTATTGAATTTACCATGCTTTAATTGCGCTGTTGAAGTTTATGAGTTTATATTGTTAGATTGATCAGATTTTGGAATATGATTTGATTTTCAGTCTATCATATATTGGCTCTATTTGTTCATCTCTATTTCGTAGTATATCTCTGATTTTTTAACTAGTGAATGAAAATTTAAAAAGATTATGAAGGTCGTAAATTAACATCGAGGGCAGAGTACTGTAACTTGTAATATTTTCTGCTTTTTCACATTTACAAACATGACAAACACAACAAAAATAACAAATAACATTTTGGACAATATTGTACACGATGCAGCCTAAATGTAGTCTACCGTAAAATCATGCAGTCTACATTAGACGAAACAGTGGACAGTTATTTCTTATCTGTAACCCCTTGTAAACAGAGAAGTCTACAATTACGTATACAGTAGACGAAACTGTAGACAATTATTTCTTATCCGTAACCGATTGTAAATAGAGAAGTCTACAGTAGACGTAATTGTAGACTATAAATTCTCGTAAACGTGAATAATAAAGGGAACATTATGGATCATATGATAAAATAGACGATATTTCTAAACTACTTGTCAAAATTAAAGGGAACATACTCAAATAAATAGACATAACAATAACAATAAAATATTGATTCAAATAAATCTTTACACTAATAATCACTATATTGATTTTAGTTTTACAAATAGAACAAACACAATAAAAATACCAAAAAACATAAATATTAGTGATAAAAAAAATTTACATATTCCAGTTTTGTTGCTTTTTCTCAAGTCGTCAAGGTTTTTTGGTTTCCTACGCTCCATTTGCTCAACATTTTTTCTTAGTTCATCGGTCTCCATTTGCACTCCATTAATTCTTTTAAGAACACCTGGAATCACCTGTTTAGCTCTTTTGCACATCGGTGGGTCAATCCACATAAAAAAAAGTCACAACCTCCATTCTCCTAAAACATAAAAACCACGACTACAAGAAAAATATAAAACCAAACCAAAAAATGGAACACGTGAAATGTAAAAAAACAAGCCAAATTAAGCATAAAAATTTATCCTTACCATTCCGTTAGAGCAGTTTCTGAATCTTCTCACGGGATTCAAATCTGTCCTCGACGTCCTTTCTATCCAAGAGATGTTACAAAAGCACTTACTTTCGGGCGAAGACGAGTTTGTGTCAAATGGAGCTTTTGAATACGAGCCTAGCAATCGATTGCCATACGACAAAGACGATTTTTCATCAGTCATCGTTCCTTGTGGATGTAGACTCTGTTACTGATTTGTAGACAATATTATAGACTTTATTATAGTTTTGTAGACGACATTGTAGACTCTGTTACAATTTTGTAGACGACATTGTAGACTCTGTTACGTTTCTGTTAATAACATTGTAGAGTCTGTTACATTTTTGTAGATAACATTGTAGACTTGTTACGTATTTGTAAACAACATAGTAGACTCTGTTACGTATTTATAAACAACATTGTAGACTTTGTTACGTATTTGTAGACATCATTGTAGATAACGGGAAGAACCTAACCTCGGAGATGGAGTGGAGATGGCGCAGCGGAGACGTCGGAGTACCAACGGAGTTTCGTTGGAGACAAAGAAAGTACCAGAGAAGTTTTTTCGGAGACAACTAGTAGCAGCGGAACTTTGTCGGAGACAAACTAGTTGCAGCGGACCTTTGTCGGAGACAAATAAGTAGCAGCAACCTTCGTCAGAAATGGACCGGAGCTGAGCGTCGGAGATGAAGTTTGAAGAAGAATGATTTTTGGTTGATTGTTGAAGAAGATGAGTTTCGGTTGAGTGTTGAAGAAGAAAGTGTGAAAAGAGAAGAGAGAGAATGTAGGAGATAAAGTGTTGAGTGTTTAAGTGTTATCAACCGGTTGTAGGAAATAAATTTTAATTTATTTTTTAATTTTTTTCTCTTTTGTAACCGGTTACTTCAAAGTAGGGGGTGCTTGTAAGTTTTTCTTTTTTAAAAGGTAAAAGGTATTTTCAAGTGTAAAAACTTAGTATTTTGGGAAGAAATAGAGTTTAAGTGAATTTTGGTACAGTGAGTTAGTAAATGAGGCACAGTAGGCAATTTGTCTTTATAATATTGATTTTACGTTTGTAATTTTATTAGAAGTTTTTGACATTTTTTTAATACGTAACAATTGAAATTAACTAAATCATTTTAACTTGATAAAATAATAAGATTAATATGTAATATAAATATAAACCATAATTATAAAAACAAACATTTGTCGTAAGTAACCAACATCATAGATTAATGAGGAATGACCCAAATAATTACTTTTTATTTTTAATTTTTTCAAAATTCATACATATATGTTATTTTCAAAATACAAGTAAATTTCATATGAAAAAACGAAATATCATTTAAATTAAAAAATTAACATAAATACCTTACATTATACTACCGCAAAATAATTAAGAAAAAATTAAAAATTAAAAAATATTATTTTTTTAGAGTTGGAGCAGTTTTTACTTTTTAAAATTGAATTTTTTTAATAAATAAATAAATAATAATCGATTAATATGAATATGAAATAAAATGTAAATAAATTGTTTAAGGGATATTTTAGACTTTTGTACTAATATTTTGAGAAAAAAAAATTTAGTGAATTTTGAAAAAAAAAATTACAAATAGTGATACTTAAGTGGATTTTAGTGAATTTTGATAAAAAAAAAAATTAGTTTTAGTGGATTTTGAAAACAAAATTAGAAATTTTATTAACCATGAAAGGCGCAGAATCGGACAAAAAAAGTAGTCGCGTTGTAATTGAATTCGGTCCGTAGCTCTTTTATGTCGTATACAAAAACAATTCTAGAAGCAGCCCCACATGTTCTGATATGTCATCGTGTTTACTTTATCACCACAGATATCAATGGTGCAATCATTGACAGCACTACATGTTTTAATTTAAATTTAAATGATTAATCATTTTCCATTTGACAAGAATGTATAGTTATTTATCAATCAACCAATCACTCAAAATAATTAAAAATTCTGTCGCATATGCGAAATAGATATATGGTCATTGTTTCATTATTAATATATGAAACTTAACTTTTAAGTTTAAGAAATTAATTTAAACCTTTCACTACAAAACTTTCAACCAATCACTACACATGTTTTTTTTTATTCATATTGACTCTGACATGAAAATTCGAAACAAAACTAAATGAGTATCTTATATGTTAAATTATCGATTTTGAAATAAAAGGAATATCAAGAGAAATTTCATTTTATAGGTTCAAAAGTGTTGAAAATATCTACATTAAACCTCTCTTGTTAATAATATCTACATTAAATTTCTCTTGTTAATAATATCTTAAAATAGATTTTTGGGTCATAATCGGACAAAAATACCCTTAAGTTCATATTCCTCTCTTTTTCCTCTATTTCCTTCTCTTCCTCTTCTCCTCTTCTTTCTCTCGGCCGGCTCTTCACCTTCATTAAAAAAAAATTCAAACAATCCAACACAACGTCCTTAAACAATCATACCGAAGTTATCAACATTTTACAATGTCGTCAAGCTCGGATAACTTCCTAACCGGTGGATGCGAGGACCCGAAAACTCAAGAAACTTCCCAAAAGAGAAAATCTCAAAAAAAAGGTTAGATTTCTTGTTTTTTCTTACTTAAATCTATTGCATGTAGTTTAGATAGTGTTTTCGACTATAAAATATGTTAAAACAGATTGATTTGGGAAGATTTGAGATAGTTTAGAGATTTTAGGTTTCCGGAAACGAAGAACATTTGAATGCCATCGTCCGGACGATGGACGATAGAGTACGATAGGTTACGATAGAATACGATGGGATGGACGATAGTGTACGATAGGCTTCAAACGAGACAGGACGATAGTGTACGATAGGGGGCGATTAGTTACGATTGGTTACGATGCGGACTATGGAGGACGATAGGGGACGATAGTGAACGATAAAATGCAATTGTTTTGAATTTTTTTATGAAAAAATTGATTTTTTGATGTTTTTTGTGTAGGATCACTTGAAATTCCTTGTCGAAGACACATTCCCGGGGAGAATCACGTATGGTGGATCCCGGGTGCTAAAAGATGTGAAGCAGCGCTTCGAATAGATGAATTTGTTCGAGCAACTCCGAGGGACGGTGTTCGAGCAATTCTTCATCACCTCCGACTTGAACTTCGCTCCCGTTCTCGTCCATTCTATGTTGTAGAGGAAAATTGAGTCAATCAAAGCCGGAGAGATCCAATTCGGCTTAGGAGGAAAGAGAGTGAGGTTCGGACGCCTCGAGTATGCCCTAATCTCGGGGCTAGACTACAAAGACGGTCCGACTAAGGAGGAGAAGGACGCACGCTCTTCTCGCAGACTCATTGACGAGTATCTGAATGAGTCTGCCAATATAAAATTCAGCATACTCGTCAACAATTGGACGGTGTGCAAAGCTCCGGATGACGTCTACAAACTAGGTTTGTGCGTCTTTGTTCTCGGTTATTTGTTCGGAAAACCGAGAAACAAAACCATACCTCCGAAGTGGCAACCGATCTTCCAGTGGGTCGAAGATCTCCCCTTCTTCTATAGCCTGCCATGGGGTAACATGAGCTGGGGGGAGACGTTTCTATCCCTCTCAGTGGATTTGAAGCGCCACCGGAAGAGCCTCGAGGACAAGCTGAAGAAGAAGCCCGACGTCGTCCAAAAAGAGGCGAAGTACACGCTGACTGGCAATCTTCATGCCTTTCAGTATTGGGCATATGAGGCTATTCCGGAGATTGGGCACGCCTTCGGAAATGGAGTAGGAAATCAAATGTCGAGAATGCATTCGTGGTCAGGAACCATCGTCGTTCTTAACAAGGACGTTGAGAAGATCCTGAAGAAAAAAAATCGGTAAGTTTTATCGTTATTTAATAATGTTCTTTTACGATTAAATATTAACATTGTTATTATGTTTGCAGTTAGGCGTCCTTCAAATGCTGCGACCGCGGCCGGGGGAAAAGGATTTCTTTCAGACCCTTGAAGAGTAGACCCCAAAATGTCTATATCCGATAGACATCGAAGGAGAGGATGCGACAGAGTCGAAGAACATCGACGAAGAAATTAACATCGTCGGTTCTGCCGCAGAAGAAAGAGACGTACTCGGTCACGACGTTGACGAGGACGATGACGAGGATCACATCTCTGATACTCATGGGGAAGCTCGTCCGACGAAAGAATCCCAAGCTCGTCCTCGTCGTCAAGCTACCCCGCCTCCTCCTCAATCTCCGCATCGTCATGCAGGTCGTCCCAAGGATGAACCTATTGTCATCACAGCTGCCATGTGGGCAGACCTTCGCCAAGAAATCGGGTTCATCCTCCAGAACATCGCCACCATAGGGTGCGGCGTGAACGCACTTAACAGGCGATCTGAGCGCGTTCATGATCGAATTGAGCGTATACGTCATGATCAGGTAATAAGGTCTTTTATTATTATATTTCATATACTTAACTAACGCTTTTTGCAGATTCGTCAATGAGAGCGTCTGAACCACGTATTCCGAGACGTTACTGGGATGCCTGGTGGACCTATTCCTACCACGCAAGCCCGTGGTCCGGATACGCAGAAGCAACAGAATGTCGAGGCGGCTGCTCAACATCCTCTTCCTCCAACATCCTCTTCCTCCAAAAATAATATATTAAAATGAAGATTTTAAAATTTAGTTAAATTTATATACTAAAAATGAAGACTTCAAAATTGAGATTAATTTATATATTTAAACTATTTGTTTTGTTTAATATTATAATAAAATAATTATATAAGAGAGTCCATTATATAAATATTATATTAAACAAAGACACCTAAAAAATATTTCAACGTGGAATTCGAACCCCATCCACGAAACATTTGAGATATTACATTTTTTAGTGTTATAAGAAAATAACTATATAAAACATATAAATAATATGTTAGAAAAAACATCCAAAAGAAACCCAGTTGTGCAGCCAGTCTTATACTAAGGAATGTCAATTGAGCTATCTCATTTTTTTCAATAATTTTTGCCACTACATTGTATTGAACTATTAAACGAAAACAACTTGCCAAAATCAAACGGCCAAACCAACGATTTTCACCAGCCAAAAACAGCGAACCGCTTAACATAGTGTTTTTTGGCGGCGAACGTCGAAAAACAGCATACCCATGAAATTTCGACGAATTTTGTGGGGGTTTTAAAGCTTGGTTTGAACCTACCGGGATAACCCGAACTATATTTTCAAGAGAAAGGTAACCGGAACCTTATCTTTATTAGTTATTTCAATTTAAGGTTTCATCTAATCTTGTTTACTAACAACTACAATGCACATAAACATGATTATTCCTTTGGTAAGTAGTTGACTTAGATCTACGCACTTACCTGAGATAGTCAATGAAATCGACTTCTCGGCCTTGCCATCTTACTTCACGCTACTCGTCGTCGATCACTTCTCAGACGTTTGATGATTCCCTTCACATTCCTCACCATTGAACGTTCCTCAAAAGCTTTTCATATTCTAACGTTCATCGAAGAGTATTAGAGCTCTTGACTAAATTTATGTAATCTATTGTACTCGAGTTGTCGAAGAGTTGATACTAACTGGTTGCCGACGTTTAACATTTGTTGATTTTATTGTTCGAGAATGTAATTAATTATTATTTAAAACCTGTAATCCAATAAAAATGGTACCGACAAACTACGAAATACTTTTAAACTAAAATTGAGAGTTTGAAAGGTTATACATTAACCGTTTAACCCTCAAACGGGCCTTAAATAACAAATCTAAAATCTACGAACCAAAGATTTTAGACTCCAGATTAATTGATTTCTCGAACGTTGCTTTTTAACCAACATACAAATCCTTTAAAAATATAAACAAGATGCCGACCCTTGATGTCACACAGAGAAATAACGCTAAAAACCGATGCTCACGGTTAGTTGTGATCTCGTTTCTGGTCTCTTTCGCTTTCACGTTCTCTTCTCATCGTTGTCCTGGATTATTCTCGTTTTCGCTTCACTGCGAATCAACACATACAACCAATCAGATTTCACTTTTAAAGGAGCAGCCATGACCATTTCCGACTCAACCTGTAACCAAAGAAACATAAGTCCCAAATCATTTCCTCATAATCATCCCCGAACATAAAAGATTCCAAAACATAACGAGTCCAAAGACACCACAACATAAACTCTTCTTAGCCATAATAGTAACGAGTTCTCAGTTTCACGACAACCAATAGTTCAACGAATATACGAGCGATTACTAGGTTCAGATTGATTTAAACAACGACCAGAAAATGTATCATAACTCGAGATTCAGAAACTCAAATTAAACGATTCCAATTTCATAATATAGCTAGAATCTGTAGCTTTCTAACGGTATATTATAAGCCAAATTCTAATCACGGGAACTATCTCAAAAACATCTCGCAACAATAAAATTCGCAGGTTCGGTTTTTCAGATTTCACAGCTTCAAACACAAAGTTCAAAAATCCATATCTCCTTCGTTACTTAATGAACTTTCACGTTCTTGTACTTTTTAGAAACCTCGTGAAGTCTAGAATCCAAGAAAAATTTTAGATAAAAAATAATCTCAGAGTATAATGACCTTCCCACTTCTGTTTCATCAGACTACGAACCGGCAAAAATGAACCAACCAACCGGCAAAACTAAAAATAAATTCAAACACATGAACTCAAGCCAAAAACGAGCAAACACGGATTTCAACAGGAAGTATTCTACAAAAATCATTGAAAACCCTACAGACCCAAATTCCGGAAACAAAGCCCTAATTTTGAAATCCAAAATCCCTCACCTTGATGTGAGAAACGACGAATAACCAAACTCTTCCTTTGACTCATCGATTTCGACTGCTCTCCGGTCAATAACCTCCAAAATCCAAAAATCTTCACAGCCGCCATTGACAACCACAACAACGCAGATCTTCTTTAGGGTTTAAAATGATGGAAGACAAAGAAGAATAAACCAAGATGAGGGAGAGGTCATCACCTACCTCACGCAGCTTCTGACCATTCTTCTTCTCCGACGACATCCCTCTTTCTTCTCCTCTCTCTCCTTTCTCTTATCTCTAATCCCTATCTCTTTTTCTAATTGAGAAATTTCATTAATTGGGCTTAATAAGCCATGAAATATCAAAATTGGGCTTGCTATGAAACCCTCTATCTAATATTACACTTTAGGCCATTAATGGTACAAAAATACCCTTATCCTTAACTCCTTGTCTCCCTCTCCCCGATAGAATCCGATAGGTCTCCCACCCGATTCATCTCTCCCGTCCTCTTCTTCTGTCTTCGCCGATTCATCTCTCCCCCCCCCCCGGTCCTTCGCCTCCATCAACTCCCTCCACTCGCCTCCAACCTTCGCCAGACGAAAACTCGACGTACCTTGCTGCTCTGCCTCACATCAGCTTGTCTCGACCTCCGCCTCACGACAGCTCGGCACGACCTGCGCCTCAAACAGCTCGGCTCGACCTCCGCCTCAGACGCTCGCGCCTCCGCGACCTTGGCGACCTTCGCGCCTCCGACGCCTCTTCCGTTCCGATGAAGAAAAAGGTACGATTTAGGGTTTAGATTTAGGGATTTATTCTGTTAGATTTAGGGCGAGATTGATTCTGGTAGATAGGTTAGATTTAGAGTTTTGTTGGTTCTGTTAAAATAAATTCGATGCTATTCAAAAATTGTGATGATAACCGATGGGATTTGAGCATTTTGAAAAATTGTTGTTTTTAGAAATCTGATAATTTCCGATTCAATCCGATGGTTTCAAAAATTGTGATGATATTCGATGATATCCGATGGGATCCGATGAGATTTAATTTTTTTGAAGAAGTTTTTTATTGAGAAATCCGATGGTATCCGATAATTTCTGATACAGTCCGATGATATTTGGATGACGGTCCTACTGCGGCTGAACAAGATGCACATTCAGGGGGTGTTTTGCTACGCGAGCAGTTAAACAATCAGAAAAATGTGACTGTCAATTGTTTGATGACGGTGTTGGAGAGGTGCTATGTCACGGACGATGTTTTCAAGATAGTATTGTGCACATTCGTCTACGGATACCTCAAGGGAGTCGAGTTGTGCCGAAATTTAGACAAAAAGTACATCCGCTTCGTAGACGATCTCCTGATCTTCTTCAGTCTACGGTGGGGCCAAATTAGTTGGACAACGACTTTCGCATCTCTCATAGTGAACTTAGAGCTTTTATACGAGAGTTATCAGAAGAAGTTGGCTGATCCAAAGGTGAAACAAAAAGAAGCAAAGCATAGTCTCACTGGAAATTCGCATGCAGTGCAATATTGGGCGTACGAAGCCATTCCGGAGCTGAGTTTGTTGGTCGCTAAGCATGTCGGGTATGCTATTCCGAGGATGCTCTCATGAAATAGCGGTACCATTGTAACTACCAAAGACGTCGAGAAAGTTTTATGCAAGAAAACAATAACTTCATAATTTACTAATTTATTATCTTCATATGATTATGATTAAAGTGTTTTTTTGAACTAATCGTACACATTATATTTGTCTCGCAGTTGGGTGTTTTACTGTTGCTGAAACCTCGGGCCGGTGAAGAGGAGTCTCACAAGAAGCTGGAGGAGCAACTTTGTACAAAATTCTAGCTGCCTGAAGAAGATAACGTCGGGGAGCCGCAAACCATCGATGATGAGATTGATCTTATCGCTTCAACATCTCGTCTTAGCGACCAGTGGACAATGCATGAGAACATGTGGAGCGACGAAGAGGTCTTCGACGATGAGGAGTTCATAGAGAACACTCAACCATTGGTATGTTTATTTAACAAATTTTTTAAGAACTTTTTAAGTACGAAATCATTGAAGACTTTTTAACATGATATTTTAGTTTGCTCCTCTTCCCAATCTTCAAGCTCCTACTCCCGTTCCCACCTCTGCTGTCGTTGTATCTTTCTTAGCCGCCTCCTCTCATGGTACCGCTACCACTCATATGTTTGTTATGACTGCAGAGATGTGGAATAGACATGAGGATGCGTTACGGGAGTTCAGGGAGGAGCAACATAAGGTTGCGAACGATCAGCGACATGCAAATGGGATAATACTGCATTGTTTGGCTGACTTTGGTCGTCGGCAAAATCGAATTCGACGAGATCAGGTAACGTTTGTAAATTTTACATTTTTATCTATGTTAATATTTTTGTAATAACAAATGTGTTTTCTTTTCACAACTTAGTATGTGGAAGAGATTGAACATGATATTTGGGGACGTTTGCAAATTACCCCCGGGCGATATTCCTACGATGCAAGCTGGACAGAAACGAGCTTTGTCGCCTCCGCGTCCATCTCCACCTCCACCTCCGCCTCCGCCTCCGCCTCCGCCTCCGCATGCGCCTTCCTCTCATGATCCTCCTCAGGCTTTGCATGCACCTTCCTCTCATGATCCTCTTCGGGCTCTGCATGCACCTTCCTCTCATGATCCTCCTCAGACTCCGCATGCGCCTTCCTCTCATGATCCTCCTCAGGCTCCGCATGCGCCTTCCTCTCAGGATCCTCCTCAGGCTCCGCCTTCGCCTTCCTCTCATGATCCTCCTCACTCTCTCCCAATCTCTCAGGATCTTCCTCCCTCAGCGTCTTAGCATTTTCTAGATGCATCAAAAACATATGCGAGGCAGAAAGGGAAGCGAGTAGCGGAAGCGACGTCGACGCATAAGTTAAAGAGAATTCGAAAAGGTAATTAGGGCGTCGTATTTTGAACATTTTCATATATGTTTCATATATGTTTTATGTATGCTTATATGTTTTATGATTCATATTTTGTAAACATTATGTAAAATAAATTGTACGTTTTCATATATGTTTTATGTTGGGTACTTCATGAACTAAACTTCTTAGGTACTTTTCCTTCCGGTTTTACTAACCCAGTACGACTTTAGTACTCGAGATCGAGTTTTCCTTCTTTATCTCTCGATCCATTAAGGTGTCCGAACGTTGATAAGCTCATCAGTCTACGCAACTGGACTACCTCCAACATTTACAATGGTAAGAAGTTAGAGAGAAAACATTTGACGATCGTCGAGGCTAACCCCAACTTCTTAAGGGTTTTGTTAGAGAACGGTACGTCCCGCGTTAATTAGTTCAATTTTTATAGTAATTAAACAATCTATGTAGAGAGTTTGTTATAATTTATGTAGCATATTGATGCGATCATACGTATGTTATGGAAACGTCAACGTAACTTCAAAGCATACGGAAAACATGTTCGTGTGATGGACACAGTTTGGGTTCAAAATGTATATGGACGATACATGAAAGAATTGGAGGATCAGAAAGCGGTTGATTCGGGGGCGGTTGTCTCACACGTTGAGTGGGGTAAACGATCGATTTATTTGCCAAGGGCTGGAGAAGGTTCGGCATTGACGTTGGATTATATTTAACAATTTAAAAAGATTAATCATATTACACATCCTATGTGGCGGAATAATAAAATTAGAATCAATATATTATAACAAGTGTTAATATATTCAATTAACCTAAGACATTAAAATTTAATTTACATTCAATAAACAATTTATTAAATACGAGCACTCAACAAACAATTACTAACAACCTACATAAACAATTTACATATTATTAGTAATTCATTTAACGTTGAGAATGACTTACAATTTGGATAATAAATTATCCAGACGTTGCTAGCTTTTCACTTGAATGCCACGTCGCGTCGAGATCACCGAGAGATGTCGCAGGAAAACTCGAAAACACCCTCGCCGGATTTGGGACTCGCCGGAATCCGCGCGCCCAAACCTTCGCCGGATTGCCTCGCCGGATCTGCGCGCCTAAGCCCTCGCCGGATTGCCTCCTCGCCGGGATCGCGCGACCAAGCCCTTGCCGGAATGCCTCCTCGCCGGGTTGCCTTCGCCGGGTTGCATCTTTGCCGGATGCCCTCGCTAGATGCCTCCTCGCCGGATTTGATCTCTGGGACCCCACGCTCAATAGAACTTGTCGGGAGAAGAAAACTCGACCAAGAACATAATTTTTGATATGCTAAAACTTCAAGAAACACTCAAACATTTTCAAAGAATTATAGTATTAATTGAAACACCACGAGTGGAGAATCAATAATATCACACAAAGAATATAAGAGATGGAAATGGTGGGCTTTCAAGAAAGATAGGGAATAGTCGAAGGAATCAAGAAATCGATTCTTGATCCTTGGTGTTTGGGGATTCGGCCGAGAGAGTACAAGGGGGTGGAGGCTCTCCTCTTGGCCGAATTCTTTAGGTCAAAACCCTACTGAATTAGGGTTTCTTAAGCCTTTTTATAATCGTACAATTATGGGCTTAAGTTGGGTCAACCCATTGACCCTAATCACTTGATTTTTTCGGCCAACTCTCTCCCTCTTACTCGAGTAAGAGTTTCCAGAATATTCCCAAATTTATTTAATTTAATTCCTAAAATTAATTTAGAACTCTCAATTTTATTTAATTACAAATCATTAAAATAATTTCATATTTATCAAATAAATACGAAACGAGAAATTATTTATTTTCTTCTCTTATTAAATTAAATCATACAATCATATTATTATCGACATAATAATATTCTATGATTCAATAAACAAAATAAATAACTAATTATTTATTTAGCTTTAAGAAAATTACCTTTCCCGATATAAATAACAATTTATATTAAATTGAGTAAATCGATAATTCCAGTTCTTATGATCTCTTCCAAGTGTCTATTATTGAGATCTCATGGACCCACATGAACGAAGCTTTAGAATAAAGATCGGACACAAAAGTTCACAAACCTTTTCCGTCTTTTAGTTCTTAATATTGGTCGATTCCACTAAAGGACCAATACTGACACTCTCTCTGTTCATATGCGTATATTTTATGTTTGATGTGATAAAACAATTTCTCACACGATCCATGGTGTATTTTACGATATTACCCTTCATGTGTATCATTAACTGGGAGGAATGTAAAATTACCGTTTTACTCCTTCAGTTATTATTTCACTAATAATCTCCTTTTTGGGCACCAATCCCAACAATTGACATCATCGTGGATGGGTGCCACAGAGATATTGTTCGTTGTCAACTACATGAACGAACATTGGTTCACTTTGCGAGCCAACTTACGAGATTGGCACATCCATGTTTTGGATTGTCAGAGGAGCATTTGCAAGAATTCAGTTGAGTTCAAGAATATAATGGAGGTAAGCTACATTGAAATTATTTTAATTACGATACATGTGAAATTGTTTATGTGATGGTCTAACTTCTTTAGGTTTGGATTCGAGCACTTCCGATTGTTATGGCTTGTTCAAACTAATTCAACGATCATCCAAAAGCGTATCGAGAGGTGAATGTGAAACGTCTGACGCTCCCTCTTTTTACTTGGTCAGTGGAAAAAACCGTCCCATAGTGTGATGACAGGTAATTATAAGATCTAACTCTTTTTACTTATTTTCCTAACATTGCCACCCTAACTTCAATCTTTTCCTTATTTTCAGTGGCGATTGTGGGATGTTCTCTATCAAGTATATAGAACACATTCTTGTCGGTTGGAATTTCAAGGTTTTGACGAGTGCGAACATGCATATTTTTAGGCAATGAGGAAATCATAATTTACTTTAGAGAAATAATTTCCTCAATATAAATAATAATTTTTATTCAATGAGTAAATCAACAATCCTTGTTCTTTTGATCTCTTCCAAGTGTCTATCATTGAGACCTTATTGACCCACACGAACGAAGCTTTAGAATAAATATCGGACAAAAAGTTCACAAACTTTTTCCGTGTTTTAATTCTTAATGTTAGTCGATTCCACTAAAGGACCAATACTGACATTCTCTCTGTTCATATGCGCATATTTTATGTTTGATGTGATAAAACCATTTCTCACACGATCCATGGAGTACATTACGATATTACCCTTCATGTGTATCAGTAACTAAGAGGAATGTAAAATTACTGTTTTACCCCTCGAGTTATTATTTCACTAACTCTTTTGTTATTTGTGAATGAGAAAAACATAAAGTGAGATGTCTTTACATGTCACATGTTTTAATCAAAGAATGAACTCATTCAATGAATACCCGACCAGGTTTATTCATTCACACTCTCATAACAAATCATAGTGTGATACTAATGCATTTGCATTGTTGTTACATGAATTCCATATCTGTGAATCATGTAACCCAACATCACATCCTTGTGACACCAACAGTCGGGTCAGGTGCAACTAAAACTTAGTCATTGCCCATTGACGAATCAAATGTCAAACAGTGTAATGTCAATTAAATATTCACTTCAAGATTAAGGTAAGTATCATAATACTCCTTTAGTTGTGAACTTGAAGCTTCGAGTTGTAAACAGTTTTGTCTCGATCTTCTAAGTGTCACAGGTCTTGTTCAATATCTTCTACAAGATACGAAGTATGAATCATAGAGCACAACTCTCCATATTACAAGATGAGATATCATGATTCATCCAAACAATCATTACTAAGACTCGATTGCTCTATCGATCTTTAGACTGCGAACAAATGTTTCAAACTTGTCACAAGAAGGTTATCTTGTCAAGTCTATACTTAACACCCTTTTCGTTGAAGACTGTTTCAGAGCATAGCTTTAAACATAACTAAACACAATCTTTAAAAGAATGAACATTTATTAATATTAATGTTTCAGCAAAATTTAAATACATAAAGTATTTCAATGTCTAATATCTCCTTTGTGGGCACCAATCCCAGCAAACTCCCACTTGACTCAAAGGAGATGCAAATGATCCTTCAGTCCCAATCCTTCTAAGTGTCCCTCGAAGACTTTTCTCGTTAAAGGCTTCGTTAAGGGATCAGCAAGGGTATCTAACATTGAGATCTTCATGACTTCAGCATCCCCTCTGTGAACGATATCTCGAACCAGGTGATACTTGCGCTCTATGTGTTTAGAGCGCTTGTGACTTCTTGGCTCCTTATAGTTAGCGACTGCCCCACTATTATCACAATAATGTGTAATAGGCTCTCTTGCACTTGGAACAACTTCCAAGTACATAAGGAATTTTCTCAGCCACACGACCTCCTTTGCAGCTGCACAAGCTGCCACATACTCGGCTTCCATGGTCGAGTCAGCAACACAAGACTGCTTGATACTCCTCCAAACCACGGATCTACCATTCAGGGTGAACACAGACCCTGATGTGGAATTCCTGGAATCCTTGTCCACCTGAAAATCGGAGTCGGTATATCCCGTCATATTCAGGTCACGAACTGAATACGCAAGCATGTAGTTTCTCGTTCTCCGAAGGTACTTGAGAACATGCTTGCTAGCAATCCAGTGCTCGGGTCCAGGGTTCGACCGAAACCTATTTACCACGCCTACTGCGTAGCAAATATCTGGTCTCATGCAAAGCATAACGTACATGAGACTTCCTACGGCTGAAGCGTAAGGAATGTGTCTCATGTCCTCAACTTCTTGAGGAGCCTTGGGAGACTGCTCACTTGAGAGATGCACTCCATGTCTGAAAGGTAGATGTCCTTTCTTAGAGTCTTGCATACTGAAGTGATCCATGATCTTATCAATATAAGATGCTTGGGAGAGTGCTAGCTTTCGGTTCTTCCGATCTCTGAAGATCTGAATACCCAAAATATAAGCGGCCTCTCTTAGATCCTTCATCTCAAACTGCTTTGACAGCCAGATCATAACCTCTGACTACTTCCCTACATCATTCCCAATGAGCAGTATGTCATCTACATATAGGACCAGAAAAACCATTTTGCCATCGTTTATCATCTTATAAACACATGGCTCATCTACTGACTGATCAAAGCCGTAGCCTTTCATAGTCTCGTCGAATATGATATTCCACGATATAGATGCTTGCTTTAGCCCATAAATGGACTTAAGCAACTCACAAACCTTGCTTTGTTGGCCTTTCTCCATGAACCCGTCTGGTTGAGCCATATAAATGCGCTCATCAAGATTGCCATTCAAAAAAGCAGTCTTGACATCCATTTGCCAGATTTCATAATCTAGGGCAGCAGCAATGGATAAGAGAGTACGGATGGACTTTAAGATCGCGACTGGCGAGAAGGTATATTCATAGTCGATACCTTCTTTCTGTGTAAACCCCTTTGCCACAAGTCGTGCCTTAAATGTCTCAACATTTCCGTCAGGTCCTCTCTCCTTCTTGTAGATCCATTTGCACTCGACAGGCTTGATGCCTCCAGGTAGATCTACAAGCTTCCAGACCTCGTTGACATACATCGAATGCATTTCAACGTTCATGGCTTCTTGCCATAGGTTTGCCTCAGAACTCTGCATCGCTTGAGAAAATGATACTGGATCATCTTCCTCATGATGAGCGATTGCAGTGAAGGACTCTCCGATACCCATGTATCTTACAGGTTGTCGTACAATCCTGCTTATGCAACGAAGCACATGAGGTTCTTCATCCGTGTGTGCCTCTTCTAATGTTGGAACAGGACTCGTCCTATCTTGTGAAGTACCAGCAACTTCACCCAACAGTTCCTTAAGCATAAGTTTGCTTCTTGGTACAATGTCCTTCATATAGTCTGCCTCCAGAAACCTAGCGTTTGTGCTAACAAACCTTTTCTCGTCAGCAGGACTATATAAGATGTACCCTTTGCTCTCTTTTGAATATCCCACGAAAAGGCATACTTCTGAACGACTAGCCAGCTTGCTAGTCTTTTGCCTCAGCACATGTGCTGGACAACCCCAGATGCGAGTGTAGTGCAAAACAGATTTTCTACCACTCCATCTCTCATAAGGAGTTCCAGGTACCGTCTTGGACGGAACCTGGTTCAGAATGTAGGCTGCAGTTTCTAGGGCATACCCCCAGAACGAGTTAGGAAGTGATGAGTAACTCATCATCCATCTCATCATATCTAGCAGAGTTCGATTCCTTCTCTCTGATACACCGTTTTGCTGTGGTGTCCCAGGTGCTGTAAGCTGAGATAGGATGCATTCTTCCTTAAGAAAGTCCTCGAACTCTCCAAACAAGTACTCTCCCCCTCGATCAGATCGAAGAGTTTTGATCTGTTTCTCCCTATGTTTCTCAACTAAATCCATATACTCTTTGAACATTTCAAAAGTATCCGACTTATGTCACATGAGGTAAACATGACCAAACCTTGAGTAGTCATCAGTGAAGGTTACAAAGTACTCGTAACCTCCCGTTGCCTGGATGTTTATTGGTCCACATACATCACTATGTATGAGTTCCAATACATGCTCGGCTTTTAGACCCTTTGATGAGAAAGGTCTCTTGGTCATTTTGCCTTCGAGACAGGATTCACACGTGGGAAGGTTTCCCACGGTTAAAGACTTCAAAGGACCATCATTTGTTAGTCTCCTAATCCTATCTAGGGTAATATGTCCAAGACGTAAGTGCCATAGATATGTGTCGTCAGTTTCATCAGTATGAAACGTCTTACGCTTCCCAAGTGAATCATTATTCACTTCGGTATCCAAGATAGTCGGCTCATTAGGATATAGATGATAAATAGAATCTACTCTATGAGCTTTAGCAATAAAACAATTATCAATAAAAACCTCAATACCATTATTGATCTTAAAATTGAAACCTTGTTCTTTCAAACGACCAAAAGAAATTAAATTCTTGCAAAAATCCGGAACATAATAAACATTATTCAATAATAAAGTCTTATTTCCAAACTTGAGGTTCATGGTCCCGACAGATCTTGCTCCGACCTTAGTTCCATTACCCCAGTTGAATCCGTACTCTCCGTCATTCAAGCTCCTGATTTTCCTAAAACCATTCAAATTACACACTACATGGCCAGATGCCCCGCAATCTAAAATCCAGGGCGATACCTTGTTTGTCGTGTAACATGCTTGAGTAACAAAGATCATACCTTTCCCCTTGACACTCTTGAGGTACGCAGGACAGTTACTCCGCCAGTGGCCAGCCTCTCCGCAATGGTGACACTTGTGCTCTGACTTGTCAGCCTTTGCGATGCCTTTGCCCTTAGCATCCGCAGCCTTCTTGTAAGGCTTCTTAGAACCCGCACGGTTGGCGTTTTTGGGTCCTCTCATCATTTTCCTAGAACTAGAAGTCGAGGCTCTGTGTTCAGCAACATTGAGCTCTCCCGACTTCTTCTTGTTCGTAGGTAGAAGTCCCTCTGTTGTCTGCAACTCCTTCATGAGCTCAGTTACAGTATAATTGAGCTTGTTCATGGAGTAGTTCAGACGAAAGCTATCATACGAGTCCGTCAGAGTCTCCAAGATCATATCTATCTTGGTTTCTCCGTCGATCTCAGAGCCTAGGATTTCCATATCATTCAGGTGACCCATGATCATCAGCATGTGTTCCCGAACGGAAGTTCCTGGCTTCATCCTGCAGTTCATGAAACTGCGGATAGCTTGCTGTCTCGCGTGATGCCCACGGCTCCCGAACATCTCATGGAGATTGTAAAGGATTTCATATGCCGTGGCGATGTAACGGTGAGATTGCTGCAACACATTGCTCATCGATGCTAATATGTAGCATCGAGCAATCTCGTCGGATCCCATCCACGCATTATAGGCGTCTTTGTCCTCCTTGTTCGAGTCCTCACTCGGAGGAGGAGGGCACGGGGTTGTGAGAACATACTTGTGCTTCTCCACCATCAGCAGGATGTCGATGTTACGTTTCCAATCAACGTAATTCTCACCCTCGAGTTTATTCGAACTTAGTATTGTTTGCAGTGGGTTAAAAGACATGATGCTGAAACATTAATCAAATAATTGATATTAGTATTTTCTACTTTTTCGAATTATATGCATGCATGAACAATCCTAATATGGTGAGGAAAGCGTTAAATAATTCATGGTATTATTGAACAAAAATGGTTAATTACTTTTCCTAGGGGAAACCGTAATTAACCGTCTTTCATAGTCGTGACACATCACAATTTAGTTCGAACCATCCAAGAAGTCACAACTTCTAGTTCTTACTAATTACCATAAACGTTTAGTCACTTATTTTTAATGCAGGGCCTCTAAGTGAGGATTACTTTAAAACATAAGTCTAAGTGTGCAACCAACACGTGGGCCCTTAATCAAGTTACTTTGATAACGGTTCTCCTAGGGGAGACCCCGCTTCATCGCTCCTCTTTAAGGCTTAGTTCTTAACAATATAACTTTCTAAACACTTCTGAAGTACTCCCATTGAAGGGAGGGCCACTAGGGTGACTCTTAGTTCATCACATGTTTAGAAATTTATATTCGTGTTGGGGACCTTGGGTTGCTTCAACGATAAACAACCCTGCCACTTAGTTTTTGGAAAGAATCGTATTCTTTTAAATTGTTTACAATATTTCAACTCATTTTAAAAATTATAAACTATATGAACAATTCATGTTTTATTGATGTTGGCGTTCTATCCTATATGACATGTGAGGTGATATGCAATGAGATTAAATAATATAAAAACATAAAATACTTAACTCATTCAACGGCCCATTTCTAAATACAACCCAAAAGAAATTAAAATAAAAAAATAAAAATCTTCTCGGCCAAGGGGCACCTGTGACGGGTCATCGGATGTCTCGGGATATCCCCCACACGTTCTCAACGTGCAGCCAAAACCGAGGTGCTGCCTCTTGTCTTCTCGTCGTCGGATTACAATTAAATTAATTACAAATTTAAATGTCCTCGCAAATTGAGGCTCACAATTTAAATAAACAAATTTAAAAATCCGGGACGATAACCGGAAATAAAATCCTAGGGCCATATTAAATGAGGATCCATTCACAAACACACAAATCAAGCATTCATAATGCAACAATTTATCATACAAAAACACCAACACCAACTAGTCAAACAAATTTCAAAACTAGTCATTAAACCTAAATTTTAATGCCTTTAATTAGCTCTGATACCATTTGTTGGATTTTATTTAACAATTTAAACAGATTAATCATATTACACATCCTATGTGGCGGAATAATATAATTAGAATCAATATATTAAAACAAGTGTTAATATATTCAATTAACCTAACGCATTAAAATTTAATTTACATTCAATAAAAAATTTATTAAATACGAGCACTCAACAAACAATTACTAACAACCTACATAAACAATTTACATATTATTAGTAATTCATTTAACGTTGAGAATGACTTACAATTTGGATAATAAATTATCCGGACGTTGCTAGCTTTTCGCCTGAATGCCACGTCGCGTCGAGATCACCGAGAGATGTCGTAGAAAACCCGAAAACACCCTCGCCGGATTTGGGACTCGCCGGAATCCGCGCGCCCAAACCTTCGCCGGATTGCCTCGCCGGATCTGCGCGCCTAAGCCCTCGTCGGATTGCCTCCTCGCCGAGATCGCGCGCCCAAGCGCTCGCTGGAATGCCTCCTTGCCGGGTTGCCTTCGCCGGGTTGCCTCTTTGCCGGATGCCCTCGCTGGATGCCTCCTCGCCAGATTTGATCTCTGGGACCCCTCGCTCAATAGAACTCGCCGGGAGAAGAAAACTCGACCAAGAACAGAATTCTTGATATGCTAAAACTTCAAGAAATACTCAAACCTTTTCAAAGAATTATAATATCAATTCAAACACCACGAGTGGAGAATCAATAATATCACACAAGGAATATAAGAGATGGAAAGGGTGGGCTTTCAAGAACGATAGGGAATAGTCGAAGGAATCAAGAAATCGATTCTTGATCCTTGGTGTTTGGGGATTCGGCCGAGAGAGTACAAGGGGGTGGAGGCTCTCCTCTTGGCCGAATTCTTTAGGTCAAAACCCTACTGAATTAGGGTTTCTTAAGCTTTTCTATAATCGTACAATTATGGGCTTAAGTTGGGTCAACCCATTGACCCTAATCACTTGATTTTTTCGGCCATCTCTCTCCCTCTTACTCGAGTAAGAGCTTCCAGAATATTCCCAAATTTATTTGATTTAATTTCTAAGAAAAAATTTAGAACTCTCAATTTTATTTAATGACAAATCATTAAAATCATTTCATATTTATCAAATAAATACGAAACGAGAAATTATTTATTTTCTTCTCTTATTAAATTAAATCATACAATCATATTATTATCGACATAATAATATTCTATGATTCAATATACAAAATAAATAACTAATTATTTATTTAACTTTAAGAAAACTACCTTTCCGAATATAAATCACAATATATATTAAATTGAGTAAATCGATAATTCCAGTTCTTATGATCTCTTCCAAGTGTCTATTATTGAGACCTCATGGACCCACATGAACGAAGCTTAAGAATAAAGATCGGACACAAAAGTTCACAAACATTTTTCGTCTTTTAGTTCTTAATATTGGTCGATTCCACTAAAGGACTAATGCTGACACTCTCTCTGTTCATATGCGTATATTTTATGTTTGATGTGATAAAACAATTGCTCACACGATCCACAGTGTATTTTACGATATTACCCCTCATGTGTATCATTAATTGAGAGGAATGTAAAATTACCGCTTTACGCCTTTAGTTATTATTTCACTAACTCCTTTATTATTTGTGAATGAGAAAAACATAGAGTGAGATGTCTTTACATGTCACATGTTTTAATCAAAGAATTTTCTTATTCGATGAATACCTGGTCAGGTTTATTCATTCACACTTTCATAACAAAGCATAGTGTGATAATAATGCTTATGCATTGTGTCAACATGAATTCCATATTTGCAAATCATATAACCCAATATCACAACGTTATGACACCAACTGTCGGGTCAGATGAAACTATTATTTTAGCCATTGCCCATTGACAAATTAAATGTCACAAAGTGCAATATCAATTATATATTCACTTCAGGATTTAGGTAAGTACCAAAATACCCCTTATTCGTGATCTTGAAGCTTCGAGTGATTAAACGGTTTTGTCTCGAGCTTCTAAGTTACACAGGTCTTGTTCAATATCTTTTACAATATATCAAGGAAGAATCACAGATTCACAACTCCCTATATCACATGATAAGATATCATGATACATTCAAACAATCGTTACCAAGACTTGATTGCTCATTCAGTATTTAGATTGCGAACAAATGGTTTAAACAAGTTTCAAGGGGTCATCATGTCAAATCTGTATTTAACACCCTTTTCGTTGATGACTGTTTCAGAGCGTAGCAGACATACACAAACACAAACTTTAAAGAAAGAATGCTCATTTTTTATTATTAATGATTCAGCAAAATATTACATATAATAATGTTCTAATAATCTCCTTTGTGGGCACCGATCCCAACAATTGATATCATCGTGGATGGGTGCCACAAAGATATTGTTTGTTGTCAACTACATGAACGAACATTGGTTCACTTTGCGAGCCGACTTACGAGATTGGCACATCCATGTTTTGGATTGTCAGAGGAACATTTGCAAGAATTCAGTTGAGTTCAAGAATATAATGGAGGTAAGCTACATTGAAATTATTTTAATTACGATACATGTGAAATTGTTTATGTGACGGTCTAACTTCTTTAGGTTTGGATTCGAGCACTTCCAATTGTTATGGCTCGTTCAAACTTATTCAACGATCATCCAAAAGCGTATCGAGAGGTGAATGTGAAACGTCTAACGCTCCCTCTTTTTACTTGGTCAGTGGAAAAAACCATCCCATAGTGTGATGACAGGTAATTATAAGATCTAACTCTTTTTACTTATTTTCCTAACATTGTCACCCTAAATTCAATCTTTTCCTTATTTTCAGTGGCGATTGTGGGATGTTCTCTATCAAGTATATAGAACACATTCCTGTCGGTTGGAATTTCAAGGTTTTGACGAGTGCGAAGATGCACATTTTTATGCAAAATGGGCGACGAATTTATTTTTTCAAGACGTCAATGTTTGATCATGAGATCTTGTTGTTTTATACATTTTTTTAGACGTTTTGTCATCAACTTTGAATCTGGTTTATGTTTATGGAATATGAAATGAGACTCTTCTTGCATCACATGTTTATGTTTTAAAAAATATCATACTTGACAACATATAAACTCGTACAAATAAAACTACATGTTCTTGAAAACATAAAATCTCATAAAAATAATATTACATATTCTTGAAAAATCTCGTACAAATAAAACTACATGTTCTTGAAAACATAAAATCTCATACAAATAAAACTACATGTTCTTGAAAACATAAAATCTTGTACAAATAAAACTACAAGTTGTTGAAAACATAAAAACATAAAAACTACATTAAATTACAACTCATTTAATCCCTCCACGTGCACGTCGCCCTGTTATGACCACGACCACCACATTTTTCACATTTTCGGTGAACAACAACCTTTTCACCTTGAGATGGGTACCGGTTTACTCTTCGCCTACCTTGCTTACTTTTCTTTGGGCGACCTGCTTGTTTCTTTTCGACCGGTACACCGACTCTTATATTCTTTATCTCTTCCGGTACGTTCCATTGTTCCTCGCAGCCGATGGGATAAATGGTTTCTTTAGACATCTTGATCCATGTCTCCTTCGTGTAGAAGTCACTGCATAACGAATAAACATCTACACCGCGATACTGGACAGCTGCAATTGCATGCTCACACGGGATGGCTAGTTGTTGTGGTAGTCCGCACGTGCATGTCTTCTCAATTAAGTTCACATCAAACACACCCCTTGAGTGTTTGACGTGACACTCGTACATACCTAGTCAAAATAGTCAATATTTTAATTATTTTGTGCGTAATGTACAACATAATTTCATTCTTTTTACGTACCTAGACCATACACATTTATGCATTGCGCTTTCTCGTTCATTTGGGCAAAATCTCCTTGGAATTTTGGAGTCAATCTTGTCCTCAATTTGTTAGCGGTATACTCTCGATCAAAAAACCAACACTGTAAAGTGAATCGAATGAACTCAAGTAAGGTTGTAATAGGATACGACCTTGCACTCCGCTTTTTTTTTATTAAAGCTTTCGGCATTATTACTCGTCATCGGGTCGTACCTATAGTAAAGAGAAGAGAAACACAACAAATAATTAAAATAATACGTAATTTCAACCCATTCAATAAAGTAGAGTTCGCGTACGTTTTCCGGGAAAATAGGGTCTCGCCCATCGATCAAACCCAACCTCTTCAAGATACTTCGCCATCTCGATGTCCTTTCGTCGCAATTGTCTGAAATTCGCTAAAAATGACGTCTTATTAAAGGCGTAAGCTGTTGGATTTTAGTTAACAATTAACCTAATTTAATTATGAAACACATCAATATGTGGCGAAATTTCATAATTCAATTTAACATATCATAAACGTTTTAAAACATATTCGATAACCATATCATTAAATCTACTCTAACATCTCAACAAATTTATAATCATATCAATAAATTTATCTAAGCATGCAAACGAATAATCCAAGTAGATATAATCATTCTAAAATATCATATCATTCAGATCCAATTTGTTCGAGGGACACTTACATAGCGTTCGGATCTGCGAAGACGAGTCTCGGGATGCGTCCAAAGAGTCGGCCGATCCTCTACACCACGCGTGTCAAGGAAATCCTCAAAATTGTCAAGCCTCCCTTGCTCCAAAAGTGGCCGGCCTTCTGGGAGGAAAAAATCACTCAAACAACCACAAGTTGAGTCAATGATAATACTCAATGGATTTTTAGGAGACAAAGAGGGAGGGCTCTTTCGTGGGAACAAGAGAAGAATGAATAAAAGGAAAGACTCAACGAATTCACTCTCTCTATTCTCTTTGGGATTTTTGGTCGTGTATTTTACTCCTTGGGGAGAGGAAATAGTCGGCCAAGAGGGAAGGGGGGAGAGAGATTCTGGACGTGTGAATTAGGTCAAGAGAGAGAGAGAGAAGAGTTCCTTTTATTTCAGGGAGAATGGGCTTAGGTTAGGTAAAAAACAATTAATGACCCATTAATCAAACTTAAGCCCAATAATTCATTTAAACAATTTTCTAACTCACTTATAATTTATCTCCCAAATATTTTCGATTTATTTCTAAAATAATATTTAATTAATTTAGAACATCTCATTTATTTAATGACAAGTCATTAATTATTTTCATACTAAACAATGTAGTACGAAATGAGAAAATATTTATTTTCATCTTTTATTTATTTGAATCATCAAATTATATTATTATCAATATAATAACATAATATGATTCGTTAAATAAATGTAATAATAAATAACCAATTATTTATTTAATTACTTAGAAAATAATTTTCTTAGCGTAAATCACAATTTACGTTTAATGAGAAAATCGATCTTTTCTTGTTCACTAATATCTCATCCAAGAGTCTATCATTGTTACATCATATGTACTCTCAAAGTTAAAACTTTAAAGACGTTTAGGAAGTAAAAGAATATAGGAAAAGATTTATACCTGTCGATGAAGTTGGAAACTGAGTTTGTTCTTCTTTCACAACGTTCTCGGCCGTGAATTTCGGAGCTAGCCAAAAGTATGGTTCATGCTGAGACTCTACGAAGGGGAGATTTTCATATGATGGCGCATCAAAATCTAATGGCGGTTGAGCTAATTCTCTCACATGTTCTTCGTATTCTTCACTATTCGCAAACTCATCATAATAATCAAAAGGGTTTGCGTACTCGGGATCGTCATATCCTTCACTAGGGCGCTCATCATCACCTACTTTACTATGTTGTTCACGAACTTCATTTTGATACACTTTTTCTTCAAAGACGTTTTCGGTGTCGACAAACGGATGAGGCAAATTTTCAAACTTAATGGGGCGAGGTGAATCTCCAATCATGACACACTTCTCTTTTCTTTTCTCGTTATCTCTTTGTTGAATCGGCACTGGGACTTCTTTTGAAACCGTCGTTATGCATAAAGGGAACTTCTTATGGTTCCGATACTTCATATAGTACGCCACATCATCATTCTCTAAAACAACTGGAGTCATACAGATCGTGTCGACTGCGTACGGAACTTCAAGTTTCAAATTAAACTTTAAACAGTCGACACGGGTCGTCTTGTACGATAAAACAATAAGTTCCTCGAACGTGATATTCTTTGCAAGCTCGACACTGTAAGTCTTTGCATTATTAAACATCCATAGGTTATTTTCTTTCACCCAAGTGCCGTTATTCATCATGTACCTTGAATACATAAAAAAACAGACTAAATCATCAAAAATCAAACAAACCAGAAAAGCATCGGATTCTATCGGATATCATCGGATCTCATCAATATTTATAACAATCGGACACCATCGGATTCTATCGGAATTTTCAAAAAATGTTTTTTTTTTCTTTTTAAAATACTCACTTGTTATCGTATTCCATCGGATTTCATCTTAGATACACTTCATCGGATATCATCGGATAATATCGCATTTTATCGGAATGTTTGAAATGAAAAAAACCATCGGATTCTATCGGATTTCGTCAGATATTATCAAAAATTTCAGATAAATTTCATCTCTTTTCATCGAATTTTATTGGAAAAATCAATTTTTTCAATAATTTCATCGTAAATTCTGAAATTTCACACGGAAAAAAAAATCAGCAAACCTAGAAAAAGAAGAACGTAATGAAAAAGAAGAACGTACACGTTTATTAAAGTGAAATGTAATAAAAAAAGAAGAACGTACCTATATTTAAGCCTAATCTCGAGTATAGATAGAGATATGAATGACAGGATTGAGAGAAGAGAGAGAGGAGAACGTGAGAAAAAAAGGAGAAAAGATAGAAAGATAGAGAGGACCTAAAAAGGGAGAAGGGATTCGGATGATATTTTGGTCAAAAAATGGGACAAAAGTCCAATTTAGATAGAGTATACATAACAAGCCCAATTTTGATATTTCATATCTTGTTAAACCCAAATAATAAAATTTCTCTTCTAATTCTTCTCTTTCATGTTGTGTTGGCCTTGTGAAAAGTGTGTGGGAGAAGCTTGGCTTTTTCCTTAATTGGTCACTTAAGTCCTCAATTTCTTACATTTTATAAAATGACTCCAAATCCAATTATTTTTTTGACATTAGGACCTTATTTTTATTACAAACAAATCCTACTTTAGTTGTGACCAAGTCGAGAGTTTTTCGTCACGTCTCGATTAATTTGAACATCTTTACACTTCTTTTGAATTAATTCTCTTCTTTGAGAATTTATTTACTTAATTAATTTTCGAAATGTCGCCTCAAAAAAGAATTTCATTCTACAATTTATATCCAATAAACGAAGCTCGTAGATTACTTAAATATTACCAATCAAGTGATCTAAAACTCTATACCTTACAAAATATGACAGAAATCAATATTTTCATGAAAGTGGATTTCATGTATTTAGCTTAGCAAATTAGCTCTATAAACCACTTTGCTTAGCTAAGTCGATATATAAAATGCCAGACAATAATTAAGTTACTAATTACAAACTGTTTTTCAATTACTAGCTAAGTCTCGCATGTACAAGATGCACTAAATAGAGTATTCTTGTTAGGCGTAATGAAGCACATGACAGCAAAATCAAAGGTTCATAAACACTTTGAGATTGTAACAGCGAAGGATTATTTACCGCATGTCCATGTCTTTCTCCTCGTCTTCCACCTGAGAACTCCGATTTTCTTGGACTTCCATCTCCGATGTCTTTCTTTGTCGTTCAACCATCTCGAATAATCCTTCCCAGCCTTGCACTCCACGAACTCTGCCAGGTCGTCGTAATCTGCAACGCCTCTCGAGCTTTCGAGAACGCAATCGAGGAACACCTTTCCGTCGCAGGTCTCTTCGGTTTCTTCTTCGATAGAACCACTTTCATCTTCTTCGGAGACGCATGAACGCGATTTCGAACTGTCGTATCGTAGAACAAAGTAAAAATTTGTTTAAGAGTTCATGACAATATTCTGAGTCCTTGTTAGAAGACACTATTAACCATTTTCTGCTTTCAAATTTATATATTGTTAAATGATACATCATAAATTCACTAATAAATTCAATCAAATCCATTCTCTCATCCAACCAAACAACTAATAGTGGCCTTAGTAAGATGAATCTGAGTTCACCGGAAAAAAAGAAGACTATATGGCATTCTAGCGAAAGGTACCTCGTGAACCCAGATCGCATCTCCTGAATCCTCGATGCGATTTTTATACATGTCTTAGGAGATACGAGAACCTGTGCCACGTAAAACAGCAGCTCGTAAATAGCACTAAACAGGATGTGAAAAGATGGTGTCAAAAGAGAAATAAAAAGAGGATATTTTTTTTTTTACCTCCCTGGGTTTACCCAGAGTCGATCGACACGAATAGATTTCCGAACTGGGAATGAGTTCATATTGAAATGCCTCTAGATTACCCCCTTCAAGAACATAAAGACTCATCACTTCCACAAGTAGAAGCACGCAATTTTTCACTAAGAAATCGAATCTGCTTGCGAAACTGAATGAGAGCAGGCCAGAAATATGCAAAAGCATCCACTTTGTTGTCTCGTTCTTGGTCGGGTTATTAGCTTCGATCGCGTCGAATAACTTCTTCTGATTCGGTAAGGAAATGCTAAAATTTCGAAACGTCCCAATGACATTCACGATATGATCGTACCATTTGCAAAGTGAAGCCTCTCCTAAAGAAGCAGAATTTTCGTCACGAACCCTTAAACACCGAATAGCCGCTGACATAGAAACCTGCATCAGCTTCAGCAAAGCTGTCAACAGATACACATCTTCAGGACTCGGTTCATTGCTTTCATACGATAGAGAATCTTCCCCACTGTCCGAAAAAGCTCCATGAACAACGTGATCCAATATTCTCACAAAGTTTTCATCTTTTGATGACTCGTGAGAGCACGCGATCGAGTCGGCTAGAATATCGTGTCTTGGTTTCTGACTCCGTAAATTCCATAGAGAGACTAATCTCGCAATTACATCACCAAGTGTTGCTTGAGTTTCTCCTTGAACATAACAATCAAAAGGGCCATTACTTATATCCATTAACCTTTGACTTTCACACGGAGCCCCACGAATCGGATGATCTTCCGTCAGAAACGTAGACATGAATCTACTGTACAGGCTGATAGATAATTCGAACGCTGTAAAGTACGAGGCTCCCAGGAGATCGATAATGCATTTTTTATCCTCGGACATAGATTCAATCCACGTTTCTGAAACCAACGAAATCAAATGCGCTTGAAGAACCTTCGGTGCCAATAGAATTGTCGGGTTGAGAATTAGCGACAGAGACGAAGTCAGATTTATTTCGCAAATTCGGAGATCGCTGCACGCTCTGCAACTCAGTCTTTTCAGGAAATTCTCAGACCCGTCCTTATCCGAGAGTAATAGAATGAACTGAAGTGAAATTAGCTCCATCACGTTTCCCATCGGATCATCAGGTAAATGACACATGGAGAGTGAAATTCTCGGGGCAGGGTGAGTGAAAAGCTCTCTTAGATGTCTTTGCATCAAAAACTCATCTGCAAATACCTGAGAAAAAGTTCATGAAATCAGATGATGGTACTTTTTTTTTCTTTCTTTTCAGAGACTGTTTGAGCAGTTGGTGTAATCATAACAGTAGAAACAAAAATAAGTACTGGCTCTTATCTTCCATATCACCGGGGAGTGAAAATGTTAGCAATATTACATATAATATTGTCCGAAATTTAAGACAATAAGCAAAGAATAATAAAATAGTAAACCATAAATAGGAAAATAAGAAGAAAAGTGGTTAATATGCATACTTTGAGCATTAATTTCTCATTCATTATAGAATTGTTTTTGACAAAATAATATTTGATTTTAAACCTGTCGCAACGAGGAATAATTATACGAAAAAATTAACCAATTCTGATAATTGGATTTTACTCAAATATTAGCCAAAAAATTGCTTATACGCTAGTTAAAAATATTTCAAGCTTCTCGCTAAATTCAAGATGATAAAAAAGCAAGAAAACACTCTTTGATTAAACCTTTTTTTTACCTCGAGAAGTGTAGATAGAAAGGGAGAGTACGGGTGAGGCGGTTCCGTGATAGAAAGAACAGCGACGTAGTCTTCGGTGACAGTCGATTCGGCATCACGGGACAAAAACTCGCGAGAAATCCGCTTTTCGAAACTCACGGATTTGAATTTATCGCCACGAGGGACGAGAAGAATCAGTCTCTCGAGAATTCCCAGAAGAATCTGAGTTTTCTCCAACGCCACGTCCGGATCCACCAACGTCAAGATCGCCATACAACATCTCAACAGAGGAGCTAGTTCGTCGACGCAATCAGAAACTTCGGAACGCGAATCACCACGCTCGTCGTCACTACTCAGATAACAGAAGAACTTCCGAAACCTAGTCTCGATCTCCTTGAACAGAGTTACGACTAAGTTCTCTATATCGTGGGATTTTTTGGCGAGCGACTTAGATCGGGTGCTATAGCCCTTCGATTTATCTTCGTATGAAGGATGTAGCAGAACGCAGTACAATAGTTGCAACGATGGAAGCTTTGAGCCCTGAAATTTCCATCACCAGGAATTCACAACCAGAACAATAACGCCGTATCGCGAATACATACATGGAGAATATATATACAGAAAAAGAAAATATAGAAAACAGAGTACCTTTAAAGCTAGAATTCGGGAAATTAGGGCTCGCGAAAGACGACAACGCTTTGGATGGCGTTTGGGGCGAGGCATGGCTTCTCGTTCTGCAATTGAACACAGAAATGAGACCCTTCTTTTACGTTTTGAGGAAACGACTGACAGCATTCCATTCCCGCAAAAATCCTAAAGCCACTTTTGAACTCCCGCCGAAATGTTATCAAAATTTTAATTTATTCTTATAATTAACGTAACAACATTTCAATAATAGCAAATAATGGACATAACGTTTTTTAAGCAAAAACACATAAAAAATTTCAAAGTTTTGTAGTTCTCTACTTTTTTGGTTTTCAAACAATTTTCTTACAAAAATCAAGGTTTTAAATGACCGATGAAATCCGGCGAATTCTCTTGGAAGTTTACGTTTCCGAGTTTACCCGCCACTTTTTGTTTATATAACTAAGCATTTTGTCGTTTTATGTCCGCAAGAATTTCATTGTTGGTTTTTCATATTTATCGTTTGAAATTTTCATTCAAAATTTGTTTTGTCTAGTTTTCTAAGATAGATTTATTAGAGATTTTGATTTTTTAAATTGTTTCTAAAATAAAAGTTGTTAGCAATGATTTTCTAGATTACATATAATTTTCTCGGATTTTTTAAATATAAAATCGTAAATTGTTGTTTAAATCGTTTAATCTTTAATTATGTTACTTAAACTCTTTAGCTTAATTATATAGTATAGATTTTGAATCACTCAATTTGTAATTTCCAATAATCAACGAGCTTTATTAATTGAAAATAAAATTAGAAATAAATTCAACAATCGGTTTTATTACGGGACAGCTCAAGGCCAAATAAAAATTTTTATTGCCATCAATCTATCTTGGTTTCTCCATCAATCTCAGATCATATCTATATTGGTTTCTCCCTCAATCTCAGATCCAAGGATTACCATTTCGTTAAGATAACTTATGATCAGCATCATATGTTCTCTAACGGGAGTCCCTGCTTTCATACGACAGTTCATAAACTGTCGTACCGCTTGTTGCCTAGCCTGACACCCTTGCTCTCCAAACATCTCCTGGAGATTGTAGAGCATTTCATAGGCTGACCCAATATCATGATGTTGTTGTTGCAACACATTGTTCATCGACGCTAGAATATAACATCTCGCAATCTCATCGGATCTGAGCCAGGCCGCAATGGCGTCCTTGTCCTCTTGAGTCGAATCATCATTCAATTTAGGAGGACATGGGGTGGTGAGTACCCACTTGTGCATGTCCACGGTAAGGACAATGTCTAAGTTACGTTTCCAATGTACGTAGTTATCACCTTCCAGTTTGTTCGAGGAAAGGATCGTAGAGAGGGGGTTTAGAGACATTTTGCTGAAAGTTGAACAAAATGACACTTTACTCCTTCGAGGGAAGGCCGTAAAGAGTCGCCTTTCATAAGTAAATGACACATCATTAATGCATAGTCATGATGTCAATACATTAGTGTCTGACTAACCAACTTATAAAATGTTTGATCACTCAAAAATTTTCGCAGGGCCTCGAGGGAGGATTACTAGAGTTTGAGTCTAAGTGTGTAACCAACAACTTAGTTCAACAAGATCTACTTTGAAAACAATCCGCCGAGGGGAGGCCTTGTCTCATTGTTTCACTTTTGAACGTAGCTATAAAAGCAATGTTAGGAGCAATGCGTCTATGAGTACTCTCATTTAAGAGAGGGCCACGAGGGTGACTCTTAGTCCCGCGACATGTGCACTTCACATTAGTGTTGGGGATTGCGGGTTGCAAACAATAAGTACAACCCTCCCACTTAGTTTTTAGGGAAAAATAAGGGGATCCTGGATTCAAACAAATGCAATCCTCCCACTTAATTTTTGGAAAAATGGCACGTCTACTCTTGTACATATAGGAAACATGTTTCCATTAGCAAAGAGAGATAGAGTCGATCACTAGAATAAAAGAACCCCAAAATCGATATTTGTGAGGGGAGAGCAATGTTAATGCACTAAGGCACAAGGAACATACTCGGATCTTTTTGTCTATTAATTTATTTTTCCTAAGGAAAGTGTGTGAGATTAATAAATCTACACTTTTGCACTTGAAAGTTTTTGAGATTTAAAAAATCTCGTAAAACTAATATATATCTATATATATATATATATATATATATATATATATATATATATATCTTCATGACATCTTCCTTCAAGGCGCCTTCATGGTGGTGGAGCGCGAGAACGTAAAAAAACCACGATAGCATTAAGAAGTCGGGAAAAGCTAGGAGTCGCAAAATCCGGATTAAAAAATCTGGATTCGCGGACTGTCGTACACCTCGGACTTAAAAGGTCATAAATGACACATCCGGTATCCTATTGAGTTGAAACCAATTGCATTGGATAGCTAACATACGTACCTTTAATTTGGTTTAAAAACCACTAATTTTCAAGGTCGGAGAAAGGAGTTAAGCCCGTTTTACTGAGCCATAACAATTTGTCCACAATTTGAAAAATAATTAAAAGTACGTCGGATCTAGGTGTAAAGAGAAAGAGGTTTATTGAAATATTTTAATTGTATGTTTTGATTTCAATTGTGTGTTAATAAAATACTTCAGACGGAAAATAAATTTATTAAACACATAATAAACGTAAACACATTATAAATAAAGTGCGAAATAAAATTAAGTTATTAGTAGTTAGCAAAAACCCGGAGGAATTTTTCTCTTATAATATACATATATGAAGTTTCACAAACTCCTTTAGATATGTACATACAAAATAACTCCTCGTCCTTAAGTAGGACGTTAAGTTCTAGGAGTGTAGGTTACAAAAGAGTTTAACATTATAATATTATACTAAAACTTCTTCTCTCCGGTTGTGAGACCTCATTAGCCACAAGTCAAGAGATACACGTCTTGGTCTCGGTCTTCATCTATGCCATTGTCTTCACGCTACTGCCTTGACGTCACTGTTTCGCTGCTTTTCCCTGAAATTTAAATCGCCAAAACCAGGTTTGGCTCATCTCAGGCTCATGAAATCCAAACCAACTCGTCGTTCTTCTTCCTTCCCGACGATCAAGCGTGCAACGGCGATCAATTCCTGACGTTGAAGCCTTGACCGTCGCAAAGAGAATAGCATGCGTGGACGGGGGAGAGTTTTGTGCGAGGGGACGACGGCGGCAGTGATGGAGAAGGGAGCAGCACGCGGAGAAGGAGCTGAGGTCGACGCTGGTGGAGGATGACGTTGGGCGAAGGGAACTCGGGAGAGAGATAGAGTTAGGTTTTTGTGGGTGTGAGTGAGAAAATGAAGATCTGCTGTGCGTGAGAGAAGAAAAGAAAAATTAAGATGAGGAAAGTGATAAGCATAAGCAAAGAGGCGGTGGAAATTTGGTTAGGGTAATTTTCTTTTTAAAAATGGGTTGGGTCTATTGTTGGGCTTCACAATCTCTACCCCCTTAAAAGAGTTTCGTCCTCGAAACTCAGAATAACGCAGGGTATGCTTCTCGCATTTCACTCTCGAGTTCCCAAGTAGCTTCATTAGCAGAGTGTCTCTTCCACATAACTTTGACCATTGGAATAGTCTTATTCCTTAAGACTTTCTCCTTTCGATCGATGATAGCAACTGCTGGCTCCTCTTATCTAACATCTTGAGAAATCTCAACGTCTTGATCTTGAAGTACATGAGAAGGGTCAGATACATACACTCGTAACATCGATACATGAAAGACGTCATGCAGGTTAGACATCGATGGTGGCAAAGCTAAACGGTAAGCGCCTTGCCAACACGCTCTAGAATATCAAAAGGTCCAACATATCTTGGACTAAGCTTTCCTTTCTTTCCAAACCTCATTACACCACGCATCGGTGAAACCTTTATGAAAACTTTGTCTCCAATCTCAAATTCCAAAGGTCTTCTTCTTTTGTCTGCATAGCTCTTTTGTCGACTTTGAGCAGTCTTCATTCGGGCTTGAATCTTTTTAATTGCTTCAGTGGTTTGCTCTATCATTTCGGGCCCAAGAAATTTATTCTCACCCGCTTCATCCCAATGAACTGGAGAGCGACACATGCGCCCATACAGAGCTTCGTATGGCGCCATTCCGATTGTGGATTGGTAGCTATTGTTGTAAGAAAACTCGACCAAAGGAAGATAACGACTCCACGAGCCGTGGAAGTCTAAGACACATGCCCGAAGCATATCTTCCAACACTCGAATTGTTCGCTCACTTTGACCGTCAGTTTGGGGATGAAAGGCGGTACTGAACTTTAATCTTGTTCCCAAATTCTCCTGGAGACTCTTCCAAAACTTGGACGTGAAACGAGTATCACGATCAGAAATAATTGAGTGTGGAACTCCATGGAGACGCACAATCTCCTTGATATAAAGTTCAGCAAGCTTATCAACAGTGTGGGTGGTCTTGATCGGAATAAAGTGCGCTGACTTGGTTAGTCTATCAACAATAACCCATATTGAATTATGACCAGCGAGTGTTTTGGGAAATCCTGACACAAAATCCATTGTGATTTGTTCCCATTTTTCCGTTGTGGGATTTCTAAAGGTTGTAACATTCCTGCTGGTTTCTGATGTTCGGCCTTGATTTGTTGACAAGTCAGACATCTTCGGACAAATTCAGCAACATCCTTCTTCATTCCTGGCCACCAATAGATTTTCTTCAGGTCTTGATACATCTTTGTAACACCTGGGTGCACGGAATATGGCGTTCCGTGAGATTCTTCCATCAATTGCCTCTTAATCTCCGCATCTAAAGGCACACAAACTCGACCATTGCATCTTAATACGTCACTTTCGTCTAGTTTGAAGTCACCTTCTTTATCATTCTTAGCGTCAAACATTTTCCCAAGTAGGTACTCATCTGCATATTGACCATCTTTGATCTGGTCAAACAATATCGGACGCACACTGAGTGCCGATAACCTGCCGGTGATCAGCTGAAGTTCTAGGTTTTGAACATCGGTCACTAATTGCGGAGAGGCTTTTACAAGACTTGCTAGAGATGCCACAGACTTGCGGCTAAGGGCATCAGTTACCTTATTGACCTTACCCGGATGATAGTGCAATTTAAAATCGTAGTCATTCAAAAGCTCAATCCATCTCCCTTGACGCATATTTAATTCCTTCTGCGTGAAGAGATACTTCAGCATCTTGTGATCAGTATAGATGTCACAGTGGACACCATACAAGTAGTGCCTCCATATTTTCAGTGCAAACACTACTGCAGCAAGTTCCAGGTCATGAGTCGGATAACGAGTTTCGTAATCCTTCAATTGACGTGAGGCATACGCGATGACTTTCCCATGTTGCATCAGAACTGCACCCAAACCTTGCTTAGACGCGTCGCAATATATAGCGAGGCTATCAGTTCCTTGTGGAATGGTAAGCACATGAGCAGTTGTCAAGCGCGTTTTTAGTTCTTGGAAACTTTTCTCGCAAGTTCCTGTCCAGACAAACTTCTGTCCTTTACGAGTTAATTGGGTTAAAGGCATGGCTAGACGAGAGAATCCTTCAACAAACTTCCGATAATAGCCTGCCAGACCTAAGAAACTTCTCACCTCGGTGACGGTCTTAGGCTGAGTCCATTGCTTCACTGCCTCAATTTTTGCTGGGTCTATCGTGATGCCAGCACTGGTAATAACATGACCAAGACATGCAACTTCTTCTAGCCAAAACTCGCACTTTGAGAACTTGGCGTATAACTGTTTTTCCCTTAGTTTCTCCACTGCCAACCCAAGATGTTGTTCATGATCTTCTTTAGTCTTTAAGTAGATCAGGATATCGTCAATGAACACAATGATGAACTTATCCAGGAAATCCTCGAACACGCGGTTCATCAAATTCATGAATGCGGCTGAGGCATTCGTTAATCCAAACGACATTACCAAAAACTCATAATGACCATATCGTGTACGGAAAGCCGTTTTCGGGATGTCTTCATCCTTAACCTTCAACTGGTGATATCCCGAGCGCAAGTCAATCTTAGAAAACACAGTCGCTCCTGCGAGTTGGTCGAAGAGATCATCAATACGCTGTAGCGGGTACTTATTCTTAACTGTTACTTGATTCAATCCGCAATAATCGATGCAGAGTCTCAACGAACCATCAGCTTTCTTAACGAATAAGACTGGCGCTCCCCAAGGAGAATGACTCGGACGAATGAACCCCTTATCCAACAACTCTTGAAGTTGAGTCTTGAGTTCTTTTAACTCTGCTGGGGCCATGCGATATGGAGTGTTAGATATTGGAGCTGTGCCGGGGATGAGTTCTACATTAAACTCTACTTCGCGATCAGGCGGTAAGCCTGGAAGATCTTCTGGGAAAACGTCAAGGAAATCTCTCACGATGGGAATATCTTGAGGTTGGGGCCTAGGTTCCCTTGAAACGTCTATAACACTCGCAAGATAGCCAGCGCATCCCTGACGTATCATCTTCACGGCCTTGAGAGCTGATACAAACAGAGAACTTGACTTACGAGAGGAACCATGGAAATGGAATGGTTCAAGTCCTGGGCTTTGAAACAAGACTGTCTTCTTTTGACAATCAATGACCGCATGGTGGTAACTTAACCAATCCATTCCAAGGATAACATCGTAATCCACCATTTCTAGTTCAATCAAGTTTGCGACGAGCATCCGATTCTGGATTCGGATAGGAACATCCTTATACCAATACAACGACTGATACTTCTCTCTAGCAGGAGTGGCAGTAACAAATGGATACGAAAAGTCACTTCTACATTCCCTTAAATGTTTACATATCCTAGATGATATGTATGAATGTGTGGCTCCAGAGTCCACTAATGCATATGCTGAGAAGGTATCCATGAAAACCTGACCTGTGACAGCAGTGGAGGATCCTGCTCGAATCTCGTCTTCACGGATGAAAAACACCCTAGCATTAGCCTTTGGTGGCTCCTTTGGTGCAGGGCATTGCATTCCAAGGTTATCGCATACTCGCGCCAAGTGACCTGGTTTTCCACATTTATAACATACCAGGGCACGTGCATAACAATCTCCTCGGTGCGCTACTTCACACCTTTCGCAAGGCGCAGATGGACCATTTTCAGAAGTCTTGGCCCTCTTGTTCGATGACTCTGGGCGCCTATTCTCCCATCGAACTTTGTTTTGGCTAACCAATTAGGACCTGTTTCCGAAGCTAGCTTGGGGGCAATTGCTTGAGCCTTGCTGAGATCTTGAGCCCTGACTTGTTGGCGGTCTGTTTCCCCACCTAGGCGGAAACCTGGTTCTTCTACGTGCATCGCTTTGACTTGAGTTCGTCGGAATGAAGGGTACAGTTGAAACTGGTTTTGGAGCAGGATTCCTATCACTCTCACGCCATCCTGCGATACGCATTGCTCTGCTTACTGCATTCGCATAAGTACGGGGACCCGTGTCTCCGCTATCTACCTGACTGACGATGTACACATTGAGCCCGTGCATATACTTCATCTTTCGGGCTTGATCGGTGGGAACCATAGAAGGCGCAAACCTCGCTAGCATATCGAACTTTGCTATGTACTGGGACACAGACATCGAGCCTTGGCGTAGACTCATGAACTCACGTACCTTGCTCGACAAGTTTGCCTCACTCAGGTACTTTTCATGGAATAGGTTGATAAAGCAAATCCAGGTCATAGTTTTAACATCTTCATACGTCGCCACAACCTCCCACCAGCCACGAGCCTCACCTTCTAGTTGGTTCACGACGCAAGCTACGCGTTCAGCGCCTGAAAGCTGCATGTAGCTGAAGATCTGCTGCATCTTCTTGATCCAATTCTCGGCTGCAGCTGGGTCGACACCTCCATCAAAGCTGGGTGGCTTCTGCTTGCGAAATCTCTCATACACAGGTTCTCCCACAGGAGGGACAACCTCGGGAATTCGGGAATGTTCACTGACACTGGCGGTAGATTGACAGGCTGCACGCCTTGAGCTGAAGACTCAGGGACATGTGGAGCAGGTGCGTTTAGCTTGGATAAAAGCTCGATGATCGTGCAATTTTGAGTTTCCAATTGTTGCGCGACCCTAAGGTCCCTCTCGGCTGCTTCGGCAGCCAGCCTTATAAGAACATCTCGAATCTCATTGAGATCGACGGCTGACGCGCTCCGAGCCACAGACGCACTCCTAGCATCGGACGTGCTCCGAGAAGCAGACGCGCTATCAGCATTCGACGCTTCAGACATTATTCTTTATTCCTACATATAGAGAAATGCATGATTAACATATTTCAACCGCAACAACGAATCTCGAAACACCAGAATAGCACATATATTCAACAGCAAAACAAATTTTACATAAAAACATCTATATATATATATATACATAAGTCAAAAGATATATACAATACATTCGTTCATACATGCACACCTATATACACGTCAACACGACCTCCACTATCTACGAGTCTATGACTCCAAAAATCGACTAGTCATCATCAAGACCTAGTTAGTCGGCCAACTCAAAAGATATAATGTTGGCCGCAAATACCAAAAATAATGACCGCTAACTAAGCTACTATATGCATCTAAGTCGGTCCTACAGGAAGATCCTCCTCCGGATCCTCATCCTCCTCATCATCATCCTCAACCTGGACCACTGGTGGGGCTGGAGGCAAACGAGTGCCACCCTCAGTCAAAACATAGAACTCTGTACGCTCACGGAGCTCTGCAAAGGTCGTGCTACTAAGGCGAATCACTTCACTTCTGCACTCAGGACGCAATCCACGGTAGTACATCTCTTGTCGCATCCTCTCTGGGGGAATCACGGGACATGCCTCCAAGACCTCGTCTACAAAACGCGTACCGTACGCGACAACAGTCTCCTCTAGTCGCTGGGGACAGTCCGAAGCAGCAACCTCCCACAAGCGCAGTCGTCCCTGTGGGTGAAAGGCATTCCGCATGAACGTCTGAAACATCTCCCAAGTGCGGTTGCCGAGATGGCGCGTATGGTGACACCACCGGGTGCGAGCGACACCTGTCAAAAGAGTGGCGGCGATAGCAGTGCGGAACCTCATAGGTAGCGAGAGTAGATCCATCCAATCCCTTGTCATAACAATCCACTCTTCCCAGGTAAGTCCACCCCTCCCACTGAAAGTAGGAGCGGTCGGGGGTATATGGCATGTCGCCTGATATAGGGTTATGATTGTCGGCTGAGCCGGAAAAGGCTGGGCTGCTGAAGCAGTAGAGTGGGCCGCCGGAACGTGATCACCAAAGAATCCATTCTCAAAAGGTCCTTGGTCTGCCATGTCAAACCTGCCAAAAGACAAGTTAACGATGAAAACTGAACCAATCCAACTAAACAGAAAGACTAAGATCTCGTAACGAAATACAATCCATACTCGTGACCGTACAAAGAACACGTATCTCAAGTCTACAGAAATGGCTAAACCTGGGCTCTGATACCACAAAACCTGTCACGACCCGCGAGCGTCACCAGCTCGACCGCAGGCCGCGACTCCCGTAAAACCATCGACACGTGCACGAGTATATCATTATATATAAAGATATTGTTTAAATAAAATACTTCAGACGGAAAATAAATTTATTAAACACATAATAAACGTAAACACATTATAAATAAAGTGCGAAATAAAATTAAGTTATTAGTAGTTAGCAAAAACCCGGAGGAATTTTTCTCTTTTAATATACATATTTGAAGTTTCACAAACTCCTTTAGATATGTACATACAAAATAACTCCTCGTCCTTAAGTAGGACGTTTAGTTCTAGGAGTGTAGGTTACAAAAGTGTTTAACATTATAATATTATACTAAAACTTCTTCTCTCCAGTTGTGAGACCCCATTAGCCACAAGTCAAGAGATACACGTCTTGGTCTCGGTCTTCATCTATGCCATTGTCTTCACGCTACTGCCTTGACGTCACTGTTTCGCTGCTTTTCCCTTATCTACATTACCAAGGGTCAAAAAACTATGAGTCGATTGACACAGTAAGTGAGAGTCTAATCTAGGAAATTAAAACATCTAATGTCGTGTGACGTGAAAATAAGCAAATAGAAATGTATATCTAATTCTCGATTCAATACAAATGTGTGCATGGCCATATCTACCTATTCACTTGCCGCTCCACAAGGTTATACACCCCTTCCTGCTATAACCCTCGGATTGACAAGAAGTCAACCTCAGGCCTCGAGCAGCGGTCCCTCGGCGACTTTGTGTTTTATTCTCTCTGGGATCCACTAATGGTACCAACTTCATTAGGGCGCCAGCGCTCGGTGCTTACGCACGAAGATCAGCGCCTTAATGACCTTCATCGGTCAACATAACGAGTCAGTAACTCGTGGGTACCATCGATTCCTTATGTTCAAGGTTTGGGTGCTCAGACACACGCAGAGCACACACCTAATCTATTTATAGAAGAGCATCTCAGGTTAAATCCCAATAATTTAGTGTTTCCCTTTCATTATCTCGTTTAGTTTTTTAAGATGAAAGTTGAGAGGTGACTCCCAAAAACTTTCACTCTCGACTTGAATCCGAGAGTCGACTTATGCTCTCCTGTTTCCCTCGCTCTAGAGGGTCAAACTATTGGGGTAGCTATATCACATAACACATGCCGGGTTCTAATAGACTATGTTTGAGCCTATCGGGGATGACCCGAACTACATTTTCAATAAAATGTGGCTGAAGCCTTATCTTTATTACTTTTCATATTCTTAGGCTTTACTTAGTCTTGTTTACTAACACATAATATGCACATAAGCAGGGTTATTCCCTTGGTAAGTACTTGACTTATGTCTCCACACTTACCCGGAATAGATCAGCTGAAAAACGGATGACTTTCACAAAGAGGTGCGTCCTATACGCTTTGAGACACTTGGTACTCTGTCGGGCGCTGAATGAGATAAAATTCCGGAGTTGAAAGTCCATCAACCATGATGTTCATAAATATTAAAGGATATATGATTCTACTAACAGAACTAATCTAAATCAGTTATGGCTTCTATAATTCCGTTTACAACTTTTTGGTTAGTAAAGATTAAAGTTATTTAAGACTCGTCTGCTTTTGTATCGTAAACGATACGCAATAAGATTAAGCAATAAAATACGAGCCTCAAATGAATTAATCTTCCAAACAGATAAACAAGAAATTTCCGTTAGTTAAGTACTTAATTTACATCTTAGACATTTTTTAATAAATAATTGATAATGATCAATTATTCATTTAATCATGAAGTAACTACGTAAAGAAAACTTTCAATCCACACTAAGGATTCTATTAAACGCTGTAAGCGAATAATACTTACGAGTAAACTGAGATTCTGATTTCTGATTCGATCCTCACTTCGGAGTTTCTGACCCGATCAACAGTCGTTCGTTCATGTAAATCTGGAAACAGATTATAGAAATCCAATAACGGATTAATTCACATAATCAAGTAAATTACAAGTCCTTGTGTTCAGATTCCAAATTCATTTCCCTTTTTCTTTTGGGTAATTATCCTTATAAGAAAAAAGAAATAAAACTCTCCTCTTGATGCACTATCTTGGCCGAACTCTACCTAGGGGGGAGCATATAGATCGGGAATGAACTTAGAAGAGGAAAAACCGCGGCGCCCTCCGGTGGCTGGGCCCGGTCCTGGGGGGTCGTCCGAAGACGATATATTTATATTCATTGTTGTCCGGAAAAACCGACGACAACATTAGCCCCCCGAGTTCAATGTCGAGCGTTCGATCGGGAATGAACTTAGAAGAGGAGGGCCGGCGTCGACGTCCGCACCGAAGCATCGAGTGAGCTCTGGCGGGCCGGGCCGAGGGTCAACCTGCGAGGGGCCCCTTTCGAAGGGGGAGGAGGAATGGTAATATAAGCTGCTGAGTTTGCACTCTCCCTTTCCCTTTTTTTTATTATTTTGTTTGCACGCGTCATGGATCCTTTGCCCTCTTCTGCCAATGGTGGGTCCATGGAGGACATTATTAGTTCACTCTTGTCCGACCCCGATGACATTGATCATCATTTGATTTCCCCAAATCGTCCCCGAAATCCCACGCCTTTTTCCCCTTTGTTCTTCGACGAGGAAGCTTGGACGCGTGGATGGCAAGCGTAGGGGGAGAGGCCGCGCGAACGCCGGTGGGCGAGGCCGACTCGGATGGTGGTCGTGGGGTGCCGGCCGTCGGCGACCAGGTCGCGTGTGGAGACCTCTGCCAGACGGGAAAGCGACGCGGTGCGATTGGGGGAGCTGGCCGAGGTTGGCTCGGCCGCGCCACGCGCGGACGGAGGAGGCGAGGGCGACGCGGAGGCCGCCGTCGGCCGATCGCGGGCCTCCGCGCGAAGGGTGCCTGATCTGGGCGGCGATGCTGGGTCCGTCGCGCGTTGGGGGCGTGACGTGGAGCGGACAGAGGAGACGGCCGAGGCCGAGTCGGCTGCGTCGCCGGTCAATTGCAGGCCGTCGCGCGAAGACGGCCGGATCTGGCTGAGCCAGATCTGGGCGGCGACGGAGAAGAGCCGGCCGTGCTGTGCGCGGTCGCGGGAAGCGGGGACGGACTCGACGCCACGGGGGAGGAGCCGACTCTGGACCGGTCGAATCTGGACGGTGGGGACGCGGGGACCTTCCGGGCCGTCTTCTTCGTCGGCGCCGGCGGTTTTGACGTGCTCGTTGGGGAATCGGCGGCCACGCTTGCGACGAGCGAGATGGCTCCGACCGCCTGGGATCCCGCCTGGGCTCTTTTGGCCGACCTTGGGTGGCCCGAAATGCGGCCGGCCGGCCTTACCCGGGCGGGACTTGTGCCGACCGGCCCTGCCCTGGCCGACTTTCGGCCGGCCGGCCCTACCCGGGTCGACCCCCTGCCGGCCGGCCCTGCCCTGGCCGACCCCCGGCCGGCCGGCCCTACCTTGGCCGACCCCCGGCCGGCCGGCCCTGCCCAGGCCAAAACCCGATCGGCCGGTCCGGCCCGGGTCGATTCCCAACCGGCCGGCCCTGACCCGATCGTTCCGCGGCCGGCCGACCCAGGCTTGGGAGCCGCCATGCCGGTCGGCCTTGGATCGGCTATCGAGCGGCCGGCCGCCCCCGCCCTGGAAGCTTCTTCATTGGGCGGGGACTTTTCGGCGGAATGGGGTCCCCTAGCTCGCCGTCGGGTAACCGCACCTCTCATGTTCTGCCGTCGAGCCGAGGGACCCTGTCTACGCTCGTCGGAATTGGTCATGAGGCGTCCGAGGCAATCGTGACTCGCCCCCTAATGGCGAGGGTGGAGGACAAGAGGACGATGTCCTATGCGATTACGTCGCAGCGGGTTAGGGGGGATTTCTCGTGTGACGGGATCGATGCCGCGTGGGTCCCAACCCTTTCCGCCTTCCAAAGGCTTCGTGAAGAGTTCGGCATTCCCTCCTGCTTTGACATCCTCCTACCAATCCCCGGCGATCGCATGACCTATCCTCGACTTGGTTATGCTGCCGTACACGTGGCGAGCCTCCAAGCGGGGCTTCGACTGCCGCTCCAACCTGTGGTACAGGACCTCCTTTCCAGGTTGGAGGTTCATCCGGCACAGATGGCGCCGATCATCTATCGTTTCGTGGCCGCCTGTCACATGGTCCTCTTCCGCGAGAAGAGGCGAGCGATGACAGCGCACGACTTCCTGGGGTTCTTGCCGATCGTGGAAGTGCCGTCGCGAGTCGGGTCGTATCGGGCGAACCACGCTAGGAACTTTGCGGTGGTCACTAACACGCCCTCGAAATACCGATATCATTGGGTCTGGGTATCCGAGGCCGCGTTCAGGACCGCCCCCCTCACCTTTGGACCGGCGAGGGTGCCCGCACCGGTAGTCGATCCCGAGCTTACCGAACTTGGACAGGCGGTCCATCGGCTCCCGGCGTCCCGACGTCATGCGTCCTCTTCGTATCGCATAATATGATGGCTGCGACGGGGTGGTTTGTTTCGTCGGTCTCTTCGCCACCACGTCCTCGGGCAAGGGATCAGCGAGATTCCGATTCGGGATCAGACAGCATATCTCACGTGGTCGATAGCCATCGTGGTATGAGGTACCCCTCGTTTTATTATTGGTTTGCCGAGTTTTTCTCACGTTGCCCGTTGTTTCTGTTTCAGGTCGTTCACGTTGCCCGTTGCCATCGTCGGGCGTCGGGAACCAACCTTCATACCAAACCCGCCTTCCTGCTGGCCGACCGGACGCGGCTACCAAGACCTTGGCTCCATCGCGGGAGGAAGGCGGCATCTCGCGGAAGCGCCCCGCGGCCTCTTCTGCGAGCGGCGTACCCTTGAGTTCGCGCCGCTTGGTCGACCCACTTGTTGGCAGAGATGCCCACAAGAAATTTTTTTATTTACATATTGATGTAATATATAAATCTTTGTAAAGTCCTTATTGAAAGATTGTTTATTTACATACTGATGTAATATATAAATCTTTGTAATTTGCTGATTGAATTAATAAAAGTTGAAACGTTCATTCATTCCTTTTTAGTTTGATTAAAGATTTATGATATTCAATAGTCTTATAGTCCTTAATCAAATCTAACAATGTATGAAAAGACAAATGTAGATTTGCGTGAACAAACTCTTCATGGATTGACTAAAACGGTATATTCGCAATCTAAAGATCAACAGACTATTGATCCCAGTATGATTGTTGGAAGAATCTAGGATGTCTGGTTACGAGGCATAGAGAGTTAGGAACTCTGTAGTTCTTCCAGTGTATCTTTCGAAGATACTGAATTGACCAGTGCACCTTTAGAGACAATAGAAGAACAAACCATTTAACATCTTCTATCTCAAGGTCACTACGTATGAATCGCATCATGCTTACCTAAATCCTGAAATGAGACATGTCATTTCTTAGCATTAATACTCTCATTTGAGAAAGTCAAATTCTAGGTCCCATGTGTGATCTAGACAAGGCCTATTGGGGAGATATTAAGTTATGAAGATGTCATGAACCAACTTTGTGAAGTTCTCATAGATATAGAATTCATGATTCATGTATAAGATTGCTGAGATGCAATGTATATCACCTCATTCTTTATTACTTGGATTGTGAATAAATGAACTGTGCAGTGTCCAAATTTAAGTAGCGACTTTATTTGGATGAAACAATGTGACTTGTTAGCTCCTCGTCAATACATTGTTTCTAGCTTTCACAAGTACTAAAGGAGTTGAGGAAATAACAACTAGAAGGGTAAAATGGTAATTTTATAAATCCCAACTAGTTGATGATATTCATGAAGGGTAATCATAGATAACATTCAGTGGATCCACTCAATATAATTAAGTTGAATTTGAGTATTAAATAGATTCATTTGAACCGAGAGATTTTCAGAGTCAACTCTTTAGTAGAGTCAGTGGACATTAAGCTAATACTCGGAAAAAAGTTGTGAACTTTTGTGTCCGAGTACAGAAGTTACAACTTTGTACATTTTTATCCATGAGGTCATTATTACAGATCATCAGAGTAGGATTGTTAAACTAGAAGGTAAGTCAAAATAAGTTTAAGTGTTGAACTAGACTTTTTCTCGGAAAAAATGATGTGAGTGTCAAAATAAGATTTTGAATGTTTTCATTTGATGAAAATATAAATTACTTTCTAAAGCCGAAAAGTCGTTTGAGGCATTATGAAATTAATTTCGTTATTTGTGCAATTATAATTCTACAGCGGGTATTTTAAGAATTGTCTTAAAAGAAATAAGGAAGCATCTAGATGCTCCATCACCCTATGAAGAATTCGGCCAACATAGCATCAAAGAGGAGAGTTTTATTTCCTTTTTCTTATAAGGATAATTACCCAAAAGAAAAAGGAAAATGAATTTCCTTGAGAAGGAAACAAATGTGCTAAGTGAGGAAACAAATTTCCTCACTAATGCACCCATATGGCCGGCCATACGATGAGGGGAAAGGGGAAGGGAAAATCAAATATTGTGTCATGAATACATTATTCATTCATGAATGAATAATTGACCTTTATAAATTTTTCATTCTCCTATAAATAGAGCCTCACATAGAGATGTGAAGGTTAAGCAATTTTCTTCTTCTCTCCCTATTGTGGCCGAACCTCCCTCTCTCTCTCAGTACAAAATATTCTTCTTATTTTGCACCTAGATTCACATTCAATCTAGAGAATTAGCTTGTGATCCAAGAATTGTTCTTGGTTCATATGGTTTAACTGTGCCCACACACAAATCTTTCCAAAACCTCTATTGACTCATGTAATAGAAATCTTAGGTTTCTCGAGTTCAAAATTAGGTGCGAAGGTGACGAGCGAGCCAAGGAAGAGGATCTACCTTCTCGAGACGCTTCAAGATCAGGCTTCGTAGAAAGGTTCGTGTTCTAGTAAATTAAATAATGATTTTAATAAATAACTTGTATATGCTTTTTTCTAAGTTAGTAAAATTGTTTTACTTGAAAAAGAAATTTTTAAATTCCGCCATTAATTTGATTAATGTTAAATTTTAATTTAACCCTAGACCTATTCCAACAAATGGTATCAGAGCTATGGTAAATGCATAAACATGTACATGTTATTTAAAATCATTATAAGAAAATTGTTTTCTAAATTTGCTTGAATAATGGTTTTTCCAAAAGACTAGATCATACAAAATTTTAATTTTTTGGTACGACCTCTAAAATTAATTTTTTGTTGAATTTCCACTTGATATATATGCTATATAAATACATTAAAAACAGTTTTTAATTATTTTATGTTTAGCATATTCAAAATCAATTTTTTGACAAGTTTGAAAATTTGTGTACATAGTTTAAACTAGTTTGTTGCACTTCTAGTTTAAATTAGTTATTGAATGTTTTATATTATATTGATTATTTTATATTGTGTTTAATTATTAATATGTTAATATAACACACAATTGAAATCAAAACATACAATTAAAATGTTTTCAATAAACCTCTTTCTCTTTACACCTAGATCCGACGTACTTTTAATTTTTTCAAATTCTGGACAAATTGTTATGGCTTAGTAAAACGGACATAACTCTTTGCTCCGACCTTGAAAATTAGTGGTTCTTGAACCAAATTGAAGGTACGGATGTTAGCTATCTAATGCAATTGGTTTCAGCTGAAACGGATACCGGATGTGTCATTTATGACCTTTTAAGTCCGAGGTGTACGGCAGTCCGCGAATCTAGATTTTTAATCCGGATTTAGCGACTCCTAGCTTTCTCCCGTCTTCTTAATGCTATCGTGGATTTCCAACGTTCTCGCGCTCAACCACCATGAAGACGCCATGAAGAAAGATGTCATCAAGATATATATATATATATATATATATATAGATATACATATTAGTTTTACGAGATTTTTATCTCAAAAACTTTCAAGTGCAAAAGTGACGATTTATTAATCGCACACACTTTCTTTAGTAAAAATAAATTAATAGACAAAAAGATCCGAGTATGTTCCTTGTGCCTTAGTGCATTAACACTGCTCTCCCCTCACATATATCAATTTTAGGGTTCTTTTTCTCTAGTGATCCACTCTATCTCTCTTTGCTAATGGAAATATGTTTCCTATATGTACAAGAGTAGACGTGCCATTTTTCCAAAAATTAAGTGGGAGGATTGCACTCGTTTGCAATCCAGTGTCCCCTTATTTTTCCCTAAAAACTAAGTGGGAGGGTTGTACTTATTGTTTGCAACCCGCAATCCCCAACACTAATGTGAAGTGCACATGTCGCGGGACTAAGAGTCACCCTCGTGGCCCTCTCTTAAATGAGAGTACTCATAGACGCATTGCTCCTAACATTGCTTTTATAGCTACGTTCAAAAGTGAAACAATGAGACAAGGCCTCCCCTCGGCGGATTGTTTTCAAAGTAGATCTTGTTGAACTAAGTTGTTGGTTACACACTTAGACTCAAACTCTAGTAATCCTCCCTCGAGGCCCTGCGAAAAGTTTTGAGTGATCAAACTTTTTTTTAAGGTGGCTAGTTAAACACTGATGTATTGACATCATGACTATGCATTAATGATGTGTAATTTACTTATGAAAGGTGACTCTTTGCGGCCTTCCCTCGAATGAGTAAAGTGTCATTTTGTTCATAACACCTTTGGATTTTTTCCTTGTCTAAATAAAATTAAACTTAAAATCATAAACAAAAGACTAATCGTAAATTGTTTCAACTATTCAGCAATGTCTCTAAACCCCCTCTCTACTATCCTTTCCTCGAATAAACTGTAAGGTGATAACTACGTAGATTGGAAACGTAACCTAGACATTGTCCTTACCGTGGACAAGCACAAGTGGGTACTCACCACCCCATGTCCTCCTGAGACGAATGATGATTCGACCCAAGAGGACAAGGATGCCCTTGCGGCCTGGCTCAGATCCGATGAGATTGCGAGATGCTATATTTTAGCATCGATGAGCAATGTGTTGCAACAACAACATCGTGATATTCGGTCAGCCTATAAAATGCTCTACAATCTCCAGGAGATGTTTGGAGGGCAAGGGCGTCAGGCTAGGCAACAAGCGGTACGACAGTTTATGAACTGTCGTATGAAAGCAGGGACTCACGTTAGAGAACATATGATGCTGATCATAAGTTATCTTAACGAGATGGAAATCCTTGGATCTGAGATTGATGGAGATACCAAGATAGATATGATCTTGGAAACTATCCCTGAATCTTTTGATACTTTCAAGCTGAATTACTACATGAATAAGCTTGGGTACACTGTTACCGAGCTAATGAAGGAGCTTCACACCGCTGAGGGACTTTTAAAAAAAGAGGACAACTGGAGAAGCTCATGCTACTGAGCACAGAGTCTCCACCTCTGGACCTAAGAAGAGATCTCATAGAGCCGACAAGAAGAACCCTAGCAAGGTTCAGAAGAAGAAGATGCCTCGGACTGCAAAGGTGGACAAGTCGAAGGACAACTGTCACCATTGCAATGAACCCGGACATTGGCGTAGGAACTATCCTACCTACCTCAAGGCTAAAGGGAAAGGTATTGTACTTATTACCAAAGCTTCTTTAGTAGCTGATAATGTATCATCATGGATTATTGACTCCGCTGCTACTAATCATATTTGTTGTTCCTTGAATGGGTTCAAGAAAAGCAAAAGCTTAGAGGATGGCGACTTCTGCTTCAAGTGGGGTGATGGGAGCTTGGTGTCTGCTAAGGCTGTGGGATCCGTGACAATGTCTTTCGAAGACAGAACTTTAAATTTGAATAATGTGTATTATGTTCCTTCCTTTGGGAAAAACTTAATATCTGTAGCTCAAATTGTTGAGCAGAATTTGTTGTCGTCGGTTTTTCCCGACGGCAATGAATATAAATACAACGTCTATGGACGGTCCCAGACCCGACCTCCGGAGGGTGCCGCGGGCTCTCCCTACGCATCGACCGGCCCCTTCGGGTCCCGATTAGCCCTTGGCCGGCTGAGAAACGCCCTCGGCCGGCCCTAACCCGCCTTGGCCGGCCCTGGCACATCCCGGCCGGCCCTGGCACGTCCGGACCGGCCCTGGAGCGTCCCGGCCGGCCCTGGCACGTCCTGGCCGGCCTTGGCACGTCCTGGCCGGCCCTGGCACGTCCTGGCCGGTCCTGGCACGTCCTGGCCGGCCCTGGCACGCCCTGGCCGGTCCTGGCAGGGCATTGGCCGGCCCTGACACGTCCTGGCCGGCCCTGGCCCTCCCTCGGCCGGTTGTGGCCCTCCCTTGGCCGGTTGTGGCCCTCCCTTGGCCGGTTATGGCCCTCCCTTGGCCGGTCCTCGCACTCCTTGGCCGGCCCTGCCTCGCCTTGGGCATACATGGTCGGCCGCCTAGGCTATAAATAGCCCAAGGCGCTTCTCACCAAAGGTAACCAACGAAAAAAAGACAGAAAAAGAGAGAATTCCTCCCCGAGAAATTCTCCCTAGATCCGAGACTTGAGCTTGGGAACGACGCTGATTTGACAATCTCCGATTCCATCTCGCCTCGTCGATCTCCCCTCGTCATCCTACAAACTCCACCCACATTACACTAGTGTTGAGCGTCGGAGAGGTAAACAGAGGACCCCCCCCCCCCCCCCCCCCCCTCTGTTTTCCCTTCTTAGTTCATGCCTGTTTACTCTTTTCAGATAACAGGAGGACTCGAAGACCACCTGACAGCTAAGAGACGATCCGAGACTCCGGATCTGACACGCTTAGGCCGAAGCGAGGGTCACCCGCTCTGAGCGAAGATCTGACCGCCTAAGTCTCTGAACGTTGTCCAAATTTCAGCGACAACATTTTGGTGCTAGAAGGAGGGGCTCCATTTGTCAATCGCAAATTGGCTCATTCCACACTTTTCCATTTCATCCCCTTTCTGTTCCACTCATTCGAAAATGAGTGACGTTCCGGCAACTTCCGCAGCTGCCCGATCGAGCAATCCCTTCGTTCGAGTTGCTAGCTCACGATACGAGTTTCGACGACTCCCCCACCGAGGGACTGGGCTACAACTCGGAACCAGGGGTTTGGAAAGCGACATCCCCGCCCCTCGTGAGAACGAAGAGGGTCTGAGAGACGAGACCAACCGCCGCTTGACAGAGTTGTTGGCTCGACCGGGGGTGAGCAAAGGCCTACTCGGAACCTCCTCGGATACGGGGAGGGAGGCAGTTCAACCCAAGACGAAGATTACGCCATGGGCGATGCCGTCCCTGAGACAAGCGAAAGCTTGGCGCTCACATTCTCGCCTGCGGACAATGCGAACGACGTTCCATTCGGCCCGCAGGCCGATTCGCGACGAGATGGTTCAAGCAACCCCCGTCCCCATATGGCACGAGGCGCTTCCCAGAGCGGGCAGTCTCGGCGCACGCGCCGTGCATCCTCCCGACGGGGTGTGGATAGTCGTAGAGCCCGTCAAGAGAACCATCCGCGTCCACCTCGACCTTCACGCTCCGCCGGGGAAGATCTAAGGACCCACCTTAATTCACGACGGGGCCCCCAAGGCGAGGACTTGAGGAGAAAGTTGGACGCCCGTCGGACCATTGCCAGGGCTACAACCCTTGGGAACCCTCCCCCGAACGCCTTGGACCAAGGCTCCAATGAGCGGCAGGTTCCCACACCAATGGGACCAGAAGCGGCGAACGGGCTCGAAATGATCACCATGATTCAGGGTCTTCAGAATCAGATCATCGAGCTGCGGGGGACGGGCTCGGGAGGTTCCAGACCATATAATGGGTTGGAAGGATCATACTCACCCTTTACAGCAGTGATCCTCGCGCAACCTCCGGGACGAGGATTCAAACTCCCCGCCATGTCACCTTATGACGGACGCTCCTACCCGAATTTCCATATCCAACACTATGAGACTTGGATGACGATGCAAGGGCTCTCAGGGGCAACGCTTTGTCAAGCCTTTAGCTTGACACTGGCAGGGTCAGGGTTCGAGTGGTTCCGAAACTTGAAGCCAGGCAGCATCGGCTCGTTCCGTGCCCTCAGGGAATCCTTTCTCGCCCGGTTTGCCACCATGGTCGCGCAGAAGAAGTCCAAAACGCATTTATGGACGATTAGGCAAAAACAAGGCGAGAGCCTGCGTGAATACTTGGCGCGGTTCACCGAGGAATCCCATAAGGTGGAGGATTTCGATGACCGAGACGCCATCGTGGCCATCACGGAAGGTTCCAAACCGAGCGACTTCTTAAAGTCGATCGTGGGCAGGGTCCCAAGGGATATGGCCGAGCTCATGACATGCGCTTGAACCCACATGGGGGTCGAGGACTACCTCAACAGCCGTAAAGGCGAGGGGCACAGGGATGATCCTCGATTGAGCGATCACCCCAATGCCCGAGGAAAGCGCGGAAGGAATCCCAACGCCATAAAGGCTGCCCTTCTCCCTCGACCGAGGAAGCCGTTCGCTGATCAATTCCGGGGGGAAGCTCTCACCCCACTCAATGCGTTCCCAGCTCAAATTTTGGCCCTTCATAGGGACAAGCTCGGGTCCCCTATGCCATTGAAAAAAGGTTCCGCGACGCGAGACAAGAGCAAATATTGCGAGTATCACCGGGATCACGGACACGTGACCTCTGAGTGTTATCAGCTAAAGCGCCAGATAGAGGCCCTGATTCAGGATGGCAAACTCAAAGAGTTTGCCATGAGGGCCGCCGGGGTGACAATCCCGGAGGATCTCCCACCTGCCGGGTATGGGGGTTCGACTAAGGGAAAGGCCCCAGCCGTCGCCGCCGTTAGCGGCGAGCATGAAAACCCCGAGATGAACGTTTTGAGAACAATCACCGGGGGGCTTGATTGTGGCGAATCAAGCAACCAGAAGAAAAAATATTTGAGGGCGGTGACTAACGAGAGGGTGAGAAACGGCATCAACCTCACGTATGTCGCTCCCCCACCTGCTCCCTTTGAAGACATCCGCTTCACTGAAGAAGAAGCGAGACGGATACTCCATCCGCATAACGACGCTCTCGTCGTAACTGCAACTGTGGCTAACAACAAGGTCCGACGAATCTTGATTGACAACGGCAGTGCGGTGGACATAGTGTTCAAGTCGGCTCTTGAGCAAATGAAACTCGACGGAGTAAAGCTCGCTCCGATTCGGACCCCGCTATATGGCTTTTCCGGGGAAAAAGTATGGACGGAGGGATCAGTAGATCTTCCCGTCACCTTTGGGACCCGAGGTAGCGCCGAGGCAACTCGGATCGTGACATTTTTAATCGTCGACGAGCCGACAGCCTACAATATGATAATCGGGAGGCCAACCCTGGTAGGCCTCAAGGCTATTACGTCGATATATCACCTCATGATGAAGTTTCCCACCGAGAATGGAATCGCATGCATGACAGGGGATCAAGCCATGGCACGATCGTGCCACGTGCACGCTGCCAGTAACAAAATTGCGAAACCTAAGGGAGCGAAAGAAGTCTGCACCGTGTACCAGCTTAATGACGAACTCCCATGCGAGCCCGGGGAGGGAGGAACATTCGGCGAGTTGGACCAGCGCGACGAGATCGAGCGTCGGCGCATGGAAACTCCGGATGATCTCGTCACAATCATCTTGGATCCCTCCAAACCTGACCAAGTGGTCAAAATCGGCGCACAACTCTCCGTCGAGAGGTAGGAGTTGATGGCCTCTTTCCTTAGGGACCATAAAGACGTCTTTGCGTGGACACACGTTGACATGCCGGGCATTGACCCGAAGGTCATGGTTCATCGCCTAAACGATGACCATAACATACCCGCGAGGGTTCAGCCCAGAAGTGAATTTAGCGGGGAAAGATATCTCGCCATAGGAGAGGAAGTTGAAAAACTCATCACCGCCGACTTCATAAGAGAAGCGGAACACCCCAAGTGGGTGTCGAATGTGGTGATGGTAAAAAAGCCCAATGGGAAGTGGCGTATTTGCATAGATTACAAAGATCTTAACAAAGCCTGCCCGAAGGATAGCTTCCCCCTTCCCCAGATAGAGCAACTCGTGGACGCGACAGCAGGCCACGAGCTTCTTAGCTTCATGGACGCCTATTCGGGCTACAACCAAATCCGGATGCACGAGGACGACGAGATAAAAACAACCTTTGTGACGAACAAAGGCTTGTATTGCTATAAGGTAATGCCGTTCGGTCTGAAAAATGCCGGGGCGACCTATCAGCGTCGTTCCCAAACACAATAGCCTCGGAAGATCTGAATCCAACCACATTTCATGTAAACACAATAGCTGTCGTAATTCAACTTAGTCCAATTGTACTTTTTTGAAGATCGAAATAAAAGTGTATTTGTGTCACCATGTGTTGTCCTTTAAAGTTTCTAATTTTTTTTTTTCCTTTCGCGTCAAAACTTTATGAAACTTGGGGGGCTAGGGTATCTTGGTCGCAACACCGACCAACCCAACCAAAAAACGGTAACAAGGCCCAATCCTTGCATCCGGTCGCCCATGGATCTGAGGAAAACCGACGAACGTCGGGCCCAATCCTAAGGCGATACTCGAATTCCCCTGGAGTAAAATGCGCGCGATTCCAGCTAAGGATAGATCGTAAACCGATCGGTCATCGACACGTTCGTAAACCTTCGGTCATCGATCGCGCCAACCCTCGGGATTCCCCATCCTCCGTAGAACACAATCGTAAGCCGATAAGCCATCGATGAAAGCATTCACGGGACAAAATGCTCGAAACACGGTCCTAACGCCGGTGTAAACGAGTCCGGACGTCGCCTCACAAATGAATCGTAAATCGGCAACACAGCCACCGCTCACAAAACCCGAATTCCTGAAAGGACTCGGACGAGCGACCTGACAAGACTGCCCATCATCGACCATACGAAGCGCACGGCATTCCGAGAGAAAACAAGACAAGCCCCAATATATGGAAAAAACGGTTTTCTTTGACAAAAGAAAGGTCTACAAAGCAAAACAAAAAGCGCTAAACAAATGGCGCAACCAAAAGCAAAGAATCTACTCAAAGCTTCAATCGACGTGTTCCCCGTCGATCGGAGAAGGCGCCCCCGCCTGCGAAGGTGACGTGCCAACGGAAGAGTGCGTGGTATCCGTCGGACGAGAGTCCGTGAGATCATCAGCATCCGCGCCATCCTCCAAGGGTGGGAACATCGCGTCGAAGAACGCAAAGGAAATCTCACGCGACCCGTTCTCTGCTGGCGTCTCGGACCCACACCGCTGCAGCATACCGGGCCTCGTACAAAGCCACCTCCCAGTCCTCCTCGGCCCGGGCTTTGGAGCGGGAAATCTCGCGCTCCTTGGTGACGCCCCGCATCTCCGACAAGAAAGACTCATTCTCCTGGAGTGCATCCTCACGCTCGATTTCTCACGCCGAAAGCTTGCCGCGGATCGCCTCCAGTTCCGCATCCCGGGCTGCCACCGCCCTCTCAAGCGATCTCGTCTCGGCAGCAAAGGCAACAGCCGATCGTTCCGCTTGTTCCCTCGAGGCCTTTTCCTCCGCCAGTTTCGCCTTCACGACCTCGAGCTCCGCAACGACCTTCGCCACAGCCTCGACATGTTGTCGCTCCCTTTGGTCGTTCGATTCCGTCGATACGCGCTCGCGGCGGATGACCTCCAGCATCAACGACTCCATTCGCTCATGACGAGCTAAGGCCTAAGGGGAACATTGCATAAGCATATAACTCATATGAAGAAAAGAGTCGGGAGGTCTACCTTCCGAGCATCTCGGGTCCCTTGGCGGAAGAGTTCCATGTCGCTCACCACGACAAGCTCCTTGAAGCATCTCGGCGACGAATCCACGATACCTCGCGAGCTGTGATCTCTCAAACGCGTGGCCTCCTCCATGAAGGACGATGCTCCCCCGCTCGGCGAATGCGTATCGACTAATTGATGCGAACTCGAGGGTACGCTGCTCGCTGAAGAGACCGCGGGGCGCTTCCGCGAAGTGCCGCCCTCCTCCCGTGGTCGGGCCAAGGCCTCGGTAATCGCGACCGGTCGACCGGCGGGAAGGCGGGCCCGATCCGAGGAGTGGGCCCCAATGCCCGACGATGGCGCATCGCCGCCCCTCCGGACGCGCCTTCGAGAACCACCTGAGGCATGAACAACGGGCAACATAAGAAAAACTTGACAACTCGACAATAAAAGAGGAATACCTCGTACCACGAGGACGATCGACAACGTGGGACTCGCTATCTGATCCCGAATCGGAATCTCGCCGATCCCTTGCCCGAGGACGTGGCGGCGGAGAGATCGGTGAAACAAATCACCCCGTCGTGGCCATCATGTCGGGCGATACGAAGATGGACGCCTGACGCCGGGTCGCCGGGAGCCGATGGACCGCTTGGCCAAGTTCGGTGAGCTCAGGATCGACCACCGGCGCGGGCATCCTCACCGGTCCAAAGGTGAGGGGGGCGGTCCCGAACGCAGCCTCAGATACCCAAATCCAATGATAGCGGTATTTCGATGGCGGATTGGTGACTACCGCAAAATTTCTGGCATGATTTGCCCGATACGACCCGACTCGCGACGGCACTTCCACGATCGGCAAGAACCCCAGGAAGTCGTCCGCCGTCATCGCTCGCCTCTTCTCGCGAAAGAGAATCATGTGGCAGGCTGCAGCAAAGCGATAGAAGATCGGCGCCATCTGCGCCGGATGAACCTCCAACCTGGAGAGAAGGTCCTGTAGCACGGGTTGGAGCGGAAATCGAAGCCCCGCTTGAAGACTCGCGACGTGTATAGCAGCATAACCGAGTCGAGGGTAGGTCATGCGATCGCCGGGGATGGGTCGGAGAATATCAGAGCAGGGATTCCGAACTCCTCCCGAAGCCTCTGAAAGACGGCGAGGGTCGGAACCCACGCATCATCGATCCCGTCACACGAGAAATCCCCCTTTACCCGCTGTGCTGTGATCGCGTAGGACATCGTCCTCGTGTCTTCCTCCCTCGCCGTTAAGAGACGAGTCGCGGTCGCCTTGGACATTTCGCGACTGACTCCGACGAGCGTGGGCAAAGTCCCCCGGCTCGATGGCAGAACCTGAGAGGTGCGGCCACCCGACTGCGAGCTAGGGGCCGCTCTATCCGTCGAAAGGTCTCCGTCCGACGAGGGAGCTTCTCGGGCGGGGATGGTCGGCCGATCGATAGCCGTCCCGACGCCGGGCGACGAAACAATTCCGACCGCCTCGGATTCGGCCCGGATAGGGCCGGCCGGCGGAAACCCCTCCTGGGTAGGGCCGGTCGGCCGCGTTCCGGGCCACCCAGGGCCGGCCGACGAAAACCCCTCCTGGGTAGAGCCGGCCGGCCGCGTTCCGGACCATCCAGGGCCGGCCGGCCGTGTCCCAGACCATCCAGGGCCGGCCGGCCATGTTTGGGGCCATCCAGGGTCGGCCGGCACGAGCCCCGCCTGGGTAGGGCCGGCCGGTCGCATCCCGGGCCACCCGGCGCCGACCAACGCAGGCCCCACCCAGGAAGGGCCGGCCGGCGAAAACCCCTCCTGGGTAGGGCCGGCCGGCCGGGTTTCGGGTCGTCGGGGACCGGCCGGCACAAGCCCCGCCTGGGCAGGGCCGGCCGGCCGCATATCGGGCCGCCCAGGACTGGCCAAAAGAGCCCTGGCCGGGTCCCAAGCCGCCGAAATCGGCTCTGTCGCCGCGGGCGGGGTCCCCGGTTCCCGTGCGAGCTCGTCGGGACCGCCGGCGCCCACGAAGAAGACGACCCGGGCGGACCCCGCGTCCTCCCCGCTTGGGTCCTCCCGATCCGGGAGCAACCCCTCCCGCGCGGCGCTTCCCTCGCCCACGCGACCCGTGGCCGCGCACAGCACGGCCGGCCTAGCCACGGCCGGCTCCTCTCCGCGTTCACCAAGATCTGGCTCGGCCAGATCTGGTCGCCCCCGCACGACGACCCGCGACCGCCCGGCGGTGGACCCAGCGCCGCCCTCACGCGACGCGGCGACCCAGGCGCACCCGATCCTCCCGGTGGCGCCGCGACGATTTGCCCGGCGGTAGCCTCCACGCCACCGTCCCCGCACGCGGTCAGGTCGCCGGCGATCGGCACCTCACAGCCGCCCGCGACTGCCCCTCCCGCCGGCGTCGCCGCCGCCTCTCCGCCTACGCTCGCCATCCACGCGTCCAACGCTTCTTCGTCAAAGAACAAAGGGGAAAAGGACTCGGGGTTTGGGGGGTGATTTGGGGAACTCAAAGAATGATCAATGTCGTCAGGGTTGGAAAAAAGTGAACTAATAAAGTCCTCCATGGACCCACCATCATCGGTAGAAGACAAAGGATCCATGGCACGTGTGGAACAAAATAATAAACAAAAAAGAAAGGAAAGGGAAGAATCGGTCGCTTATATTACCTCTCGCCGGTTGACCATCGGCCCGGCCCGCCGATGCTTCGGTGCAGACGCCGACGCCGGTCCTCCTCTTCTGAGTTCATTCCCGACCGAACGCTCGACATTGAACTCGGGGGGCTAATGTTGTCGTCGGTTTTTCCCGACGGCAATGAATATAAATACACCGTCTATGGACGGTCCCAGACCCGACCTCCGGAGGGTGCTGCGGGCTCTCCCTACGCATCGACCGGCCCCTTCGGGTCCCGATTAGCCCTTGGCTGAGAAACGCCCTCGGCCGGCCCTAACCCGCCTTGGCCGGCCCAGGCACATCCCGACCGGCCCTGGCACGTCTTGGCCGGCCCTGGCACGTCTTGGCCGGCCCTGGCACGTCCCGGCCGGCCCTGGAGCGTCCCGGCCAGCCCTGGCACGTCCTGGCCGGCCCTGGCACGTCCTGGCCGGCCCTGGCACGTCCTGGCCGGCCCTGGCACGTCCTGGCTGGTCCTGGCACGTCCTGGCCGGTCCTGGCAGGGCATTGGCCGGCCTTGGCATGCCCCGGCCGGCCCTGGCCCTCCCTTGGCCGGCCCTGGCCCTCCCTCGGCCGGTTGTGGCCCTCCCTTGGCCGGTCCTGGCACTCCTTGGCCGGCCCTGCCTCGCCTTGGGCATACATGGTCGGCCGCCTAGGCTATAAATAGCCCAAGGCGCCTCTCACCAAAGGTAACCAATGAAAAAAAGACAGAAAAAGAGAGAATTCCTCCCCGAGAAATTCTCCCTAGATCCGAGACTTGAGCTTGTGAACGACATTGATTTGACAATCTCCGTTTCCATCTCGCCTCGTCGATCTCCCCTCGTCATCCTACAAACTCCACCCACATTACACTAATGTTGAGCGTCGGAGAGGTAAACAGAGGACTCCCCTCCTTTTTCCCTTCTTAGTTCACGACTGTTTACTCTTTTCAGATAACAGGAGGACTCGAAGACCACCTGACAGCTAAGAGACGAACGAGACTCCGGATCTGACACACTTAGGCCGAAGCGAGGGTCACCCGCTCTGAGCGAGGATCTGACCGCCTAGGTCTCTGAACGTTGTCCAAATTTCAGCGACGACAGAATTATTATTTAAAGTTTATTGTTAATGGAATTCGTATTACTTTTTCCAATTCATTTGTCACTGATGCATGTTTAATGAATGGTTTATACTATCTTTATCCTACATAACCTTTGCTTTTAGACACTGAAATAGATAATGATCTAATTAGGGAACCCAAGAGTGTCAAACTAAATGACTCCTCTGATCTAATAAAATCAACATATCTCTGGCACTTAAAACTTGGTCATATTAGTCTAGATAGGATTAAGAAACTTGTGAGAGATGGTCCACTCAAAGCCTCTACAATAGGCTCATTGCCGACTTGTGAATCCTGTTTAGAAGGAAAAATGACCAAACGACCTTTCTCTGATAAAGGTCGAAGAGCCACCGAGCTGCTAGAACTAATACATTCTGATGTATGTGGTCCGCTCAGAATTCAGGCACGGGGAGGATACGAATACTTCGTTACCTTTACCGATGATTACTCAAGATATGGATTTGTCTTTTTGCTCAAACACAAATCCGAAACCTTTAACGTATTTAAGGTCTTTCGGGCTTTAGTGGAAAAGCAGACTGGCAAACAGATCAAAACCCTTCGATCTGATCGAGGTGGTGAGTACTTGTCTGAAGAGGTCGATGACTTTCTTAAAGAAGAAGGTATCACTTCTCAGCTTACAGCACCTAGCACACCTCAACAAAACGGAGTGTCAGAGAGAAGGAATCGAACTTTGATGGATATGGTTAGATCAATGATGAGTTACTCATCACTTCTAATTCCTTTTGGGGATATGCCCTCGAAACTGTCGCATACATTCTGAACCAAGTTCCGTCTAAGACGGTTCCTGGTACTCCTTATGAACGATGGACTGAGCGTAAAGCTTGTTTAAGCCACATCAGAATTTGGGGTTGCCCTGCACATGTGCTAAGGCAAAAGACTAGCAAGTTGGCTAGTAGGTCAGAATTATGTGTATTCGTTGGATATCCAAAGGAAACCAAAGGTTTCACATTCTATAGTCCCGAGGATGACAAAACGTTTGTCAGCACTAATGCTTGTTTCCTTGAGGAGGACTATATGAACAATGCGAAACCTAGAAGCAAAATTGTGCTTGAAGAAAAGTTGGGTGAGGAAGCTTCTGCCTCATTTGTAAGAACTGTTCTTACCCCAACTGAAACGCAACCTTTAAATTCAGAATCTCGTCAAGTTGTACTTCGACGTAGTGGGAAGGTTTCTGAAAAACCTAACAGGTACATGTCCTATGGCGACACTCTCGTAGCCGTCGCATATATGGATGACCCTGTTTCCTACAGCCAAGCGATGGCTGGTTTTGAATCAAACCTTTGGCTTGATGCCATGAAAGTTGAGATGCATTCGATGTATGTCAACAAAGTCTGGAAACTTGTAGACCTACCTGAAGGGGTTAAACCTGTAGGGTGTAAGTGGATCTATAAGAAGAAAAGGGGTCCGGATGGAAATGTTGAGACGTTCAAAGCACGACTAGTGGCTAAGGGTTATACCCAAAAGGAAGGTATCGATTATGAAGAAACCTTCTCGCCAGTCGCAATTCTTAAATCCATCCGTATACTTCTATCCATAGCTGCTGCTCTCGATTATGAGATCTGGCAGATGGATGTCAAAACTCCCTTTCTGAATGGCAATCTTGACGAGCGCATTTTCATGGCTCAGTCAGACGGTTTCGTGGAAAATGATCAAGAGGACAAAGTTTGTGAATTGCTTAAATCCATTTATGGATTAAAGCAAGCATCTAGATCATGGAATATCAGATTTGATGATACTGTTAAAATATTCAGTTTTGAACAGTTAATAGATGAACCTTGTGTCTATAAATTGATACATTAGGGTAAGGTTGTGTTTCTGGTATTATATGTCGATGATATACTACTCATTGGGAATGATGTAGGTAAATTATCTGAGGTTAAAATCTTGTTAGCTAAACAGTTTGATATGAAGGATCTAGGGGAAGCTGCATACATTCGGGGGATTCAGATCTTTCGAGATCGAAAGAACCGGACCTTGTCACTCTCCCAAGCATCTTTTATAGATAAGGTGATGGATCGCTTTGCCATGCAAAACTCCAAGAGGGGTGAAAACCCTTTTAGACATGGAGTCTCACTCTCTAAGGACCAGTCTCCCAAGACTGCACAAGAGATTGAGGACATGAGAAAAGTTCCATATGCATCAGCCGTAGGAAGTCTCATGTATGCTATGATGTGCACTAGATCGGATATATGTTTCGCAGTTGGCGTAGTTAGCCGTTTCCAATCAAATCCTGGACCCGAGCACTGGATTCCTGTTAAGCATGTTCTCAAGTATCTTAGGAATACTACGAACCTGATGCTTACATATTCAGGTACTGACCTGACTATGACGGGGTATACTGATTCCGACTTTCAGGCGGATAAGGATTCCAGGAAATCCACTTCAAGATCTGTGTTCATCTTGAATGGTGGATCTGTTGTTTGGAGGAGTATCAAGCAATCTTGCATTGCTGACTCTACCATGGAAGCAGAATATGTGGCTGCTTGTGAAGCATCCAAAGCGGCTGTATGGCTTATAAAATTCCTTTAAGTATTTGGAAGTTGTTCCAAATGTGAACGAGCCCATGACACTTATTGTGATAATAGTGGGGCTGTTCCTAACTCAAAGGAACCTAGAAGCCATAAGCGCTCTAAGCATATTGAGAGGAAATACCATTTGATTAGAGAGATCGTGCAGCGTGGAGACGTGAAGGTGAAGAAGATCTCAATGGTGGATAACCTTGCAGATCCTTTCACCAAGGCCCTATCCAACAAGGTCTTCGACCAACATTGAGACGGATTAGGCAAGAAGGACTACTCTCATCTTCTTTGAGTCAAGTGGGAGTTTTATGGCAGAGATTCCCACAAGAAGATTGTTTATTTACATATTGATGTAATATATAAATCTTTGTAAAGTCCTTATTGAAAGATGTTTATTTACATACTAATGTAATATATAAATCTTTGTAATTTGCTGATTGAATTAATAAAAGTTGAAACGTTCATTCATTCCTTTTTAGTTTGATTGAAGATTTATGATATTCAATAGTCTTATAGTCCTTAATCAAACCTAACAATGTATGAAGAGACAAATGTAGATTTGCGTGAACAAACTCTTCATGGTTTGACTAAAACGGTATATTCGCAATCTAAAGATCAACGGACTATTGATCCCAGTATGATTGTTGGAAGAATCTAGGATGTCTGGTTACGAGGCATAGAGAGTTAGGAACTCTGTAGTTCTTCCAGTGTATCTTTCGAAGATACTGAATTGACCAGTGCACCTTTAGAGACAATAGAAGAACAAACCATTTAACATTAAATGCTTACCTAAATCCTGAAATGAGACATGTCATTTCATAGCATTAATACTCTCATTTGAGAAAGTCAAATTCTAGGTCCCATGTGTGATCTAGACAAGGCCTATTGGTGAGATATTAAGTTATGAAGATGTCATGAACCAACTTTGTGAAAATCTCATAGATATGGAATTCATGTATAAGATTACTGAGATGCAATGTATATCACCTCATGCTTTATTACTTGGATTGTGAATAAATGAACTGCGCAGTGTCCAAATTTAAGTAGCGACTTTATTTGGATGAAACAATGTGACTTGTTAGCTCCTCGTCAATATATTGTTTCTAGATTATTCACAAGTACTAAAGGAGTTGAGGAAATAACAACTAGAAGGGTAAAATGGTAATTTTATAAATCCCAACTACTTGATGATATTCATGAAGGGTAAACATTGATAACATTCAATGGATCCACTCAATATAATTAAGTTGAACTTGAGTAGAAAATAAATTCATTTGAACCGAGAGATTCTCAGTGTCGACTCTTTAGTAGAGTCAGTCAACATTAAGCTAATACTCGGAAAAGGTTTGTGAACTTTTGAGTCCGAGTATAGAAGCTCAAGCTTTGTTCATTTAGATCCATAAGGTCACTATTACAGGTCATTAGAGTAGGATTCTTAAACTAGAAGCTAAGTCAAAATAAGTTCAAATGTTGAACTAGAATTTTTCTCGGAAAATGTCTAAAGGGTATTTTTGTCCACTAGGACATAAAATGATGTGAATATCAAAATAAGATTTTGAATGTTTTCATTTGATGAAAATATAAATTACTTTCTAAAGCCGTAAAGTCGTTTGAGGCATTATGAAATTAATTTCGTTATTTGTGCAATTATAATTCTACAACGGGTATTTTAAGAATTGTCTTAAAAGAAATAAGGAAGCATCTAGATGCTCCATCACCCTATGAAGAATTCGGCCAACATAGCATCAAAGAGGAGAGTTTTATTTCCTTTTTCTTATAAGGATAATTACCCAAAAGAAAAAGGGAAATGAATTTCCTTGAGAAGGAAACAAATGTGCTAAGTTAGGAAACAAATTTTCTCACTAATGCACCCATATGGCCGGCCATACAATGAGGGAAAGGGTAAGGGAAAATCAAATATTGTGTCTCCTATAAATAGAGCCTTACATAGAGATGTGAAGGTTAAGCAATTTTCTTCTTCTCTCCCTATTGTGGCCAAACCTCCCTCTCTCTCTCTCTACAAAATACTCTTCTTATTTTGCACCTAGATTAACATTCAATCTAGAGAATTAGCTTATGATCCAAGAATTGTTCTTGGTTCATATGGTTTAATTGTGCCCACACACAAATCCTTCCAAAACCTCTATTGACTCATGTAATAGAAATCTTAGGTTTCTCGAGTTCAAGATTAGGTGCGAAGTTGACGAGCGAGCCAAGGAAGAGGATCTACCTTCTCGAGACGCTTCAAGATCAAGCTTCGTAGAAAGGTTCGTGTTCTAGTAAATTAAATAATGATTTTAATATATAAATTGTATATGCTTTTTTCTAGGTTAGTAAAATTGTTTTACTTGAAAAAGAAATTTTTAAATTCCGCCATTAATTTGATTAATTTTAAATTTTTCTTTAACCATAGACCTATTCCAACACCACCCTCGCCGGGCGGGGGGTCGTCGTCTTTCATGGAGGAAGTCACGCGCCTGAGCGACCAGAGCTCGCGAGGTCTTGTGGACTCGTCGCCGAGGTGCTTCAAGGAGCTCGTCGTGGTTAGCGACATGGAACTCTTCCGCCAAGGGACTCGAGACGCTCGAAAGGTAGACTCCCCACTTTTTCTTCTTATATAAGTTACATGCTTATACGATGTTCCCTTTAGGCCTTGGCCCATCATGAACGGATAGAGTCGCTGATGTTGGAGGTCGTTCGGCGCGAGCGTGTGTCGGCAGAATCAAACGGCCAGAGGGAGCGAAAACACGCCAAAGCTACGGTGAAAGTCGCTACAGAGCTCGAGGCTGTCAAGGAGAAGCTGGCGGAGGAGAGGACCTCGAGGGAACAAGCGGAACGATCGGCCATCGTCTTCGCCGCCGAGACAAGATCGCTCGAGAGGACGGTGGCAGCTCGAGACGCGGAGTTGGAAGCGATTCATGGCAAGCTATCCGCGTGTGAGACCGAGCGCGAGGACGCACTTCAGGAGAACGAGTCTTTCCTGTCGGAGATGTGGGCCGTCACCAAGGAGCACGATTGAGAGGTGGCTCTGTACGAGGCTCGCCACGCCGTAGCGGTGCGGGTCCGGGATGCCACAATAGCGGAGAACGGGTCGCGCGAGATTACCTTCGCGTTCTTCGACGCCATGTTCCCACCGCTAGAGGACGACCCGGATGCCGACGATCTCACGGACTCCCGCCCGGCAGATATCACCCATTCTTCTGTTGGCACATCGCCTTCGCAGGTGGGGGCACCCTCTTCAGTCGACGAAGGACGCGTCGATCGTGGCCTCGCGTAGACTGTTCCTTTTGGTTGCGCCACTTGTTTAGCGCTTTTTGCTTTGTCTTGTAGACCTTCTTCTTTGAAAAAGACCCTTTCTCCATATATTGAAGTTTATTTTGTTTTTTTCTTACGGAATGTCATGCGCAGTGTATGGTCGATGATGGGCAATCTTGTCAACTCGCTCGTCCGAACCCTTCCGAGAATTCGGGCTTTGTTGGCGGTGGCTGTGTTGCCGATTTACGATCCATTTGCGGGGTGACACCCGGGCTCGTTTACATCGGCGTTAGGACCGTTTACATCGATGGCTTGTTGGCTTACGATTGTGTTCTACGGCAGATGGGGAATCCCGAGGTTTGGCGCGATCGACGACCGAGGGTTTACGATTTGATCGTTGACCAGTCAGTTTACGATTTATCCTTAGCTGGAATTGCGCGCATTTCACTCAAGGGTAATTCGAGTATCGTCTTAGGATTGGGTCCGACGTTCGTCGGTTTTCCTCAGATCCATGAGCGACCGGATGCAAGGTTGTGGCCTTGTTACCGTTTTTTGTTGGGTCGGCCGGTGTTGCGACCAGAGTACCCTAGCCCCCCAAGTTTCAAGAAATTTTGATACTTGAATTTTTTTTAGAAACTTAAAGAACAACACATGATGACATGAATATGCTTTTATTTCGATGTTCAAAAAAGTACACTTGGACTAAATTGAATTACGACACTTATTGTGTTTACATGAAATGTAGTTGGGCGCAGATTTTCCGCCGCTACTGGTGGTACAGCCTTAGGTGCTCGGCGTTCCACGGGTGGGTAAATACGAGGCCATCCAAAATTTTGAGTTCGTAAGTGCCGTTGTGAATGGCTTTTCGAACCCGGTATGGCCCCTCCCATGTTGGACCCAGGACACCGGCTCCTTGTACCTTGGTGTTCGGGAGCACCCTTCTCAGTACTAGGCTCCCGTTTGCGAAGCTTCGTAGCTTGACTTTCGAATTGTAGTATCGTTCGACCTTCCTCTTTTGGGCGGCGAGACGGGTGAGTGCGTCCGACCTTTTCTCATCGATTAGGCCGAGCTCTGCCCGCATTGCTTCTTCGTTTTCCGCCTCGCAGAAGGTCTCGGTGCGGAGTGTGGGGAGCGTGGTCTCTATCGGAACCACGGCTTCGACCCTGAAGGTAAAGGCGAAAGGAGTTTCCCCCGTGGCGCTTCGAGCCGTGGGGAGCGTGGTCTCTATTGTGAAGTTGTCGATTGCAACTATGGCAAACCGGAATTGCCTCGGGGCCATGGGGAGTTCCCCCATCAGGTCAATCCCCTACTTGGCGAATGGTCGGGGGACGAAGACAAGGCAAAGGGGGGCCGGTGGCTGTCTAGGTACATGGGCGAACCTTTGACATTTGTCGCACTGCTGGGCACAATTGTGCGCGTCTTTCTTTAGGGTCGACCAGAAATAGCCTAACCTTAAGAGTTTCAGGGCCATCGACTGCCTGCGGCGTGATTACCGCACAACCCTTCATGCACCTCGCATATTGCTCGCTTCGCCTCGACCTCACGCAGGCAGCGTAAGAGCGGCATTGAGAAACCACGCTTATATAGCGTGTCTCCACGCATGGTATATCTCGATGCTAAGCCTTTCAATCTTCGAGCGTCGTCGCCATTCTCAGGCAATTTTCCGCCTCCAAGGTACTCCGTTAGCGGAGTCATCCAAGATGGGTTCGGGGAGTCACCGACCGTCCCTACGTTGCTTTTGGAAACGTAAGGTCGGGTCAAGACTTCGATAGGAACATCGCCATCTTCTTCCTCATCGATCCCCGAGGCGAGGCGCGCTAACGCGTCGGCCTCGACGTTTTCTTCTCGGGGGATCTGTATGACTTCAAACCAAGCTATCGCTTCTAGGTTTTTGAGGGTTTTGGTCAAGTATGCAATCATGTTAGGCTCCTTGGCAGCGCATTCGCCTTTTACTTGGTTCACGATCAATTGCGAGTCGCAAAAGAAGTGCAGATTTTCGACCCCTAACGGGTCAGCTAGCTCTAAACCGATTATCAAGGTTTCGTACTCGGCCTCGTTGTTGGAGGCGCTAAATTCGAAACGCATGGCGTACTTCAGCTTTTTCCTGTCGGGATTAGTTAAAACCACTCCAGCGCCAGCCCCCCAGGCGTTCGAAGCGTCGTCGACGTGCACAGACCATGTCGGGCCTGTCGGCCCGATGTCTCTTTTTCTTGGGGGGTCCGGCGGGACGTTGTCCGATTCGACTTCGATCTCTGCGGGCGTGAACTCTGCCACAAAGTCAGCCAGAGCTTGGCCCTTGATGGCTGCTCGCGACTGAAACTTTATCCCGTATTTGCTGAGCTCTTGAGACCAAATCGCCATCCTCGTCGAGGAGCCTCGCTGTAGCGCTTTCTCGATAGGGTGCCCGGTGCGCACCACCACCTGATGTGCTTAGAAATATGGACGCAGCTTTCGCGCGCTCATGACCAACGCCAATGACAGCTTCTCGATCTCTGGGTACCGAGTCTCGGCGTCCAGGAGAGACTTGCTGACATAGTAGACTGGCCGTTAGCATTGACCCTCTTCTTGTACAAGGACCGCACTCGTGGCATTGTCCGATACTGCGAGGTACAATATGTGAACCTCGTGGTCGACGGGCTTTGCCAAGAATGGGGGGGTCGCGAGGTATGACTTCATTTTGCGGAACGCCCTTTCACATTATGGGGTCCATTCAAACCCGTCTCTTTTCTTTAGGGATTGGAAGAAAGGGTGGAACCTGTCGGTGGCCTTGGAGACGAATCTGGCTAAAGCCGCGACCCGACCCGCCAGACTTTGGACCTCTTTGGGTTTTTTCGGGGACCTCATTTCGAGAATGGCAGTGATCTTCTCGGGGTTGGCTTCGATCCCTCGCTTGCTAACCATGTAACCGACGAATTTTCTCGATTCGACTCCGAATGCGCACTTGTTGGGATTCAACTTCATCCCGTACCTTCGGAGGATCGCGAACATGGTTCGGAGGTCGTGGACATGGTTGGGAGCCAGTCGGCTCTTTACCAACATGTCGTCCACATAGACTTCCATGGTCTTGCCGATTTGGTCGGCGAACATACGATTGACCAAACGCTGATAGGTTGCCCCGACATTTTTTAGGCCGAACGTTCCTTATAGCAATACAGGCCTTTGTTCGTCACAAAGATCGTTTTTATTTGGTCGTCCTCGTGCATCCGGATTTGATTGTAGCCTGAGTAGGCGTCCATGAAGCTGAGAAGCTCGTGGTCCGCTGTCGCGTCCACGAGTTGCTCTATCCGGGGAAGGGGGAAACTATCCTTTGGGCAGGCTTTGTTAAGATCTTTGTAATCTATGAAAATTCGCCACCTCCCTTTAGGCTTTTTTACCATCACCACATTCGACACCCACTTGGGGTGTTCCGCCTCTCTTATGAAGTCGGCGGCGAGGAGTTTTTCAACTTCCTCTGCTATGGCGAGATATCTTTTCCCGCTGAACGCCCTTCCGGGCTGAACCCTCTCGGGTATGTTGCGGTCATCGTTTAGCCGATGTAACATGATCTTCGGGTCAATACCCGGCATATCCACGTGTGTCCACGCAAAGACATCCTTATGCTCCCTGAGGAAGGAAGCCATCATTTCCCGCCTTTCGGCGGAGAGTTGGGCGCCAATCTTGACTGTTTGGTCAGGTTTGGCGGGATCCAAAACGACTGGGATAAGGTCATCGGGAGTTTCCACACGACGACGTTCGATTATGTCACGTTGGTCTAGTTCACCGAAGACTCCTCCCTCCTCGGGTCTGCATGGAAGTTCGTCGCTGAGCTGATACACTGTGCAGACCTCTCTTGTTCCCTACCATGCATGCGATCCCCCTCTCGGTGGGAAACTTCATCATGAGGTGATATATTGACGTAATGGTCTTGAGGCCCACCAGGGTCGGTCTTCCAATTATCATATTGTAGGCCGTCGGTTTGTCGACGATCAAGAATGTTACACTCCGAGTGACCTCAGCGCTACTTCGGGTTCCAAAGGTGACAGGGAGATATATTGACCCCTCCGTCCACACTTTTTCCCCGGAAAAGCCATATAATGGGGTCCGGATCGGGGTGAGCTTTACTCCGTCGAGTTTCATCTACTCAAGCGCCGATTTGAACACTATGTTCACCGTGCTGCCGTTATCAATCAAGATTCGTCGAACCTTGTTGTTGGCTACAGTTGCAGTCACGACGAGCGCGTCGTTATGCGGGTGGAGTATTCGTCTCGCCGTTAATTGTGATGACGGCTGGGGCTTTTCCTTTGGCCGGGCCCCTATTCTGGGCAAGTGGCCGATCCTCCGAGATTGTCACCCCGGCAGCCCTCATGACAAACTCTTTGAGCTTGCCATTCTGAATTAGGGCCTCTATCTGCCATTTTAATTGGTAACACTTGGAGGTCACGTGTCCGTGATCCTGGTGATACTCGCAATACTTGCTCTCAATGGCGTCGGGGACCCGAGCTTGTCCCTATGAAGGGCCAAAATTCGAGCCGGGGACGTATTGAGTGGGGTGAGAGCTTCCCCCAGGAATTGATCAACGAATGACTTCCTCGGTCGGGGTAGAGGGTCATCTTCGGCGGTGTTGTTATTCCTCCCCCACTTTCCTCGAGCGTTTGGGCGATTGTTCGATCGAGGATGATCCCTGCGACCCTCGCCCTTCCGGCTGTTGAGGTAGTCTTCGACCCCCATGTGCTTTCGAGCGCATGCCATGAGTTCAGCCATGTTCCTTGGGACCCTTCCTACGATCGACTTTAAAAAGTTGCTCGGTTCGGAACCTTCCGTGATGGCTACGATGGCGTCTCGGTCATCGAAATCGTCCATCTTGTGGGATTCCTCGGTGAACCGAGCCAAATACTCACACAAGCTCTTGCCTGGTTTTTGCCTGATCGTCCACAAATGCGTTTTGGATTTCTTCTGCGCGACCAACGTGGCGAATCAACCGAGAAAAGATTCCATAAGGGCGTGGAACAAGCCGATATTGCCTGGCTTCAAGTTGCGGAACCACTCGAATCCTGATCCCGCTAGTGTCAGGCTAAAATCTTGACAAAGTGTTGCCCCCGAGAGTCCTTGCATTGTCATCCAGGTCTCATAGTGCTGGATATGGAAATTGGGGTCAGAGCGTCCATCATACCCTGGAACCTCCAGAGCCTGCCCCCCGCAACTCGATGATTTGATTCTGGAGGCCCTGAATCATGGTGATCATTTTGAGCCCGTTTGCCGCTTCTGGCCCCTTTGGCGTAGGGACTTGTCGCTCATTGGATCTCTGGTCCAAGGCGTTCGGAGGAGGATTTCCGAGGGTGGTAGCCCTGACGATGGCCCGGCGGGCGTCCAACTTCCTCCTTAAGTCCTCCCCCCGGGGGCCCCGCCGCGAATTAAGGCGGGTCCCCAGATCTTCCTCAGCGGAGCGCGAAGGTCTAAGCGGCTGTGGGCGGTCTTCGCAACGGGTCCTGCGACAATCCACGCCGAGATTTCCCCGTCGGGACAATGCTCGGCGCGCCCGACGAGACTGACTGCTCCGCGAAGCGCCCCACGCCGTCCGAGGATGGGGGTTACTCGAACCCTACCGTCGCGAAGTCTCCTGCCGCCGCTCCGCTTGCGGGTCAAATGGAGCGTCGTTCGCATTCTGCACAGGCGAGCGGGTGAGCGCCAGGCTTTCGCTTGTCTCCGGGACGGTGCCGTCCATGGCATAATCTTTGTCCTGAGTTGAACTACCTCCCTCCTCGTGTCCGAGGAGGTTCATGAGTAGATCCCTATCGAACCCTGGCCGGGCCAATAGTTCTGCCAAGCGGCGGTTGGTTTCGTCCCTCAAGCCTTCCTCGTTCTCACGAGGGACGGGAACGTCATTTCTTGAATTCCTTAATCAAGGTTATTGCTTGGTCCCTCGGTGGGGGAGTTGTCGAAGCTCATATCGCGAGCTAGTAGCTCGAGCGATGGGATTGCTCAATCGGGCAGCTGCGGAGGTTGCCGGAACGTCACTCATTTTCAAATGAGGGAAAAAGAAAGGAGATGAAATGGTAAGGTGTGGAATGACCGAGTTTTAGGGTCGAGAAACAGGCCCCTCCTTCTAGCGCCAAAATATTGTCGCTGAAATTTGGACAACGTTCAGAGGCCTAAGCTGTCAGATCCTTGTTCAGAGCGGGTGACCCTCGCTTCGGCCTAAGCGTGTCCGCTCCGGTATCCCGGATCGTCTCTCAGCTATTGTGTAGTCTCCGAGTCCTTCTGGTATCTGAAAAATGTAAACAGACGTGAACTAAGAAGGGAAAACAGAGGGGGGTCCTCTGTTTACCTCTCCGACGCTCAACATTAGTATAATGTGGGTGGAGTTTGTAGGATGACGAGGGAAGATCGACAAGGTGAAATGGAAATGGAGACTATGAAGTCAGCGTCGTTACTAAGTCGAAGCCTCGGATCTGGGGAGAATTCTCGGGGAGAAGTTCTCAGTAAGGAAAGTATACTGTTCTCTTTTCTATCTTTTTTGTTCGTTACCTTTGTGGGAGGCGTCTTGGGTTATTTATAGCCGAGGCAATCGACCATGGGCGCCCAAGACAAGTCAGGGCCATCCGAGGGCGTGTCAGGGCCGGCCAGGAAGTGTCAGGACCGTCCAGGGAGGGCCAGAACCGGCCAAGGGCGGGCCAGGGCCGGCCAGGGCGTGCCAGGGCCGGCCAAGGCGTGCCAGGGTCGGCCAACGCGTGCCAGGGCCGGCCAAAGCGGGCCAGGGTTGGCCAGGGACGTCTCAGGGCCGGCCAATGGCTAATCGGGGCGCGTCGGGACCAGCCAGCGGCGCCCTCCGGTGGCTGGGCCCGGTCCTGGGGGGTCGTCCGAAGACGATATATTTATATTCATTGTTGTCGGGAAAAACCGACGACAACAGAGAGCATTAATGCTATGAAATGACATGTCTCATTTCATGATTTAGGTAAGAATAATGCAATTCATACATAGTGACCTTGAGATAGAAGATCTTAAATGGTTTGTTCTTCTATTGTCTCAAAACGTGCACTGGTCAATTCGGTATCTTCGAAAGACGGAAAAGGTTTGTGAACTTTTGAGACCGATCTTTATTCTAAAGGTTTGTTCATGTGGGTCCATAAGGTCTCAAAGATAGGCACTCGAAAGAGAGTAAAAGTATTAGAATTGATTGATTTACTCATTGAATATAAATTGTGATTTATATCGTGAAAGTTATTTTCTTTATAACTTAATAAATAATTAATTATTTATTTTGTTTATTGAATCATAGAGTATTATTATGTTGATAATAATACACTTGAGAAATTCAATTTAATAAAAGAAGAAAATAAATAATATCTCATTTCGTACTTATTTGATAACTATGAAATCATTTTAATGAGATGTCATTAAATAAAATGAGAGTTCTAAATTAATTGAATTTAGAAATAAATCAAAAGTATTTGGGAATAAAATAAAAAATTATGGACGAGTATTAGAGGGAGAGTTGGCTGAATTTTAAGTGATTAGGGTCATGGGTTTGACGTAGCTTAAGCCCATTTTAAAGTTGTTTATAAAAGGCTGCATAAACCCTAATCACACCAACCCTAACCCTAATTTTGACCAAGACACTCTCTCCCTCCCCCTTGGAGTCTCTCGGCCGAATCCCAAAGAAAAGAAAACAAGAGAAAAATTGTTTCCTCTTTCTTGGTTCAATTCTTGAAAGTTCTTGAAAGCCCACCCTTTCAATCTCAACATAATTCCTTGTGTATTATTGTTGATTCAAAACTTATGGTGTTTGATGTTGAATTCTGAAAATTGTTGAATTTTAGAATTGTTTTGAAGTTGTAAAAGATTCTACAATTTTCCTGCCGACGGGATCCCTCGCGCCAGCTCCAGTCCGACGTCCAGCCTTCCGTGCGTCTCCGTTCCGGCGAAGCCTGCCAATCCGGTGAGCAGGCTCCAGGCACTTCCAGTCTGGCGAAGTCCCTGCAGGCGCGCGAAGCTACCATTCCGGTGAGCCCTGCAGGCGCGCGATCTCCCTTCCCGGCCAGCGTGCCTCCTGTCCGGCGTGGGACTCCCACCCGGCGAGAAGATCCCCGCGCGTCTCCTTGCCGGCCGGCGTATCCCGCGCGTCTCCCAGCCATGCGAAGGCCCTGTGCGGCGACCCAACGTACCTTCCTTCTTGGCCGGCGTATCCTAGCGTGCCTAGGGCAATCCAACGAGCCTCCTCTCTTGCGTGGAATTGGCGTGGCCTTCCGACGATAACGAGCAACATCGGGATAATTTATTATCCTAATTGTAAGTGTTTCCTCAACGATTCGGAATGCTAAATAATATATAAATTTTTTGTATAGGTTGTTAGTGTTTTAAATGTTGAGTGATATGTTTTAATAAATTGTTTATTAAACATGTAATTAAATTTTAATGCCTTAGGTTGTTTAATATATTAAAATAGTTTTAATAAGTTTGATCTAATTATATTATTCTGCCACATAGGATGTGTAATATAATTAAATTATTTAATTTGTTAAATAAATTCCAACAAATGGTGGATCCGTGGTCTTGAGGAGTATCAAGCAATCTTGCGTTGCTGACTCGACCATGGAAGCCGAGTATGTGGTAGCTTGCGAAGCTGCAAAGTAGGCTTTGTGGATGAGGAAATTCCTTATGTAATTGGAAGTAGTTCCAAGTAGAAGCGAGCCTATCACACTTTATTGTGATAATAGTGGGGCTGTCGCTAACTATAAGGAGCCAAGAAGTCACAAGCGGTCTAAACACATAGAGCAGAAGTATCACCTAGTACAAGACATTGTTCATAGAGAGGACGCCGAAGTCATGATGATCTCAATATTGGACAACCTTGATGATCCCTTCACGAAGTGTTTAACGAGTAAAGTCGTTGAGGTGCACCTAGAATGATTGGGACTGAAGGATCATTTGCATCTCCTTTGAGTGAAGTCGGATATTGTTGGAGTGGTGCCCACAAAGGAGATATTAGACATTGTAAATACATGTATTTGATTTTCGTGAAACATTAGTAAAATTAAATATTTATTATTGATTATGTTTGTGTTTATGTATGTTTGCTACGCTCTGCAACTGTCATCAACGAAAGGGGTGCTAAGTACAGACTTGACAAGATAGGCCCTTGTGACTAGTTTAAACATTTGTTCGCAATCTTAAGATCGATAGAACAATCGAACCTAAGTAATGATTGTTTGAATGAATCATGATTTCTTATCTTGTAATATAGAGAGTTGTGACTCTGTGCTTCATTCTTAATATCTTACAGAAGATATTGAACAAGACCTGTGATACTCTGAAGTTCAAGATAAAATCGTTTAATCACTCGAAACTCGAAGATCACATACAATGGGTATTTTGATACTTACCTATATCCTGAAGTGAATGCATAATCAATGTGACACCTTATGAAATTTGATTTGTCAATGGGCAATGGCTAAGTTGAAGTTGTATCTAACCCCACGGTTGGTGTCATAACGCTGTCATATTGAGTTATGTGATTCACAAATACGGAATGCGTGTTTAACCAATGCTAATGCATGAGTATTACACTATGCTTTGTTATGAGAGTGTGAATGAATAAACCTGCTCAGGTATTCATCGAATACAATCTTTGATTAAAACATGTGACATGTAGAGAAATATCAGTCTATGTTTTTTCTCATTCACAAATAACAAAGGAGTTAGTGAAATAATAACTCAGGGGTAAAACAGTAATTTTATATTCCTATGAGTTAGTGATACACATGAAGAAGAATATCATAAAATACTTCGTGGATCGTGTGAAGAATTGTTTTATCATATCAAATAGAAAAATAAACGTATGTGAACTTAGAGAGTTTCAATATTAGTTTTTTAGTGGAATCGACTAATATTAATAATTAAAAGTTGGAAAAAATTTGTGAACTTTTGTGTTCGGACTTTATTCAAAAGCTTTGTTCATGTAGGTCCAGGAGGTCTCAATGGTAGACTCTCAGACGAGATTTATTTAACTAGATCAATTGATTTTCTCATTCAATGTAAGTTTTGATTTACACAAAGAAAATTATTTTCCAAGTAATTAAATAAATAATTAGTTATTTATTATTATATTTATTTAGTGAATCATATTATGTTATTATATTGATAATAATATATTTTAATGATTCAAATAAATAAACGATGAAAATAAGTATTTTTTCGTTTCGTACTTGTTTGCAAAGTATGAAAACACTAGGAGAAAAAATGCCTTTAGAAACGAAAAAAAGTCGCTTCTAAAGGTCAAAATGTCGCTTTTAAAAATTTCGCTTCTAATGTATCGCTTCTAAAGACAACTCGCGTCTAATGTTTTGAAACGACAAAATTAGAAGCGACTATTCGCTTCCACTGTCGTTTCTAAGGGTCCGGGAAATCGAAAAAATAAAAAACGTGGAAAAATATGGCGAGTAACAATTAGAAGCGGCTATAGAAGCGATTAGTCGCTTTTAAATATTACCCGCCATATTTTTAGAAGTAATTTAGGAGCGACTAATCGCTTCTAAATGACGTAAAAAAAGTTATTTGCACGACTTAAAAGCGACATTGTCGCTTCTAAAGCTTTAAAATTTATTTTTTTTAAAAAATTTATTATCCTGTTTATTATTATTAATAAATTAAATTTTATTAATATTTAATTAAAATGAATAAAATATAATTAAATTTAATAATATCGAAATTTACTAATTGAAATCAAATTAAACATAAACTAAATATAGTCAAAAGTCGATAATAACATAATGGTCAATGTCTAAAGTCGATAATAACATAAGCGTAAACCGATAATCAAATAAACGAAAATCGATAGGTCTAATATATGGAATAAATTACAATCATCCTCGCTGTCCTCATCCTGCGCGTCTTCCGCCAGGTCCGTGTGGAGGCTCGTCTGGTTCGGTGTCGGTGGGAGTCAAAGGTCGATCTGATCTCTGCTGCGAACCCAAAGCGCTTGTCGAGGGTCCAAACTGGGTCATATACTAGTCCAAAGTCGCCTGAAACACGGATCTGCATTGAGGTTCGGGATCTGGCTCAATCCAGCTGCCATGCCAAAGACAGCTTCTAAGAGAGACGCCGGTTTCTCTTCCATGTCAGAGGACGATTTCAAACTCGCGTTTCATACGAAAAACGATGAGCTGTCGTGGGCTTTGGTTTCAAGCATGTCCGAGCGCGGAATTAGTGGCCCAATTCTCGTAGCCCAATCATGTCGCGTCCCGAGGACTTCGCTCATAGCAATCTCCTCGAAACCGACCAAGTTCACCTCACGTCCCGACTCCCGCGTTGTTCTTGTAGATCACCCATCCGAGCTACTATCCGAGCCAACATACAAAATACAAATTAAATTAATTATTAATAACAACAATTATAAGGTAAATTTACAATAGCATATATACTTACACGATACTCTCCAGAAGCAGGCGTGGTCCACGGACCATTGAAAGTCGTGTGCATCCTCTCCCACGCAACGAGCGGCCCTAGCATCTGCCTGCCTTCTTCCACCCGCTGCATTTAACACATTATAACTATAATATATAACTTATGTAATTTGAAATTGAATGAAATTATACTTACGTGACTATGACGATACTCGAAAAATGAGATCGTGCCGTGTCGACTCTTCGTGGTCTTCTTCTTTTGATTCTCCGTATTCTGTTTCGACTTGTCCTAGAAAACAACATTGGTTAGAATAAAAAAATTATCTTTAAGAATAAAATAATTGATTAATACATTTAATCTAATATATACCTGAAATGTCATTGTGTTCATTCTATCAATCATCTCAGACCATTGTTGTCGCATCATACCCTTTGGCGTTTTCTCGAGCGCCTCATCTTTATCTCAGTTGCACGTGATCCAGTAATATCGACTATATTTTGCATTTCCGTCACGCAGAAACTTCTAAAGACGCTGAATGAATAAGGTTTCCCAACTTGTCCTCATACACAAAGTCGTACTCTGCGTATATACCAGACAAAATGGCCGCTACTTGTTGCGCCGAGACGTCATTCCAGCTCCGCGTCGTCGGATGGATGTGCTCTCGTACCAAAACTCCAAAACTATTGGCAAACGTTCCAACGCGCTCTCATTTTTTGACTCTCTCTTCATCACCTCTGCTAAGAGGTGGATAAAATTGGAGACGGACGAGGTCGAATACAATCTTGACTTTCTTGCCTGTTCTAGCTCTTTGCGAGCTTTAACCCGTAGTTGCACCTTGTCACCGGACAAAATGTCAGAGGCTCATCTCCCCTAGTCGACATACTGCAAAGCATATAGATAAATTAGAATTTTAGTTTATGAAATACATTAAATTTATTTTATATTAAATATAGTTAAACAATTTATTCAATCTTGCTCATCGTCACTTAAGAAGTCAATTTGATCTATTTCAAGATCATCGTCAACTATATCTCTAATGAAACGATGAACGTCGTCGTCATGATCATCGTCGTCTATGAAGTCGCCGATGCTCATCTTTGGTTACATCATCAACTAGAATTATTTCACAATTATCACGAAAAAGAGACAAACGATCGAAGTCAGTATGTTTTACGGACAATGGAACTACTGCCAATGATGAAACGTCAATTTCAGGCAAATGTCATATGAATCGATGATTACAATCTTCGACGACATTTCATTCCCCTTTTTTAAGGATTTCAAGGATCGGGCAAGTAAAAAACTTGTTTGGCTTGAATAGCGAGTATAAATGGTTCGTCTGGAAACCATTCTTTTGCCACATAAGCACTCGTCGTTCCACATACGTTATCTTTGCGAAAGTGTCTACATGAATCGTGCTACCAACGACACCAAAATAATACGACTCGGCGATCATGTCGATAGTTCAGCACGACAAAATCGGCCATCCTTCTGTAGGACGTGTTGCCGTCCACAAGTACGCAAACACCACTATTTTGAGTAGTACGCATCTCATCACGACGAAAAGTGATTAAACTTCATGTTGTTCACCACACTGTTGGAATTTAGTTAATAATTAACCTAATTAATTATGAAACATATCAATATATTGCGGAAATTCATAATTTGATTTAACACGTTAAAACGTTTTTAAACATATTTATTAACCATGTCATTAAATCTAATCTAGCATGTCAATAAATTTCTAATCATATTAATTAATTCATTTAAACGTGTAAAAAAGTGATCTAAAATTTCTAACAATCCTACATTGATTATTATATTCAGATATAACTCGTTTATAGGAGACTTACAGTGGGTTTGGATCTGCGAGAATCAGCCCCGGGGATGCGTCAACAAGCACTGCCGAAACTCCTTCCCACGCGCGTCTAGGATGTCCTGATATCCGTCCTTGCTCCGTTGCTCCAATAAGTGGCCGGACCTGCGGGATAAATATACCTCAAACAACCACAAGATGATTCAATGATAATTCTTTAGGAGTTTTTAGGAGATCGTGGGCTCTTTGTGGGAACAAGGGAAGAAGGGGAAACTCAAAGAAAATGAAGGGCTGCCGGGAAACAAATTTCCTCTCTCTTTTTCTCTCTAAAATTCAGCCAAAACCTCTCAAGCACAAGGGAGGAGAGGTTCGGCTGAGTGCTTGTCGAAATTATGTTAGGGTTATCAAAGAGAGAGCCTCCTTTTATATCAGAAAAAATGGTCTTAAATTAGGTCAAAATCCAAATAAGACCCATTAGTCAAACTTATGCCCACAACTCATTTTAATGAGTTTAAACAATTTTTCTAGCCCATAAAACCCTTATTATTGCCGGCCATATTGTCTTCTTTATGTCCCAAATTTATTTGATTTATTTCTAAAATAATATTTAATAAATTTAGAACATCTCATTATTTAATGACAACTAATTAATTATTTTCATACTCTTCAATGTCGTACAAAACGAGAAAATATTTATTTTTATCTTTTATTTATTTGAATCATCAAATTATGTGATTATTAATATAATAACATAATATGATTCATTAAATAAATGTAATAATAAATAACCAATTATTTATTTAATTACTTAAAAAATAATTTTCTTAGCATAAATCACAATTTACGTTGAATGACAAAATCAATCATTTATTGTTCACCAGAATCTCATCCTATAGTCTATCCTTGAAACCTTATGGACCCACATGAACGAATCTTTAGAATAAAGCTCGGACACAAAAGTTCACAAACTTTTTCCGACTTTTAATTCTTAATATTACTCGATTCGACTAAAGGACCAATATTGAACATCTCTCTAAGTTCATATGCATTTATATTTCCGTTTGATGTGACAAAACTATTCTTCACACGGTCCACCATGTATTTTACGATATTACCCTTTGTGTGTATCATTACCTCAGAGGAATGTAAAATTTACCGTTTTACCCCTGAGTTATTATTTCACCAAGTCCTCTGTTATTTGTGAACGAGAAAAACATAAAGTGAGATGTCACAACATGTCACATGTATTATATCAAAGAATTCTTTATTTGATAAAACCAAGCATGGTTTATTCGCTCACACTCTCATAACACAGCATGGTGTGATACTAATGCCTTAACAATTTTTTAACACAAATTCCATATCTGTGAATCACATATATCAACGAAAAAATATTATGACACCAACCGTCGGTTCAATGAAACTTCACTTAGCCATTGCCCATTGACAAATTAAATGTCATAAAGTGTTACAAGAAGATATGTACTCACTTTAGGATTTAAGTAATTACAAAATACCCCTCGTATATGAGTTTGAGGTTTCGAGTGATTAAACGGTTTTATCTCGAACTTCAAAACTTCACAAGTCTTGTTCAATATCTTCATTAAGATATCAAGAATGAATTACAGAGTCACAACTCTCCATATCACAAGATAAAATATCGTTTAATTCATTCTAACAATCATTACTAAGAATCGATTGCCCAATCGATCTTTAGATTGTGAACTATCATTTAAACTAGTCATAAGAAGGTATCTTGTCAAGTCTGTACTTAGAATTTCTTTCGTTGATGACAGTTTCAGGGCGTAGACATTCATGCATAAAATTTATCTTAAGATAAGAATGAATATTAAATTTTTATTTAAATTCAAAACAATCAAATACAAAAGTATTTAATATAAAAAAATTTCTTTTGTGGGCATAAATGCCAACAAACTCCCACTTGACTCAAAGGAGATGCGAATGATCTTTCAGTCCTAATCCTCCTAGGTGTCCCTCGAAGACCTTACTAGTTAAAGGTTCCGTGAAGGGATCGGCAAGGTGTTCCAACGTTGAGATCTTCATAATTGTCGCGTCCCCTCTGTGAACTATATCTCGTACTAGGTGATATTTCCACTCGATGTGTTTTGAGCGCTTGTGACTTCTTGGTTCCTTACAGTTAGCAACGCCCCGCTGTTATCACAATAAATTGTAATGGGCTCGTTCTCACTTGGAACTACTTCCAAGTATATTGGGAATTTCCTCAGCCACACAGCCTCCTTCGCAGCTTCACAAGCTGCCACATACTCGGCTTCCATGGTCGAGTCAGCAACACAAGATTTCTTTAAACTCCTCAAGACCACGGATCCACCATTCAGGGTGAACACAGACCCTGATGTGGATTTCCTGGAATCCTTATCCGCTTGAAAATCGGAATCGGTATACCCCGTCATATTCAGGTCATCACCTGAGTATGCAAGCATATAATTTCTCGTTCTCCGGAGATACTTGAGAATATGCTTGACCGCAACCCAGTGCTCGGGTCCAGGATTCGATTGGAATCTACTCACCACGCCCACTGCGTAACAAATATCTGGCCTAGTGCAGAGCATTGCATACATGAGACTTCCTACGGCTGAGGCGTAGGGAATATGTCTCATGTCCTCTATCTCTTGAGGAGTCTTGGGAGACTGCTCACTAGATAGATGCACTCCATGTCTGAAAGGTAGCTGTCCTTTCTTGGAGTTCTGCATACTGAAGCGATCCATGATCTTATCAATATAAGATGCTTGAGAAAGCGCTAACTTTCGGTTTTCCAATCTCTAAAGATCTGAATCCCCAAAATGTAAGCCGCTTCTCCAAGATCATTCATCTCAAACTGCTTTGACAGCCAGATCTTAACCTCTGATAACTTTCTCACATCATTCGAAATGAGTAGTATGTCATCTACATAAAGGACTAAGAAGACCACTTTGCCATCATTTATCATCTTATTAACGCATGGCTCATCTAATGACTGATCAAAGCCGTAGCATTTTACAGTCTCGTTGAATCTATTATTCCACGATCTAGATGCTTGCTTTAGCCCATAAATGGACTTCAGCAACTCACAAACCTTGCCCTGTTGGTCTTTCTCCATGAACCCGTCTGGTTGAGCCATGTTAATACGCTCGTCAAGATTGTCATTCATAAATGCAGTCTTGACATCCATCTTGCAGATTTCATAATCTAGGGCGGCATCAATGGATAAAAGAGTACGGATGGACTTTAGCATCGCCACGGGCAAGAAGGTATCTTCATAGTCGATACCTTCTTTTTGTATGAACCCTTTCGCCACAAGTCGTTCCTTAAATATCTCAACATTTCCACACAGTCCTCTTTTCTTCTTGTAGATCCATTTACATCCAACAGGCTTGATGCCTTCGGGTGAATCTACAAGTTTCCAGACCTCGTTGACATACATTGAATGCATTTCAACGTTCATGGCTTCTTACCATAGGTTTGCTTCAGAACTCTGCATCCCCTGGGAAAATGATACTGGATCATCTTCCTCCTTGTATGCGACTGCATTAAAGGCCAACCCGATGTACATCAATCGCTCAGGTTGTTGTATAATCCTGTTAGTGCAACGAATCATAGGAAGCTCACAAGAAGATTGTTTATTTACATATTGATGTAAATATATAAATCTTTGTAAAGTCCTTATTGAAAGATTGTTTATTTACATACTGATGTAATATATAAATCTTTGTAATTTGCTGATTGAATTAATAAAAGTTGAAACGTTCATTCATTCCTTTTTAGTTTGATTGAAGATTTATGATATTCAATAGTCTTATAGTCCTTAATCAAACCTAACAATGTATGAAGAGACAAATTTTGATTTGCGTGAACAAACTCTTCATGGTTTGACTAAAACGGTATATTCGCAATCTAAAGATCAACGGACTATTGATCCCAGTATGATTGTTGGAAGAATCTAGGATGTCTGGTTACGAGGCATAGAGAGTTAGGAACTATGTAGTTCTTCCACTGTATCTTTCGAAGATACTAAATTGACCAGTGCACCTTTAGAGACAATAGAAGAACAAACCATTTAACATCTTCTATCTCAAGGTCACTACGTATGAATCGCATCATGCTTACCTAAATCCTGAAATGAGACATGTCATTTCATCGCATTAATACTCTCATTTGAGAAAGTTAAATTCTAGGTCCCATGTGTGATCTAGACAAGGCCTATTGGTGAGATATTAAGTTATGAAGATGTCATGAACCAACTTTGTGAAGTTCTCATAGATATGGAATTCATGTATAAGATTGCTGAGATGCAATGTATATGACCTCATGCTTTATTACTTGGATTGTGAATAAATGAACTGCGCAATGTCCAAGTTTAAGTAGCGACTTTATTTGGATGAAACAATGTGACTTGTTAGCTCCTCGTCAATACATTTTTCTAGCTTATTCACAAGTACTAAAGGAGTTGAGGAAATAACAACTAGAAGGGTAAAATGTTAATTCTATAAATCCCAACTAGTTGATGATATTCATGAAGGGTAAACATTGATAACATTCAATGGATCCACTCAATATAATTAAGTTGAACTTGAGTAGAAAATAAATTCATTTGAACCGAGAGATTCTCAGTGTCGACTCTTTAGTGGAGTCAGTCGACATTAAGCTAATACTCGAAAAAGGTTTGTGAACTTTTGAGTCCGAGTATAGAAGCTCAAGCTTTGTTCATTTGGATCCATAAGGTCACTATCACAGGTCATTAGAGTAGGATTGTTAAACTAGAAGCTAAGTCAATATAACTTCAAATGTTGAACTAGACTTTTTCTCGGAAAATGTCTAAATGGTATTTTTGTCCACTAGGACATAAAATGATGTGAATGTCAAAATAAGATTTTGAATGTTTTCATTTGATGAAAATATAAATTACTTTCTAAAGCCGAAAAGTCGTTTGAGGCATTATGAAATTAATTTCGTTATTTGTGCAATTATATTTCTACAACGGGTATTTTAAGAATTGTCTTAAAAGAAATAAGGAAGCATCTAGATGCTCCCTCACCCTATGAAGAATTCGGCCAACATAGCATCAAAGAGGAGAGTTTTATTTCCTTTTTCTTATAAGGATAATTACCCAAAAGAAAAAGGGAAATGAATTTCCTTGAGAAGGAAACAAATGTGCTAAGTGAGGAAACAAATTTCCTCACTAATGCACCCATATGGCCGGCCATAAAATGAGGGAAAGGGGAAGGGAAAATCAAATATTGTGTCATGAATACATTATTCATTCATGAATGAATAATTGACCTTTATAGATTTTTACTTCTCCTATAAATAGAGCCTCACATAGAGATGTGAAGGTTAAGCAATTTTCTTCTTCTCTCCCTATTGTGGCCGAACCTCCCTCTCTCTCTCTCTACAAAATATTCTTCTTATTTTGCACCTAGATTCACATTCAATCTAGAGAATTAGCTTGTGATCCAAGAATTGTTCTTGGTTCATATGGTTTAATTGTGCCCACACACAAATCCTTCCAAAACCTCTATTGACTCATGTAATAGAAATCTTAGGTTTCTCGGGTTCAAGATTAGGTGCGAAAGTGACGAGCGAGCCAAGGAAGAGGATCTACCTTCTCGAGACGCTTCAAGATCAAGCTTCGTATAAAGGTTCGTGTTCTAGTAAATTAAATAATGATTTTAATATATAACTTGTATATGCTTTTTTCTAGGTAAGTAAAATTGTTTTACTTGAAAAAGAAATTTTTAAATTCCGCCATTAATTTGATTAATGTTAAATTTTTCTTTAACCCTAGACCTATTCCAACAGATATAACACTTGGCAATCTCATCGGACCTAACCCACGTGTCATATGTGTTGTCGCTGAAATTTGGATAACGTTCAGAGACCTAAGCGGTCAGATCCTCGCTCAGAGCGGGTGACCTTCGCTTCGGCCTAGGCGTGTCAGATTCGGTGTCCCGGATCGTCTCTTAGCTGTTGTGTGGTCTCCGAGTCCTTCTGTTATCTGTAAAGAGTAAACAGACGTGAACTAAGAAGGGAAAACAGAGGGGGGTCCTCTGTTTACCTCTCCGACGCTCAACATTAGTATAATGTGGGTGGAGTTATAGGATGACAAGGAGGGATCGACGAGACCGAGTGAAACGGGGATCCTCGGATCACCGGCGTTTCGGGGCTCGGGTCTCGGATCTTTGGGAACAATTCCGATCGGAATTTGTTCCAGACTCAGCTTCCCGTGGAGGGTACGGTCGAGGTAGAGAGAGAATGAGAGAGAGAGGGTAGTTTTCTCTTGGGAAAACTTATGTCCCTTGTTGAGAGGCCAAAGGGAACTATTTATAGCCCTTGGGGAACCTTGGGTCGACCAAGGAGAGGCATGGACGAGCCAGGGTCAGCCAGGACTGGCCAGGGGCGTCCAGGACGAGCCAGGGTCGGCCAGGACATGCCAGAGTCTACCAGGACGGGCCAGGGTCGGCCAGGACGGGCCTGGTGCGGCCAAGACAAGCCAGGGGCGGCCAGGACGGGCCAGGGGCGGCCAGGACGGGCCTGGGGCGCCCAGGACGGGCCTGGGGCGCGCAGGACGAGCCAGGGGCGGCCAGGACGGGCCAGGGGCGTCTAGGACGGCCCAGGGGCGGCCAGGATGGGCCAAGGGCGGCAAGGACGGGCCAAGGGCGTCCAGGACAGGTCAGGGGCGTCCAGGGAGAGTCAGGGGAAGCCAGGGATAGTCAGGGGCAGCCAGGGAGAGTCAATGTTGGTCAGGAATGTGCGTGGGCCCATTCTTCCACGAAGGGAGGCCCTTGGAGTTCAAGGTTGCGCTCCTCACAGTGTTGGACGTCTCACCATCCCGAGAGATTATGGGAAGGATATGTATTAAGTCGTCGTCGTAAATCCAACGACAACATTAGCCCCCCCGAGTTTAATTGCGAGCGTCTGATTGAAAATGAAGTCAGAATCAAGATCCTCCCAACGAAGGCATACCATCCTGCGACTTCGTAAGCTGAAGGTCTCTCGCGGCTTCTTGGAGCTGTGAGGGGCTAATCTCGATATCGCATTTGGCCGACGTATTTTGGTCGAGTAGCCAATAGGGACTGACTCGGGCGTCGTTTAGGAGCCACGTATTTTTGTCGAGTAGCCGTTAGGGGCTGACTCGGACATCACTTAGGAGTGACGTATTTTCGTCGAGTTGCCATTTGGTGCTGACACGGATGTCGTTTAGGAGCGACGTATTTTCGTCGAGTTGCCGTTAGGGGCTGACTCGGACGTCGTTTAGGAGCGACGTATTTTTGTCGAGTTGCCGTTTGGGGCTGACTCGGACGTCGTTTAGGAGCGACGTATTTTCGTCGAGTTGCCGCGGGCTGACTCGGACGTCGTTTAGGAGCGACGTATTTCGTCGAGTTCCGTTAGGGGCTGACTCGGACGTCGTTTAGGAGCGACGTATTTTTGTCGAGTTGCCGCGGGCTGACTCGGACGTCGTTTAAGAGCGACGTATTTTCGTCGAGTTGCCGTTAGGGGCTGACTCGGACGTCGTTTAGGAGCGACGTATTTCCGTCGAGTTCCGTTAGGGGCTGACTCGGACGTCGTTTAGGAGCGACATATTTTCGTCGAATAATTATCGACTTTGTTATTGACCCGCCCTAGTCTCCCGAGTTTGGTGGTATTCGTGGAATAACCATGAAACACAAATATGGAGAATACGAAATAGGGCGATTAACAAAGGATATTCTTTATTGCAAAACATAGAATTGGACCCGTTTTTGGGCTCGTAGCCTCGTTTGAGATACATAGGAAAAGGACATAGCATGCCGTACGGTTAACTTGTACCCCTTATGCAATCGAGCTGGTAGGTGAAGTTGCGGGAGAGCTCTCGGCCGAGTTACTTGATTCCGGAGAGCGTGTGACGAATTCTTTGATTCTTCCATCTTGCACCAGTGCCTCGATTCACTTCTTTAGCTTGGAACAATCAGAGGTCATGTATCCATGATCGCGGTGGTATTCGCAAAACTTGCTCTTGTCCCGCGTCGCATAACTCTTTTTCAATGGAGCGGGCGACCCGAGTTCATCTCGATAAAGAGTCAAGATTTGGGCTGGAGATGAATTTTGCGTGGTGAGGGCTTCTCCCCGGCACTCATCGACGCAAGGACTGTTTAGCCTTGACAGGGGGGTGTCACTGGTGACATAACTATCTTTTCCCCGTTTGCTTCAAGTGCCGGGACGGTCATCGGTGCAATGGCTGTTGTTTGGCCCCTCGCCCCTTCTGCCGTTGAGGTAATACTCGATTCTCGTATGTGTCTTGGCACAGGCCATGAGCTCCGCCATGTCCCTCGGGGGCTTTCCCACAATCGACTTTAAGAAGTCGCTGGGTTCGGCGCCTTCCGTGATGGCGACTATGGCATCCCGATCGTCGAAGTCTTTGACTTTGTGGGATTCCTCGGTAAACCGAGTCAGGTACTGACGCAGGCTCTCGCCCGGTTTCTTCCAGATTGTCCAAAGGTATGATTTGGACTTGTTCTGTACCACTAAGTGGCGAATCTGGCGAGGAAAGCCTCTTGAAGAGCTCGGAAAGAGCTGATACTCCCGGGTTTAAGGCTTCTTAACCAACCAAAGCTCGATCCGATCAATGTCAGGCTGAACGCCTGACAAAGTGTTGCGTCCGACTGCCCTTGCATCGTCATCCATGTTTCATAGTGGTGGATGTGGAAATTGGGGTCGGAACGCCCGTCATATAAAGAGCCGGGGGGGAGCTTGAACCTCTTTCCAGGCGGTTGTGCAAGCACCACCGCCGTGAAAGGTGAGTATGATCCCTCTAGGCTGTTGTTACGTTTGGAGCCCCCCGAGCCTGCATCCCGAAGCTCGATGATCTGATTCTGGAGTCCCTGAATCATGGTGATCACCTCAAGCCCGTCAGCGGCCCCTGCGACTGGTCCCACTTGCATGGGGACCTGCCGCTCATTGGACCCTTGGTCCATGACGTTGGGAGGAGGGTTCCCGAGGGTTGCAGCCCCGGCAGCTGCCCGACGGGCGTCCAATTTTCTCCTTAGGTCCTCCTCGTGGGGATCCCGTAGCGAGCCGAGACAGGTCCTTAGGTCTTCCCTGGAGGAGTTCGAGGGTCTAACCATCAGAGGGCGACCTTCGCGACGGACCGCATGACTATTCAAGCCATCGTCTCCTCGTCGAGAAGACGTATGGCACAAACGTCGGGACCATCCGCTGCGGGTATTGTTACAGCCCTCGCATTGAGAGCCTGTCTGAGCTCGACCAACCGATGGTTCTAGCGGAGCGTTGCTCGCGCTCGTCAAGGGCGACGGGGTGAAGGTTTGACTCGTGTCTGTCTCCGAGACCATGTCATCTCTGACATAATTCTCGTCCCGGGTCGAATTATCCTCTTCCTCGTATCCGAGGAGGTTAACGGCCAAATCCTTGTTCACCCCCAGCTTCGCTAGTGCTTCTGCTAGGCGGCGGTCGTTCTCATCTCTTACGCCGCTTTCGTTGTCACGAAGGGCAGAGGCGACGTTCCCAGAACTCCCCACCGCAGGCTTTCGCATGGTCACTTGGTGGGGGAGTTGCCGGAATTCATAGCGTGAGCTAATCGCTCGAACGATGAGATTGCTCGATCGGACAACCGCAGGGATTGTCGGAATGAGCTTTTCTTATGTGAGTGGATAAGAAAAGAAATGTAATACAGAGATGTGGATTGGATGAGCTTCAAGATCGAAGGCCCCTCCCTCCTTCTAGCGCCAAAATGTTGTCGCTGAAATTTGGACAACGTTCAAAGACCTAAGCGGTCAGATCCTCGCTCAGAGCGGGTGACCCTCGCTTCGGCCTAAGCGTGTTAGATCCGGTGTCTCGGATCGTCTCTTAGATGTTGTGTGGTCTCCGAGTCCTTCAGTTATCTGAAAAGAGTAAACAGACGTGAACTAAGAAGGGAAAACAGAGGGGGGTCCTCTGTCTACCTCTCCGACGCTCAGCATTAGTATAATGTGGGTGGAGTTATAGGATGACGAGGAGGGATCGACGAGACCGAGTGAAACGGGGATCCTCGGATCGCCGGCGTTTCGGGTCTCGGGTCTCGGATCTTTGGGAACAATTCCGATCGGATGTTGTTCCAGACTCAGCCAGGGGCGGCCAGGACGGGCCAAGGGCGGCCAGGACGGGCCAAGGGCGGCCAGGACGGGCCAAGGGAGTCTAGGACGGGTCAGGGGCGTCCAGGGAGAGTCAGGGGCAGCCAGGGATAGTCAGGGGCAGCCAAGGATAGTCAGGGGCAGCCAGGGATAGTCAGGGGCAGCCAGGGAGAGACAGTGTTGGCCAGGAATATGCGTGGGCCCATTCTTCCACGAAGGGAGGCCCTTGGAGTTCAAGGTTGCCCTCCTCACAGCGTTGGACGTCTCACCATCCCGAGAGATTATGGGAAGGATATGTATTAAGTCGTCGCCGTAAATTCAACGACAACAATAGGCGTCCTTGTCCTCTTGTCTTGAGTCAGCACTCGGAGGTGGAGGACACGGGGTAGTGAGAACATACTTGTGCTTTTCCACCGTCAATTCGATGTCGAGGTTACATTTCCAATCAACGTAATTCTCACCCTCGAGTTTGTTGTAACTCAATATAGATGCAAGTGGATTCATGATATATTGTTGAAATTAAATAAAATGAATATATTGAGCATGTGCTACAATTTCAAATTATGATGCATGTACAATCCTAGTTAGGTGAGGAAAGCGATAAATAATTCATGGTATTATGAACAAAAATGATTAATTGATTTTCCTAGGGGAAACCGCAATTGATTGCCTTTTATAGTCGTGACACATCACAATTGATTGCTAATTACCATGGACTTTGGTCACTTATTTTTAACGCATAGCCTCTATGGAGGGTTACTTTAAACAATAAGTCTAAGCGTGTAACCAACATGTGAGGCCTTATCCAAGTCACTTTGAAAACGGTTCTCCTAGGGGAGACCCCGCTTAATCGTTCCTCTTTGGAGCTTAGTTCGTAACAATTTAATTAACTATGTGCTTCCGAAGTACTCCGATTAAAGGGAGGGCCACGAGGGTGACTCTTAGTTCATTCACACAAATTAATTAAATTCATGTTGGGGACCTTGGGTTATTTCAACGACAAATAACCCTCCCACTTAGTTTTTGCAAAAATCATATTTTTGTGTATGGAGTTCAATTTCATAACTAGTTTTATAAATTAAACTACAATGACATGTGAACGATTTCATATAGTGTTGGCGTTCTATCCTATATGACATGTGAGTGAATATGGGATAAGTTTAATAAATAAAAATATAATATTTAACTTATCTAATGGCCCATTTCTAAATTTACAACCCTTTACAAAAAGAAAAATAAATAAATTATTTAATTTCTTGTTTTGCGTCGAGTCGTCGAAAATTCCGAGTTTTAAAACTTAGAGATCAATATCTCCCACTTAAATAACTAAATTCACTATTATTATTTCAAAAATAATATAAGCAAATTTAATTATTCAAGATTTTAAATTTATTCGGAAACAATTTCCGAATCTCGGTCGTCGAGTCTAACCCTAGCTAGCACACGCGCGTCCGAAGACACACGGCCACGCTAGAGTTTTGGCCATTCGGAATGGTCCGGGATAGCTCCCACACGTTCCATAACGCGCAGCCATTCCCGGTGGTAGCCTCCTTTCTTCTTGTCCTCCCAGATTACAAATTAACAAAATTAAAATTTACAACATATTACAAATTTTAATAAAATAAAATAAAACCGGGACGTAACACGAAAAAAATCTTAGGGCCAATTAGAATAAGGATCCATCCATAAAATGCACATACATTCACAAATGCAATTCATACAAAAACGCCAACACATAAAATCGATTATAATGACAATTATGGTTCTGATGCCATTTGTCGTAATTTGGTTAACAACTAACCTAATTAATTATGAAACATATCAATATATGGCGAAAATTCATAATTCGATTTAACACATTAAAACGTTTTTAAACATATTCACTAACCATGTTATTAAATCTAATCTAGCATGTCAATAAGTTTCTAATCATATTAATAAATTCATTTAAACATGCAAACGAGTGATCTAAAATTTCTAACAATCCTACAATGATTATTATATTCAGATCCAACTCGTTCATAGTAGACATACAGTGGGTTCGGATCTGCAAGAATCAGCCCCGGGAATGCGTCAACAAGCACGACCGAAACTCCTTCCCACGCGCGTCTAGGATGTCTTGAAATCCATCCTTGCTCCGTTGCTCCAATAAGTGGCCGGCCCTGTGGGTTAAATATCAGTCAAACAACCACAAGATGAATCAATGATAATTATCTAGGAGTTTTTATGTGATCAAGAGTGTGGACTCTCTGTGGGAACAAGGGAAGAAGGGGAAACTCAAAGAAAATGAAGGGCTGCGGGAAATAAATTTCCTCTCTCTTTTTTTCTCTAAAATTAGGCCAAAACCTCTCAAGCACAAGGGGGGAGAGGTTCGGCTGAGTGCTGGTCGAAATTAGTTTAGGGTTGTCAAAGAGAGAGCCTCCTATTATATCAGAAAAAATGGGCTTAAGTTAGGTCAAAATCCAATCAAGTCACATAGTCAAACTTAAGCCCAAAACTCTTTTTTAATGAGTTTAAACAATTTTTCCAGCCCATAAAACCCTTATTATGCCCGGCCATATTATCTTCTTTATGTCCCAAATTTATTTGATTTATTTCTAAAATAATATTTAACTAATTTAGAACATCTCATTATTTAATGACAAATAATTAATTATTTTCATACTCTTCAATGTCGTACGAAACGAGAAAATATTTATTTTCATCTTTTATTTATTTGAATAACCAAATTATATTTATTATCAATATAACAACATAATATGATTCGTTAAATAATGTAATAATAAATAACCAATTATTTATTTAATTACTTTGAAAATAATTTTCTTAGCGTAAATCACAATTTACGTTGAATGAGAAAATCAATCATTTATTGTTCACCAATATCTCATCCTAGAGTCTATCATTGAGACCTTATGGACCCACATGAACGAAGCTTTAGAATAAAACTCGGACATAAAAGTTCACAAACTTTTTTCGACTTTTAATTCTTAATATTACTCGATTCCACTAAAGGACCAATTTTGAACATCTCTCTAAGTTCAAATGCGTTTATATTTCCGTTTGATGTGACAAAACTATTCTTCACACGGTCCACCGTGTATTTTACGATATTACCCTTTGTGTGTATCATTACCTCAGAGGAATGTAAAATTTACCGTTTTACCCATAAGTTATTATTTCACCAAGTCCTCTGTTATTTGTGAACGAGAAAAATATAAAGTGAGATGTCTTAACATGTCACATGTTTTATTTCAAAATATTCTTTATTCGATGAATAACAGGTGTAGTTTATTCGCTCACACTCTCATAACAGAGCATGGTTTGATACTAATGCTTTAGCATTGTTTCAACACAAATTCCATATCTTTGAATCACATATTTCAACTTAACAGTATTATGACACCAACCGTCGGGTCAATGAAACTTCATTTAGCCATTTCTCATTGACAAATCAAATGTCATAAAGTGTTACAAGAAGATATGTACTTACTTCACGATTTAGGTATGTGAGTTTGAGGTTTCGAGTGATTAAACGGTTTTATCTCGAAGTTCAAAACTTCACAGGTCTTGTTAAATATCTTCATTAAGATATCAAGAATGAATTATAGAGTCACAACTCTCTATATCACAAGATAAGATACCGTTTAATTCATGTAACAATCATTACTAAGAATCGATTGCCCAATCGATCTTTAGATTGCGAACTATCATTTAAATTAATCATAAGAAGGTATCTTGTCAAGTCTGTACTTAGCATTTCTTTCGTTGATGACAGTTTCAGATCGTAGATATTCATGCATAAACACAATCTTAAGATACGAATGAATATTCAATTTTATTTAAATTCAAAACAAACAAATACAAAACTATTAAATATCAAAATATCCTTTGTGGGAATAAATGCCAACACACACAACTCGGATAAATGTGAACATTCAGTAAAGGTCCGACTGACAATGCATACAACTCGTCAAACACATCGACTGCACCAACTTTTTGGTCGTAAACTTTTTTAGCGAACCAGACTCTAAATTCTTTTCGATGCGCTTCGTCAACTTCATGGTGACGTTCAGATTCCATGAGATTCCAATGCTCACTGTTTATACGTTCAAGAAGTTATATAAATAAAAAACAAATTTATGACTTTATATGGATACGATTAAAAAGACTCACGTCATATACGTATCGATTTCGGTACAATTTGTCAAGATGTACCACTCTTCCATCTCTCTCGACTTGTCGTCTAACCGGGTTTGACTCATCTTCCCATAAGGCACACACTTCTCGGATTGAAAAATAGAGAACTCATGAGGCTGAACAACATCGGTCAAGGCATCTTCAAAGTACCTTGCAACGAATGCCAAAGCTTCTTCCACAATGAAGCCTCAGCTATAGATCCTTTGAGTCTCGCTTTGTATTGAACGAAATGCTTAAGTGTTCCAAGGTATCTTTCAAATGGAGACATCCATCTCATATGCACTGGACCACCTTCGAGAGCTTCCTCAGGGAGATGAATGATGACATGAACCATGATCGTAAAGAAAGTAGGCGGGAAAATGATTTCCATCTAACACAATATCTCAATGATGGAGTTTTGGGATTTCTTCAGATCCTCCACTCGTAACGTTCTTGAAAAAATGAGCTTAAAAAAGCTTCCAAGTTCTACAATCGTCTCTTGGATTTATTTCGGAACATTAGGACCAATACCTACTGCCATCAGCCTTTGCATTATCACGTGCACGTCATGTGCCTTCAAACCGGTCAATTTTTCATCAAGAGTGACATTCTTTTTTTAAATTTCTTGTGAGACCGTCGGGAAACTTAATTGACTTGAGAAGCTCGACAAACATTTTTTGTTGCGTGGGTGTGAGAACGTATGAAGCTTGTGGTTTGAACCACCTGTTTCCACGCTTCTCTGAGTGGAAACTAGACTTAATCTTCAAGTCTTTTAAGTCTTGTCTCGCCTTATCCTTATCTTTCCCGTCAATGCTGAGGACGTCCTGAGTACGTTTTTGCACAAATTTTTTTCTATGTGCATCACATCAAGGTTGTGCCTCAACATCAAATCAGATTAATAAGGTAACTCGTAAAAGATACTCTTCTTCATCCAATATATCTCGCTCTTGCCTCACTTTCATTTTGATCTCATAGACTGCTTACCTCTAATCAATTCAGGAAGACTATTCAGCTGCTCAAGAACTTGGCTTTTAGTCAACTTCTTCGGAGGCTTTTGTTTTTCAACACGTGTTGTGTAGTGACCACTGTATGTTCTCATTCGGTGACAATCGGGCGAATATCGTTGATGATATTAATACATGATTCTATTTCCAACGGACAGCGATGGAGTGTCTTTGGTGCACGTCGGGCACGCAAGGTACCCTTGACCACTCCACCCATATAAACTGCCTCGAGTAGGAAAATCATTTATTGTCCAAAGAAGTGATGCCCGCAAAAGGAAGACATGATTATGGTTAGACCTATCTCGCACTCGAACACCCAATTTCTACAATTCTTTAAACTCTTCGACGAGCGGTTTCAAGAACACATCAATGTCTTTCGTAGGTGATTTTTGACCAGGAATCAAGAGAGGCAACATCAAGTACTCGGATTTCATGCACAACCACGGTGGTAAATTATACGCTGTCAACACCACTGGCCACATGCTATACGATAGACTCATTTCTCTGAAAGGATTGAAACCATCTGCTGCAAGTCCAAATCGTACATTCCTCGGCTCAATGGAAAAGTCTGGATATGTTTCATCGAACTTCTTCCATGCTTTCTCGTCAGCAGGATGACGCATAACACCTTCTTCAACCACACGTTCTTTCGCGTGCCACTGCATTTCAACAACTGTGTGTCGGGAAGCGTACAACCGCTTGAGACGATATTTCACACGAAAATACCGTAAAACTTTACGCGGTACTTTTTTTTCCAACAACCTATCTACTTTCATTGCACACCAGACAAACATTTGCACCTTTCAAATCCTTCCAAAACAAGACACAATTTTTCAAGCAAACGTCAATCATCTCGTAGCCCATGCCAAATCGCTTCAGTGACTTTGCCTCGTAATGTTTTTCACGAATTCTATTCCCAACAAGATGAGACTTTTTCAAGAGTTGCAGAAGTTCTGTAACTGACTTGTTCGTCCGATGGTCGTCACTTTAATGTGCATTAACTAAACCAAGAAAGATAATGAAAAAAACTCCTTACAACCGGGATACGATTCTGCATTCAACTTAGCAAATAGATCCGCGATCTGCTCTTTGTCAGCTACATCTCCAGCAGTTGGATCATTATAAAAATCAGGATCATTCCTAATATCGCAGGTTGCGTCATGGATTCCACCAAAATCGTCTCGATCCTATGAATCATCAAAATTATTTGGTACATGAACGATTTCTTCACGTGACCCGCCGTGATGATACCACCGAGTGTAATAAGGAATAAATCCTTTGTGTATGAGATGTGCTCGAACAACTCCTATGTGTTGTCTTAACGCATTGTTGAAACTACGACAAGGACATTTAACTTTGTGCTCGCTGTTCATATGGAATCGTGCAACTCAAATAAACTCGTTCACTCCCATTTCAAATTCAAGACCACACCGATTATTCTCAATAATCCAATTTGTACTTGGGTTTGACATGACGCTGAATGTTAAAATTTATGAAAGTTGTGAGATTAATGAGTATTGAAAAATATACTTAATTAATAGGAGTTGTTTGATGATATGATACCGGAAAGTTGTTGAATTTAGATATTTCAATTAAATACTTAAAAATTGACAAACATTTGGGCAGAGTTTTCCTTAAAATATAGACAAGCGAAGAACCTGAAATTTGTACAAAACATATGTCTAACAGCCAGAAATTCTTACCAAACATATATCTAATTACATTACAAACATAACTATTCAATTAGCTACAAATTCCATTATGAATTTAGTTATAATTAACATATTATTACTTACATACAAACAAATATATTATTAATTAAGTGATATAATTAACCACAAATTCAATTATTAATTAACTTATTAACTACAAATTCTCTAATTACGTAAACTAAATAATGTAGTTAACTGCACATTTCATATATTCTAAAATTACATTTAATTAAAGTCGTCAAAATTATCTAACAAATTTCTAATTATTTTATTAACTAAACAATTAAATTAAGAACATAATTAACCTTGTGAGACGATGTGGGATACAACGAACAAGGGAAAACGAGGTCGCGACGATCAATACGAGGTTGCGATTAACTCGGGGCTTTGACTAACAACAATAACTAAATCAACATTAAAAACCGGATTAAAACAAAATTAATAACTGAAATAAATTTACGAGGAATGAAAAAAAGAGAAATTAAAAAATAAAACTCACCCGGAGAGATAGGCGACGAAAGCAGCAACCAAATTCTCGGTCGGAGGCACGGCGGAGAAAACAAGGGTTGCGAACGAGGTGCGAACAAGGCTACAAAAACGTAAAAATGATAAACAACGAAAAAAACGTAAAAGAGACACAAAAGAGAACCTACCAGAGAGTCGCCGACGGAGGGAGAGATGTGGTCGGAGGCACGGCGGAGCAAACGAGGCTGCGAACGAGGCTACGAAACCGTAAAAATGACTAACAACAAAAAAAAACGTAAGAGAGAGACAAAAGAGAACCTACCGGATAAGCGTCGGCGGAGGGACAGACTCGGCCGGAGGCCGCGGAGGGTGGCAGAGGTCGGGCAAAGGGGCGGAGGTCGGCCAGAGGCGGATGAGGGGCCGGAGGCGAGGAGGTCGGAGGAGGCTCGGTCGGAGGAGGAAGGGCCGGAGGAGGGAGGGCCGAAGGAGGGGAGGCCGGAGGAGAGGGAGGCCGGAGGAGGGGAGGCTGGAGGAAGGGGAGAGCGGAGGAAGGGAATGGCGGAGGGGAAGGAGAGAGGACAGAGGGGCGGCAGAGGGGAGAACGAAGGGAGAAGGGAGGGCTGAGGGGAAGAAGGGAGGGCGAGGGGAAGGAGGGGCGGAGGAGGGGAGGGCGGAGGGAGGCGCAAGAAGGGAGATTGTTGGCAGAGACGGAGGGACTCGGTCGGAGGAGAGGGTTAGGAGTCGGAGGGGAGGAGTTTTTTTGGAGGAAGGGTGAAATGAGGGAGAAGGGAGGAGGGTTGGGTGTTTTAAAGCCCTAGTGACATTAGAAGCTACATTAGAAACGACTAGTCGCTTCTAATGTCCTCCAAAACCAAAACGACGTAGTTTTGATAAGTGGGTGTTGGAATTTATTTGAAAATTTAAACAAAATAATTATATACCATATCAATATATGGCGGAATTATAAACCTATGGCATTAAAATCAATTTACATGTTTAATAAACAATTTATTGAAACACAATTGATTCAACAATTAAACACACTAACAACTTACATGAACAATTCATATATATTTTAGCAGTCTAATTCGTTGAGAAAGCACTTACAATTAGGATAATAAATTATCCCGAAGTTGCTCGCTATCGTTGGAAGGCCACACCAAATCGACGTCGGAAATCAGCCTCGCCGGAATACCCTAGGGACTTTTTTCGCCGGACTGGGAAGAATAGGGGCGCCAGACAGGGAGTTTGCCGGACTAGGAGTCTTTAGGAGGCTCACCGGATTGGGCTCGCCGGACAGGGTCTCTGATCTTGGGACCGCCGGACTGGGATGCACTCGCCGGACAGAGACGAGTCGCCGGACTGGGATAGGTCGCCGGACTGGAACAGGTTGCCGGACTGGGATAAGTCACCGGACTCGGATAAGTCGCCGGACTGGACACCTTCGCCGGACAGGGCACACTCACCGGACAGGGACAGGCACACCTAGGGGAGATCCGTTGGGAAGGAAAAATTCCAACAAAATTCTAAAAACGATTTTAAAACAATTTTTCTAGAAATTAAAATAACATCAAACACCACAAGTGAGAATCAACAATAATACACGAGGGAATTTTGTGAGATTGAAAAAGTGGGCTTTCAAGAACACTCGGGATTGATATGAAAATTAAGAAAAAAAATTTCTTCTTTTTCTTTCTTTTGGGAATTCAGTCGAGAGATTCAAAGAGAGAGAGAGAGGAGAGCTTGGCCGAAATAATTAGGGTTATGGTTGGAGTGATTAGGGTTTCTGCAGCCTTTTATAAACAACTTTATAATGGGCTTAACCTGGGTCAAATCCATGACCCTACTCACTTAAAGTTTCGGCCAACACACTCTCTACATACTCGGCCATATTCAATTTATTTATTCCCAAATTATTTTGATTTATTTCTAAATTCAATTAATTTAGAACTCTCATTTTTATTTAATGACATTTCATTAAAATAATTTCATACTTTCCAAATAAGTACGAAACGAGAAATTATATATTTCCTTCTTTATTTATTTGAATATTATAAGTGTATTATTTTCATTATAATAATACTCTACAATTCAATAAATAACCGTAACAATAAATAATTAATTATTTATTAAGTTACTTAAGAAAAATAATTTTCTCGATATAAATCTCAGTTTATATTCAATGAGTAAACCAACAATCCTAGTTCATTTAATCTCTTCCAAGTGTCTATCATTGAGAACTTATGGACCCACACAAACGAAGCTTTAGAATAAAGATCGGACACAAAAGTGCACAAACTTTTTTCGTCTTTTAATTCTTAATATTGGTCGATTCCACTAAAGGACCAATATTGACACTCTCTGTTCGTATGCGTATATTTTATGTTTTATGTGACAACAGTTTTTCACACGATCCACAGAGTACTTTACGATATTACCCTTCATGTGTATCACTAACTAAGAGGAATGTAAAATTATCGTTTTACCCCTTGAGTTATTATTTCACTAACTCGTTTGTTATTTGTGAATGAGAAAAACATAGAGTGAGATGTCTTTACATGTCACATGTTTTAATCAAAGAATCTTCTTATTCGATGAATACCTGGCCAAGTTAATTCATTCACACTCTCATAACAAAGCATAGTGCGATACTAATGCATTTGCATTTTATCAACATGAAGTCCATATCTGTAAATCATATAACCCAACATCACATCATTATGACACCAACTGTTGGGTCAGATGAAACTAAGATTTTTCCATTGCCCATTGATAAATCAAATGTCATAAAGTGTCATTTCAATTATACATTCCTTTCAAGATTAAGGTAATTATCCAAATACCCCTAGTATGTTATCTTGAAGCTTTGAGTGAATAAACGGTTTTATCTCGAGCTTTTAAGTATCACTGGTGTTGTTTAATATCTTCTATAAGATATCAAGGATGAATCATAGAGTCACAACTCTCTATATCACATGATAAGATATCATGATTCATTCAAACAATCGTTGCTCAGACACGATTGCTCTTTTGGTCTTAAGATTGCGAACAAATGGTTTAAACTAGTCACAAGGGGTTATCATGTCAAATCCGTATTTAACACCCTCTTCGTTGATGACAGTTTCAGAGCGTAGCAGTCATACATAAACATAAACTCTATCGAAGAATGAATATTTATTAATATTAATGTTTTAGCAAAATATAAATATAAATGTATTTTACTGTCTAATATCTCCTTTGTGGGCACCAATCCCAACAGTGGCGACATTAGAAGCGACTAGTCGCTTCTAAAGTCGCTTCTAATTTCCCCGTAGGTGAAATTTTGGCGGAAGAGTTTTTGAGCCAAATTTTTTTAGCATTAGAAGCGACATTTAGAAGTGATTAGTTGCTTCTAATGCCCAAATTTCGTCACTTAGTGAAATTTTTGCAAAAGTATTATGGAGCCAAATAATTTGGGCATTAGAAGCGACTAGTCGCATTACTGCCCAAAAATACATGCTTAGTGAAATTTTGGAGGCAAATAATTTGGGCATTAGAAGCGACATTTGAAGCGACTAGTCGCTTCTAATGCCCAAATATACTGAAATATTTGGCGGAGATGGTGCGACCCAATAATTTTGGTCTTTAGAAGCTATTAGTCGCTTCTAAATGACAAAAATTTCATTTTTTGGAAAAATTCGGGGTGTTTGCATTAGAAGCGACTAGTCGCTTTTAAATCTAAAAGGTCTCTTTTAATTCCCGTTACCACTTCTAAATGTACATTTTGTAGTAGTGAAAGATTTAACGAAATGTCATTTAATAAATTAGATGTTCTAAATTAATTAAATGTAGAATTAAATCAAAATTATTTGGAATTAAAAGGTATTAAGTTGGCCGAGTATATTGATTGTTATTTGGCCGAAGTTAATTTTTACTACTGATTAATAAAGTGTTTAAATGGTTTAAATTGGATTATGAGTCTGACCCAGCTTAAGCCCACTTGACTCTTTATATAAAAGGATCAAATGAAACCCTAACCCTAACTCTAATCAATCTAAACTTCGGCCACTCTCTCTCCCTCCCTCGTGAGTGCTTTGGCCGAGTGAAAGAAGAAGAGAAAAGGATCAAGAAACCGTTTCTTGATTCCTATTCATGGTTCTTGCGTGATCTCCCTAAATTCCTTCTATGTTGTTCAATTTAAAAGAGCCCACACTCTTAATCTCCCACATAAATCCGAGATTTATATCATTGAATCAACTCCTGCGGTTTGAGTGATTTTATTCTGCAAAAAAATTCACGAGAATAGAGGAGAATCGAGCTAGGCTCGATTTCAGCCTAACCAGCCCGACAGACAGGTCAACCGGCCAGTAAGCAACCAATTCGGCCAGTCAGCCACAAGTGGGCCTAGGCTCCTACGAGCTCCCTGTCTCAAATATGTAAATTCCGACCTCGCTGACACGTGGATATAGGTGACCTCTACCTTTTTGCATAGGTCCCACACCCAGATTCGACACGAGTCGCTCGTACGCTCACATGCCAATTCAGACCGGCCGGCGAGCATCCAATATGGCCAGCTAGAGTCTCCAGTCCGGAGAATTTTGTGGCTACCCAATCCGGCGAGTCAATTTTTTTTTGAATAAATTGATGAGTCATTCTGGAGTAAGCTAGCAACGCACGAAGTTGTTTACAACTTCACATGTAAGTCACTCTTAAACGAATTGGTTGCGACTATAAATTGTGTATAGGTTGTCAGTATCAATTTGTTGACATGTTATGAATTTGTAATGCCTAGGTTGTTTATTGGTTAATCGTTAACTAATTTCAAATAAGCGGGATATACTGTCTCCGATTTTCAAGCGGATAAGGATTCCAGGAAGTCCACATCAAGGTCTGTGTTCACCCTGAATGGAGGATCCGTGGTATGGAGGAGTATCAAGCAATCTTGCATTGCTGACTCGACCATGGAGGCCGAGTATATCGCAGCTTGCAAACCTGCAGAGGAGCTTGTATGGCTGAGGAAATTCCTTATGTACTTGGAAGTGGTTCCAAGTGCAAGTGAGCCCATAACATTTTATGGTGATAGCAGTGGGGTTGTCACTAATTGTAAAGAACCAAGAAGTCACAAGCACTCAAAACACATACAGCAGAAGTATCACCTAGTACGAGACATCATTCACAGAGGAGATCATTCACATATCCTTTGAGTCAAGTGGGAGTTTAAGGATCGGTGTCCACAAAAGAGATATTAACCATTATAAATACTTTTGTATTTCGTTTTACTGAAACATTAAATAATAAATATAAATATTCATTATTGATTAAGTTTTTGTTTATGTATGTTTGCTACGCTCTGAAATTGTCATCGACAAAAGGGGTGCTAAGTACAGACATGACAAGGTAGCACCTGTTGTCGCTGAAATTTGGACAACGTTCAGAGACCTACGCGGTCAGATCCTCGCTCAGAGCGGGTGACCCTCGCTTCTGCCTAAGCGTGTCAGATCCGGAGTCTCGGATCGTCTCCTAGGTGTCAGGTGGTCTTCGAGTCCTCCTGTTATCTGAAAAGAGTAAACAGGCGTGAACTAAGAAGGGAAAACAGAGGGGGGTCCTCTGTTTACCTCTCCGACGCTCAACATTAGTGTAATGTGGGTGGAGTTTGTAGGATGACGAGGGGAGATCGACGAGGCGAGATGGAAACGGAGATTGTCAAATCAGCGTCGTTCCCAATCTCAAGTCTCGGATCTAGGGAGAATTTCTCGGGGAGGAATTTTCTCTTTTTCTGTCTTTTTTTTGTTGGTTACCTTTGGTGAGAGGCGCCTTGGGCTATTTATAGCCTAGGCGGCCGACCATGTATGCCCAAGGCGAGGCAGGGCCGGCCAAGGAGTGCCAGGACCGGCCAAGGGAGGGCCACAACCGGCCGAGGGAGGGCCAGGGCCGGCCAGGACGTGTCAGGGCCGGCCGGAGCATGCCAACGCCGGCCAATGCCCTGCCAGGACCGGCCAGGGCGTGCCAGGATCGGCCAGGACATGCCAGGGCCGGCCAGGACGTGACAAGGCCGGCCAGGACGTGCCAGGGCCGACCGGGACGCTCCAACGCCGGCCGGGACGCTCCAGGGCCGGCCGGGACGTGCCAGGGCCGGCCAAGACGTGCCAGGGCCGGCCGGGATGTGCCAGGGCCGGCCAAGGCGGGTTAGGGCCGGCCGAGGGCGTTTCTCAGCCGGCCAAGGGCTAATCGGGACCCGAAGGGGCCGGTCGATGCGTAGGGAGAGCCCGCGGCACCCTCCGGAGGTCGGGTCTGGGACCGTCCATAGACGGTGTATTTATATTCATTGCCGTTGGGAAAAGCCGACGACAACAGCACCTTGTGACTAGTTTAAATAATAGTTTGTAATCTAAAGATCGGTAGGCCAATCGAATCTGAATATGATTGTTTGGATGAATCATGATATCTTATCTTGTGATATAAATCAAAATAAATTGGGAATAAATTGGAAGTATATGGACGAGTATGAGGGGAGAGTTGGCCGAGAATTGCAAGCGATAAGGCCTTGGGTTTGACTCAAACTTAAGCCCATCTTAAATTGTTTATAAAAGGACTTAAGAAAACCCTAATCACTGATGCTAAACCTAAGTCACTCGGCCAAACCCTATCTCTCTCTTCCCTTGGGTCTCTCGGCCGAAATTCCTAAACACAACACAAAGAGAAATTGTTTTCCTTGTTTTTGTTTTGATTCCCAAGAGTTCTTGAGAGCCCATACTCTAGATCTCATCATAATTCCCTGGGTATTATTGTTGATTCAAGACTTGTGGTGTTTGGTGTTTGATTTAATTCAAAAATTGTTTTTAGAATTGTTTTTAAAAGTTTTTTGAAGCTTCCTGCCGGGCGAAATCCTTCCCAGCATCCAATCCGGCGTAGAGAATCCAATTCGGCGAAGACCCACCTTCCGGCATACCTCGCTGAGTCCAGCGACGGCGTCCAGGTCCCAGTCCGGCGAGGGTCACCTATCTGGCGAGTCTCCCATCCGGCGAGTCTCCCATCCGGCGAAGGTCTCCTGTCAGGCGCTTGTTCCCAGTCCGGCGAGGGTCTCCTGTCCGGCGAGTCTCCATTCCAGCAAAGGTCACTTGTCAGGCGAGCTCCCTATCCGGCGAAGGTCTCCTGTCCGGCGACTTACCTGTCAGACGAGGTCCTCCATTCCGGCGAGCCCAATCCGGTGAGTCTCATGAAGGCTCCCAGTCCGGCGAGCTCCCTTTCCGGCGACCCTGTTCTTCCCAGTCCGGCGAACCAGCACCTAGGGCATTCCGACGAGGCTGTTTTCCGACGTGGATTTGGTGTGGCCTTCCGACGATAGCGAGCAACGTCGGGATAATTTATTATCCTTAATTGTAAGTATTATCAACAATTTTAAATTGCTAATTACATATAAATTGTTTATATAGGTTCTTAGTAATTTATTTGTTGAGTGTTTGATTTAATAAATTGTTTATTGAGCATGTAGCTAAATTTTAATGCCTTAGGTTATTTATATATATATTAAAATTAGTTTTAATATATTTGATCAATTATATTTTTCCGCCACATAGGATGTGTAATATAATTAAATTGTTTAAATTGTTAAATTAATTCCAACACCTTCCTCTCGGGCTCGGTTACCTTCTCGTCGACAGCCCGCACATGGCACAATCGTGCCATGGCCTGATCCCCCATCATGAATGTAATTCCATTCTCAGTGGGGAATTTCATCATGAGGTGGTAGACTAAGGTAAAGGCCTTGAGCCCGATAGGGTCGGTCGACCGATTATCATGTTGTAGGTCGTGGGCTCGTCGATGATCAAGAACGTCACGTTCCGAGTGACCTCCACGCTACCCCGAGATCCATGTGCTTTAGCGCCAACTTGAAAATGATGTCCACCACGCTGGCGTTATCAACCAAGATCCGTTGGACCCTATTAATGGCAAGTGTCGCAGATACGACGCGAGCGTCGTTATGTGGTTGGAGGATCCTCTTTGCTTCAGCCTCGGTGAAGCGGATATCTTCAACAAGGGCAGGTGGAGGGGCGACGTGAGTGAGATTGATACCGTTCCTCACTCTTTCATTAGTCACCGCCCTCAAGTACCTTTTCCTTTGGTTGCTCAACTCACCACACTCGAGCCCCCCGGTAATCGTCCTCACGATATTCATCCCGAAATTTTCGGGCTCGTCGCTTATAGTCGTCCTTTGTTTGTATTCTGGGGGCAATCTTTCAAGATTGTCACCCCGGCTGCCCGCATGAAAAACTCTTTGAGTTTCCCATCCTGAATCAGGGCCTCTATCTGCTCCATCAATAAAAAACATTCGGAGGTCACGTGTCCGTGATCCCCATGATATTCGCATATTTTGTTATTATCCCGCATCGCGGAACCTTTCCTGAATGGTGTCGGGGATCCGAGCTTGTACCAGTGAAGGGCCAAGATTCGGGCAGGGGACACATTGAGTGGGGTGAGAGCTTCTCCCCGAAATTGGTCAGCAAAAAGCCTTTTCGGCCTGGACGAGGGATCGTCATGGTTGTTCGTTCCTCGCTTGCCTCGGGTATTGGGGCGATCGTCGGAGCGAGGGCAGTTGACGTGCCCACCGTTCTTTCTGCGGTTGAGGTAGTCCTCAACTCTCATATGTGTCATGGCACACGCCATGAGTTTGGCCACATCCCTCAGGACCTTTCCCACAATCGACTTTAAGAAATTGCTGGGTTCGGCACCCTCGGTTATGGTGACTATGGAATCCTTATCGTCAAAGTCCTCGACCTTATGGGATTCTTCGGTAAATTGGGCAAGGTATTGGCGGAGGCTCTTGCCGGTTTTTTGTTTGATCGTCCAAAGATATGACTTGGACTTCTTTTGCGCAACTAGCATGGCAAACTGGGCGAGAAAAGCCTCTCGGAGAGTTCAAAATGAACCGACACTCCCGGGCTTCAGGCTTCGAAACCACTCAATGCCTGATCCAGTCAATGTCAGGCTAAATTCCTTGCACATCATCTAGGTCGCATAATGCTGGATGTGGAAATTGGGTCGGAGCGACCGTCATACGGAGGGACGGTAGGGAGCTTGAACCCCCTCCACGGTGGTTGAGCAAGTACAACTGCTGTAAAAGGCGAGTACGACCCCTCCAAGCCATTGTAAGGCCTGGAGCCCCCGAGCCTGCTTCGCAAAGTTCGATGATCTGATTCTGGAGTCCCTGAATCATTGTAATCACCTTGAGTCATTGGCGGTTCCTACGACTGGTCCCGCTGGTGTGGGAACCTGCCGCTCGTTGGATCCTTGGTCCATGATGTTTGGGGGAGGATTTCCGAGGGTGGTGGCCCCGGCAGCAACTCGGCGGGCATCCAGCTTCCTCCTTAGAACTTCCCCGCGAGGACCCCATCGCGAATTGAGGCGAGTCCTCAGATCTTTCCCTGCAAAACATGAAGGTATAGCTGACGGCTGGCGACCTTCACGATGGGTCCCATGACTGTCCGCGTTGTCGTCTCCCTGTCGGGATGACGGATGACGCACACGTCAGGACGTCAGCTTCGAAATTCGTTGCCAACCATCCGCATACGAGGGTTGCTCGAGCCCTCGCGTCGTGAGTTTGCTTAAACTCGACCTGTCGATGGGCCTGGCAGAACGCCATTCGTGTTCGCCGCAGGAAAATGGGTGAAAATTCGACTCGTATCCGTTTCCGTCCCAATGTCGTTTTCGACATAGTTCTTGTCTCGGGTCGAACTAGCCTCTTCCTCGTACCCGAGGATATTTAAAATCAAGCCTTTGTTCACTCCCGGCCTTTCTAGCAACTCTGCTAGGCGCCAGTTGGTCTCACCTCTTTAGCTGCTTTTGGAACTCCTTACCGTAGGCTGTCGCCCGGTCCCTTGGTTGGGGAGTTGCCAAAATTCATATCGTGAGCTAGTGGCTCAAACGATAGGATTGCTCGATCGGACAGCCACGGAGGCTGCCGGAACGTCACTCATTTCCGCGAGTGGATAAGAATGGAGATGAAAAGTAAAGATGTGGATGAGAGGATATTAAAATCAAATAACCCCGTCCTTCTAGCGCCAAAATGTTGTCGCTGAAATTTGGACAACTTTAGGAAACCTAAGTGGTCAGATCCTCGGTCAGAGCGAGTGACCCTCGATTTGGCCTTAACGTGTCAAATCCGATGTCCCAGACTGTCTCTTAACTATCTTGGGGTCTTCGAGTTCTTCTGCTATTTGAAAGGAATAGACAGACTTGAACTAAGAAGTGAAAACATAAGGAGGGGTTCCTCTTTTTACCTCTCTGACTCTCAACATTAGTACAAGTGTGCGCGTAGTTTGTAGGATAATAGGGGGAGATCGACAAGATTGAGGGAAACGGAGGTGCTTGGACAAACATCGTTTTGGACCTCAAGCCTGGGATCGGGGGAGATTTCTCGAGAGTGAATTCTTCTGAGGAGATTTCGTTACCTCAACATGGGAGGAGATTCGATTATTTTTAGCTGACCTAGCCAAAAGGAAGTGGCAAAAGCCGGCCAGGATAGGTCAGGGCTGGCCAGAGCGTGGCAGAGCCGGCCATGGCAAGGCAGGGCCGGCACAGACGTGTTGAGGCCAGCCGGGGTGAGGCAGGGCCGGCCGAGACATGCAGGGGCCGGCCAGGACGTGGTAGGGCCGGCAAAGGTGAGGCAGGGTTAGCGGGGACGTGTAGTGGCCGGCCATGACGGGCCTAGGCCGGTCAGGACGTGGCAGGGCCGACCAAGGTGGGGTAGGGCCGGCGGGGACGTGTAGGGGTTGACCATGAATGTCCAGGGCCAGCCAGGACGTGGCAGGGCCGGCCAAGGTGAGGCAGGGCTAACCGAGACGTGTAAAGGTCAGTTCTCTCAACATGGGGAGGCCCATGGCTTCTCCGACGACCCTATTTGCGTAGGCCGGATGCTCGTCTTTGTGGTAGGCTTCGGGGGCGATATATATATATATATATATATATATATATATATATTACGAATCTGACGACAACAATATCGCCGGCCATATCTAGGGTAGAAATGGACTGGAAAATTGTTTAAATGGATTATAGGGCTTAAGTTTGACTATTGGGCCATTATTTGATTTTGACCTAACTTGAGCACATTCTCCCCGAAATAAAAGAAGCCCTTAAACTTTCTAACCCTAGCTGATTCTTACGCGTGTTCTCGCCCCTCCTAAACAATTTTATTTGACTATTTTTCTCTCCAATAATTTATTGACATGTTAGAATTTTTAATGCCATGGTTTATTGAATATGATAAAAATTAATTTTATTACATTATGATCAATTGTGTGTTTCCACAATATTTAGATATGTCACGCAATTTAATACGTTAATCGTTAACTAATTTCCAACATAAAGGCCCACATGTCGGTTGTACACTTAGATTTATTGTTTTAAGTAATCCTCCCATAGAGGCTATGCGTTAAAAGTAAGTGACCAAAGTTTATGGTAATTAGTAAGAACTAGAAGTTTTGACTTCTTGGATGATTCAGATTAAATAGTGATGTGTCACGAGTATGAAATGCAATTAATTGCAGTTTTCCCTAGGAAGAGTAATCCATCATTTGTGTTCATAATACCATGAATTATTTATCGCTTTCCAAACCATATTAGGATTGTTCATGCATGTAATTCAAATTGTAGCACATACTAAATTTATTTATTTTGTTTAAATTTCAGCAAAATGTCTTTTAATCCATTGCAAACGATTTTGAGTTTGAACAAACTTGAGGGTAGGAATTACGTTGATTTAAAACGTAACTCGACATCATGCTGACGGTAGAAAAACACAAGTACGTTCTCACAACGCCGGTCCTGATGCTCCAAGTGTTGACTTGAGTGTTTTCGCTTAAATTTGGAAATCGTTCATAGACATAAGCGGCCAATGTTGGTGTTCTCACTAAAATTTGGACAACATTCAGAGACCTAAGCGGTCAAATCTCCGCTCGGGGCGAGTGACTCTCGCTTCGGCCTTAGCGTGTCAGATCCGGTGTCCTGGATCGTCTCTTAGCTGTCGTGTGGTCTTCGAGTCCTTCTGTTATCTGGAAAGAGTAAACAGACGTGAACCAAGAAGGGAAAACAGAGGAGGGTCCTTTGTTTACCTCTCCGACGCTCAACATTAGTATAATGTGGGTGGAGTTTGTCGGATGACAAGGAGAGATCGACAAGATCGGGCGGAAACGGAGACTTATGAGTAACGTCGCTTCGACGCTCGAACCTCGAATCTTAGGGAACAATTCCGATAGGAAGTTGCTCCAGACTCAGCTTCCCGTGGAGGGTATGGCCAAGATAGAGAGAGAGTAAGAGAAAGAGAGTAGTTTTCTCTAGGGAAAACTGGCGTACCTTTGTTGTGAGGATTGTGGTGCTATTTATAGCCAAAGGGATGGCCAAAACACCACTTGGACGTGTGGAAGGTAGGAGGACGTCCAAGCCGATTCACAGGATGTCCAGAACACCCAACAGGATGTCCAGAACACCCAACAGGACGTCCAGGCCACCTGGTGTTCGTCCAGGCCGCTTCGTGGACGTCCATGGCACTCGCTAGATGTCCAGGCCTCTTGGTGGACGTCCAAGGCACTCGCTGGACGTCCATGCCTCTTGGTTGACGTCCAGGGCACTCGCTGGACGTCCAGGCCTCTTGGTGGACGTCCAGGGCACTCGTTGGACGTCCAGACCTCTTGGTGGACGTCCAGGGCTCTTGGTGGATGTCCAGGGCACTGGCTGGACGTCCAGGCCTCCTTGTGGACATCCAAGGCACTCGCTGGACGTCCGGGCCTCTTTGGTGGACGTCCAGGGCACTCGCTGGACGTCCAGGGCAGTCGCTAGACGTCCAGGGCAGTCGCTGGACGTCCAGGGCACCTGGTGGATGTCCAGCGCACTCGCTGGACGTCCAGGCCTCGGGGTGGACTTCCAGGCCTCTTTGGTTGACGTCCCGGGAACTCACTGGATGTCCAGGCCGCCTGGTGGACATCCAGGGCACTCGTTGGACGTCCAGGGCACCTGGTGGACGTCCAGAGCACTCGCTGGACATCCAGGCCTCTTGGTGGACATCCAGGGCACTCGCTGGACGTCCAGGCCTCTTTGGTTGACGTCCAGGGCACTCGCTAGACGTCCAGGCTGCTTGGTGGACGTCCAGGGTACTCGTTGGACGTCCAGGGCACCTGGTGGACGTCCAAAGCACTCGCTGGATGTTTCTGGCCTCTTGGTGGACGTCCAAGCCACTCGCTGGATGCCTGAGCCGCTTCGTAGACGTCCAGGGCACTCGGTGGACGTCCGGGCCACTCGTCGGACGCTCGGGCCGCCTCGAGGGAGAGTTCGGGGGACGTCATCGACCGCCAAGTACCCCCCGGGGCGTCAATCTCGGGCCGCCGCTATAAAATATTGTGTGTATATCCGACGTCTGCCAGTTGTTATTCATATCGTCGGACTGAGATCGCCGGCCAGACTGAGGTCGCCAGTCGGACAGAGGTCAAGGCCGAGTTGAGGTAGCCGGCCGGACTGAGGTCGCCGGTCGTTTTGGGAGCCTGCATGTCGGATAAGAGCTAGGCAAGGGCCTGCCGGCCGGGCAGAAGCCTGATAGGGACTTATACGCTGGCCAGGAGCCTGATAGGGACTTATACCTGGTGGACGTGTACGGAACCTCGCCGAAAGGTCGAAGGCGTGCCATTGCAATGCTGGTGCGGGTTTCATACCTTGGTCGACGACAGGGGAGGCATACACTCGAGTTTCCGCGTGAAAATATGGCGACAACAGTTGGGATTGGTGCCCACAACGGAGAATATTAGACATTTTATTTATTATTTTTAATATTTTGCTGAAACATTAATATTAATAAATAAGCATTCTTTTCCTATAGTTTGTGTTTATGTATGTATGCTACGCTCTAAAACTATCATCAACGAAAAGGGTGTTAAATACAGATTTGACATGATAACCCGTTGTGACTAGTTTAAACCATTTGTTCGTAAACTTAAGACCGATAGAGCAATCGAGTCTAATTAAGGATTGTTTGAATGAATCATGATATCTTATCATGTGATATAGAGAGTTGTGACTCTATGATTTCATTCTTGATATCTTATAGATGATATTGAACAAGACCTAGTGATTCTATAGAAGTTCAATATAAATCCGTTTAATCTAGAAACTCCAAGATCACATATGAGGAGTACTTCGATAACTACCTTAATCCTAAGGTGAGTGCATAGTCAATGCTGCACTTTATGTCATTTGATTTGTCAACGGGAAACGGCCATGTAATGGCTGCATCTGACCCGACGGTTGGTTACATAATGTTGTAGTATTGGATTATGTGATTCACAGATATGGAATTCGCGTAAACATAATGAAAGTCATTTTATCACACTATGTTTTGTTACGAGAGAGTAAATGAATTAATATGGCCAGATAATCATTGAATTTGAGATTCCTTGATTAAAATATGTGACACGTATTGACCTCTCACTCTATGTTTTTCTCATTCACTGGTAACAACGGAGTTAGTGAAATAATAACTAGGGGTAAAACGGTAATTTTACATTACCCAAACTTACTGATACACACGAAGGGTATTTTGGTAAAGTACACTATGGATCGAGTACAGAAAGGTTCTGTGACTTCAAACGGAAAAATATGTGCGCATGAACTTAGAGATTTGCAATATTGATCCTTTAGTGGAGTTGACTATTATTATGAATTATAAGCCGAAAAAAATTTGTGAATTATTGAGTCCGTGCTTTATTCTCAAGTTTCGTTCATGTAGGTCCATAAGGTCTCAATGATGCACATTTAGAAGAGATTAATTGAACGCAATAAATTGATTTACTTATTAAAATACAAATTGTGATTTGTGTAGAGAAATTTATTTTCCAAGCGAATTAATGAATAATGTGTTATTCATTAATTATTGATTTTTTGAATTAAAGAACTTTATTATTGTGATAACAATTTTCTTGAGAATTCACAATAACAATATTAGAAAATAAAATGTTTCATGTTTTATGTTATTCGATAACCATGTAATAATTTAATAACAAGTTATTAAATAGATGAGAGTTCTAAATTAAGTCGAATTTGGAAATTAAATCAAGGAAATTTGGGAAACAAATTTGAGAGACAAGTAGGACATAGAGGTCGGCCATTAACATGGGTTTGGGCTGAATATTGATTCAACAAAAGCCCACATGAGAGCCCCTTAATAATGCCTATAAATAAAGGGTTTATGGAAACCCTAGATTAAGCCTTCCTCATTGTTTTTAAGCTGAAAAGTCAGCTCTCTCTCTCCCTCTTGGCCGAACGATCCATCATCCGGGAAGACGAAACTTCGTTTCTTGTTTTCTCGTGTGCGTTCATCTCGAGCCCACACTAATCTTCTCATATTCTTCTTGTGTCATCGTTGAATAAACTTGTGGTCGTTTGCTATATTTTCATTAAAATATATTTTTCGTGAAATCCCACCTTCGAACCAAAGATTCGATGAATCCGACGAAACCGAGTCTAGAAACCCAGATCTCTTTTTGAACCCATTTAAGTCAAGTCATTGCCGACGCAACGCAAAAAACGGCATCCAGATCCGAGCTTCCTAGAGCACTCGGCGTCGTCATGAAGTTTCACCTGCAGTCTGCCAGCGCCTGGCTGCGGCAAACAACGCCTCAGCGAGTCCCATCAGCCTGCCTCTTTTGTCCTGCCGAGCCTGCCTTTGCCCAGGACGCTGCCGACGTCCCTGCTGCTCCTCCGCCTGAGCCCGGCGGCGCTTGCCCCTCCCAGCCGCTTTGGGGTCTCCTTGAGCCGCTGCCTTCTGCGTCTGACGAGTCCAGCCGCTGCCACCCGTTCCCAGCCTGCCGAGGACCGTGCGCAATCCGCTGCCAGCTTCCCCGACTAGCCCCAACACCGCGCCTCCTTGCCGCTTTCGCTGCCCGTGTTGACGAGCCGAGGAAGTCTCTTGCAAACTCGGAATTGGAGAAGCTTGAAGATTCTCGCTTCGAACTCGTTTTCAATTCCTCGACCGAGTTATATATAACTCGACGATGTAAGTTTCGATAACCTTAAATACTCTTATTTAATATAATTGTTATATGATTGTTTGGAGTTTTTGATTTTATTGAAATAATATGTTTAGAATTAATCGTTAATTAACATGTTCATAGATTAGAATTAAATTGTTAATTCACATGCTTATGATTTTAATGTTAATAGGTTGTTAGATATTAAATAGTTTAATATGGTAGATCGTTTTTATTATAAATTCCGCACATAATTTGTTATGTTTAATAATAATCTACTAAAATCGTTAAGTAATTTACAACAAATGGTATTAGAGTTATAATTGGCATTAAAATTTAGGTTGTAACTAGTTTTAAAATTTGTTTTAACTAGTTGATGTTGGCGTTTTTGTGATATGATTATTTTATTGCATTGTGATGTGAATAATATTGTGAATGTGTTTATGGATGGATCCTCATTGATATGGCCTTAGGATTTTGTTTCCGATTACGTCCGGCTTTATTTTATTTTTCTTTTAAATTGAGAGCCTCAATTTTCGAAGACGTTTAAGTTGTAAATATAAAATTGTTATTATCCGACGACGTAAAGACGAGGGACAAAGGAGACTTGGTATTGGCCGCACGTTATTGAATGTGCGAGAGCTAAACCGAGAGACTCAATTTGGCCACACGTTATTGAACGTGTGAGTGCTAATTGAGCGGGAGGAAATCGGAGTTGGCCGCACGATGGAAACGTATGTGTGCTAATCTGATCGACTGAATAACGCGTCATCAAGAACCTCGACCGGAAAGCATATAAAATTAAATAGGATTTAATAGTCTATGTATTATTTTTATGGGTTGTATTTAGAAATAGGCCTTTTATTCTCAAAAAGCATAGAGTAAGACATCAATTCCTATATAGACTCCTCTGAAAAACATTGGCGCGCGTGTAAACGAGGTGCTCTACCTAACTGAGCTATAGCCCGCAACAAGCGCAACCCTTGTGTTTAGTCGCCACCGTTGAGTTTGGAACCCTGAGTAGACTGCCGGTGATAAGCCGGAGGAAGGTGAGGCTGACGTGCGATCGGGAATGAACTCAAAAAGGAAACTCAACGGTCGTCAACCTATCCTCGGGGATGTGCGAGCTGTTGGAATAGGTCTAGGGTTAATAATAATTATCATTAATCATATTGATGACGGAATATAAAATTTATTTACAAGTAAAACAATTTTACTAACCTATGCAAAGTACATGAACATGTATCAATTAAAAATATTATTTAAAGTGCATGAATACTAACTTTTCTTGTACCTTGATTTAGAGGGATCTTGAGAAAGGTTGATCTTCTCTTCTGGCTCGATTCCTTCAAACCTAAACGTGAACTCGAGAAACCTAAGATTTTAATTACATGAGTCTTCAGAGGTTTATAAGGATTTGTGTGTGGGCACAATTAAACACAATAACTCAAGAACAAGTCTATGAGATAAAGAGTTAATTAAGCCTAAGTCTAATGAGGACTTAGGTGCCAAAATAAAAAAGAGATTTTAGAGAGAGAGAGAGAGAGAGAGAGCGAGAGAGAGCGAGAGAGAGAAGGTCGGCCAAAAGAGAGAGCACAAGAGCCAGAAAGCTTCTATTTTTCACATCTCTATGTGAGGCTTTATTTATAGGAGAAAAAAAATCAAAAAACAGTAATAACCCTTTTCAGTTGTGTATTTTCAATTCTGTATTCATGAAAAAATATTTGATTTTCTCTCCTCTTTCTCCTTGTACATGGCCGGCCAACATAGAGCATAAGTGAAAGAAATTTATTTTCTCACTTAGCATATTTATTTCCTTCTCAAGGAAATACATTTCTCTTTTCCTATTGGGTAATTATCTTTATAATTAAAGGCAAATAATTCTCTCATCTTGGGTGTGTTTTGGCCAAATTCTACACTAGGGAAGCGGCATCTAGATGCTTCCTTATTTCTTTTAAGACAATTCTTAAAATACCCATTGTAGAACTAATTTTGCACAAATAATTAAATTAATTTCATAATGTCTCAAACAACTTTTCGCCTTTAGAAAATAATTTATATTTTCATCATATGAAAATATTCAAAATCGTATTTTGACATTCACACCATTTTATGTCCTCGTGGACAAAAATACCCTTTAGACATTTTCCGAAAAAAACGTCTAGTTCAACACTTGAACTTATTTTGACTTAGCTTCTAGTTTAACAATCCTACTCTAACGACCTGTAAGAGTGACGTTATGGATCCAAATGAACAAATCTTGAGCTTCTATACTCGGACTCAAAAATTCACAAACTTTTTGTGGGAATTTATGCCCACAAAGGTGATTTATAATATTAAATACTTCTGTATTTGTTTTGAATTTAAATAAAGAATGTATATCTAATCTTATTTAAATAAATAAAAGTTTGCAATCTAAAGATCGATTGGGCAATCGAATCTTAGTAATGATTGCTAGAATGAATTAAATGATATCTTATCTTGTGATATGGAGAGTTGTGACTATGTAATTCATTCTTGATATCTTAATGAAGATATTGAACAAGACCAGTGAAGTTTTAAAGTTCGAGATAAAACCGTTTAATCACTCGAAATCTCAAACTCACATACGAGGGTATTTTAGTAACTACATAAATTCTCAAGTGAATACATATCTTCTTTTAACACTTTTTGACATTTGATTTGTCAATGGGAAATGGCTAAGTGAAGTTTCATTAACCCGACGATTGGTGTCATAATACTGTTTCGTTGAAATATGTGATCCACATATATGGAATTTGTGTCGACACAATGCTAAGGCATATATAACACCATGCTCTGTTATGAGAGTGTGAGCGAATAAACAAGGCATGGTATTCATTGAATAAAGAATTCTTTGAAATAAAACATGTGACATGCTAGGACATCTCACTTTATGTTTTTCTCATTCATAAATAACAGAGGACTTGGGAATATAACTCAGGGGTAAGAATGTAAGTTTACATTCCTATGCATTAATGATACACACAAAGGGTAATATTGTAAAGTACACCGTGGCCAGTGTGAAGAATAGTTTTATCACATCAAATGGAAATACAAACGCATATGAACTTAGAGATGTTCAATATTGGTCCTTTAGTGGAATACACTAATAATAAGAATTAAAAGTCGGAAAACGTTTGTGAACTTTTGTGTCCAACCTTTATTCTAAAGCTTCGTTCATGTGGGTCCATAAGGTCTCAATGCTAGACTCTCATAAGAGATTTTTGTGAACAAGAATTGATTGATTTTGTCATTCCACTTAAATTGTGATTTACGCTAAGAAAATTACTTTCTAAGTAATAAAATAAATAATTGGTTATTTATTATTACATTTATTTAATGAATCATATTATGTTATTATATTGATAATAATACGATTTGATTATTCTAATACATAAGAGATGAAAATAAATATTTTCTCGTTTCGTACTACATTGAAGAGTATGAAAATAATTAATGATTTGTAATTAAAAAAATGAGATGTTTCCCCTTCTTCCCTTGTTCCCACAAATAGCCCACCCTCTTAATCTCATAAAAACTTCTAAAGAATTATCATTGATTCATCTTGTGGTTACTTGAGTGATAATTAATCCACAGCGCCGACCGCTTTTTGGAGCAACGGAGCGAGGATGGATTTCGTGACATCCAAGAGGAGCGTGGGAAGAAGTTTTGGCCTTGCACTTGGAGGCACCTTCGGTGCTGATTCTTTATAATTGTTGTAGGATTGTTAGATTTTTTAGATCACTCGTTTGCATGTTTGAATAAGTTTGTTTATATGTTTAGAAATTTATTGACATGGTAGATTAGATTTAATGACATGGTTATTGAATATGTTTTAAAACGTTTTAACATATTAAATTGAATTATGAAATTCCGCCATATGTAGATATGTTTCATAATTGATTAGGTTAATTGTTAACTGAATTCCAACACGTTTTCTCGAGTATTAGCTTAATGTCAACTAACTCCATTAAAGAGTTGATGTTGTCGCCGTATTCTCGGCGACATCGTTAAATATATATGTCCGCTTTTATTTCCGAGGCGCTAAGGGGAGACACCTTCCCCGGGACAACCATGGCCCGCCGTCGCGCGCCTAGCCGATCGTCCCTGCACCCGGGAGGGACCCGGTCGGCCGTCCTTGTCCATGGAAGGTCCCCGGCCGGCCATCATCACTCAGGAGAGGGGCCCGGCCGGCCATCCTCACCCATGGGAGGGGCCTGGCCGGCCTTCCTCACCCAGGGGAGGGGCCTGGCCGGCCTTCCCCACCCAGGGGAGGGACCTGGCCGGCCTCCCTCACTCGCGGGAGGGGCCTGGCCGGCCACTGACGCCCAGAGGTTCTTCACTCGGCCACAAGGCTACACCCATGGCTATAAATAGCCCTCCATGCCCTCTACGCAGGAGGGAAGTTCTGGACTCCAAAAAGAGACATTTTTCCCTTATTCTCAAGACACATATCATACTCCCACGTGAGGTATTTCAGATATTCTCTCCCGACCGGAAGAATACTCCCTAAAGATCCGAGATCCGAGCTCTGAGACGCCGGCGATCCTAGTATCCTCGTCTCGCTCATTCTCGTCGATCCCTCCTCGTCATCCTACAAACTCCACCCGCATTATACTAATGTTGAGCGTCGGAGAGGTAAACAGAGGACCCCCCTCTGTTTTCTCTTCTTAGTTCACGTCTGCTTACTCTTTTCAGATAACAGAAGGACTCGAAGACCACACGACAGCTAAGAGACGATCCGGGACACCAGATCTGACACGCTTAGGCCGAAGCGAGGGTCACCCGCTTTGAGCGAGGATCTGACCGCTTAGGTCTCTAAACGTTGTCCAAATTTCAGCGACAACAGTTGACACTGAGAATCTCTCGGTTCAAATGAAATTATTTTCTACTCAAATTCAGCTTAATTATATTGAGTGGATCCATTGAGTGTTATCTATGTTTACCCTTCATGAATGTCATCAACTGCATGAGATTTATAAAATTACCATTTTACCTTGTAGTTGTTATTTCCTCAACTCCTTTGTTACTTGTGAATAAGTTAGAAACAACGTATTGACGATGAGCTAACAAGTTACATTGTTTCATCCAAACAAAGTCGCTACTTAATTTTGGATATCGTGCATGCTAGTAGCTGGTGGCTCGCGCGCGCTCGTTGGCGTGGAAGTGGGACCAGATCTGGTCGCGAGCGGGGAGGTTGGTCGCCGTGGGGCAGCCTTAGTGCCGGCCTCGTCATAGGCGTCGGGTGAGGGGGGGCGCGAAATCGCGAGGGCCGACGTGCCCTCGTATGCGCGTTTGGCCGGCTTGGGTTTGCCCATGAAACTATCGACCAACCCAAGGTCGCCTAGTCGATCGTCGGCCGGCCTAGGCTTGCTCTGGCTTGCGTTGGCTGGCCCTTAGTTGCCGGGGTCGCTGCCGACCGGCCCTGCCTCGTTTGGGCTCGCCTTGGCTGGCCATGGGTCGCCCAGGCCGCTGTTATCTGGCCCTGGCTCGCTCGATCTTGGGCTGGGCGGCTTTGGATCGCCTTGTTCGCTACCGGTCGGCTCAGATTCGTCTAGACCTTCGCCGCCTGGTCCCACGCTGCCGTCGACTCGTGATACCCTCCCGATCTTGGCTAGATCCGATTGAAGGTTTGCTGCGGTGAGCGTGGACCATGTTATGTCGGCGAGGTAGGAGGAACAGAGGACGCGAGCATTCCCAATCGTCCCTTTGCTATCTCGGGATCTTCAAGTGCTCTTGTAATTTGAAAAGAGTAAACAGAATATGATTGTTTGGTTGAATTAGGATACAGTAGTTCGCAATCTAAAGATTGATAGGGCAATTTAATCTGAATATGATTGTTTGGATGAATCGGGATATCTTATCTTGTGATATTGAGAGTTGGGACTCTGTGATTCATTCTTGATGTCTTATGGAAGAAATTGAACAAGACCTGTGATACTCTTAAACTCAAGATAAAACCGTTTAATCACTCGAAACTTCAAGACCACATACGAGGGTATTTTGGTACTTAGCTAGATCCTTAAGTGAATGCATAATTAATGTGACAGCTTATGACATTTGATTTGTCAGTGGGCAATGACTGACTACTTGAAGTTTCATCAAACTCGACGATTGGTGTCATAATGTTGTTCCAATAGATTATGTGATTCACAGATACGGAATTCGTGTTGAAACAATATTGAGACATTAGTATCTCACTATGCTTTGTTATGAGAGTGTGAATGAATAAACCGAGCCTGATATTAATCGAATATAATATTCTTTGAATAAAACACGGGACATGTAGAGACATCTGACTTCATGTTTTTCTCGTTCACAAATAACAAATGAGTTAGTGAAATAATAACTCAGGGGTAAAACGGTAATTTCATTCCTCTGAATTAATGATACAGACGAAGGGTAATATCGTAAAATACTTTGTGGATCGTGTAAATATTTTTTTGTCACATCAAATGGAAAAATAAATGCATATGAACTTAGAGAGTTCAATATTAGTCTTTTAGTGTAATCGACTAATATTAAGAGTTAAACGTCGGAAAAAGTTTTTGAACTTCTGGGTCCGTACTTTACTCTAAAGCTTCGTTCATGTTGGTCAATAAGGGCTCAGTAATAGACTCTCGGACGAGATTTATTGAACTAGAATATTTGATTTTCTCATTAAATGTAAATTGTGATTTACACTAAGAAAATTATTTTGTGAGTAATTAAATCAATAATTGGTTATTTATTTTTAAGTTTATTTAATGAATCATATTTATGTTATTATATTTTAATAATATAGTTTGATGATTCAAATAAATAAATGATGAAAATAAATATTTTCTCATTTGGTACTTGTTTGCATAGTATGACAAGTCAATGAGATATTCTAATTTAATTAAACATTATCGCTGACTTTCAGTGATGGTTTGATTGATTTTTGGGCTGTTTTACTCGGCCAAAAAATTTCAGGAAACTAAGGAATTTCGGCCGGCCAGAAATTCTCAAACTGGCCAGACACCGGCCAATCCGACGAGTCCTAGTACGGCGAAGGTCCCTGTCCGGCAAAGGTACCTCCCCGGCGAAGGTCCCAATCTGGCAAAGATCTCAGTCCGACGAAGGTCCCAATCTGGCGAAGGTCCCTGACTCGCGAGCCTCATTATCAGCGAGTCCCAATCCAGCGAGCCCCTGTTCGGCGCGCCTCCTGTCTGGTGAGCCGCTCTGTCCCGTGAGTTCCTGGATGGCGAGCCCCTGTCCGACCAGTCCCAGTCCAGTGAGCATCCTGTCGGACGAGCCTTCCTTTCCAGCGAGTTCTAGTCCGACAAGCCTGAAGGTCCCTGTCCGGTGAGTCTATTGTCCAGCGAGCCTCCTGTCCGACGAGCCTGAAGAATCTATCATTTTGACCAATTTTTTGAGGCGTTCCGGCGAGGCATTCAAGCGATAGCTAGCAACGCACAAGGTTGTTTACAATCTCACGTGTAAGTTCCTTCTAACGAATTGAATGTGCAATTTTATAAATTGTTTATAGGTTGCTAGATTGAATGTTCAATTTGTTGACAACATATTTAGAATATAATTTATTAACATGTTAAAAATATTTAATGCCTTGGTTTTTTTAACATAGTTAAAATGTGTTTTAACATGTTTGGTTTTATTATGTGTTTCCGCCATATTTAGATATGTCACATAGTTTATTAAGCCAATCGTTAACTAATTTCCAACAAATTCCATATCTGTTAATCACATAATTAAATGAAACAGTATTATGGCACCAATTGTCGGGTCAATGAAGCTTCATTTAGACATTTCCCATTGACTAATCAAATCTTATAAAGTATTATAAAAAAATATGTATTCACTTCAGGATTTAGGTACCAAAATACTCCTCGTATGTAATTTTAAGTTTCAAGGTATTAAATGGTTTTATCTCGAACTTCAAATTGTCACAGGTCTTGTTCAATGTCTTCATCAAGATATCAAGAATAAATTACATAGTCACAACTCTCTATATCACAGGATAAGATATCATTAATTTATTCAAACAATCAGTACTCATATGCAATTTCCCAATCGATCTTCAGATTGCGAACTGTTCTTTAAACTAGTCATAAGAAGGTATCTTATCAATTCTATACTTAACACTTCTTTCATTGACGATAGTTTCAGGGCATAGTCATTCATACATAAACACAATCTTAAATAAGAATGAATATTTAATTTTATTTAACTTTCACCAAAAAATACAAAAAAATGTATTTAACGTCTTATATCTCATTTGTGAACATAAATCCCAACAACAGTGGATTCTCCAACAGGTCTCATAATACACGACAAAGATCTTACGACATGGTAAATTTTGCTATGTCATGGTTTATGGTTATTAGGCTCGTAAGATTTATTATAAGAAGTCTCAATGGGGATATGGTGACTTAAGTGGGTAGTAGTGTACCGGACCTTGTAGTTATGCTGGTGTGGTATAGACCTTTACAAATTATTGAATGGTGTGAAAGAGAACTAGATTATCGGCTAGATGGGAAAATAATTTGCAGGGTAGAGACATAATGAGTTCCTAATAAGGCTCTCAAGCGATTTCCCTCAAGCTTACTTAAGGTTGCTTAGAACAAGTCACATATGGTTAATCATGACAATTATGGAGGGGGATAACATACGGTTATAACCATTTATTGAGAATTATATGACTAGTGAAAGTAATCTTCATCCCCAAATACAACCAGTATGACAGAGTGCATAGCATTTTTTTGTGTACGATGGTGAAATATTGTTGTGATAAAAGGATTATTCATCACGAGTTTGTGTGAGATATAAAGAAAAACAACATGCACTAAATGAACCACCAAAAGCTAATGCAAATTTCATTTTCATCCATGAGAATTAGGTTCAAGAATAGCTCACAAAGGAATTGAAGTATCAAATGATTCTCAAATTATCTAATCAACAACTAGATCGTAGAATGCATATAAATTTCAATATGGGTCAAGGAACCTCTCTTGGTCTAACTAGGTAACAGATCTCTGTAAGGGAACCAAAGTCTAATTGAACGTTGAGATAACAAGCAAAGTTGTTCGAAAAAACATGAGCTAGACTTGCACTGATCGATTCTCCATGATAGTGTAATATATGCAGAGAAGTTCATTAAAGGAAATTTATATGCTAGCTCGTAGATATATTATAAATATTTTCCATATGCACATATGAGTCGAGCATGTTGAAATAGTTAGACAACCTCAATTCGTGTGAGATGGTCATTTATAACATAATCTTTTAAGTATTGGTTAGGTTGTAACCATGAAATCGTTGACTTCTAAAAGAAGTAACTTTTATTTAAGAGCCCACGGCATGAATCATCCCTCTTCCAAGGTATCGTAAATCGAGTTATTTGATCCTATAAACATTGAAGGCGCTATAAAAGAGGCATCACAAATGTTACAAATATTGAGTGAGTGTCTTAGACACCACGAGATAATCAAACTATAACCACAAGATATTTCGGTTAATGACTTCATTGATATATTACCAAAACACTTTCCAGGTTAACCTCCTAATCTAGAGGTTGAGTTCAATACAAAACTCATCCCAGTCATAACTCATCCAAGTCATAAAACTACTGCAGAAGTGAGAGCATTCTTGGATTTTGTAGGCTATTATATAAATTTTTAAAAGGATTTTCTAATTTATCCATGCATTTGACCAAATTAACCAATGAAAGGAAAAAATGAATACGGATTAAGACATGTGAGTAACGTTTCCAAGAGTTGAAAAAAAAGTTTTGACATTGTCGATGCTCATGATTCTGCAAGGAGTCGACATTCATTATATTTATTGTGAGATACGTCTAAACAAGGTTTAGGCATAATTTTGATAAGGTCTCAATTTTGATACGTCTAAATCTTTGTTCGTGTGGCTCCATAAGGTCTCAATTATAAACTCCGGACGAGATTGTAGTGAACAAGGATAAATTGATTTTCTCATTGAATTTAAATTGTGATTTACACTAATAATTATTTTTTCGTATTTAAATAAATAATTAGTTATTTTTAATTAAATTAATGAATTGAATGGTATAATTATATTTCTAATAATACAATTTTGGGATTTTAATAAATAAAAGATGAAAATAAATATTTTCTCGTTTCGTACTTGATCGTGGGTTATCACTAAGTCTAGATTTACTTTTACCGGGTCGATGCCCGAGTGGGTAATGTGGACAGACTGCAAATTTGTTGGCAATATGTCTACGCTGGTTAAAATTCATCTTGGCCCAATAATTCACGGATCCACCACGAAATAATAGAACCTATGTGTTCATTTTCAAGAACGCGCAATCTCAATAAAAAAAATCTAAGAATTTTAGATTCGAATCGTGCTATATTTTATCTTTACCAATATCACTATTTTTTTCTGACAAAATTTTGTTCTTGATAATGAGAAAGAATCGTATCTGAAGATCCTTAAGTCTAAGGAAAAATGAAATAAAAAAAACTTTTCCAACACTTTGACATGCATGAAAAAAAATTGGGACAACTCATTTCTTAAAGTTCTAGAAATGGAACCTTTTAATTTTTTTGGTTTTTATAGACCGAAACAGCCTATTTAATTTTGTATAGTTAAAAAGAAGTCACAAAAGGTTTTGAAAACTAAAGTTGCGTAATTTTGTTTTCTTTAAATACTTCTAACTTCGAATTTTCTTGATTCCGATCCACATTCAAATATTAAGTTTCATAAACGGGTCTATTTTTATATCGCATCTTTTTCAATAAAAATTCCTCTTTTTTGTTTTTTCCTTCCAATGCACTCGTATCTCTTCCCTTTCTAGGTCTATTTCGAAGAACATTGAAGTAAGATCTGTTAGCAAAGATGCCACAAGAATATTATTTATTTACATATTGATGTAATATATAAATCTTTTATAAGTCCTTATTGTAATTTGCTGATTAAATAGTCATTCATTCCTTTTTAGTTTGATTGAAGATTTATGATATTAAATAGTCTTATAGTCCTTAATAAAACCTAACAATATATGTAGAGACAAATGTAGATTTGCGTGAACAAACTCTTCATTGTTTGGTTAAAACGATATACTCACAATCTAATAATCAATGGATTACTGATCCCAGTATGATTGTTGGAAGAATCTATGATGTCTGGTTATGGGGCATACAGGGTTAGGAGCTCTATAGTTCTTCTTAAGTATCTTTCAAAGATAGTAGATTGACCAATGCACCTTTAGAAACAATATAAGAACAAACTATATAACATCTTATGTCTCAAGGTCACAATGTATGAATTGCATCATGCTTACCTAAATCCTGAAATCAGACATGTCATTTCTGTTGGCAGAGATGCCAACAAGAAGATTGTTTATTTACATATTAATGTAATATTTAAATCTATGTAAAGTCCTTATTAAAAGATTTTTTATTTACATATTGATGTAATATATAAATCTTTGTAATTTGCTGATTAAACTAATAAAAGTTGAAACGTTCATTCATTCCTTTTTAGTTTGATTGAAGATTTATGATATTAAATAGTCTTATAGTCCTTAATAAAACCTAACAATATATGTAGAGACAAATGTAGATTTGCGTGAACAAACTCTTCATGGTTTGACTAAAACGATATATTCACAATCTAAATATCAACGGACTATTGTTCCCAGTATGATTGTTGGACGAATATAGGATATCTGGTTACAAGGCATAGAGAGTTAGGAACTATGTAGTTCTTCCAGTGTATCTTTCGAAGATACTGAATTGATCAGTGCACCTTTAGAGACAATAGAAGAACAAACCATTTAACATCTTCTATCTCAAGGTCACTACGTATGAATCGCATCATGCTTACCTAAATCCTGAAATGAGACATGTCATTTCATAGCATTAATACTCTCATTTGAGAAAGTCAAACTCTAGGTCCAATGTGTGATATAGACAAGGCCTATTGGTGAGATATTAAGTTATGAAGATGTCATGAACCAACTTTGTGAAGTTCTCATAGATATGGAATTCATGTACAAGATTGCTCAGATGCAATATATATCACCTCATGCTATATTACTTGATTGTGAATAAATGAATTACGCAATGTCCAAATTTAAGTAGAGACTTTATTTGGATGAAACAATGTGACTTGTTAGCTCCTCGTCAATACATTGTTTCTGACTTATTCACAAGTAACAAAGGAGTTGAGGAAATAACAACTAGAAGGGTAAAATGGTAATTTTATAAATCCCAAGTAGTTGATGATATTCATGAAGGGCAAATATAGATAACATTCAGTGGATCCGCTCAATATAATTAAGTTGAACGTGAGTAGAAAATAAATTCATTTGAACCGAGAGATTCTCAGTGTCGACTCTTTAGTGGAGTCAGTCGACATTAAGCTAATACTCGGAAAAGGTTTGAGAACTTTTGAGTCCGAGTATAGAAGCTCAAGCTTTGTTCATTTGGATCCATAAGGTCACTATTACAGATCATTAGAGTAGGATTGTTAAACTTGAAGTTAAGTCAAAATAAGTTCAAGTGTTGAACTAGACTTTTTCTCTGAAAAGATCTAAAGGGTGTTTTTGTCCACAAGGACATAAAATGATGTGAATGTCAAAATAAGATTTTGAATATTTTCATATGATAAAAATATAAATTATTTTCTAAAGCCGAAAAATCGTTTAAGGCATTACGAAATTAATTTTGTTATTTGTGCAATAATAATTCTATAATGTGTATTTTTAGAATTGTATTAAAAAAAATAAGGAAGCATCTAGATCAAGCTACAAAGAAAGGTTGGTATTCTAGTAAATTAAATAATGCTTTTAATATAAAACATGTATATGCTTTTTCTAGGTTAGTAAAAAAAAATTTACTTGAAAAAGAAATTTTTAAATTTCGCCATTAATTTGATTAATGTTAAATTTTTCTTTAACCCTAGACCTATTCCAACAATTTCAATATTCTCATTTGAGAAATTCAAATTTTAGGTCCACTAAGTGATCGAAACTAGTGTTGGAAATTATTTGACAATTTAAACAATAATATTACATAACACATCTATATGCGGCGGAATTATATAATATGATATGTATTAAAACTCATTTTAATAAACTAACATCCTACGCATTAAAAATCACAAACATGTCAGTAAATCATTTATTCTAAACATGTCAACAAATTGAACCAAACCATTCATAAATCATTAACTTCTGAAGGCCTCGTCAAAATTCTGAAATATGACCCGGCGTATTGGAAGTTCTGACCCACCGGAATGGATTCTTGTCGGTCGGCCAGAATTTGGCCTGCGACGCTGTGGCTTCCTCCGGTGGAATGGATTCTGATCGGCCGGCCAGAATTTGGCCTGCAACGCTGTGGCTTCCTCCGGTGGAATCTGACCGCGAAAATTTGACGGAACGTGGAAGACACCTAGGGCTAGTTGCCCGTAAAAGGGCTTGGCCAGATTCGTTGTCACAATCCCGTGGTGAGCTAGGCACGTTTCGAGTCCGGCGAAGTCCTCTTGTCTGGCGACCAATCTGCCGACCCAATCCGGCCAGCAGGCTGAAATGAGCCTCACTCCATTTCGCTTGGTTTCTTCGCATCTCGAGTGACTACCTGCGTGTACAAAATCACTCAAACACCAATAGAAGAGTCAATGGTAATTTCCTCCAAATTTGAAGAGATTTAGAGGGTGGGCTCTTTAATTGAACAACAAGGGACACTCGGGATCACTCAAGAACTTTCGGAGATCAAGAAAATATTTCTTGATCTCTCTCTCTCAAATTTCGACCAAAGAACTCAGGAGAAGGGGGGGGGGGGGGAGAGAAGTTGGTCGAAAATTATCTGATTAGGGTTAGGGTTAGGATTTTCAAAAAACCCTTTAAATAGAGAGAGAGGGTTTTTCTTAGGTCAAACCCATTAGTCAAACTTAAGCCCATTATTCTTTTAATTAATTTCAAAAATTAATTCTCTGACCTAATTTATTAATTATGGCCAAGTATAATCCTATATATTTCGAAAATATTTCAAAGGTATGGGATTTGTGTCGCATAGGGAAAATGTGACCAAACCTTGAGTAGTTATCAGTGAAGGTTACAAAGTATTCATAACCTCCTCGTGCCTGGATGTTGATTGGACCACATACATCACTATGTACAAGTTCCAATAACTGTGTGGCTCTTAGACCTTCGATGAGAAAGGTCTCTTGGTCATCTTGCCCTCAAGACAGGATTCACACGTGGGCATGGATCCCACTGTTAGAGATTGTAAAGAACCATCCTTTGTTAACCTCTTGATCCTATCTAGGCTAATATGTCCAAGACGTAGATGCCATAGATATGTGTTGTCAGTTTCATCACTATGAAACGTCTTACGCTTCCCGAGTGAATCTCTATTCACTTTGGTATCCAAGACTGTCGGCTCATTAGTATATAAATAATAAATTGAATCCACACGATGAGCTTTCGTAATAAAACAATCGTCAACAAAAATTTCAATACCGTTATTGATTTTAAAATTGAAACCTTGTTCTTCCAAACGACCAAAAGAAATTACATTCTTGCAAAAATTCGGAACAAAATAAACATTATTCAGAAATAAAATTTTTTCTCCAAACTTGAGCTGCATGGTCCCGACAGATCTTGCTCCGACCTTCGTTCCATCACCCCAGTTGAAACCGTACTCTCCATCACCTAAGCTCCTGGTTTTCCTGAAACCATTCAAATTACACACAATATGGTTAGAAGCTCCGCAATCTAAAATCTAGGGTGACACCTTGTTTTTTGTGTAACAAGCTTGTGTAACAAAGATCATACCTTTCCCCTTGACACTCTTGAGGTAGGCAAGACAGTTCCTGCGGCAGTGGCCAGCCTCTCCGCAATGGGACACTTGTGCTCAGACTTGTCCACATTTGCGATGCCTTTGCCTTTAGCATCCACAGCCTTCTTGTAAGGCTTCTTGGAACTCGTTCTGTTGGTGTTTTTGGGCTTTCTCATCACCCTCTTAGAACCTGAAGTAGAGGCTCTATGTTCAGCAACATTGACCTCTCCAAACTTCTTCTTGTTCTTAGGGAGAAGTCCCTCGGCTGTCTGCAACTCCTTCATGAGCTCAGTAACAGAGTACTCGAGCTTGTTCATAAAGTAGTTCAAACAGAAGCTATTGATTGAGTCCGTCAGAGTTTCTAAGATCATGTCTATCTTGGTCTCTCCGTTGATCTCAGAACCCAGAATCTTCATATCGTTCAGGTGACCCATGATTAGTAGCATGTATTTCCGAACTGAAGATCCTGGCTTCATTTTGCAATTCATAAAACTGCGGATAGCCTGCTGCCTTACCTGACGCCCATGACATCCAAACATCTCATGGAGATTGTACAGGATTTCATATGCAGTGGCGATGTCTCGATGAGATTGTTGCAACACATTTCTCATCGATGCCAATATATAACATCAAGCAATCTTGTCACACCTCATCCACGCATCGTAGGCGTCCTTGTCTTCCTTACTCGAGTCAGCACTCGGAGCAGGAGGTCATGGGGTCGTCAGAACATATTTGTGCTTTTCCACCGTCAGTACGGTGTCGAGGTTACGTTTCTAGTCAACGTAATTCTCACCCTCGAGTTTGTTTGAACTCAAAATCGTTTTCAATGGGTTAAAAGACATTTTTCCGAAAACATTAAATAAGATAAATAATTTTTGTATGTGTTACAGTTTCGAATTATATGCATGAACAATCCTAATATGGTGAGGAAAACGATAAACAATTCATGGTATTACAAACAATAATGATTAATTACTTTTAAGAGGGGAATCGTAATTAATCGCCTTTCATAGTCGTGACACATCACTATTTAGTTCGAACCATCCAAGAAGTCACGACTTCTAGTTCTTACTAATTACCATAAACTTTGGTCTCTTGTTTTTAATGCAGGGCCTCGAGGGAGGATTACTTTAAAACATAAGTCTAAGTGTGCAACCGACGTGTGGGCCTTTAATCAAGTCACTTTGATAACGGTTCACCGAGGGGAGACCCCGCATCATCGTTTCTTTTTAAGGCTTGGTTCGTAACAATTTGATTAACTTAATGCTTCCGAAGTACTCCCATTAAAGGGAGGGCCACGATGGTGACTCTTATTTCATCACACATTAAGTCAATTAAACTCACGTCGGGGACCGTGGGTTGCTTCAACGATAAACAACCCTCCCACTTAGTTTTTGGAAAAAATCATATTTTTGGAAAACACTTTACAATTGTTATAACGCTTTATTAATTATAAACTATATGAAACGATTCATTTTAATGTGAAGTTGGCGTTCTATCCTATATGACATGTGAGGTGATACATTAAATGAGATTAAATAAAATAAATCATAAATTATTTAACTCATCCTACGCCCCATTTCTAATTACAACCCATAAAGAATAAACACAAAGAAATTAAACTATTTAAACTTCAATGTAGGACCGGCCAAGGACTCCTTGTGACGCGTCATCAGATGTCTCGGGTCAACCCCCACACGTTCTCCAACGTGCGGCCAAGCCCAAGGTGCTGCCTTCCTTGTCTTCTCGTCGTCGGATTACAATTAAATGAAATTACAATTTAAATTGTCCTTGCAAATTGAGGCTCACAAATTTAAAATTTAATAACATAAAATTAAACCCCGGACAATAACCAGAAAACTCCTAGGGCCATAACAATGAGGATCCATCCATAAAACACACACACAAGCATTCATAACGCATTTCAAGTCATACAAAAAACGCCAACACCAAACTAGTCAAACAATTTCTATAATAGTCAACAAATCCTAATTTTTAATGCTTTTTACTAGCTCTAATACCATTTGTTGGAAATTATTTAACAATTTAAACAATAATATTACATAACACATCTATATGTGGCAGAATTACATAATATGATCTGAATTAAAACTCATTTTAATAAACTAACAACCTAGGCATTAATAATCACAAACATGTCAATAAATCATTTATTCTAAACTTCTCAACAAATTAAACCAAACCTTCTAACAATTTATAAACACATTCATAAATCATTAAAACAGATCCAATTCGTTTAAAACACTTACATGTGAGGTTTTAAACAACCTCGTGCGTTACTAGCTAACTCCTGAAGGCCTCGTCAAAATTCTGAAATCTGACCCGCCGAATTGGAAGTTCTGACCCGCCGGAATGGATTCTGGTCGGCCGGCCAGAAATTGGCCTGCGACGCTGTGGCTTCCTCCGGTGGAATCTGACCGCGAAACTTTTCAGGAACGTGGAAGACACCTAGGGCTAGTTGCCTGTAAAAGGGCTTGGCCAGATTCTTCTTCAAAATCCCATGGTGAGCTAGGCACGTTTCGAGTCCGGCGAAGTCCTCCAGTCCGGCGACCAATCTGGCGACCCAATCCAGCCAGCAGGCTGAAATGAGCCTCGTCTGTTTTGCTCGATTTCTTCGCGTCTCGAGTGAATATCTGCATGTACAAAATCATTCAAACACCAATAGAAGAGTCAATGGTAATTCCCTCCGAGTCAATTGAACAACAAGGGACCGTCGGGATCACTCAAGAACTTAGGAGAAGGGAGGGAGAGAGGTTGGTCGAAAATTATCTGATTAGGGTTAGGGTTAGAGTTTTCAAAAAACCATTTAAATAGAGAGAGAGGGCTTTTCTTAGGTCAAACTCAATAGTTAAACTTAAGCCCATTATTCTTTTAATTCATTTCAAAATATAATTCTCATACCTAATTTATTAATTATGGCCGAGTATAATCCTATATATTTTGAAAATATTAATTTTGATTTAATTCCATAATATTATTTAATTATTTTGGAATATCTCATTTATTTAATGACAAATCATTTTTTCCATACTATTCAAGATAGTACGAAATGAGAAATTATTTATTTCCATCTTTTATTTATTTGAATTATTTAAATATGTTAATATCCATATATTAACATAATATGATTCATTAAATAAATGTAATAATAAATAACAATTTTTTATTTGATTACTTAGAAAAGTATTTTTTTTTAGTGTAAATCACAATTAACTTAAATGAGAAAATCAAATTGTCCTTGTTCAATAAATCTCGTCCGAGGGTGTATCATTGAGACCTAATGGACCCACATGAACGAAGCTTTAGAATAAAGATCGGACTCAAAAGTTCACAAACCTTTTCCGTCTTTTAATTCTTAATATTAGTCGATTCCACTAAAGGACTAATATTGAAACTCTCTAAGTTCATATGCGTATATTTTCCATTTTGATGTGACAAAACAATTCTTCACACGATCCACAGAGTATTTTATGAAATTACCCTTCATGTGTATCAGTAATTCAGAGGAATGTAAAATTACCGTTTTACCTTTGAGTTATTATTTCACTAACTCCTTTGTGATTTGTGAATGAGAAAAACATAAAGTGAGATGTCTTTACATGTCACATGTTTTAATCAAAGAATGTTCTTATTCGATGACTACCTGGTCAGGTTTATTCATTCACACTCTCATAACAAAGCATAGTGTGATACTAATGCAATGAAATTGTTTCAACATGAATTCTGTATCTGTGAATCACATAACCCAACATGACACCATTATGACACCAACCGTCGGGTCAGATGTAACTATAATTTAGCCATTTCCCATTGAAAAATCAAATTTCATAAGGTGTAACATCGATTATGCATTCACTTCAGGATTTAGGTAAGTACCAAAATACCCCTCGTATGTGATCTTGAAGTTTCGAGTGTTTAAACGGTTTTATCTCAAGCTTTAGAGTATCACAGGTCTTGTTCAATATCTTCTATAAGATATCAAGAATGAAACACAGAGTCACAACTCTCTATATCACAAGATAAGATATCATGATCCATTCAAACAATCAATACTCATATTCGATTGCTCCATCGATCTTAAGATTGCGAACAAATGTTTAAACTAGTCACAAGGGGCTATATTGTCAAGCCTATACTTAGCACCCCTTTCGTTGATGATAGTTTCAGAGCGTTACATACATACATAAACACAAACTTAAATGAAAAATGAATATTTAATATTATATAATGTCTCAGAAAAATGAAATACAAAATATTTATAATGTCTTAAATCTCCTTTGTGGGCACCAATTTCAATAACTAGACCAATTGGTGAGATATTAAGTTATGAAAATGTCATGAAACCAGCTTTGTAAAGTTTTCATAGATAAGGAATTCATGTACAAGATTGATGCCTCATACTTTATTACTTAGATTGTGAATATTAAACATTAATGATGGTAAACATTAATGGTTAACTTCGATATCCATGTTTTTTTTTACATCTATGATCGAACTGAGAAGTACTGAATGTACCCGGTAAGGAGTGCGATATTGCAGTGGTTTAATACTTCATAGAGAAGAAAATGGACTCACCCTTTATAAGACATGTTTGAATAGGTCTAGGTTAAGAAAAATTTATCATTAATCGTATTAATGGCGGAATTTAAAAATTTCTTTTACTAGTAAAACAATCTTTACTAACCTAGATAAAGTGCATATACATGTTATAAATTAAAAATATCATTTAAATAACTTGAATACTAACCTTTCTTGTATCTTCAAACTTGAAGCGTCTTGAGAAAGATGGATCTTCTCCTTGGCTCGATTCCTTCACGTCTAGTCTTGAACTTGAAAAACCTAAGGTTTCTATTACAAGAGTCTATAAAGGTTTAGAACGACTTGTGTGTGGGCACAATTAAACAATATGAACCAAGAACAGCTCTTGGATCATAAGCTAATTCTCTAGATCAAGTATGGATCTAGGTGAAAAATAAAAAGGTATTTCTAGAGAGAGAGAGAGAGTGATGGACGGCCAAAGAGCAAGAATGAGCTTGGAAAAAACTTATTTTCACATCTCTATTTAAGGCTCTATTTATAGGAGAAGGAAAAATCTATAAAGGTCAATTATGCATTCATGAAAGAATAATGCATTCATGACACAATATTTGATTTTCTCTTCCCCTTTCTCTCCTAAGATGGCCGGCCATACATTGTGCATTAGTGATGAAATTTGTTTCCTCACTTAGCACATTTGTTTCCTTCTCAAGGAAATTCATTTTCTTTTTCCTTTTGGGTAATTATCATTATAATTAAAGGGAAATAAAACTTTCATCTTTTATGTGTTTTGGCCGAATTCTATAGCTAGGGAAGGGGCATCTAAATGCTTCCTTATTTCTTTTAAGACAATTCTTAAAATACCTATCGTAGAACTATTATTGTCGACTTTTCGGCTTCAGAAGATAATTTATATTTTCATCATATGAAAATATTCAAAATCTAATTTTGACATTCACATCATTTTATGTCCATGTGGCCAAAAATACCCTTTAATTTTCCGAGAAGAAGTCTAGTTCAACATTTGAACTTATATTAACTTAGCTTCTAGTTTAACAATCCTACTCTAATGACCTGTAATAGTGACATTATGGATCCAAATGAAAAAAGCTTTAGCTTCTATACTCGGAATCAAAAGTTCAAAAACTTTTTTCGAGTATGTCAACTGACTCCACTAAAGAGTTGAACTGAGAATCTCTCGGTTCAAATGAATTTATTCTCTACTCAAATTCAACTTAATTATATTGAGTGTATCCATTGAATGTTATCTATGTTTACCCTTCATGAATATCATCAACTATATGGGATTTATAAATTACCATTTTACCCTTCTAGTTGTTATTTCCGTAACTCCTTTAGTACTTGTGAATAAGTTAGAAACAATGTATTGACGAAGACCTAACAAGTCACATTGTTTCATCCAAATAAAGTCGCTACTTAATTTTGGATAATACGCAGTTCATTTATTCACAATCCAAGTAATAAAGCATGATGTGATATATATTGCATCTCAGCAATCTTGTACATGAATTCCATATCTATGAGAACTTCACAAAGTTGGTTCATGACATCTTCATAACTTAATATCTCACTAGTTGGCCTAGTCTAGATCACATAATGGATCAAGAATTTAACTTTCTCAAATGAGAGTATTAATGCTATGAAATGACATGTCTCATTTTAGGATTTAGGTAAGCATGATGCAATTCATACATAGTGGCTTTGAGATAGTAGATGATAAATGGTTTGTTCTTCTATTGTCTCTAAACGTGCACTCGTCAATTCAGTATCTTCGAAAGATACACTGGAAGAACTATAGAGTTCCTAACTCTCTTTGCCTCGTAACCAGACATCATAGATTCTTCCAACAATCATATTAGGATCAATATTCTATTGATCTTTAGATTGTGAATATTTTGTTTTAATCAAACCATGAAGAGTTTGTTCACGCAAATCTACATCTGTCTCTTCATACATTGTTAGGTTTGATTAAGGACTATAAGACTATTGAATATCATAAATATTCAATCAAATTAAAAGGGAATGAATGAACGTTTCAACTTTTATTAATTTATCAGCAAATTACAATATGGATTTTATATACATTACATCAATATATAAATAAACAATATTCTTGTGGGCATCTCTCCCAACAAGAGAAACATAGTATCTCATAGACTATGGACGAGATTTGCACCCGTGACCTCAAGGTCATGAGCCATAGTGAGTACAGGTCTATACTATTCGTCGTCCATAAATATCTTTAAAAATAGGTTTCACAGAATAAAGTTGTTTTCTTGGAAAACCAAAAGTAAGTTCAGTTTAAAGTCCCCAAACTGTTAAAAAAAAATCTGTTTTTCGCTCTTTATTTTTTGTTAGATGGGTCTCTCCTTCTAGTAGCTTAGATTTGTTAGAAAGTTTGAGACGAAAAGGAAATAAGATCTTTATTTGAATACAGTATGTTAACCAGTTTTTCAAAATTCTTTGTCTGATAATAAAACAGCGTTACAATTGCATTTAACAAGCATTTCTTTATGCCACTCCATAAAATCCTCACACCATTCAGGAACTTTAAATATTATAATATGAGTGAAATTTATTAAATATTATCAATGATGGTAATATTATGTATTTTCTCACAATTTACTGGGTTATACATAAGACCACTTATTACTTGAACAAATACACACCTGTCCCAGGCTTCCGCTATTTGTATACGTGTTTTTCAATCTGCTTCTCGACTAAAACCTTAAACACCTTGAACATTTCAAAGGTTTAAGACTTATGTCGCATAAAGTAGACATAACCAAAACGCGAGTAGTCATCGGTGAAGGTTACAAAATACTCATAGCCTCCTCGTGCCTAGAGGTTAAATGAAACACATGCATCAGTATGAACGAGTTCCAAAAAACATATGTGGCTCTAAGACCTTTCGAAGAGAAAGGCCTCTTGGTCATCTTACCCTCGAGACAGGATTCACAAGTGGGAAGAGTTCCCACCTGTAGAGACTTCAAGGACCATCCTCAGTCAATCACTTTATCCTATCTAGGCCAATATGTCCAAGACGCAAGTGTCATAGATATGTGACCGTTTATGTTTCCCGAGTGAATCAGTATTCACTTCGGTTTCCAAGATTGTCGGTTCAACGGGATAAAGATAATAAATGGAATCCACACGTTGATCTTTTGTAATAAAAGAACCATCACCAAAAATCTCAATACCATTATTGATCTTATAGGTAAATCTCTGTTCTTCTGAATGACCAAAAGAAATAAAATTCTTGCTAATGTCTGGAACATAATAAATATTATTAAATAATAAAGTATTGTTTCCAAAACTAAACTTCATGGTCTCGACAAATCTTGCTCTGATCTTCGTTCCATCTCCCCAAGTGAATCCGAACTCTCCGTCACTCAAGCTCCTGGTTTTCTCAAAACCATTCAAATTACAAACAACATGGTCAGATGCCCCGCGATCTAAGATCCCGGGCGACAATTTGTTTGTCGTGTAATAAGCTTAGGTGACAAATATTCTTGTTCGGTTGGCGTTTTTGGGCTTCCTCTTAAACCTCTTAGAACCAGATGTCGAGGCCTCTATGTTCAGTAACGTTGAGCTCACTTGATTTCTTCTTGTTCTTAGGGAGAAGACTCTCGGCAGTTTGCAACTATTTCATGTGCTCCTAGACTGTATAGTCGAGCTTGTTCTTGGAATAGTTCAGACGGAAGCCATTAAAAGAGTCAGAGAGAGTTCTCAAGATCATATCTATTTTGGTGTCTCTATTGATCTCTGATCCAAGAATCTCCATCTCATTCATATGACCCATGATCGCAAGCATGTGGTCTGAACAAGAGTTTCTGGCTTCGTTCAACAGTTCAAGAAACTACAGAAAGCTTGCTTCCTAGCCTGACACCTATAACCTTTAAACATCTCAAGTACGTTGTACAACACTTTGTACGTTGTATCAATGTGTCTATGAGATTGCTAATAGATGCTAGAATATAGCACCTTGTAATCTCATCGGATCTCATCCAAGAGTTATATGCGTCTTGTCTTCCTGACTCGAGTCATAACTCGGAATAGGAGGAAAAGGGACAATGAGAATGTACTTGTGCTTTTACATCGTCAATACAATGTCTAGGTTATGTTTCCAGTCTACGTAATTCTCACCCTCGAGTTTGTTTGTACTTGAAATAATTCTATGTGGGGTATTTAAAACACTATTGCTGAAACAAATAATAAAATAAATAAATTTAGTATGTGCTACAAATGCGAACTACATGATGCATGCAACAGTTCTAATATGGTGAGGAAAGCATGTAAGCAATTCATGATATTATGAAAAATAATGATTAATTATTTTTCCTAGGGGAAACTGTAATTAATCGCCTTTCATAGTCGTGACACATCACTATTTAGTTCGAACCATCCAAGAAGTCACAACTTCTAGTTCTTACTAATTACCATAAACTTTGGTCACTTATTTTTAATGCAGGGCCTCGAGGAAGGATTACTTTAAAACATAAGTCTAAGTGTGCAACCGACGGGTGGGCCTTCAATCAAGTCACTTTGATAACGGTTCATCTAGGGGAGACCCCGCATCATCGTTTCTCTTTAAGGCTTGGTTCGTAAAAATTTGATTAACTTAATGCTTCCAAAGTACTCCCATTAAAAGGAGGGCCACGAGGGTGACTCTTAGTTCATCACACATTAAGTCAATTAAATTCACATCGGGGACCGTGGGTTGTTTCAACGATAAACAACCCTCCCACTTAGTTTTTGGAAAAAATCATATTCTATTAAAAACAGTTTACAATTTATAACTCATTATTTAATTATAAACTATATGACAAATTCATGTTAATTTTGATGTTGGCATTCTATCCTATATGACGTGTGACGTGCTATGCAATGAGATTAAATAAAGCATAAATAATTTAACTCATTGAATGGCCTATTTCTAAATACAACCCATAAAATAATTACATAGACTATTAAATCTTATTTAATTTTCTATTATTTCTGGTCGAGGTGCTTGATGACGCGTCATTCGGTCGATCGGATTAGCTGTTGGCATTTATGCCCACAAAGGAGATTTTTGATATTAAATACTTTTGTATTTGTTTTGCTTTGAAATTAAATAAAGATTGAATATTCATTCTTATTTAAGATTGTGTTTACGCATTTATGTCTACGCTCTGAAACTGTCATCAACGAAAGAAGTGCTAAGTACAGACTTGACAAGAAACCTTCTTATGACTAGTTTAAATAATAGTTCGCAATTTAAAGATCGATTGGGCAATCGATTCCTAGTAATGATTGTTAGAATGAATTAAACGATATCTTATCTTGTGATATGGAGAGTTGTGACTCTGTAATTCATTCTTGATATCTTAATGAAGATATTGAACAAGACCAGTGAAGTTTTGAAGTTCGAGATAAAACCGTTTAATCACTCGAAACATCAAACTCACATACGAGGGGTATTTTAGTAATTACCTAAATCCTGAAGTGAGTACATGTATTCTTGTAACACTTTATGACATTTGATTTGTCAATGGGAAATGGCTAAATGAAGTTTCATTGACCCGACGGTTGGTGTCATAATACTGTTTCGTTGAAACATGTGATTCACAGATATGGAATTTGTGTTGAAACAATGATAAAGCATTAGTATCACACCATGCTCTCCTATGAGAGTGTGAGCAAATAAACCAGGTCTGGTATTCATCGAATAAAGAATTCTTTGAAATAAAACATGTGACATGTTGAGACATTTCACTTTAAGTTTTTCTCGTTCACAAATAACAGAGGACTTGGTGAAATAATAACTCAGGGGTAAAACGGTAATTTTACATTTCTCTGGGTTAATGATACACACAAAGGGTAATATCGTAAAATACACCGTGGACCATGTGAAGAATAGTTTTGTCACATCAAACGGAAATATAAACGCATATGAACTTAGAGATGTTCAATATTGGTCCTATAGTGGAATCGACTAATATTAAGAATTAAAAGCCGGAAAAAGTTTGTGAACTTTTGTGTCCGAGCTTTATTCTAAAGCTTCGTTCATGTGGGTCCATAAGGTCTCAATGATAGACTCTCGGACGAGATTTTGGTGAACAAGAAATGATTGATTTTCTCATTCAACGTAAATTGTGATTTACGCTAAGAAAATTATTTTCTGAGTAATTAAATAAATAACTGGTTATTTATTATTACATTTATTTCACGACTCATATTATGTTATTATATTGATAATAATATAATTTGATGATTCAAATAAATAAAAGATGAAAATAAATATTTTCTCGTTTCGTACTACATTGATTAGTATGAAAATAATTAATGACTTGTCATTAAATAAATGAGATGCTCTAAATTAATTAAATGTTATTTTAGAAATAAATCAAATAAATTTGGGAGATAATTAGGACAATATGGCCGGCCATAATAGGTGTTTTATGGGCTGGAAAAATTGTTTAAACTCATTAAACGGAGTTTTGGGCTTAAGTTTGACTGATGGGTCTTAATTGGATTTTGACCTAACTTAAGCCCATTCTCTCTGATATAAAAGGAGGCTTTCTCTTTGGTAACCCTAGCCTAATTTCGACCAACACTCAGCCAAACCTCTCCCCCCTTGTGCTTGAGAGGTTTTGGCCGAAATTAAGAGAGAAAGAGAGAGAGGAAAACTGTTTCCCGGCAGCCCTTCCTTTTCTTTGAGTTTCCCCTTCTTCCCTTGTTCCCACGAAAGAGCCCACCCTCTTTGTCTCCTAAAATCCCTTGAGTATTATCATTGACTCAACTTGTGAATGTTTGAGTGATTTTTCTCTCCCCAGGGCCGGCCACTTTTGGAGGAACGAAGGCACGACGGATTTGAGGATCTCCTTGACGCGCGTGGTTTAGAGGATCGGCCGATCACTTGGACGTACACCGAGACTTGCTCTCGCAGATCCAAATCTTATGTAAGTGTCTCTTAAACGAATTGGATCTGAATGATATAATATTGTAGAATGATTATATTTATTTAGATTGTTCGTTTGCATGCTTAAATGAATTTATTGATATGTTCATAAATTTGGTTGACATGCTAGTTTAGATTTAATGACATGGTTATGAATATGTTAAAAAAACGTTTTTAATATGTTAAATTGAATTATGAATTTCCGCCATATATAGATATGTTTCATAATTAATTAGGTTAATTTTTAACTAAATTCCAACAAATGGTATCAGAGCCATAATTGTCATTAAATCAATTTTGAGTGTTGGCGTTTTTGTATGAATTGTATTTGTGAATGTATGTGTGTTTATGTGAATGGATCCTTACTCTAATTGGCCCTAGGATTGTTTACGGGTTACGTCCCGGTTTTTATTTTTTATTTTATTTAAATTTGTAATTTGTTGTAAATTTAAATTTTATAATTTTGTAATCCGGGAGACAAGAAGAAGGAAGGCAGCCTCCGGGAATGGCCGCGCGTTTTTGAAATGCGTGGGAGCTATCCCGGACGATTCCGAACACCCCTAAGGACCTGTGTATTGGACACAAGAGGGCTGTTTGGGACGGCCAAAAACCTAGCGTAGCCGTGTGTCTTCGGACGCGCGCGAGCTAGCTAGGGTTGGGCCCGACGACCGAGATTCGGAAATCGTTTTCGAATAAATTTAAAATCTTGAATAATTAAATTTCCTTATATTATTTTTGAAATAATAAAAGTGAATTTAGTTATTTGAGTGGGAGATATTAATCTCTAAGTTTTAAAACTCGGAAATTCGACGACTCGACACAAGACTAGGAATAAAGTAGTTTATTTATTTTTCTTTTATAAAGGGTTGTAATTTTAGAAATGGGTCATTAGATAAGTTAAATACTATGTTTTATTTTATTTAATCTTATCTCATATTCATCCACATGTCATATAGGATAGAACGTCAACACTATATGAATTGTTCATACATCATTATAGTTTAATTTAAATAACTAGTTATGAAATTGAACATCGTCCACAAAAAATATGATTTTTGCAAAAACTAAGTGGGAGGGTTATTTGTCGTTGAAATAACCCAAGGTCCCCAACATGAATTTAATTAACTTGTGTGAATGAACTAAGAGTCACCCTCGTGGCCCTCCCTTTAATGAGAGTACTTCGGAAGCACATAGTTAATTAAATTGTTACGAACTAAGCTCTAAAGAGGAACGATTAAGCGGGGTCTCCCCTAGGAGAACCGTTTTCAAAGTAACTTGGATAAGGGCCCACATGTTGGTTACACGCTTAGACTTATTGTTTAAAGTAACCCTCCATAGAGGCTATGCGTTAAACATAAGTGACCAAAGTCCATGGTAATTAGCGAGAACTAGAAGTTGTGACTTCTTGTATGGTTCAAACTAAATAGTGATGTGTCACGACTATGAAAGGCGATCAATTGCGGTTTCCCCTAGGAAAAGTAATTGATCATTTTTGTTCATAATACCATGAATTATTTATCGCTTTCCTCACTCATTTAGGATTGTACATGCATCATAATTCGAAACTGTAGCATATGCTAAATTTATTCATTTCATTTAATTTCAGCAATATCATGAATCCACTTGCATCTATACTGAGTTATAACAAACTCGAGGGTGAGAATTACGTTGATTGGAAACGTAACCTCGACATCGTACTGACGGTGGAAAAGCACAAGTATGTTCTCACTACCCCGTGTCCTCCGGCTCCGAGTGCTGACTCAAGCCAGGAGGAAAAGAACGCCTATGACACGTGGGTAAGGTCCGATGAGATTGCCAAGTGTTATATCTTGGGTTCCATGAGCAATGTGTTGCAACAATCTCACAAGGACATTTCCACGGCATATGACATGCTCTACAATCTTCATGATATGTTTGGATGTCATGGGCGTCAGGCGAGGCAGCAGGCAATCCGAAATTTCATGAATTGTCGGATGAAGCCGGGAACGTCAGTCCGGGACCACATGCTAGTGATCATGGGTCACCTGAACGACATGGAGATTCTCGGATCGGAGATCGATGGACTCACCAAGGTCGACATGATCTTGGAGACTCTGACGGATTCTTTCGATAGCTTCCGTCTGAACTACTCCATGAACAAGCTCGATTATTCTGTAACCGAGCTGATGAAGGAGTTGCAGACTGCCGAGGGACTTCTCCCTAAGACCAAGAAGAAGACTGGTGAAGCCAATGTTGCTGAACATAGGGCTTCCACTTCTGGATCGAAGAGAGTGATGAAGGGTCCCAAAAGCGCAAACCGAACGGGATCCAAGACGCCTTACAAGAAGGCTGTGGATGTCAAGGGCAAGGGGCATCGCAAAGGTGGACAAGTCTAAACACAAGTGCCACCATTGCGGAGCAGTCGGCCATTGGGGAAGGAACTGTCCTGCCTACCTCAAGACTGTCAAGGGGAAAGGTATGACTTTCGTCACCCAAGCATGTTACACGACATATAAAGAATCACCCTGGATTTTAGACTGCGGGGCTTCTGACCATATTGTGTGTAATCTGAATGGTTTCAGGAAAAACCAGAAGCTTAGGTGAAGAAGAGTTCACGTTCAACTGGGGGAATGGAACGAATGTCAGAGCCAGATCTGTCGGGACCATGTAGCTGAATTTTGGGAATAAGGCTTTATTATTGAATAACGTTTATTATGTTCCAGATTTTTGCAAGAACTTAATTTCTTTTGGTCGTTTAGAAGAACAACATTATGAGTTTAAAGTCAATAATGGTATTGAAATTTTTCTTAATGGTTGTTTTATTTCTAAAGCTCATCGAGTAGATTCTATTTATTATCTATATCCTAATGAGCCGACAATCTTGGACACTGAGGTGAATAGTGATTCACTCAGGAAGCGTAAGACATTTCATAGTGATGAAACGGATGATACATATCTATGGCACTTACGTCTTGGACATATTGGCCTAGATAGGATTAAGAGGTTAACAAAGAATGGTCCTTTGAAATCTCTAAACGTGGGATCTATGCCCACGTGTGAATCCTGTCTTGAAGGCAAGATGACCAAGAGACCTTTCTCTTCGAAAGATCTAAGAGCCACACAAGTATTGGAACTCATACATAGTGATGAATGTGGTCCAATCAGTATTCAGGCAAGAGGAGGTTACAAATACTTTGTAACCTTCACTGATGACTACTCATGTTTTGGTCATGTTTTCTTAATGCGACACAAATCCAATACTTTTGAAATGTTCAAACAATATCGGGCCTTGGTTGAGAAGCAAAGAGAGAAACAAATCAAAACCCTTCGATCAGATCGAGGCGGAGAGTACTTGTCTGATGAGTTCGAGGATCTTCTTAAAGAAAAAGGCATTCATTCTCAGCTTACAGCACCTGGCACACCACAACAAAACGGTGTGTCAGGGAGAAGGAACCGAACGCTACTAGATATGGTGAGATCAATGATGAGTTACTCATCTCTTCCTGATTCGTTCTGGGGATATGCCTTAGAAACGGCAGCTCATATTCGGAACCAAGTTCCGTCAAAAACGGTTCCCGGCACTCCCTACGAGAGATGGTGTGGTAAGAAATCTGTTCTAAACCACATCAAGATCTGGGGTTGTCCAGCACACGTGCTGAGACAAAAGACTAGCAAGTTGGCTAGTCGTTCAGAATTATGCTTTTTCATAGGATATCCGAAAGAAACAAAAGGGTACACATTCTATAGTCCTACTGACAAGAAAACGTTCGTTAGCACGAACGCTAGGTTTCTTGAAGAGGATAACATGAAGAATACCGTACCGAGAAGCAAACTTGTGCTGAAGGAGATGTTGGGTGAAGTAGCTGGTACTTCACAAGATAGAACAAGTCCTACACCAACAATAGAAGAACCACATTCGAAAAGTGAGCCTCCTACGATTCGTCGCAGTAGCAGGATTGTACGACAACCTGAGCGATTGATGTACATCGGAGAGGCCTTTGCTGCAGTCGCATACAAGGAGGAAGATGATCCAGTATCATTTTCCCAGGCGATGCAGAGTTCTGAAGCAAACCTATGGCAAGAAGCCATGAACGTTGAAATGCATTCGATGTATGTCAACAAAGTCTGGAAACTTGTAGATTTACCTGAAGGCATCAAGCCTGTTGGGTGTAAATGGATCTACAAGAAAAAAAGAGGACCGGATGGAAATGTCGAGACATTTAAAGCACGACTTGTGGCGAAGGGGTTCACACAAAAGGAAGGTATCGACTATGAAGATACCTTCTCACCGTGGCGATGCTAAAGTCTATTCGTACTCTTTTATGCATTGCTGCCGCCCTAGATTATGAAATCTGGCAGATGGATGTCAAGACTGCATTTTTGAATGGAAATCTTGACGAGCGCATTTACATGGCTCAACCAGACGGGTTTATGGAGAAAGGCCAACAGGGCAAGGTTTGTGAGTTGCTAAAGTCTATTTATGGACTAAAGCAAGCATCTAAATCGTGGAATATTAGATTTGACGAGACTGTGAAAAGCTACGGCTTTGATCAGTCTTTAGATGAGCCATGTGTTTATAAGATGGTAAACGATGGCAAAGTGGTCTTCTTAATCCTTTATGTAGATGACATACTACTCATTGGAAATGATGTGGGAAAGTTATCAGAGGTTAAGATCTGGCTGTCAGAGCAGTTTGAGATGAAGGATCTTGGAGAAGCGGCTTACATTCTGAGGATTCAGATCTTTAGAGATCGGAAGAACCGAAAGTTAGCGCTTTCTCAAGCATCTTATGTTGATAAGATCATGGATCGCTTCAGTATGCAGAACTCCAAGAAAGGACAGCTACCTTTCAGACATGGAGTGCATCTATCTAGTGAGCAGTCTCCCAAGACTCCTCAAGAGATAGAGGACATGAGACATATTCCCTACTCCTCAGCCGTAGGAAGTCTCATGTATGCAATGCTCTGCACTAGGCCAGATATTTGTTACGCAGTGGGCATGGTGAGTAGATTCCAATCGAATCCTGGACCCGAGCACTGGGTTGCGGTCAAGCATATTCTCAAGTATCTCCGGAGAACGAGAAATTATATGCTTGCATACTCAGGTGATGACCTGAATATGACGGGGTATACCGATTCCGATTTTCAAGCGGATAAGGATTCCAAGAAATCCACATCAGGGTCAGTGTTCACCCTGAATGGTGGATTTGTGGTCTGGAGGAGTATAAAGCAAACTTGTGTTGCTGACTCGACCATGGAAGCCGAGTATGTGGCAGCTTGTGAAGCTGCAAAGGAGGCTGTGTGGCTGAGGAAATTCCTGATGTACTTGGAAGTAGTTCCAAGTGCCAACGAGCCCATTACACTTTACTGTGATAACAGTGGAGCCGTTGTTAACTGTAAGGAACCAAGAAGTCACAAGTGCTCAAAACACATCGAGCGGAAATACCACCTGGTACGAGATATAGTTCATAGAGGGAACGCGACGGTTATGAAGATCCCGACGTTGGACAACCTTGTTGATCCCTTCACGAAGCCTATAACCAGTAAGGTCTTCGAGGGTCACCTAGAAGGATTAGAACTGAAAGATCATTCGCATCTCCTTTGAGTCAAGTGGGAGTTTGTTGGCATTTATGCCCACAAAGGAGATTTTTGATATTAAATACTTTTGTATTTGTTTTGCTTTGAAATTAAATAAAGATTGAATATTCATTCTTATTTAAGATTGTGTTTACGCATTTGTGTCTACACTCTGAAACTGTCATCAACGAAAGAAGTTCTAAGTACAGACTTGACAAGATACCTTCTTATGACTAGTTTAAATAATAGTTCGCAATCTAAAGATCGATTGGGCAATCGATTCCTAGTAATGATTGTTAGAATGAATTAAACGATATCTTATCTTGTGATATGGAGAGTTGTGACTCTGTAATTCATTCTTGATATCTTAATGAAGATATTGAGTAAGACCAGTGAAGTTTTGAAGTTCGAGATAAAACCGTTTAATCACTCGAAACATCAAACTCACATACGAGGGGTATTTTATTAATTACCTAAATCCTGAAGTGAGTACATGTATTCTTGTAACACTTTATGACATTTGATTTGTCAATGGGAAATGGCTAAATGAAGTTTCATTGACCCGACGGTTTGTGTCATAATACTGTTTCGTTGAAACATGTGATTCACAGATATGGAATTTGTGTTGAAACAATGATAAGGCATTAGTATCACACCATGCTCTGTTATGAGAGTGTGAGCGAATAAACCAGGCCTGGTACTCATCGAATAAAGAATTCTTTGAAATAAAACATGTGACATGTTGAGACATTTCACTTTATGTTTTTCTCGTTCACAAATAACAGAGGACTTGGTGAAATAATAACTCAAGGGTAAAACGGTAATTTTACAGTCCTCTGAGTTAATGATACACACAAAGGGTAATATCGTAAAATACACCGTGGACCGTGTGAAGAATAGTTTTGTCACATCAAACGGAAATATAAACGCATATGAACTTAGAGATGTTCAATATTGGTCCTTTAGTGGAATCGACTAATATTAAAAATTAAAAGCCGGAAAAAGTTTGTGAACTTTTATGTCCGAGCTTTATTCTAAAGCTTCGTTCATGTGGGTCCATAAGGTCTCGATGATAGACTCTCGGACGAGATTTTGGTGAACAAGAAATGATTGATTTTCTCATTCAACGTAAATTAATATTTACGCTAAGAAAATTATTTTTTGAGTAATTAAATAAATAACTGGTTATTTATTATTACATTTATTTCACGAATAATATTATGTTATTATATTGATTATAATATAATTTGATGATTCAAATAAATAAAAGATGAAAATAAATATTTTCTCGTTTCGTACTACATTGATTAGTATGAAAATAATTAATGACTTGTCATTAAATAAATGAGATGTTCTAAATTAATTAAATATTATTTTAGAAAGAAATCAAATAAATTTGGGAGATAATTAGGACAATATGGCCGGCCATAATAGGTGTTTTATGGGCTGGAAAAATTGTTTAAACTCATTAAAAGGAGTTTTGGGCTTAAGTTTGACTAATGGGTCTTAATTGGATTTTGACCTAACTTAAGCCCATTCTCTCTGATATAAAAGGAGGCTTTCTCTTTGGTAACACTAGCCTAATTTCGACCAACACTCAGCCAAACCTCTCCCCCCTTGTGCTTGAGAGGTTTTGGCCGAAATTAAGAGAGTAAGAGAGAGAGGAAAACTGTTTCCCGGTAGCCCTTCCTTTTCTTTGAGTTTCCCCTTCTTCCCTTGTTCCCACGAAAGAGCCCACCCTCTTTGTCTCCTAAAATCCCTTGAGTATTATCATTGACTCAACTTGTGGTTTTTTGAGTGATTTTTCTCTCCCCAGGGCCGGCCACTTTTGGAGGAACGAAGGCACGACGGATTTGAGGATCTCCTTGACGCGCGTGGTGTAGAGGATCGGCCGATCACTTGGACGTACACCGAGACTTGCTCTCGCAGATCCAAACCCTATGTAAGTGTCTCTTAAACGAATTGGATCTGAATGATATAGTATTGTAAAATGATTATATTTATTTAGATTGTTCGTTTGCATGCTTAAATGAATTTATTGATATGTTCATAAATTTTGTTGACATGCTAGTTTAGATTTAATGACATGGTTATGAATATGTTAAAAAACGTTTTTAATATGTTAAATTGAATTATGAATTTCCGCCATATATAGATATGTTTCATTATTAATTAGGTTAATTGTTAACTAAATTCCAACATTAGCACCCACACGTTTTCATCGTGCGGCCAACTCCGATTTCCTCCCACTCAATTTGCACTCACACGTTCAATAACGTGCGACTAAATTGAGTCTCTCGGTTTAGCTCTCACACATTCAATAACGTGCAGCCAACACCGAGTCTCCTTCGTCCCTCGTCTTTATGTCGCCGGATTATAACAATTTTATATTTTAAAACTTAAACGTCCTCGAAAATTGAGGCTCACAATTTAAAAGAAAAATAAAATAAACCCGGACGTAACCAGAAACAAAATCCTAAGGCCATATCAATAAGGTTCCATCCATAAACAACCAATCATAATTTATAACATTCATAATGCAATAAACAATCATATCCAAAAACACCAACAATCAACTAGCTAAAACAAATTTTTAAACTAGTTACAACTTAGATTTTAATGCCAATTATAGCTCTGATACCATTTGTTGGAAATTACTTAACGATTTAAGTAAATTATTATTAAACATAACTAATTACGTACGGAATTAATAATAAAAACGATCTAGCATATTAAACTATTTAACATCTAACAACTTATTGGCATTAAATTTATGAGCATGTTAATCAACAATTTAATTCTAATCTATGAACATGTTAATCAACGATTAATTCTAAACATGTTATTTCGATAAAATCAAACACTCCAAACAATCATACAACAATTATATTAATCAAGAGTATTAAGGTTATCGAAACTTACATCGTCGAGTTATAAATAACTCGGTCGAGGATTTGAAAACGAGTTCGATGCGAGAATCTTCAAGCTTCTCCAATTCCGAAAAGCAAGGCTCCCCGTCACGTCACTACGTTGAAGAAGAGCAGGGGTTGGACTCCTCGGTGTCAGCTCCTAGAACCGGGCTTGGGCGGCGCTTGATGGCAGCTGGAGGCAGCAAGGGATGTTGCTGATTCTGGGCGCGGCAGCGAGGTGCGGAGCAGCCCCAAGGCGTGGCAGCGGGCGCGGGAACAGAGGCAGCAAAGGCGCGAGTCTGGGCAGCGTCACGGAGGAGGCTTGGCTCGTTGGTGGTATCACTGGGAGGCTGGGTGAAAGGCAGCGAGGCGCGGAGATGCTGTTAGGTCGCTGTCGGGCGTGGATGCGCGCGGACGGGCGGAGGCAGATCGCAGGCGAAACTTCGCGACGACGCTGAGAGGTCTTGAAAACTCGGATCGGGACGCCGTTTTTTGCGTTGTGTCCGCCATGACCTGACTTAAATGGGTTCGGAAAGAGTTCAGGGTTTCCGGACTCGGTTTTGTCAGATTTTATCAAATCTTTGGTTCGGAAGTAAGATTTCCAGAAAAATAAATTTTAATGAAAATAGACCAAACAATCACAAGTTGATTCAACGACGACACAAAAAGAAAAACGAGAAAATGAGTGTGGGCTCGGATAAACGCATATGAAGGAAAAACAAAGACAACATTTCGTCATCCTTGGTGTGGGTATGGTCGGCCAAGAGGGAGAGAGAGGGGGCTGACTTTTCAACCTAAGAATAATGAGAAAAGCTTGACCTAGGGTTTCCACAAACCCTTTATTTATAGGCTTTATTAAGGTGCTCTCATGTGGGCTTTTGTTGAATCAATATTCAGCCCAAAACCATGTTAATGGCCGACCCCTATGTCCCACTCTCGTCTCTCAATTTTGTTTCCCAAATTGCCTTGAATTAATTTCCAAATTCGATTTAATTTAGAACTCTCATCTATTTAATAACTTCTTATTAAATTGTTTCATGGTTATCGAATAACATAAAACGAGAAACATTTTATTTTCTAATATTGTTATTATGAATTCTTAAGAAAATTATTATCACAATAATAATAAAGTTCTTTAATTCACAAAATCAATAATTAATGAATAACACATTATTCATTAATTCGCTTGGAAAGTACGTTTCTCTATACAAATCACAATTTGTATTTAATGAGTAAATCAATTTATTGCGTTCAACTAATCTCTTCTAAATGTGCATCATTGAGACCTTATGGACCCACATGAACGAAGCTTGGGAATTAAGCACGGACTTAATAATTCACAAATTATTTCCGGCTTATAATTCTTAATAATGGTCGACTCCACTAAATGACCAATATTGAAAATCTCTAAGTTCATGCGCGCTTATTTTCCGTTTGAAGTCACAGAACCTTTCTGTACTCGATCTACGGTGTACTTTACTAAAATACCCTTCGTGTGTATCAGTAAGTCCGGGGAATGTAAAATTACCGTTTTACCCCTAGAGTTATTATTTCACTAACTCCTTTGTTACCTGTGAATGAGAAAAAACATAAAGTGAGACGTCAATACGTGTCACATGTTTTAATCAAGGAATCTCATATTCAATGATTATCTGGCCAGATTAATTCATTCACTATCTCGTAACAAAACATAGTGTGATACAATGACTTTCAATATGTGTACACGAATTCCATATATGTGAATTACATAATCCAACACTACAACATTATGTCACCAACCATCGGGTCAGATGCAGCCATTACACGGCCATCGGCCATTGACAAATCAAATGACATAAAGTGTAGTATCGACTATGCACTCACCTCAGGATTAAGGTAGTTATCGAAGTACCCCTCGTATGTGATCTTGGAGCTTCTGGATTAAACGGTTTTATATCGAGCTTCCATAGAATCACTAGGTCTTGTTCAATATCTTCTATAAGATATCAAGAATGAAATCATAGAGTCACAACTTTCTATATCACATGATAAGATATCATGATTCATTCAAACAATCGTTACTTAGACTCGAATGCTCAATCGGTCTTAAGATTGCGAACAAATGGTTTAAACTAGTCACAATGGGTTATCATGTCAAATATGTATTTAACACCCTTTTCGTTGATGACAGTTTCAGAGCATAGCATACATACATAAACACAAACTATAGGAAAAGAATGCTTATTTATTAATATTAATGTTTCAGCAAAATATTACAAATAATAAATAAAATGTCTAATATTCTCCTTTGTGGGCACCAATCCCAACATTCCAAAATCGAACTTTGTTGTTCAGCATCTTGGACTGTCCAACCTTTAGAAGTTAATGTTAAAAGATCATCAATTGTTAATGAAATGGACGTTTCAGTGGCTTTCCGAAACCAACTGCATTAACTAGTTCATTAACCATCATTATAGAACTCTTCTGTTAAACACAATTCTTAGAAAGAATTGAACTTCTATGCATTGATTAACTTTCCTACGGTCGTATGTATAGAGTAAATGCAGATTGTTTGGAATGCCATGAGATAAGGTTTAACGGAATTATAAAAGTGGTAAGAAATTTTTTTATAACATTCTCTTACAACTCTATTCATAACAACTTTTAAGTTGACTTATTCGCTCGGCCAATCGTCGAAATATGTACGAAATACCATAAGGACCCAATATCTCAATAGCATTTTTGTCTAAATCTTCGAATGAGACTTCATATCGGAAACGCAGAAACGATCTGACTAGAAATTCATTCAAAACTTGATCAATCTAGAGTCTTTCTTGATCCTAAATTTTGGTTAAGAACGGCGAATAAACTTATGTTCAATCATGTTTGATGGAATGTCTGTAAAGTCGGCAATGATGTCTTATCTAATACGAACCTTTTTTGAGTCATCACTAATAATATTGGCTGGTTTAGAGAAACATTCTCATTAGATAAAAAAATTTCTTTCATATTTGTTCTAAAATGATTAAGTAAAAAAAAGTGAGAAAAGCAAAAATAATATACAGAAACACCAACCAATTGGAATGTGTGTTTTTAAAAATAAAATGCACGACAAAATCCTTCATTTCAGGTCCCGTAACCCGAATCATCTTTTCACTGCATAAGTAAATCTTTACATACAAGTTTTTTTTAAAGAGAATAGCAAGTTACAAATTCTTGGTAGGACACGTATTTCTATTAAAGTAGTTAATGGTATCGTAGGGTTAACATTTTCCTTCATATTTGTATGAATCTGTTGGTATCTACATTGGATATTTCTTAAACTGAAATACTATGTCTTCTGGATCTGTGAGTAACAACTATTCTGATCCATTATTCATTATCGAAAGTAAGAGCTTATTTTTCCCGCATAGACCATCAGAAAGAAATAGACACTCTTAACGAACGTTCGTTATGAAACCAACCATATAAGGACGACAAACAACATTAACTATCTGTAAGACCTATACGTAGGCTTGCCAATGCTATATGCGATATTGAGATCAAAGTTAGTGATGTGAGTCTCTTTCGTGGTATTTCATGGAAACATTTCATTTATTTCTACATTCTGTTTCATTCGTGCAGACTGGAACTTGGGTAAGCTGGTTTGTGGTTTTTTCGCAGACATCTGAATTAAGAGAAAGCTGAAGAGATGTCTCCTTGATACCTGGAAGTTCTCCAAATGTATGAAATGTTGGAAGACTTTGTACCATCCATTCCAGTGTGGTTGAACATGTTGGAGAGCACATTTCCTTGAAGTTATTTCCACTACTTAAAGTGATTGTTACGACCACTACTCTCCCTAGAATTTCGATCCAGAGTATTTTTTTATTCGTCGATTAAATAAATGACTATTGGAAACGAAATAATCCTTTATTTTTATTTTGTAAATTAACTTTTCGGAGAAGCAAAAAGAATACATAGAAACGACAAATAAAGAGAAAGAAGAAATACAATTACAGAAAAAAAAAAAAAAAACTTGCTTTTTTTCTTTTTTATAATTTTATTCATTATAGATTCATAGTTCTATGGATAGAATTAATATCATAATTTATGAATTAAATTATAATTTCTTTCGTTTTGTAAAAAAAGAGGGGTTTTGAATATCTCACAGCGTTTACTGTGGGCACGATAACTGGTACCCAAGAGGTGCGTCCTTCCCGGTCCTCTCGTATTAGGGAAAGATCATCTAAATGCCCTAACGCCACACCGGATATGGACCAAAATGTCTCATGACGTTCTGAACCCAGCTCACATACCCCTTTAATGGGCGAACAATCCAACCCTTGGAACATACTACAGCCCCAAGTGGCGAAGAGCCGACATCCAGGTGTCAAACCGCATCACTTACCGATGAGGCCATATCGATTAGTAATACATAGAAGAAATAAATTATAGACACTAATCTAATTATATCTGCTCTTCAGAGATAAACTTGGGATTTGCAATCCCAGGTAAGATCAGTTCAGGATCATGGGATCCTGTTCTATCAGATAGGAAGGATTGTTGCACAAAATAGTACTTCTAATTAATTGCTCCATATATCCTATACATATATATATATATATATGAAGAAGAAATCATGTAACGAAGGAACTTCTAATTTGTACAAATGGTTCCTCGAACTAGGAATGAGCATGAAGAAATTAACGATACTTCTTTATCTTTTGAGTCGTTCGGCCGGATCGGTTGCTCAAGACCTTTGGTCTCTACCCGAACTTGATGAAAAAAAACGGGATCATTTCTTATGGACTCGTTTGCCTTTCAAATCCTCCTAGACATTATCCTACTGCAATAATTCTTGCTAAGAAGAATGCCCATGTTGTGGCAATTCCACCTAGAAGGTAATGGGTTACTCCTACAACATGTCCTTGGACAATGCTCAAGGCTCTAGGCTGAGTACCAGACTGCTTTATCCCAAATTTTACTTATTTGAAGCGTTCGATACCTTGTTTCTTTGTTATGATCGTATGACACTCTTCGATAGCGTTATTCGGTGGTGCTAGAGCCGGGGGAAAAAATAGCAGTGGAAAAATAAGGGAATACTGGTAGCTAGTATAAGGGCTTCCCAAAAATCAGTGTTAGAAGGCATGAACCGATAAGGAAGAGACAATTATGATCATAGTAAACAGACGGACGTGGGGATATAGAAGGATGAAGCACTTATTTATCTATGGCAAGAAGGCGTAACCAAAATAAGTGATCCAATGCATTCTTTTCTAACACTGCTTTACAGAGAACATATAACCAGAAGCCACCTTGTTTCAAAGAGAGGAGGACGGGTTACTCACATTTCATTTGATGGTCAAAGGCGAATTGAAAGTTAAGCAGTGGTAAATCTAAGGATTCCACCGGGGAAGAATAGAGATGTCTCCTACGTTACCCGCAATAGGTGGAAGTATCGACGTAATTTCATATAAGCATTCGGTCTGAATGCTACATGAAGAACATATGCCAGATGAAGGAACAGGAAGACCTAAGATTAAAAGATCATAACATGAGCGATTCGGGTGATTTTTCTTTTCTCAACAAACAAATATAAGGTTCTGAGAATTCTGCAGCGGAATTCTAGGAACAAAAAAGTATTCATATAAATTGAGTAAAACGAGGTTTTTTTAGTCTATATTGCTAATTTATTTGTAAATTCTTTAATGTTTCTATGTCACTTCTATAATGCAGTGTCAACCTAATATAAAATACACGTTTTGTTTTTTTATTTGAGTAAATTCACAAATTTTAATTTTTTTAGTGTATTCTTTCTCTCAACATTCCCTTTATATTGACCATAATGTATCAAATAAATATAATCTTAGCGTGGATAAATTAGTCCATTTCTTCCCGCTCTTCGTTTTATCTTTACTATGTTAAAACATTCTTCTATATTTTTCTGTTTGTTTTGTCTTTTTTAAATTTTTTTTATTGGGATTCTTATTGTATCTATATATGACATAATCATTTTTTGAGTTCAGGTCGCTACTCAACGGTAGATTACTCGGCTTTTAAGTGCAGCTAGCATCTTTTATATGGCATAAACGGAAAATGGCTTAACCGGTCTGCCCTCTTTGCTGCCAAAACATGGTGTGAAAGCGCAAAGATGGCCCCATAATATCCTAATGGTTTCCTTGAAACAAAACACAAGAAAGACGGAACCTTCACCGAAAAGGAGGACCAACATAAAATGTGTTGAGAACAAGGGTGCCATTAATGATTGCATTTGCGTAGTTTTTTAGAGTCCATATCGTTCAGTTCAAGATTGCAAGTTGTGCCTTAAAGACACTTGTTTGCATAGTATGACATGTCATTAAATCAATTAGATATTCTAATTTAATTAAATATTATCTTTGAAATAAATCAAATAAATTTGGAGTAAAATTTATGCATGTTGGCCGTGTTGGAATAGGTCTACTGTTAAGAAAAAAATATCATTAATACATTAATCGCGGAATATAAAAAAAATTACAAGTAAAATAATTTTACTAACCTAGGCAAAGTTCATGAACATGTGTATATTTAAAAACATTATTTAAAGTACTTGAACACTAACCTTTCTTGTAGCTTAATCTTGGATGAGCCTTGAGAAAGGTAGATCGTCTCTTACTCGTTACCTTCACACCTAAACGTGAACTCGAGAACCTAAGATTTATATTACATGAGTCTATAGAGTGTTTGAAAAGATTTGTGTGTGGGCACAATTAAACACAATAACTCAAGAACAAGTCTATGAGCTAAAGAGCTAATTTAGCCGAAGTCTAATGAGGACTTAGGTGCCAAAATAAAAGATATATTTTGAGAGAGAGGAGGAGGAAGTGGTCGTCTAGAATAGAAAGAGCAAGACCAAAAAATTTGTTTTCACATCTCTATGTGAGACTCTATTTATAGGAGAAGGGTAATTACCATTTCCAATTTTGTATTTATGACACAATATTTGATTTCATCTCCCCTTTCTCTATCAAAATGGCCGGCCATCCCTTATGCATTAGTGAGGAAATTTATTTTCTCACTTAACACATTTGTTTCATTCTCAAGGAAATTCATTTCCTCTTTTCATTTTGGGTAATTATCTTTATAATTAAAGACAAAGATGTTGGCAGAGATGCCCACAAGAAAATTATTTATTTACATATTGATGTAGTATAAATATTTCATAAGTCCTTATTGTAATTGTTGATTAAATTAATAAAATTTGAAATGTTCATTCAATCCTTTTTATTTTGTTTGAAGATTTATGATATTAAATAGTCTTATAATCATTAATTAACCCTAACAGTATATGAAGACACAAATGTAGATTTTCATGAACAAATTCTTCATGGTTTGGTTAATATGAAATATTCACAATCTAAAGATCAACGGACTATTGATCCTAATATGATTGTTGGAAAAATCTATGATGTCTGGTTACGAGGCAGAGAGAGTTAGTAACTCTATAGTTATTCCAGTGTATCTTCCGAAGATACTGAATTGAACAGTGCACCTTTAGAGAGAATGTAAGAACAAACCATTTAACCTCTTCTGTCTCAAGGTGACTATGTATGAATTGCACCATGCTTTCCTTAATCCTTTTTTACTTAGGGTTAATTAGCTCTATAGCTCATAGACTTGTTCTCGAGCTATTGTTTTTATTAGTGCCCATACACAAATCCTTCTGAACCTCTAAAGACTCATGTAATAGAAACCTTAGATTTCTCGAGTTCAACATTAGACGTGAAGGAATCGAGCCAAGGAAGAAGATCAACCTTTCTCAAGACGCGTCAAATTAAAGGTACGAGAAAGGTTTGCACACAAGCACTTTAAATAATGTTTTTAAATTTATACATGTTCATGCACTTTGCCTAACTTAGTAAAATTGTTTTACTTGTAAATAAATTTTATATTCCCCATTCATATGATTAATAATAATTTTTCTTAACCCGAGAACTTTTCCAACATAAACCCCTTTAGACATGGAGTCTCACTCTCTAAGGACCAGTCTTCCAAGACTGCACAAGAGATTGAAACAGAAGAGGTTAAATGGTTTGTTCTTACATTGTCTTTAAACGTGCACTGGTCAATTCACTATCTTCGGAAGATACACTGGAAGAACTATAGAGTTCCTAACTCTCTATGCCTCGTAACCAGACATCATAGATTCTTCCAATAATCATACTACGATCAATAGTCTGTTGATATTTAGATTGTGAATATTTCATTTTAACCACACCATGAAGATTTTGTTCACGCAAATCTACATTTCTCTCTTCATACATTGTTAGGTTTGATTAAGGACTATAAGACTATTTAATATCATAAATCTTCAAACAAACGAAAAAGTAATGAATGAACATTTCAACTTTTATTTATTTAATCAGCAATTACAATAAGTACTTATAAAGATTTATATTACATCAATATGTAAATAAATAATCTTCTTGTGGGCATCTCTGCCAACAAACTCCGACTTGACTCAAAGAAGATGAGAGTAGTCTTTCAAGCCTAATCATTCTTGATGTTGGTCTAAGACCTTGTTGGATAGGGCTTTGGGGAAAAGATCTGCAAGATTGTCCACCGTTGAGATCTTCTTCACCTCCACGTCACCGCGTTTCACGATCTCTCTAATCAAATAGTATTTCCTCTAAATATGCTTAGAGCGCTTATGTCTACTAGGTTCCTTTGAGTTACCAACAACCCCTCTATTATCACAATAAAGTTTCATGGGCTCGTTATCATTTGGACCGACTTCCAAATACTTAAGGAATTTCCTAAGCCAAACAACCTCTTTGGATGCTCACAAGCAGCCACATATTCTGCCTTCATGGTGGAGTTAGCAATGCAAGATTTTTTTATACTCCTCCAAACAACATATCCACCATTCAGGATGAACAGAGATCCTGATGTGGATTTTCTAGAATCCCTATCCGACTGAAAGTCGGAATCGGTATACCCCGTCATAGTCAGGTCAGTACCTGAGTATGTAAGCATCTTTCCTAGTTCTCTGAAGATATTTCAGAACATGCTTAACAACAACCCAGTGCTCGGGTCAAGGATTTGACTGGAAACAGCTAACTACGCCAACGGGGAACCATATATCCGGTCTAGTGCACATCATAGCATACCTAAGACTTCCTATGACTGAAGCATAGTGAATCTTTCTCATGTCCTTAATCTCTTGTGCAGTCTTGATAGACTAGTCCTTAAAGAGTGAGATTTCATGTCTAAAGAGGGTTTGGCCCTTCTTACAGTCTTACATAGCGAAGAGTTCCATCACCTTCTTTATATGAGATACTTGGGAGAGCGACTAGGTCCGGTTCTTTCCATCTCTAAAGATCTGAATCCCCAGAATGTACGCAGCTTTTCCTAGATCCATCATGTCAAACTGCTTAGCTAACCATATTTTAACCATAATAATTTACCTACATCATTACCATTGAGTAGTATATCATCGACATACAATACCAGAAACAGAAACTTGCCCTCGTGTATCAACTTATAAACACAAGGTTCATCTATTGACTGTTCAAAACCGAAGCTTTTTACAGTGTCATCGAATCTGATATTCCATGGTCTAGATGTTTGCTTTAATCCATAAATGGATTTAAGCAACTCACAAACCTTGGATTCTGTACCACCTTTCATGAAACCGTTTGGTTGAGCCATGAAAATGCGCTCGTCAAGATTTTCATTCAGAAAGGAAGTATTGACATCCATTTGCCAGATCTCGTAATAAAAAGCGGCAGGTATGGATAGAAGTATTCAGATGGATTTAAGCATTGCGACTGGTGAGAAGGTTTTTTCATAATCGATACCTTCCTTTAGCCACTAGTCGCGCTTTGAACGTCTCAACGTTCCTATCTGGGCCCCTTTTCTTCTTATAGATCCACTTACACCCTATAGGTTTAACCCCTTCAAGTAGGTCTACAAGTACCCAGACTTTGTTGACATACATCGAATGCATCTCAACTTTCATGGCATCAAGCCAAAGGTTTAACTAAGAACCAGCCATTGCTTGGCTGTAGGAAATAGGGTCATCCATCTCAGTGACAGCTACGAGAGCATCGCCATAAGACATGTACCTATCGGGTTTTTCAGAAGCCCTACCACTACGTCGAAGTACTACTTGACAAAGTTCAGAATTGTTAGGTTGTGTTTCAGTTGGGGTAAGAACAGTTTTTACAGATAAGGTAGAAGCTTCCTCATCCAACTTTTCTTTAATCATAACTTTGCTTATAGGTCTCGTATTCTTCATATAGTCCTTCTCAAGGAAACGTTTTTTCATCCTCGAGACTACAGAATCTGAAACATTTGGTTTCCTTTGGATATCCAACAAATACAATTAATTCTGACCTACTCGCCAACTTGCTAATCTTTTGCCTTAGGACATGTGCAAGGAAACCCCAAGTTTTGATATGGCTTAAACTAACTTTACGCTCAGTCCATCGTTCATAAAGAGTATCAGGGACCGTTTTAGACAGAACTTGGTTCACAATGTATGCGGTAGTTTCGAGGGCATATCTGTTGGCAGAGATGCCCACAAGAAGATTGTTTATTTGCATATTGATGTAATATATAAATATTTGTAAAGTCCTTATTAAAAGATTGTTTATTTACATATTGATGTAATATATAATCTTTGTAATTTGCTGATTATATTAATAAAAGTTGAAACGTTCATTCATTCATTTTTAGTTTGATTGAATATTTATGATATTCAATAGTCTTATTGTTCTTAATCAAACCTAACAATGTATGAAGAGACAAATGTAGATTTACGTTCACAAACTCTTCATGATTTGACTAAAACGGTATATTCGCAATCTAAAGATCAACGGACTATTGATCCCAGTATGATTGTTGGAAGAATCTAGGATGTCTGGTTACGAGGCATAGAGAGTTAGGAACTTTGTAGTTCTTCCAGTGTATCTTTCGAAGATACTGAACTGACCAGTGCACCTTTAGAGACAATAGAAGAACAAACCATTTAAGATCTTCTATCTCAAGGTCACTACGTATGAATTGCATCATGCTTACCTAAATCTTGAAATGAGACATGTCATTTCATAGCATTAATACTCTCATTTGAGAAAGTCAAATTCTAGGTCCAATGTGTGATCTAGACAAGGCCTATTGGTGACATATTAAGTTATGAAGATGTCATGAACCAACTTTGTGAAGTTCTCATATATATCACCTCATGCTTTATTACTTGGATTGTGAATAAATAATTGCGCAATGTCCAAATTTAAGTAGCGACTTTATTTGGATGAAACAATGTGACTTGTTAGCTGCTCGTCAATACATTGTTTCTAGCTTATTCACAAGTACTAAATGAGTTGAGGAAATAACAACTAGAAGGGTAAAATTGTAATTTCAATTCCAACTAGTTGATGATATTCATGAAGGGTAAACATAGATAACATTCAATGGATCCGCTCAATATAATTAAGTTAAACTTGAGTAGAAAATAAATTCATTTGAACCGAGATATTCTCAGTGTCGACTCTTTAGTGGAGTCAGTTGACATTAAGCTAAGACTTGGAAAAGGTTTGAGAACTTTTGAGTCCGAGTATAGAAGCTCAAGCTTTGTTCATTTGGATCCATAAGGTCACTATTACATGTCATTAGAGTAGGATTGTTAAACTAGAAGCTAAGTCAAAATAAGTTCAAATGTTGAATTAGACTTTTTCTCGGAGAATGTCTAAAGGGTATTTTTGTCCACAAGGACATAAAATGATGTGAATGTCAAAATAAGATTTTGCATATTTTCATTTGATGAAAATATAAATTATTATCTAAAGCCGAAAAGTCGTTTGAGGCATTATGAAATTAATTTCGTTATTTGTGCAATTACAATTCTTATAAGGATAATTACCCAAAAGAAAAAGGGAAATGAATTTCCTTAAGAAGGAAACACATGTGCTAAGTGAGGAAACAAATTTCCTCACTAATGCAAGGTGTATGGCCGGCCAAACTAAGAGGGAAAGGGGAAGGGAAAATCAAATATTGTGTCGTGAATACATTATTCATTCATGAATGAATAATTGACCTTTATAGAGTTTTCCTTCTCCTATAAATAGAGCCTTACATAGAGATGTGAAGGTTAAGCTTTTTTCTTCCTCTCTCCCTATTGTAGCCGACCCTCTCTCTCTCTCTCTCTCTAGAAAATACTCTTCTTATTTTGCACCTAGATTCACATTTAATATAGAGAATTAGCTTATGATCCAAGAATTGTTCTTGGTTTATATGGTTTAATTGTGCCCACACACAAATCCTTCCAAAACTTCTATGGACTCTTGTAATAGAAATCTTAGGTTTCTCGAGTTCAAGATTAGGTGTGAAGGTGACGAGTGACCCAAGGAAGAGGATCTACCTTTCTTAAGACGCTTCAAGATCAAGCTACAACGAAAGGTTCGTGTTCTAGTAAATTAAATAATGATTTTAATGTATAACATGTATATGCTTTTTCTAGGTTAGTAAAATTGTTTTACTTGAAAGAGAAATTTTTAAATTCTGCCATTAAATTGATTAATGTTAAATTTTTCTTTAACCCTAGACCTATTCCAACAAATGGTATCAAAGCTATGGTCAAAGCATAAACATGTACATGTTATTTAAAATCTTTATAAGAAAATTATTTTTTTAAATTTGCTTGAATGATGGTTTTTCAAAAGATTAGATCTTTCAAAATTTTAATTTTTTGGTATGACCTCTAAAATTAAATTTTGTTGATTTTCCACTTGCTATATATGCTATATAAATACATTAAAAATATTTTTTAATTATTTTGTGTTTAGCATATTCAAAATCAATTTTTTGACAAGTTTGAAAATTTGTGTACATAGTTTAAACTAGTTCTTTGCACGTCTAGTTTAAATTAGTTATTGAACGTTTTATATTATGTTGTTTATTTTATATTGTGTTTAATTATTAATTTATTAATATAACACACAATTGAAATCAAAACATACAACTAAAATGTTTTCAATAAACCTCTTTCTCTTTTAACCTAGATCCGACGTACTTTTAATTTTTTCAAATTCTGGACAAATTGTTATGGCTCAGTAAAACGGGAATAAATCTTTGCTCCGACCTTGAAAATTAGTGGTTCTTGAACCAAATTAAAGTTACGGATGTTAGCTATCTAATGCAATTGGTTTCAGCTCAATCGGATACCGGATGTGTCATTTATTACCTTTTAAGTCCGACGTGTACGGCAGTCCGCGAATCCAGATTTATTAATCCGGATTTTGCGACTCCTAGCTTTTCCCGCCTTTTTAATGCTATCGTGGATTTCCGACGTTCTCGCGCTCCACCACCATGAAGGCGCCTTGAAGGAAGATGTCATGAAGATATATATATATATATATATATATATATATATATATATATATATATATATATATATATATAGATATACATATTAGTTTTACGAGATTTTTAATCTCAAAAACTTTCAAGTGCAAAAGTGACGATTTATTAATCGCACACACTTTCCTTAGGAAAAATAAATTAATAGACAAAAAGATCCGAGTATGTTCCTTGTGCCTTAGTGCATTAACACTGCTCTCCCCTCACAAATATCAATTTTAGGGTTCTTTTTCTCTAGTGATCCACTCTATCTCTCTTTGCTAATGGAAATATGTTTCCTATATGTACAAGAGTAGACGTGCCATTTTTCCAAAAATTAAGTGGGAGGATTGCACTCGTTTGCAATCCAGTGTCCCCTTATTTTTTCCTAAAAACTAAGTGCGAGGGTTGTACTTATTGTTTGCAACCCGCGATCCCCAACACTAATGTGAAGTGCATATGTCGCCGGACTAAGAGTCACCATCGTGGCCCTCTCTTAAATGAGAGTACTCATAGACGCATTGCTCCTAACATTGCTTTTATAGCTACGTTCAAAAGTGAAACAATGAGACAAGACCTCCCCTCGGCGGATTGTTTTCAAAGTAGATCTTGTTGAACTAAATTGTTGGTTACACACTTAGACTCAAACTCTAGTAATCCTCCCTCGAGGCCCTGCGAAAAGTTTTGAGTGATCAAACTTTTTTTTAAGGTGGCTAGTCAAACACAGATGTATTGACATATATGACTATGCATTAATGATGTGTCATTTACTTATGAATGGCGACTCTTTGCGGCCTTCCCTCGAAGGAGTAAAGTGTCATTTTGTTCATAACACCTTTGGATTTTTCCTTGTCTAAATAAAATTAAACTTAAAATCCTAAACAAAAGACTAATCATAAATTGTTTAAACTTTTCAGCATTGTCTCTAAACCCCCTCTCTACTATCCTTTCCTCGAACAAACTGTAAGGTGATAACTACGTGGATTGGAAACGTAACCTAGACATTGTCCTTACCGTGGACAAGCACAAGTGGGTACTCACCACCCCATGTCCTCCTGAGACGAATGATGATTCGACCCAAGAGGACAAGGATGCCCTTGCGGCCTGGCTCAGATCCGATGAGATTGCGAGATGCTATATTTTAGCGTCGATGAGCAATGTGTTGCAACAACAACATCGTGATATTCGGTCAGCCTATAAAATGCTCTACAATCTCCAGGAGATGTTTGGAGGGCAAGGGCGTCAGGCTAGGCAACAAGCGGTACGACAGTTTATGAACTGTCGTATGAAATCAGGGACTCACGTTAGAGAACATATGATGCTGATCATAAGTTATCTTAACGAGATGGAAATCCTTGGATCTGAGATTGATGGAGATACCAAGATAGATATGATCTTGGAAACTCTCCTGAATCTTTTGATACTTTCAAGCTGAATTACTCCATGAATAAGCTTGGGTAAACTGTTACCGAGCTAATGAAGGAGCTTCACACCGCTGAGGGACTCTTAAAGAAAAAGAGGACTACTGGAGAAGCTCATGCTACTGAGCACAGAGTCTCCACCTCTGGACCTAAGAAGAAATCTCATAGAGCCAACAAGAAGAACCCTAGCAAGGTTCAGAAGAAGAAGATGCCTCGGACTGCAAAGGTGGACAAGTCGAAGGACAACTGCCACCATTGCAATGAACCCGGACATTGGCGTAGGAACTGTCCTACCTACCTCAAGGCTAAAGGGAAAGGTATTGTACTTATTACCAAAGCTTCTTTAGTAGCTGATAATGTATCATCATGGATTATTGATTCCGCTGCTACTAACCATATTTGTTGTTCCTTGAATGGGTTAAGGAAAAGCTAAAGCTTAGAGGATGGCAACTTCTACTTCAAGGGGGTGATAGGAGCTTGGTGTCTGCTAAGGCTATGGGATCCGTGACACTGTATTTCGAAGACAGAACTTTAAATTTAAATAATGTTTATTATGTTCCTTCCTTTGGGAAAAACTTAATATCTGTAACTCAAATTGTTGAGCAGAATTATTATATAAATTTTATTGATAATAGAATTCGTATTAACTTTTCCAATTCATTTGTCACTGATGCATGTTTAAAGAATGGTTTATACTATCTTTATCCTACACAACATTTGCTTTTAGACACTTAAATAGATAATGATCTAATTAGGGAACCCAAGAGGATCAAACTAAATGACTCCTCTGATCTAATAAAATCAACATATCTTTGGCACTTAAGACTTGGTCATATTAGTCTAGATAGAATTAAGAGACTTGTGATGGATGGTCCACTCAAAGCCTCTGCAATATGCTCACTTCCGACTTGTGAATCCTATTTAGAGGGAAAAATGACCAAACGACCTTTCTCTGATAAAGGTCGAAGAGCCACTGAGCTGCTAGAACTAATACATTCTGATGTATGTGGTCCGCTCAGAATTTAGGCACGGGGAGGATACAAATACTTCGTTACCTTTACCGATGATTACTCAAGATATGGATTTGTCTTGTTGCTCAAACACAAATCTAAAATCTTTAACGTATTTAAGGTCTTTCGGGCTTTAGTGGAAAAGCAGACTGGCAAACAAATCAAAACCCTTCGATCTGATCGAGGTGGTGAGTACTTGTCTGAAGAGTTCGATGACTTTCTTAAAGAAGAAGGTATCGCTTCTCAGCTTACACCACCTGGCACACCTCTACAAAACGGAGTGTCAGAGATAAGGAATCGAACTTTGATGGATATGGTTAGATCAATGATGAGTTACTCATCACTCCCTATTTCCTTTTGGTCATATGCCCTCAAAACTGCCGCATACATTCTGAACCAAGTTTCATGTAAGACGGTCCCTAGTACTCCTTATGAACGAAGGATTGGGCGTAAAGCTAGTTTAAGCCACATCATAATTTGGGGTTGCCCTGCACATGTGCTAAGGCAAAAGACTAGCAAGTTGGCTAGTAGGTCAGAATTATATGTATTCGTTGGATATCCAAAGGAAACCAAAGGTTTCACATTCTATAGTCCCGAGGATGACAAAACGTTTGTCAGCACTAATGCTCGTTTCCTTGAGGAGGACTATATGAAAAATACGAAACCTAGAAGCAAAATTGTGCTTGAAGAAAAGTTGGGTGAGAAAGCTTCTACCTCATCTGTAAGAACTTTTCTTACCCTAACTGAAATGCAACCTTTCAATTCAGAATCTCGTCAAGTAGTACTTCGGCGTAGTGGGAGGGTTTCTGAAAAACCCGACAGGTACATGTCTTATGGCGATACTCTCGTAGTCGTCGCTGACATGGATGACCCTGTTTCCTACAGCCAAGCTATGGCTGGTTCTGAATCAAACCTTTGGCTTGATGCCATGAAAGTTGAGATGCATTCGATGTATGTCAACAAAGTCTGGAAACTTGTAGACCTACCTGAAGGGATTAAACCTATAGGGTGTAAGTGGATCTATAAGAAGAAAAGGGGTCCAGATGGGAACGTTGAGACGTTTAAAGCGCGACTAGTGGCTAAGGGTTATACCCAAAGGGAAGGTATCGATTATGAAGAAACCTTCTCGCCAATTGCAATGCTTAAATCCATCCGTATACTTCTATATATAGCTGCTGCTCTCGATTATGAGATCTGGCAGATGGATGTCAAAACTGCCTTTTTGAATGGCAATCTTGACGAGTGCATTTTCATGGCTCAGCCAGACGGTTTCGTGGAAAATGATCAAGAGAACAAAGTTTGTGAATTGCTTAAATCCATTTATGGATTAAAGCAAGCATCTAGATCATAGAATATCAGATTCGATGATACTGTTAAAAGCTTCGGTTTTGAACAGTCAATAGATGAACCTTGTGTCTATAAATTAATACACGAGGGTAAGGTTGTGTTTCTGGTATTATATGTCGATGATATACTACTCATTGGGAATGATATAGGTAAATTATCTGAGGTTAAAATCTGGTTAGCTAAACAGTTTGATATGAAGGATCTAGGGGAAGCTGCATACATTTTGGGGATTCAGATCTTTCGAGATCGAAAGAACCGGACCTTGTCTCTCTCCCAAGCATCTTATATAGATAAGGTGATGGATCGCTTTGCCATGCAGAACTCCAAGAGGGGTGAAAACCCCTTTAGACATGGAGTCTCACTCTCTAAGGACCAGTCTCCCAAGTCTATACAAGAGATTGAAGACATGAGAAAATTTCCCTATGCTTTAGCCGTAGGAAGTATCATGTATGCTATGCTGTGCACTAGACCGGATATATGTTTCGCAGTTGGCGTAGTTAGTCGTTTCCAATCAAATCCTGGACCCGAGCACTGGGTTGCTGTTAAGCATGTTCTTAAGTATCTTAGGAATACTAGGAACTTGATGCTTACATATTCAGGTACTGACCTGACTATGACAGGGTATACTAATTCCGACTTTCAGGCGGATAAGGATTCCAGGAAATCCACTTCAGGATCTGTGTTCATCCTGAATGGTGGATCTGTTGTTTGGAGGAGTATCAAGCCATCTTGCATTGCTAACTCCACCATGGAAGCAGAATATGTGGCTGCTTGTGAAGCATCCAAAGAGGCTGTATGGCTTAGGAAATTCATAAAGTATTTGGAAGTTGTTCCAAATGTCAAAGAGCTCATGACACTTTATTGTGATAATATTGGGGTTGTTGCTAACTCAAAGGAACCTAGAAGCCATAAGCGCTCTAAGCATATTGAGAGGAAATACCATTTGATTAGAGAGATCGTGCAGCGTGGAGACGTGGAGTTGAAGAAGATCTCAACGGTGGATAACCTTGCAGATCCTTTCACCAAGGCCCTATCCAACAAGGTCTTCGACCAACATTGAGACGGATTAGGCAAGAAGGACTACTCTCATCTTCTTTGAGTCAAGTGGGAGTTTGTTGGCAGAGATACCCACAAGAAGATTGTTTATTTGCATATTAATGTAATATATAAATCTTTGTAAAGTCCTTATTAAAAGATTGTTTATTTACATATTGATGTAATATATAAATCTTTGTAATTTACTGATTAAAATAAAAGTTGAAACGTTCATTCATTCCTTTTTAGTTTGATTGAAGATTTATGATATTCAATAGTCTTATAGTCCTTAATCAAACCTAACAATGTATGAAGAGAAAAATGTAGATTTGCGTGAACAAACTCTTCATGATTTGACTAAAACGGTATATTCGCAATCTAAAGATCAACAAACTATTGATCCCAGTATGATTGTTGGAAGAATCTAGGATGTCTAGTTACGAGGCATAGAGAGTTAGGAACTCTGTAGTTCTTCCAGTGTATCTTTCGAAGATACTGAACTAACCAGTGCACCTTTAGAGACAATAGAAGAACAAACCATTTAAGATCTTCTATCTCAAGGTCACTACGTATGAATCGCATCATGCTTACCTAAATCCTGAAATGAGACATGTCATTTCATAGCATTAATACCCTCATTACAAAAATTCAAATTCTAGGTCCAATTGTGTGATCTAGACAAGGCCTATTGGTGATATATTAAGTTATGAAGATGTCATGAACCAACTTTGTCAAGGTCTCATAGATATGGAATTCATGTACAAGATTGCTGAGATGCAATATATATCACCTCATACTTTATTACTTGAATTGTGAATAAATGAATTGCGCAATGTCCAAATTGAAGTAGAGACTTTATTTGGATGAAACAATGTGACTTGTTAGCTTCTCGTCAATACATTGTTTCTGATTTGCACCTAGATTCACATTTAATCTAGAGAATTAGCTTATGATCCAAGAATTGTTCTTGGTTCATATGGTTTAATTGTGCCCACACACAAATCCTTCCAAAACCTCTATAGACTCTTATACTAGAAATCTTAGGTTTCTCGAGTTCAAGATTAGGTGTGAAGGTGACGAGCGAGCCAAGGAAGAGGATCTACCTTTCTTAAGACGCTTCAAGATCAAGCTACAAGGAAAGGTTCGTGTTCTAGTAAATTAAATAATGATTTTAATGTATAACATGTATATGCTTTTTCTAGGTTAGTAAAATTGTTTTACTTGAAAGATAAATTTTTAAATTCCGCCACTAATTTGATTAATGTTAAATTTTTCTTTAACCCTAGACCTATTCCATCAATATCCCCAAAAGGAATTAAGGAGTGATAAGTAACTCATCATTGATCTAACCATCTCCATGAAAGTTCGATTCCTTCTCTCTGGCACTCGGTTTTGTTTAGGTGTGCTAGGTGTTGTAAGCTGAGAAGCGATATATGTTGGTAGAGATGCCCACAAGAAGATTGTTTATTTACATATTGATGTAATATATAAATCTTTGTAAAATCCTTATTGTAATTTGCTGATTAAATTAATAAAAGGTGAAACGTTCATTCATTCCTTTTAGTTTGATTAAAGATTTATGATATTAAATAGTTTTATAGTCCTTAATCAAACCTAACAATGTATGAAGAGACAAATGTAGATTTGCGTGAACAAACTCTTCATGGTTTGACTAAAACGACATATTCGCAATCTAAAGATCAACGGACTATTGATCTCAGTATAATTGTTGGAAGAATATATGATGTCTTGTTACGAGGCATAGAGAGTTAGGAACTCTATAGTTCTTCTAGTGTATCTTTCGAAGATACTGAATTGACCAGTGCACCTTTAGAGACAATAGAAGAACAAACCATTTATCATCTTCTATCTCAAGGTCACTATGTATGAATCGCATCATGCTTACGTAAATCCTGAAATGAGACATGTCATTTCATAGCATTAATAATCTCATTTGAGAAAGTCAAATTCTAGATCCATTACGTGATCTAGACAAGGCCTATTGGTGAGATATTAAGTTACGAAGATGTCATGAACCAACTTTGTGAAGTTCTCATAGATATGGAATTCATGTACAAGATTGCTGAGATGCAATATATATCACCTCATGCTTTATTACTTGGATTGTGAATAAATGAACTGCGCAGTATCCAAAATTAAGTAGCGATTTTATTTGGATGAAACAATGTGACTTGTTAGCTCCTCGTCAATACATTGTTTCTAACTTATTCACAAGTACTAAAGGAGCTGAGGAAATAATAACTAGAAGGGTAAAATGGTAATTTTATAAATCCCAACTAGTTGATGATATTCATGAAGGGTAAACATAGATAACATTCAATGGATCCGCTCAATATAATTAAGTTGAATTTGAGTAGAAAATAAATTCATTTGAACCGAGAGATTCTCAGTGTCAACTCTTTAGTGGAGTCAGTTGACAAAAAGCTAATACTCGGAAAAGGTTTGTGAACTTTTGAGTCCGAGTATAGAAGCTCAAGCTTTGTTCATTTTGATCCATAAGGTCACTATTACAGGTCATTAGAGTAGGATTGTTAAACTAAAAGTTAAGTCAAAATAAGTTCAAATGTTGAACTAGACTTTTTCTCGGAAAATGTCTAAAGGGTATTTTTGTCCACATGGACAAAGAATGATGTGAATGTCAAAATAAGATTTTGAATATTTTCATATGATGAAAATATAAATTATTTTCTAAAGCCAAAAAGTCGTTTAAGGCATTATGAAACTAATTTCGTTATTTGTGCAATTATAATTCTACAATGGGTATTTTAAGAATTATCTTAAAAGAAATAAGGAAGCAGCTAGAAGCTCCCCCCTTAGGAAGAATTTCGGCCAAAGAGTGCATCAAATGGAGAGTTTTATTTTCATTTAATTATAAAAATAATTACCCAAAAGGAAAAGGGAAATGAATTTCTTTGAGAAGGAAATAAATAAGCTAAGTGAGGAAACAAATTTCTCCTTACTTGTTGTGTACATGGCCGGCCAACTTAGGAGAGAAAGGGGAAGAAAAAATCACATTATTCTTTCATGAATGAATAATTGACCTTTATAGATTTTTCCTTCTCCTATAAATAGAGTCTTACATAGAGATATGAACGGTTAAGCTTTTGCCTTGTTCTCTCTTGCTCTCAACCGATTCTCTCTCTCTCTCTCTCTCTCTCTCTCTCTCTAGAAAATACTCCTTTTTATTTTGCACCTAGATCCATACTTGATCTAGAGAATTAGCTTATGATCCAAGAATTGGTCTTGGTTCATATTGTTTAATTGTGCCCACACACAAATCCTTCTAAACCTCTATAGACTCTTGTAATAGAAACCTTAGGTTTCTCAAGTTATCGTTTAGGTTTGAAGGAATCAAGCTAGAAGAGAAGATCAATCTTTCCCAAGAAGTTTCAAGATTGAAGACACAAGAAGGGTTAGTATTCCAGTAGATTAAATAATGTTTTTAGTCATACATGTATATGCACTTTGTTTAGGTTAGTAAAAATTGTTTTACTAGTAAAAAAAAATTTATATTCCGCCATTAATGTGTTAATGATAAATTTTTCTTAACCCTAGACCTATTCCAACAATACATTCTTCTTTAAGAAAGTCCTCAAACTCTTTATACAAGTACTCACCACCTTGATCAGATCAAAGGGTTTTGATCTGTTTTCCAGTTTTCTTTTCCACTAAAGCCCCAAAATTATTAAATACGTTAAAGGTCTCGGATTTGTGTATGAGAAAATAGACAAATTCATATCTCGAGTAATCATCGGTAAAGGTAACAAAGTATTCGTATCCTCCTCGTACTTGAATTCTGAGCGGACCACATACCTCAGAATGTATTAGTTCCAGCAACTCAGTGGCTTTTCGACCTTTATTAGAGAACGGTCGCTTGGTCAGTTTTCCTTTTATACAGGATTCACAAGTCGGTAGTGAGCCTATTGCAGAGGCTTTGAGTAGACATCCCTCACAAGTCTCTTAATCCTATCTAGACTAATATGACCAAGAATGTGTTGATTTCATTAGATCGGATGAATCATTAGTTTTTATCCTCTTTAATTTCCTAACTAGATCATTATCTATTTTAGTGTCTAACAACAAAGGTTGTGTAGGATAAAAATAGTATAAACCATTCTTCATACAAGCATCAGTGACAAGTGAATTGGAAAAAGAAATTCGAATTCCATTATCAATAAACTTTAAATAATAATTCTGCTCAACAATATGAGCTACAAATATTAAGTTTCTCCCAAACGAAGAAACAAAATACACATTATTCAAATTTAAAATTTTGTCTTCAAAACACAATGTCACATATCCACAGCCTTAGCATACACCAAGCTCCCGTCACCCCACTTGAAGCTTAAGTCGCCATCCTCTAAGCTTTTACTTTTCTGGAACCCATTCAAGGAACAACAAATATGGTTAGTAGTACTGGAGTCGAGAATCCACGATGATACATGATCAACTACTAAACAACCTTCGGTAATAAGTACAATACATTTCCCTTTGGCCTTGAGGTAGGTAGGACAATTTCTACGCCAGTGTCTGGACTCATTGTAATGGTGACAGTTGTCCTTAGACTTGTCCACCTTGGCAGTGTGGGGCACCTTCTTCTTCTAAACCATGCTCGGGTTTTTCTTCTCGGCTTTATGAGATCTCTTCTTAGATCTATAGGTAGAGGCTCTGTGCTTAGTAGCATGAGCCTCTCCATTAGTCCTCTTTTGCTTCAAGAGTCACTCAGCGGTGTGAAGCTCCTTCATCAGCTCGGTAACAGTGTACCCTAGATTATTCATGGAGTAGTTCAGCTTGAAAGTATCAAAAGATTCAAGGAGAGTTTCAAAGATCATATCTATTTTGGTCTCTCCATCAATCTAAGATCAAAGGATTTCCATTTCATTGAGATAAATTATTATCAACATTATATGTTCTATAACAGGAGTCCCTGCCTTCATCCGATAATTCATAAACTGTCAACCGCTTATTTTATAGCTTGACGTCCATGCACTCCAAACATTTCTTGGAGATTGTAGAGCATTTCGTAGGCTGACCCAATATCACGATGTTGTTGTTGCAACACATTGTTCACCGCTGCTAAAATATAGCATCTCACAATATCATGATATCTGATCCAGGCCGCAAGGGCATCCATGTCCTCTTGAGGCGAATCATCATTTGTTTCAGGAGGACATGGGGTGGTGAGTACCCATTTGTGCTTGTCAACAGTAAGGATGATGTCTATGTTACGTTTCCAATCTACGTAGTTATCCCCTTCCAGTTTATTCGAGGAAAAGATTATTGAGAAAGTGTTTAGAGACGTATTGCTAATTTTTGAAATAATTTATGATTAGTCTTTTGTTTAGGATTTTAAGTCTAAGATTGAACAGAAAAATCCAAAGGTGTTATGAAGACATTTTACTCCTTCGAGGGAAGGCCACAAAGAGTCGCATTTCATAAGTAAATGACACATCATTAATGCATAGTCATGATGTCAATACATCAATGTTTTAACAAGCCACATTATAAAGAAGTTTGATCACTCAAATATTTTTGCGGAGCCTCGAGGGAGGATTACTAGAGATTGAGTCTAAGTGTGTAACCAGTCACTTAGTTCAACAAGATCTACTTTGAAAATAATCCACCGAGGGGAGGCATTGTCTCATCGTTTCACTTTTGAACGTAGCTCTACAAGTAATGTTAAGGGAAAGTGTCGTTGAGTATTCTCATTAAAGAGAGAGTCACGAGGGTGACTCTTAGTCTGGCGCCAATTGCACTTAGCATTAGGGTTGGTGATCGTGGGTTGCAAAAAATAAGTACAACTCTCTCACTTAGTTTTTTGAATTGGCACATCTTCTCTTGTACGCTTGGAAACACGTTTTTTTTAGTATAGAGAGATAGAGTGGAACACTAGAAAAAGAGTCCTAAAATAGATATTTGTGAGGGAAGATTAGTGTTAATGCACTAAGGCACAAGGAACATACTCAAATTCTTTTTCTATTATTATTTTTCCTAAGGAAAGTGTGTGAGATTCATAAAACTCACTTTTGCACTTGAAAGTTTTTTTTATTCAAAATCTCCTAAAACTAATTTCTTGGTCTTCTCGTCATCTTCCTTCAACGTATCCTCATGGTGGTTAAGTGTGTGAACGTCGATAATGGACGATTACATCAGAAGAGGGGAAGAAGTTAGGAGTCGCAATGTATTTAAGAAACGAAGTTTATTGAAATGTTATATTTATTTATTTTATTTCAATTTTGTGTTATATTAACATATTAATAATTTACACAAAATAAAATAAACAATATAATATAAAACATCAAATAATAAATTTAAACTAGAAATGCAATAAATTAGTTTAACAATATATACAAGTTTTCAAACTTGTCAAAAAAATTAGTTCGAGCAAGCTAAACAAAAAATCTTTAAAAGCTGTTTTTATGTGTTTATATAGCATCTATAACAAGTGGAAAATCAACACCAATTTAATTTTAAAGGTGGCACCAAAAAATTAAAATTGTCTAAGCTCTAGTTTTTATAAAACCATTATTCAAGTAAATTTTGAAAACAATTTTCGTATAATGACTTTAAATATCATGTACATGCTTATACTTGTTGGAATAGGCCTAGGGTTAAAGAAAAATTTAACATTAATCAAATTAATGGCGGAATTTTGATCTGTTTTGAATAATGTGTATTTTGTTTCCTCAGGATCGAAGGGTTTTGATCTGTTTGCCAGTCTACTTTTCCACTAAAGCCCGAAAGACCTTAAATACGTTAAAGGTTTCGGATTTGTGTTTGAGCAAAAAGACAAATCCATATCTTGAGTAATCATCGGTAACGAAGTATTCGTATCCTCCCCGTGCCTGAATTCTGAGCGGACCACATACATCAGAATGTATTAGTTCTAGCAGCTCAGTGGCTCTTCGACCTTTATCAGAGAAAGGTCGTTTGGTCATTTTTCCTTCTAAACAGGATTCACAAGTCGGCAGTGAGCCTATTGTAGAGGCTTTGAGTGGACCATCCCTCACAAGTCTCTTAATCCTATCTAGACTAATATGACCAAGTCTTAAGTGCCAGAGATATGTTGATTTTATTAGATTAGAGGAGTCATTTAGTTTGATCCTCTTGGGTTCCCTAATTAGATCATTATCTATTTCAGTGTCTAAAAGCAAAGGTTGTGTAGGATAAAGATAGTATAAACCATTCTTTAAACATGCATCAGTGACAAATGAATTGGAAAAAGTAATACGAATTCAATTATCAATAAACTTTAAATAATAATTCTGCTCAACAATTTGAGCTACAGATATTAAGTTTTTCCAAAAGGAAGGAACATAATACACATTATTCAAATTTAAAGTTCTGTCTTCGAAAGACAGTGTCACGGATCTCACAGCCTTAGCAGACACCAAGCTCCCATCACCCCAATTGAAGCAGAAGTCGCCATCCTCTAAGCTTTTGCTTTTCCTGAACCCATTCAAGGAACAACAAATATGGTTAGTAGCAGCGGAGTCAATAATCCATGATGATACATTATCAGCTACTAAACAAGCTTCGGTATTAAGTACAATACCTTTCCCTTTAGCCTTGAGGTAGGTAGGACAACTCCTACGCCGATGTCCGGGTTCATTGCAATGGTGACAGTTGTCCTTCGACTTGTCCACCTTTGCAGTCCGAGGCATCTTCTTCTTCTGAACCTTGCTAGGGTTCTTCTTGTTGGCTCTATGAGATTTCTTCTTAGGTCCAGAGGTGGAGACTCTGTGCTCAGTAGCATGAGCTTCTCCAGTAGTCCTCTTTTTCTTTAAGAGTCCCTCAGCGGTGTGAAGCTCCTTCATTAGCTCGGTAACAGTGTACCCAAGCTTATTCATGGAGTAATTCAGCTTGAAAGTATCAAAAGATTCAGGGAGAGTTTCCAAGATCATATCTATCTTGGTTTCTCCATCAATCTCAGATCCAAGGATTTCCATCTCGTTAAGATAACTTCTGATCAGCATCATATGTTCTCTAACGGGAGTCCCTGCTTTCATACGACAGTTCATAAACTGTCGTACCGCTTGTTGCCTAGCCTGACGCCCTTGCCCTCCAAACATCTCCTGGAGATTGTAGAGCATTTCATAGGCTGACCCAATATCACGATGTTGTTGTTGCAACACATTGTTCATCGACGCTAAAATATAGCATCTTGCAATCTCATCGAATCTGAGCCATGCCGCAAGAGCATCCTTGTCCTCTTGGGTCGAATCATCATTCGTCTCAGGAGGACATGGGGTGGTGAGTACCCACTTGTGCTTGTCCACGATAAGGACAATGTCTAGGTTACGTTTCCAATCTACGTAGTTATCACCTTCCAGTTTATTCGAGGAAAGGATAATAGAGAGGGAGTTTAGAGACATTGCTGAAAAGTTGAAACAATTTACGATTAGTCTTTTGTTTAGGATTTTAAGTTTAATTTTATTTAGACAAGGAAAAAAACCAAAGGTGTTATGAACAAAATGAGCGCGAGGGGAGGCCTTGTCTCATTGTTTCACTTTTGAATGTAGCTATAAAAGCAATGTTAGGAGCAATGCATCTATGAGTACTCTCATTTAAGAGAGGGCCACGAGGGTGACTCTTAGTCCGGCGACATATGCACTTCACATTAGTGTTGGGGATCGCGGGTTGCAACCAATAAGTACAACCCTCCCACTTAGTTTTTAGGAATAAATAAGGGGACACTGGATTGCAAACGAGTGCAATCCTCCCACTTAATTTTTGGAAAAATGGCACGTCTACTCTTATACATATAGGAAACATATTTCCATTAGCAAAGAGAGATAGAGTGGATCACTAGAGAAAAAGAACCCTAAAATTGATATTTGTGAGGGGAGAGCAGTGTTAATGCACTAAGGCACAAGGAACATACTCGGATCTTTTTTTCTATTAATTTATTTTTCCTAAGGAAAGTGTGTGCGATTAATAAATCGTCACTTTTGCACTTGAAAGTTTTTGAGATTAAAAATCTCGTAAAACTAATATGAATATATATATATATATATATATATCTTGATGACATCTTCCTTCAAGGCGTCTTCATGGTGGTTGAGCGCGAGAACGTCGGAAATCCACGATAGCATTAAGAAGACGGGAGAAAGCTAGGAGAGAGGCTAATACAATCCGGATTAAAAAAATCCGGATTAAAAAAATCTAGATTCGCGGACTGCCGTACACATCCGACTTAAAAGGTCATAAATGACACATCCGGTATCCGATTGAGCTGAAACAAATTGCATTGGATAGCTAACATCCGTACCTTTAATTTGGTTCAAGAACCACTAATTTTTAAGGTATGAGCAAAGAGTTATGCCCGTTCTACTGAACCATAACAATTTGTCCAGAATTTGAAAAAATTAAAAGTACGTCGGATCTTGGTGTAAAGAGAAAGAGGCTTATTGAAAATATTTTAATTGTATGTTTTGATTTCAATTGTGTGTTATATTAACATATTGATAATTAAACACAATATAAAATAAACAACATATTATAAAACATTCAATAACTAATTTAAACTAGAAGTGCAACAAACTAGTTTAAACTATGTACACAAATTTTCAAACTTGTCAAAAAATTGATTTTGAATATGCTAAACATAAAATAATTAAAAAAAAATTTAATGTATTTATATAGCATATATATCAAGTGGAAAATCAACAAAAAAAATTAATGTTAGAGGTCGTACCAAAAAATTAAAATTTTGTAAGATCTATTCTTTTGGAAAAACCACTATTCAAGCAAATTTAGAAAACAATTTTCTTATAATGATTTTAAATAACATGTACATGTTTATGATTTTACCATAGCTCTGATACCATTTGTTGGAATAAGTCTAGGGTTAAAGAAAAATTTAACATTAATCAAATTAATGGCGAAATTTAAAAATTTCTTTTTCAAGTAAAACAATTTTACTAACCTAGAAAAAGCATATACATGTTATATATTAAAATCATTATTTAATTTACTAGAACACGAACCTTTCTATGAAGCTTGATCTTGAAGCGTCTCGAGAAGGTAGATTCTCTTCCTTGGCTCGCTCGTCACCTTCGCACCTAATCTTGAACCCGAGAAACCTAAGATTTCTATTACATGAGTCAATAGAGGGTTTGGAAGGATTTGTGTGTGGGCACAATTAAACCATATGAACCAAGAATAATTCTTGGATCATAAGCTAATTCTCTAGATTGAATGTGAATCTAGGTGCAAAATAAGAAGAGTATTTTGTAGAGAGAGAGAGGGAAAGGATCGGCCACAGTAGGGAGAGAAGAAGAAAATTGCTTAAACTTCACATCTCTATGTGAGGCTCTATTTATAGGAGAAGGAAAAATCTATAAAGGTCAATTATTCATTCATGAATGAATAATGTATTGATGACACAATATTTTATTTTCCCTTCCCCTTTCCCTGTATGGCCGGCCATATGGGTGCATTAGTGAGGAAATTTGTTTCTTCACTTAGCACATTTGTTTCTTTCTCAAGGAAATTCATTTCCCTTTTTCTTTGGGTAATTATCCTTATAAGAAAAAGGAAATAAAACTCTCCTCTTTGATGCTATGTTGGCCGAATTCTTCATAGGGTGATGGAGCATCTAGATGCTTCCTTATTGCTTTTAAGACAATTCTTAAAATACCCGTTGTAGAATTATAATTGCACAAATAACGAAATTAATTTCATAATGCCTAAACGACTTTTCGGCTTTAGAAAGTAATTTATATTTTCATCAAATGAAAACATTCAAAATCTTATTTTGACATTCACATTATTTTATGTCCAGTGGACAAAAATACCCTTTAGACATTTTCCGAGAAAAAGTCTAGTTCAACATTTGAACTTATTTTGACTTAGATTCTAGTTTAACAATCATACTCTAATGACCTGTAATAGTGATCTTATGGATCCAAATGAACAAAGCTTGAGCTTCTATACTCGGACTCAAAAGTTTACAAACCTTTTCCGAGTATTGGTTTAATGTCGACTGACTCCACTAAACAGTCGACACTGAGAATCTCTCGGTTCAAATGAATTTATTTTCTACTCAAGTTCAACTTAATTATATTGAGCGGATCCATTGAATGTTATCTATGTTTACCCTTCATGAATATCATCAACTAGTTGGGATTTATAAAATTACCATTTTACCCTTCTAGTTGTTATTTCTTCAACTCATTTAGTACTTGTGAATAAGCTAGAAACAATGTATTGACGAGGAGCTAACAAGTCACATTATTTCATCCAAATAAAGTCACTACTTAAATTTGGACACTGCGCAGTTCATTTATTCTCAATCCAAGTAATAAAGCATGAAGTGATATACATTGCATCTCAGCAATCTTATACATGAATTCCATATCTATGAGAACTTCAAAAAGTTGGTTCATGACATCTTCATAACTTAATATCTCACCAATAGGCCTTGTCTAGATCACACATGGGACCTAGAATTTGACTTTCTCAAATGAGAGTATTAATGCTATGAAATGACATGTCTCATTTCAGGATTTAGGTAAGCATGATGCGATTCATACGTAGTGACCTTGAGATAGAAGATGTTAAATGGTTTGTTCTTCTATTGTCTCTAAAGGTGCACTGGTCAATTTAGTATCTTCGAAAGATACACTGGAAGAACTACAGAGTTCCTAACTCTCTATGCCTCGTAACCAGACATCCTAAATTCTTCCAACAATCATACTGGGATCAATAGTCCGTTGATCTTTAGATTGCGAATATACCGTTTTAGTCAAACCATAAAGAGTTTGTTCACCCAAATCTACATTTGTCTCTTCATACATTGTTAGGTTTGATTAAGGACTATAAGATTATTGAATATCATAAATCTTCAATCAAACTAAAAAGGAATGAATGAACGTTTCAACTTTTATTAATTCAATCAGCAAATTACAAAGATTTATATATTACATCAGTATGTAAATAAACAATCTTTCAATAAGGACTTTACAAAGATTTATATATTACATCAATATGTAAATAAACAATCTTCTTGTGGGCATCTCTGTCAACAATACTTTGACCTATGCTCTAATACCATTTGTTAA